>CM031611.1:6783404-6798404 GCA_018398815.1 Conus ventricosus | reverse complement strand
CAGGTTGGTCAGTGTTACACACCTCTGCAGTTACAGGTAGGGGTGGGGGAAGAGAAGAAAAGGGGGGCGGAGGAGGGTAGTAAATGGTTGTATGCCATACGTTGTGTGTATGACTGTGAGGTATGTTTGTCTGGAATGATGGGACTTTTTTGCATGATGTTCGCCGGAAGCATTTCACAGCAGACTCCATCAAGACCTTGTTCAGAAACTCGATCCCAACAAACATGATTTTTGAATTTTTAAAAGAAGTTTACATTTTTCGTTTAATCTGAAACTGAATGGGGAAGAGTTATGTTACTCAAATTGTTTGTATCCATTTTGAAATTATTTGTTTTTAACATGGTGTCGGCCCTAATATGGCCCTATGAGGTCGGGGCTGGGCTATGAGCAATGTGACTTGACTTTCATTGTTACATTTTTGTCAACGTGACATTCAGAACAAATAATGTCATTGTGCCCGTCAACATGGAAGAAATTCTTACAGCGTGTCAAAGGAAAGAAGTGATCACTCCCTTTCTGCCTCCAGTGGCCCCACAATATTTGTGACAGAACAGCATCACACCATAACATGCATGAGCGTCTGACAGCTTGCCATTTGACACAGGTGTTACGTAAAGCACATGACGTAATGCACATCATGACGTCACCAATTTCCCTCTTCCAGCATGTGACTTTGGCAGTTACGGAGTTCAGTGTCAGGACAAGTGCAACTGCTCCCTGGGCGACCCTTGTTACCATGTCAACGGGCGGTGTGAGTGTCCTCCGGGTCTCACGGGCAGCTCGTGCGAGAAACGTAAGTCCTTCAGTTGTAGCTGCCGTTGATCTGCTCATAAGTTTGTTGTTTTCGTTGTTGATTTCAGTTGTATCATGATTGTATTTACAGATCAACGTTACATCCAGTGGTTCTGGAGGCGACGATCAGGTCATTTCCGCTCCATCATTATGGAATTCTTTAACAAACCTCACATGAACGTAGATGTTGATGGTCTTTACTTGGTTATTTTCACTGTGAGAAAGGATTATGTCCACTTGTCCCCCCCCCCCCCCTCCCTCCCCCCCCCCCCCCCCTCCCCCCCCCCCCCACACACACACACCACACACGTCGCTATTTAGTGTGTTTGGTTAGGCCTAGATGCTGAAGGTTAGAGAATCAAAGACTGTAATTTTACACTGACACCGCTAGCAGATTTATGGATCAAAACATGAATGAAAGCTGGATATTCGTTAGACATATGATGATATCTGTCAACATAGGATCTAGCTTTTCTGACCATGGAAAGGTCTTTGTTAGAGCGTGACGCTGACATCCCACACCACAATGTTTCCGGCTGAGAGCAGGTGGTATGCACAGGTGTGTATTACTCTACAATGACACCAGTAGAATAATTGCATACCTGCTTGGATGGGGAAGGGGGGCCGTGTATTTACAGCTGTTCCCAGCAGAACAGAGCATGCCATAGTCACTGCTCAGTAGGTGGAAGAAAAGAGAACAACACCTGCATGGTTTGACCGTCCTGTTGGCTGAGATCTGATGTGCCATCAAGATTAAGTGTTTGCCCAAGAGTGTTCAAGAACAGTAGCTGAGTTCTTTGATACTATGCTCCTGGGTTCCTACACATCTGTTGTGTGTGGTGCTGCCTGGTGTGGGCGTTTCTGCAAAGCTCTACTCATCTGGCGTGTTTTTGTCCTTCTGTCCTTCAGTGAGCATTTTGGCAATGCTCTTCCTGTGTTTTTCTGTTTCTTTTCACTCCACGTGTGAGTGTTTTGGCAATGCTCTTCTTGTGTTGCTCTGTCTTCTAAGAGTGTTAACAGGATGCAAAACTTTTCCATCTTTCACTGCAACCTGTTTTTGCCTGGAATGCCTGATTTGCCAAGGCTGCTAACCGACTAGCTTTTAAGTAGACATACTTCTGATTATTTTTTTTCCAAATGATTGATAAAGGCTGTCTGGCTTTGATCAGTGTGTGTTGGGCAGGAGAAAGAATAGTATGAAGGAGTGTGTGGCTGACATGAGGCAGCCTTCATTATCATAACAGATCACAGAAGTGGTCAAAGCTTTACATTTTGTTTTCATTTAAGGGGGGGGGGGGAGGGGGCTAATATGTGTATGATAGATGTATTTGTGTCAGGAAATTTATTTTGTCATGCCTTTAGCACAAAAAATGTGTCAAAAAGAAATCAGGCAAGAAAACTCAAATTATTGGTTAAGCTGTGTGTTTTCTGTATTATCTTCTTGTGCAAAACTCTGGTGAGTGTAGACAGAATTATGCTTGCACTATCAGTTCCCCATTGTACAGGGGCAAAAGGCACAAAGGTTTTTTTAAGCTGCTTTACTACTTCAGCTGTTAAAGTAGAAAAATAGATATGCATCCACATAATATCATTAAGTCAGTAAGCGTATGAGAACAAATACATAGATGGAATTATTGACAGAGACAGAGACATATATATATATATATATATATATATGCCTGTTAGCACTCACATACTCATGAACATGTAGACCTAAAGCTGCTTTTGATCCATTTTCCACTTATCTGAAGAGTCTAAAGAGATGAGGCAAAATGTGTTGTAAGCTTCCATAGAGCAAATTAAAATGTAACTTAGACTGGTAGTGATTCACTGTCTCTTGGCTTCTAACACTAATGGCTTGATCTGAAAGCAAGTTAAGTAAATGTCCACTGTTTCAGTCTTGTCTGCACGTGCAAGACTGCTTGCAAGTCTACCTGCGCACAAAAATTCACAACTGCGCATGTACGCTTACTTCTATACTCACGTACATTCTCACACGCGCGCGCGCACACACACACACACACACACACACACACACACACACACACACACACAACACATACACACACACACTCACACACACACACACACACACACACACACACACACACACACACACACATGCACACATGCACACACGGTAGACTGGTTCTATGCTTGCTTGCTTGCTTGCTTATAGAGTGCCCATCAGGATCATTTGGTCCCTCATGCCGAGGGGTGTGCGAGTGCAATGAGAACTCAGTCTGCCACCCTGTCACCGGAGAATGTGTATGCAAGCCTGGGTGGAGAGGACGCAACTGCAAACGCAAAGGTAACTGTGTCAGAACAGCCCCTGTGTGCTCTGTGACTGCCTTACAAGACAGTAGCCCTAAGACCCACCTGCTACTTTGGTCTGTAAACATGTTTTTAAGGGCTGTCTAGTAGAGTACCTTGGTCTGTAAACAACATGCCCTGTTTATATAAGTGCTTTAGATTGTAAACAACATGACCTTAACAGCTGTCCAATAAGTGCTTTAGATTGTAAACAACATGACCTTAACAGCTGTCCAATAAGTGCTTTGATCTTTCAACAACATGTCCTTAAGAGCTGTCTGTTTGAATTCTTTGGTCTGTTAACAGCATACACCTAGGAGCTGTCTAACAATGTACTTTGGTCTGTACACAATAATACACTGTCTACTAAAGTACTTTGATCTGTAAACAACGTGTGACAAAGAGCGAGCTACTAGAATATTTTGGTCTGTAAACAACATGGCCTCAAGAACTGTCGACATTTGTGACAAGGGTGTCCTTGTGAAGTCGTCTGCTTGAGAACTTTAGTGAGTGAACACATCCGTAAGGACCATCTTCACAAACTACTTTGGTTTGTGTATGAGAAGTCCCTATTACTTTCTTCACAGACTGATTCAGTTTGTGAGCATTTCTTCAGGACCTGTCTTATTAGACATCTATCTGTGAACTGTCCTCAAAGGCTATGTTCATGGACTACTTTGATCTGTGAATAACATGCCTGTAGAGAGCGTCTTCCAAAATGTAACTGGGTCAGTGAACAACATGTCTGTCATGGCCTTCTTACAAGACGACATACACTTCAATTTGTGAAACAGGTGGCCTTAACAGCCATCATGTAAGACTCAAGTAGAGACTTTTGTTTAGTGTTCTGAGAACAGCATGTTCTTTAGATCATTTTGCTTGACTAATTCAATCTGTGAACAATCTGCCTGTAAATGATAAACGCTCTTGCATCGTACTTAAGTACAAACTTCATTCAGCTCAGTGAACAATATGTTCGTAAGAGCTGTCTCGAGAGACTTTGGTACAGACTTCAATCTTTGAACAGCATGTACTTAATGAAAAGCTGAAGGCTAACATGACACAAATCTTAGAGGCTAAACAGTCTTTAGGGCTTCTGATTACAAAATGTAGCTTGGGGGCGAAGTGGTCCATAGGACCTCTGATTCCAGTGAGTAGCTTGGGGGCTCAATAGTCTTTAGGACCTCCAATTACATTGTGTGGCTTGGAGGCTAAACAGTCTTTAGGACCTCCAATTACATTGTGTGGCTTGGAGGCTAAACAGTCTTTAGGGCTTCTGATTACAAAATGTAGCTTGGGGGCTCAATAGTCTTTAGGACCTCCAATTACATTGTGTGGCTTGGAGGCTAAACAGTCTTTAGGGCTTCTGGTTACAAAATGTAGCTGGGGGGCGAAGTGGTCCATAGGACCTCTGATTCCAGTGCGTGGCTTGGGGGCTCAATAGTCTTCAGGGCTTCTGATCATAATGTACAGCTTTGTAGATTGTAGCCTCACCAGCTTTGTCCCAGCAATGACGGTGATCATGAGCAGAACATGCCTGCAAACATGTACACATAACCAGCTTGTGATGATTATGACTGAGAAGTGAGCTGATCAGTGTAAGCAAGGCCAGACCAGCTGATTACCCATGTGGACTGTCCAGCGGAGCAGACAGTGGTTGAATGGACGCTTCATGATGTGATGGGTTCTGGTCCAGTCACAGAACCCTGTATGAAAGAAGAGCTGAATGGATATGTTAACTCTTTGCTGCTGATAATGTTGTGTTTGCCGGATGATGACCATTACCTGAAACAAACGGTGGTTGTCGTCGTTTTGGAGCGGAGTGTTTTTGTTTTCATGCATTTGCAGCACATACATATTATTTGGAGGGGAGACTTAGCACACACAAATAGTAATTTAACACAGGGATACCGACAAAGACCTTAAATGTTAAGATGATTACAAAGACTTCAGTAATGTTATTACAAAGACAGTGACAGGGTAGTTAAATGCAACGAATAGTGATGACACACAAAACAACTTTGAGAAGGTGACTTCAAATATGAAGACAAGATCATTAATATTAATAACATTATAGGGACAAGGAGGTAATGGGAAGTGGAAAACAAACTTATGTGGAGTTTAAAAGACATGTGTTGTGCAGTGGAGTGAAAAAGGACCTTGCTTGCTGTGGGTGAATAAAGCTATTAAATGTGTTGGAGTGAAAAAGGACCTTGCTTGCAGTGGGTGAATAAAACTATCTAATGTGTTGGAGTGAAAAAGGAAGTGTGCATTATGCCGTGCTGTGCAGTGACTGTGACACTATGAGGAGATAACACAGAATCAGTCTTGGCTTACTTCGTCTTTCTATTCCACTCTTATTTGCCCATGATTGACCAGCACATTTTGAACACCGTGCATGATTGATCTCCTCACCTCCATAACAAAAAAGATTTGACAGATCGACAGCATCACTGTGAAGACCCGAGTGTGTTGACATGATTAGACAGATCGACAGCATCACTGTGAAGACCCGAGTGTGTTGACATGATTAGACAGATCGACAGCGTCACTGTGAAGACCGAGTGTGTTGACTGGATTGAACTTGCCCACAAAGAAGGCCATTCCATTTCTTCATAATCAGTGCATTTCTGTGAGGACTGTAATTTGGCCAAACAAAGCGAGTGAGGAAATCAAAATGTGCAAGACTGACATTTATTCAGTGTGATTGTTTGATGTTGAAATTTGCAAGTTACATTTGGTTTTGAAGAGGGTTGACCAATGTCCAGCCTGAACTACAAACTGTAGCCGATACTTACAGTCATCTGAACGACATGGACATGTTTGAAAGTATGACTTTTTCTCACTTGTGCAAGACAACTTGTCAATCTTTAACACATTTACTTGCTGGCGATGATGTAAGCTTACAAGACAAATGTATGTAAGTTGTGGTGATGCAGCTGCTTGTAATTTTGTGTGTAGATCATCAAAAGTGAAATGTGAACCAAATACACATGCACTTGTTTTATTACGATTCATAGGCATGTACATTCTTGCAAGTGTATGAGCTTACTTTACAGATCACTGGCTGAGACAGTGCAGTTTTTTTTTTTCATTTGTTAGAATGTGTTTAGCAATAGGTGCAGAGTATTTCAAAAATCTTTTATGTGTGTAAATTGTTTACAAAACATATTTGTCAATGATTGAAGTAAAACGGTTGTGTGTGTTTTGTTTTTGTTTTTTATTAAGATGACTTGTACAGTATTTGCTTCAGTTTCTGTGAGATTTACAAATAACGTCAACTCAGACTGAGCCATGTAGGTCACGGAACATACTAACCTGTATCGAAGTTACAGACTACAGAACAGCTGACTGGATTCCTAAGTGGACAAGTGTGCAGGCCACTAGACAGCCAAGCATGACCTCTCTGCCTGCCTACTGACCATGCATTGTCCGGCTTTGTTTGCTTTGCTTGCATGCAGTGCGCCGCAAGGGGAAAAAATATAGGGAGGGTAGGCGCAAAGGCGGCCGCAACAAGGGAGGTCGACGCATGCTGAAGGACAAGGCTCAGGCCTTGCAGGAACTGGAAGCAGGTAACTATCCGTGCCTTGAAGGTCGCCATGTGACTTTGTTCTCTGTCTTGTGACTGGTCATAGGTAATGGCAGCACCTGAACTGATCATATTGTGACTTTGTTCTCTATCTGGATGACCGGTCATGGGTAATTATAGCAGCACCTGAACTGATCATATTGTGACTTTGTTCTCTATCTGGATGACCGGTCATGGGTAATTATAGCAGCACCTGAACTGATCATATTGTGACTTTGTTCTCTATCTGGATGACCGGTCATGGGTAATTATAGCAGCACCTGAACTGATCATATTGTGACTTTGTTCTCTATCTGGATGACCGGTCATGGGTAATTATAGCAGCACCTGAACTGATCATATTGTGACTTTGTTCTCTATCTGGATGACCGGTCATGGGTAATAATAGCAGCACCTGAACTGATCATATTGTGACTTTGTTCTGTGTCATGATGATTACCTGGACAGGTAGCAGTGATTTGGCTCAGTGTTGTGATGAGTGATGAGTAGTTCAGTATCTAGGCAGACATTTTTATCTGTCCTTATTACTTTACCTGGACAGGTAATGATGACTTTGTTCCATCCTGATGAATGGTTCAGTACCTGCATAATGATGACTTTGTTCTGTTCTGATGAAGTGTTCAGTACCTGAAGAGACATTGATGACTTTGTTCTGTTCTGATGAACTGTTCAGTACCTAAAGAGACATTGATGACTTTGTTCTGTTCTGATGAAGTGTTCAGTACCTGAAGAGACTTGATGATTTGTGTTGATGAATGTTCAGTACCTAAAGAGACATTGATGACTTTGTTCTGTTCTGATGAAGTGTTCAGTACCTAAAGAGACATTGATGACTTTGTTCTGTTCTGATGAAGTGTTCAGTACCTAAAGAGACATTGATGACTTTGTTCTGTTCTGATGAAGTGTTCAGTACCTAAAGAGACATTTAAGTGTTCAGTACCTAAAGAGACATTGATGACTTTGCTCTGTTCTGATGAAGTGTTCAGTACCTGAAGAGACATTGATGACTTTGCTCTGTTCTGATGAAGTGTTCAGTACCTAAAGAGACATTGATGACTTTGTTCTGTTCTGATGAAGTGTTCAGTACCTGAACAGACATTGATGACTTTGTTCTGTTCTGATGAAGTGTTCAGTACCTAAAGAGACATTGATGACTTTGTTCTGTTCTGATGAACTGTTCAGTACCTAAAGAGACATTGATGACTTTGCTCTGTTCTGATGAGTGGTTCAGTGCCTGATTAGTGATGACTTTGTTCTGTTCTGATGAGTGGTTCAGTGCCTGATTAGTGATGACTTTGTTCTGTTCTGATGAGTGGTTCAGGACCTGGACAGGTAGTGATGAGTGGTGTATGTCCCGATAGTATAAGGCAACTATCAGCACTTGGACAGGTAGTGATGAATGGTGTATGTCCCGATAGTATAAGGCAACTATCAGCACTTGGACAGGTAGTGATGAGTGGTGTATGTCCCGATAGTATAAGGCAACTATCAGCACTTGGACAGGTAGTGAGGAGTGGTGTATGTCCCGATTGTATAAGGCAACTATCAGCACTTGGACAGGTAGTGATGAACCTCAGGTTACGTGATTAGCCATGTTGTGAAGGGACATAATATATGTTTTTGGCTGCTTGTAGATGTGAAGGCTTTTGAGGGATAGGTTTTTGATTTCCTGCTATGATCTAGCTAGACAGTAGTATGACTTCACTTTCTGTGGTACAATGATGACAGACAAGTCGTGGCCCATAAAGGTGGTGTAATGGTTTCAGAATCATGATAAGAGATGACGGGTAAAATATAAGCATCTGAAGCAGAACAAAAAGTGGCAAGAGTTGTGTAATGTCAGCTTTGATGTGATGACATAGAGAACAGTTGAAGTGATGGGACTGGACTCTTGTTTCTGAATCATTGTGGACTTTCTTTGTACCACAGAAAAGATCTGACAATACAGATGGCAGACTGTGAGCTCTGACAATACAGATGGCGGACTGTGAGCTCTGACAATACAGATGGCAGACTGTGAGCTCTGACAATACAGATGGCAGACTGTGAGCTCTGACAATACAGATGGCGGACTGTGAGCTCTGACAATACAGATGGCGGACTGTGAGCTCTGACAATACAGATGGCGGACTGTGAGCTCTGACAATACAGATGGCAGACTGTGAGCTCTGACAATACAGATGGCAGACTGTGAGCTCACCTGGGTAGCAAGGTATCAGAGCGTAGTCAGCGCTATGTCAGCACAGGCAGAGGATTTTCACCTCCTGGACATGCACAGGTGTTGCTCTGCCATGATGGTGTGGGGCAGTTCCTTCTTACTGCCTGCACAGATAACGAGGTGCTTTTGGCCCTGAAAGATGATGACAGTTGACAGAGCTGCCAGACACCTGAACACACAGAAGTGCCTTTATTCTGAATCATGACAAATGAAAAGACAGCTGAGTATGTAGCGATGTATCGTTGTGTTTTTGTCTACTGTTTTGTTTGATACTGACATGTCTTCTCTTTGATTCGGCGGACAGTCAACATTTTCTGTGCCCTCCGTTCCCCATCCCCTCCCCTCCCTATCCTCTGCCCTCTCCTGTTCTGTCTCCACCCTTCACTTTGTCTCCACCCTTCACTTTGTCTCCACCAGAGGTTCCGCTAGACTATAGACTTTGCCGGTACTTGGTACCGACAACAACAAAAATTTCCGGTACAAGTCTTAAATCAGCCGGTACCGCGCTTGGCTGCCTGCCATGCCCTACACACTCAACCGCGATTCTGGGTCACGCGAACGGGCGATAGCAAGCGGCCTACTGGCACGGATAGCACGTGACAGGCTTGTCAGTGACAGCCTTCAGTCAACTGAACTCAACAGAAAAGTCGACGGAGAGAGTAACATGCAAAAAAATCATAAATGAAAACAAAAAGCAAAACAAAACAAAACAAAACAAAACCAACCAACCAAAACGTAACTTGAAAGAAAAACAAACAAACAAACAAACAAAACAAACTTAACAAACTTCTCACTTACCTGTCCACACGTGCGAAAGAATTCCGTCAGTGTTCGTCATCGAACCATGCAGTTACTCAAAGTGATGTTGAAAACAGCGACAGTCAATTGAAAACTGGGTCGGGGATTACCGCAAGTTCAATCCAGGGTCAGACTGTCAGCATGACACGCACACAATCCAAATGTCTCTACTGATCAACAGACTTACAGAGTCTGTGCACTCAAGATATTGATGACCAGTGAACAGTTACAGTTTTGTGTTGTCAGAAGTCAAGAATATTATAAGCGACACAAACTTGTGATATATGCACAATGAAGAACGACTGTACGAAGGTCACAAGATAAAAAAAGAAGGGGGGGGGGGGGGGGGGAAACAGCAAACACGCGAATACACACTGTCACACACACACACACACAAATCAGTAGTCGTGCTCGAAGGAAACGGATCTATTTGCGGCGTTCCCGCATGCCGTTGAAAATTTCGGCAGCCGGGCAAAAGGAAACTGATCAAGCGAAAGTGCTTCTGATGACAGCACAGATTCAGAAGGAGTCGAACGACTGTCGCTTGATGGACGGTTCGTTGAAAAAAACGAGTGTAATGAACGCTGGTGCGACATTTTTGCAGAGAGCAGACAATGAAACTTTGGTCTACGTGACTAAGTAAGCATCGTCCGATGACGTGTAAAACTTTGGCTACACGCTAGGGAACCTGGGGTTCTCAAAGAAAAATGGAACCGTCCATTTTGACGCGAGTGCTGTAGTAATCAGCGCTGTCCATTGAAAAAAAAGGGGGGGCAAAGGTCCTGGGAGAGGAGTGATGTCAGATGTATTGTTGTCGGCATGGCATGGCTTATTTCCTGCCTGCCATCCCCGCTCACCCGCTGACAGGCGGAGAGACAGACAGTGCAGGGATAGAGGAGAGTCAAAGCGCTCAGATGTTCTGCCGGTACACGGTACCGGCGGCTTTTATTTTTTTCGGTACAAGGCAAATATTTACCGGTAAAAACCGGCATATGCCGGTCTAACGGAACCTCTGTCCACCCTTCCCTCTGTCTCCACCCTTCCCTCTGTCTCCACCCTTCCCTTTGTCTCCACCCTTCCCTCTGTCTCCACCCTTCCCTCTGTCTCCACCCTTCCCTTTGTCTCCACCCTTCCCTTTGTCTCCACCCTTCCCTCTGTCTCCACCCTTCCCTTTGTCTCCACCCTTCCCTTTGTCTCCACCCTTCCCTCTGTCTCCACCCTTCCCTTTGTCTCCACCCTTCCCTCTGTCTCCACCCTTCCCTCTGTCTCCACCCTTCCCTTTGTCTCCACCCTTCCCTCTGTCTCCACCCTTCCCTTTGTCTCCACCCTTCCCTTTGTCTCCACCCTTCCCTTTGAAAACGTTTCTTCTCTTACCACGCAGTTGTCTGTGATGAACAATTGGACATACGACGTTGAATTTGTTTTGTTGTGTGTTTGGGGTGCTGTCCCTTTTTTTTACCATTTCTTTCAGCCAGCCACAAAGTTAGCCACCTGGTTCAGCGCTGATGACTGTGTACTTTGTGTGTGCATGGAGATGTCTGCCGTGTCTGTAGAAAACAAAATCCTTTGGATCTGATCATGACATGGTCAACACTTGAGCGTTTTACTTCTTCTTTGGATCTGATTATGACATGGTCAACACTTGAGCGTTTTACTTCTTCCATGTCGACAAATCTCTGCCTTTCACTGGTGCCTCACATCAGCTAATCTGCATCAGTCTTCTTTGTATAACCCTGTGATTTCATGACATGCATGCGAGGTGACGGCAGATATGTCTTCCAGCAGTCTCACCAGGGCTATGAACAATGGGATTGAAGCTTGTCTCTGTGCATGGGTGTTGTGTTTCATCCGCAGATGCTGTCTTTTTCTCAGTCATGGTCTGTGTCTCATGTGTTGAAAAGGTCTGCAAACATTTGCAAGCAGGGATAAAATGTCAGAGAGCATTTCGCTGGGTGTGTGTGAATCTTCAGTAATTGAATTACTCTTTCAGTGAGTGATTCATTTGAAACAGACATGCCGATTACCCTAATTGTAGACTTGTCCAATCATTATTTTATTAATATGTGCAGTTTTCTTGCCAAATGAATTCAAAATAATATTGAAATAATAACACTGCAAATATTGTTGAAGGTTCATGCAAGACAAAACTGAAAAAATTTCCATTGTTTGTTGTATGATGCACAAGCATGCACACACAACACACACACACACACACACACACACACACACCACAAACACACACACACACACACACACACACACACACACACACCACAAACACACACACACACACACACACACACACACACACACACACACCACACACACACACACACACCACACACCACACACACACACACACACACACACACACACACACACACACACACACACACACACACACAGAGTTTAACACTCATGTTTTTCTTGTTATTCGGGTGTTTGTCATCTTCATTTTTGTTTGCCGTATTGTGATGTTGTAATTGTAATGTCTGTCATTTCATCTTTGCTGTTTTACATATGTGGGCAATGTGTGGTCTGTTACCATTTTGCTGTTAGTCCCTATACCTTTTCTCTGTTTTCTCCAAAGTCGTCCATTGTAGATTTGCACATGAGGATACAATGCTATGGTGGTGCTTGTGTGTATGATCATTTTTGTTTTTGCCTTTCCCTGAAATTATATTTTTGTTTAGTTTCTTTTAGTATTTTCATACATTTTTCAGCTTGTTTCACAGTGAGGTTATGCTGCAACATACATTTTCTTTCAAGAATAGTGTTGTTACTTGGCTGGGTTTTTTGTTTGTTTGTTTGTTTGTTTCCGTCATTTTAGAGACAGGTTGTCTTTATCTGTTGTCATTTGCCATTGTAGTGAGTTGTCTCAAACAGTTGGCTGTAATCAGCCAGCCTATGCTACTGTTGTTTGCTACAGAAATCATTTGTAGCAAAACAGACGCCAGCCTATGCTACTGTTGTTTGCTACAGAAATAATTTGTAGCAAAAGAGACGCCAGCCTATGCTACTGTTGTTTGCTACAGAAATAATTTGTAGCAAAACAAACGTCCCCATTTGATAAGCAAGTGTGTGTGGGGATGTGTGTGTGCACCTGTGTGACCATGAGTGTGTGAGCGTTTGCTTGCTTGCCTGTGTGTGCACATGTGTATAGGTGCCTTTTTTCTGTCGAGTTTTACTGCTGTATTTTTCAGTGCCTAGGTGTTCCGTTGGTGCACCACATCATAGACAGTTGTTTTTTAATGTCTATAGTGTTGGTGCCATGCCACTATGTGTGCATGTCATTGTCTTTTTTTTTTTTCAAGCTGACATACAGGCAGACGTTGCGCTAGAGATCATAGACTCCGCGGGATCAGGAGATGGCGACAAAGGTTGGACACCATGTTGCACACAGTGCTCATCGATCTGAAGCTTTGGCCAGACCTCTGAACACACTAACAGAGTGTCTTAACTGACACTCGCGCCGCTAACTAACCGATTGCCTTAACCAGACCTCTGAACACACTAACAGAGTGTCTTAACTGACACTCGTTCCGCTAACTAACCGATTGCCTTAACCAGACCTCTGAACACACTAACAGAGTGTCTTAACTGACACTCGTTCCGCTAACTAACCGATTGCCTTAACCAGACCTCTGAACACACTTACAGAGTGTCTTAACTGACACTCGTTCCGCTAACTAACCGATTGCCTTAACCAGACCTCTGAACACACTAACAGAGTGTCTTAACTGACACTCGTTCCGCTCACTAACCGATTGCCTTAACCAGACCTCTGAACACACTTACAGAGTGTCTTAACTGACACTCGCGCCGCTAACTAACCGATTGCCTTAACCAGACTCCAGATGTGTGTAAACAGCATCGTGAAGCACCTGCTAACTAACTAATGCCTTGACAGACCTCCAAACACACTGACACAGCATCATAGTTGTCACAGACTACATTACTGTTTGCCTCAACTAGACTTCCAAACCCACCAATACATCTAAATTACTGTTTGCCTCGACTAGACTTCCAAATGCACCAATATATCTAAATTACTGTTTGCCTCAACTAGATTTCCAAACACACCAATATATCTAAATTACTGTTTGCCTCAACTAGACTTCCAACCGCACTGATATATCATAGTAACAGACACATAGGCTCACTGACAGCATTGACAGACCTTAAAACACACTAACACACCATTATAACAGACATTCAGGCTTACTAACTGATTGCCTTGATTAGGCCACAAAATGCAATGATGTATCATTACATTGGACACACAAGCCAACTAATGTATCATCATGGAAAACACAGTGCATTGATGTAGTGTAACAGGCACTTGGGCTAACTGTTTGCCACGATTTGATCACCAAATGCACTGATGTATGATCATGAAAACACACAAGCTGACTGACTGCCTTGATCTCACCTTTCAATGCACTGATGCATCATCATCTTAGACACCTAGGCTGACCAACTGTTTACCTTGATTTGGTCACCAAATGTGCTAACGTATCATCCTAAGACACACAAGCTAAATGACTGCTTCAGTTGCACCTTCAAACACACTGATGTATCATTGTAACGCACACCCAGGGTAACGAACTGCCTGCCATGATGAGACATCCAAACTGACTTGAGTCTCATAGCAATCCTGGTTTACCTGCTTGTCTTGGCTGGGCTCCAGACACACTAATGCTGGGCCTGTGGTAGGTGAACACAGAGCAAATGTGGAGGGTCATCTTCTGTGCCTGAGAAACGTGATGCCCGTAAAAGGTACGGTGAAATATCTGGGATAGTGACCTCCCAACTGCCTGGCATACTGGACGATGCGTTAACGCTGAGAGTTTCCAAAACTTGGCTGTGGTGCACCCAGCGGCTCCACAACTCTGAGTGAGTGGTAGATCTCAGTCCAGTTCTGGGGTGGGTGTTGGGTTAATTGGGCTGCCAAAGTAAGGCCTGTCTTCTCAAGGACTATGGACCTGGCCGAGATGCTCAGCGTCATACAGCTCTCCACAGTGTTTGGATGAGCAGTGGAGGTCTTGTTGGTGCATTAGCATCAAGCTCCTGAAATAGCGTACACCACACAATAAATGGTGGAATAAACCTGTGAGCTATGCTTCAATGGCCACGTAAGACCCGAACAGAACACCCAGGCTAACTGACTGATCACTTTGAACACACATCCAAATGCAGTGATAATACATCTTATCAGACAGTCATGCCAACTAATTGCTTGCCTTGATTACTTAAAAATCTGCATTTCTGACTTGCTGTATTAATAAGT
>CM031611.1:6770904-6778404 GCA_018398815.1 Conus ventricosus | reverse complement strand
TTATTAGCAAAAATCTATTAGATTTTACAGTGACCAGTAAAAATCCCACATTGGAACCAGAAATAGCAGAAAACGGTTATTTATAATAGTTCCAATTCTGTATTCTTCCTCAGAATGAAAAGAGAGATTGAGAGAGAAAGTGTGTGTGTGTGTGTGTGTGTGTGTGTGTGTGTGTGTGTGTGTGTGTGTGTGTGATGGCAGGTTGTCAACAATTATATCAGGATATATCAAAATAGCATTGAAGCATTGAAAAATACTTGTGAAATGTGTAAAATTTCTATTGTGAAGAAAGGTTTTCATTTTGCACTACAAAAAGAGTCTTTTTTTCATTCTTAAGTTTGTACATTTTAGCAATTTAGATTTGATAGGTTCAACTTTGTGTGTGTGTGTGTGTGTGTGTGTGTTTGCGTTTGCGTTTATGTGTGTGTGCTTGTCATAATTTTATAATGTATATGTGGTTAGGTGCAGGTTGAGAATATATACGTCCATATGTGTGCTTGTGCACAAATATATGCATTGATGCATGTCTCACTGGCTACAGGTTAGGCCAATTCTCTCTATATGTATCCTTCTACCCTCCCTAACTATCCTAAACATATCCTGTTATCCTCTCCTTTCAAAATTTTACACATACAAGCAGGCGTGCATGCATGCACGCACACACACACGCACGCACGCACGCATGCACGCACGCACGCACGCACGCACACACACACACACACACACACACACACCACACACACACACACACACCACAGAAGTCACCAACTAACTCAGACCCATCCAAACTTCCTACAGACTGTCGTGATGGAGAGAATCGGCCCAACTGTGACCGAGTGTGCCAGTGCAAAAACGGCGGGACCTGCGACTTGGAGACGGGCAGCTGTGATTGTCTGGATGGCTATGTGGGCCCCACATGCAGTCAACGATGCCCGGAGAACCGGTACGGTCCCAATTGTGCTGGCATTTGTCGCTGCCAGAATGGTGCACGCTGCAACAAGCGCTCCGGAAAGTGTCGCTGTCCATCTGGCTATGAGGGCGAGTTCTGTGAAAACAGTAAGTCATGTACCAGTATGTAACTTCCCTCTGTGTGTGTGTGTGTGTGTTGGATGGGGGTGGAACAGTGTTGAGAGGCTTATAAATGAACACGGGTAGGTACTCAAAACTTTTCACTCAAAGTCTCTGATTTGTGGAAGCATTCTTGATTTACTCCAGCAAAGATACCCAGAAGAATGGCATGATTTTCCTGAAAATAACAACATATGTCAACTCCAGTTATCAAAGAAAAAGTTAAGACCAATTTTAGAATACTAGAAACATAGATGATACCTGACATCTTTCTGCTTCAGGAGAATCTTAAGAGAAGATAGAACATGTAGATTTTGTGCTTTGAATGAACTGGTTGAGGTGTTCTGTTTTGGTTTTGAACGTCCTAAATGTTGACAGTGATGGAGATGGGAACCAGTACACCTGATTCTTGTCGGTGCACTGTCTGTTTCAGTTTCAAATGTTGTTGGGACGAGAGTGGCAGACATTGATTGCCGTTGATATCAAGACTGTTCATCAAGTGGTTTACTTTCCTTTCTCTTTTTGTTTATGATGACTGTGGCTGATCTATAAGCAACATGACTGATTTATAGATTGACTGGTGTTCAATTGCAGCAACATGACTGATGTATAGATTGACTGGTGTTCAATTGCAGCAACATGACTGATGTATAGATTGACTGGTGTTCAATTGCAGCAACATGACAGATTTACAGATTGACTGGTGTTCAATTGCAGCCTCTCGGGACATGATGATGCATAGCTGCCAACTGCTACGATATCGCCGTAGTTTGCTACGCCAAGAGAATGCTTGCTACGACGCTACTACGATCATTAAATTGCTACGGCGAAACAAAAAAATTCGAATATACTTTCGTTTTGTTTGGACAGCGCTAAGTAACGTCTCTATCGGTCTGTCGGAACTGCATTTCCGCTTTCGGTTTTACTGTAGCACGTAGATTTTTTTTTACAATTTGCCCTCTTCCTCTGCTTCATCTCTGTATAATAACATTTATAGATATACTAAGAGTACTGTAGCTTTAATGTGGTCCGTAAAACTGGTTATAGGCCCGATTTCTTTTAGAACGCGCGCAAAATTAAGTTGCTACTGTCAAATTGGAAATGCTACTGTGAAAATTGTGAAATGCTACTGTAAGCCGCATGAGCAGGTTGGCAGCTCTGCTGATGTATAGATTGACTGGTGTTCAGTTGCAGCCTTTCGAAACATGACTGATGTATAGATTGACTGGTGTTCAATTGCAGCAACATGACTGATGTATAGATTGACTGGTGTTCAATTACAGCAACATGACTGATGTACAGATTGACTGGTGTTCAATTGCAGCAACATGACTGATGTACAGATTGACTGGTGTTTTATTTGCAGCAACATGACTGATGTACAGATTGACTGGTGTTCAATTGCAGCAACATGATTGATGTACAGATTGACTGGTGTTCAATTGCAGTCGAGACATGACTGATGTACAGATTGACTGCTGTTCAATTGCAGCAACATGACTGATGTACAGATTGACAGGTGTTCAATTGCAGCTGTGGAGACATGATTGATGTACAGATTGACTGGTGTTCAATTGCAGCCTGTGGAGACATGACTGATGTATAGATTAACTGGTGTTCAATTGCAGCAACATGACTGATGTACAGATTGACAGGTGTTCAATTGCAGCCTGTGGAGACATGACTGATATACAGATTGACAGGTGTTCAATTGCAGCCTGTGGAGACATGACTGATGTATAGATTAACTGGTGTTCAATTGCAGCAACATGACTGAGTATAGATTGACAGGTGTTCAATTGCAGCCTGTGGAGACATGACTGATGTACAGATTGACAGGTGTTCAATTGCAGCCTGTGGAGACATGACTGATGTATAGATTAACTTGTGTTCAATTGCAGCAACATGACTGATGTATAGATTGACTGGTGTTCAATTGCAGCCTGTGGAGACATGACTGATGTACAGATTGACAGGTGTTCAATTGCAGCCTGTGGAGACATGACTGATGTATAGATTGACTGGTGTTCAATTGCAGCAACATGACTGATGTATAGATTGACTGGTGTTCAATTGCAGTCGAGACATGCCTGATGTACAGATTGACTGGTGTTCAATTGCAGCCTGTCCAGAGGGCTGGTACGGACTGGGCTGTGAGGAGAAATGCGACTGCGTGAATGGTTACTGCGATCCTGTCAGCGGCAAGTGCAAGTGCCACTGGGATTCCAGGGCAGCAACTGCTCAGAGCTGTGTCCTGCTGGCCGCTTTGGGCCCGACTGCATGCACTCCTGCATGTGTAAGAACAACGCCTCCTGCGACCTGCCTCGGGCTGCTGCTCCTGCAGTCCTGGCTTCTATGGGCAGATGTGCGAGCTGGGTAGGTTGGGGGTGAGGATGGATGTGGATGTGGTGAGGGACAAAACTTGAAGTTTAGGGGGCCTCCCATGCTGGGTTTTCATTGTTCAGTCACTTTTCAGACGTCATGTCCATTGCACAAGTGACAAACACTGTGTAAAAACAGGTTTTGAGATTGTGATTACCTGTTTTCAACTTTGGTTGGGTTTTTTTGTGTTTTTTTTAAATCCGTCTGATTCAACATTTCATTTTGTATGGATAAAGGGAACAGCATCACAGAACAGCGGCAACATTGTGCTGTTGAACAGCCATCACAGAACAGCGGCAACATTGTGCTGTTGAACAGCCATCACAGAACAGCGGCAACATTGTGCTGTTGAACAGCCATCACAGAACAGCGGCAACATTGTGCTGTTGAACAGCCCATCACAGAACAGCAGCAACATTGTGCTGTTGGCCTCCAAGTTATCGCAAGTTGCATTCCATTCATGTAACCTCATAAACCTTACGTCATTGATGGGAAAAAAATGACAGAGCTAGATTGTGACAGTTCAAAGGTGGATGTACACATGAGAGAATGAATCTAAAGGATAGGTGAGTTCATTGCATAAAATGATATCCAGAACATTGAATATACTAAACCACTTTGAACCTTGAAGGTAAGTTAAAACAGCTGAACAGGAAAAGGAGCATGAAAAAGGGACCCTAGATTTAACTGTTGCTGTAATTGAGTACATGGGCAGAAGAGGGTGAAAATGAGGGCACCAGGGAAAAGTGGTGTGGGTGTGTATACTTTATTTGCATACATGTTTGTGCACTTTGTGCTTGTGTCATTTTGTCTTTTCAGTTTGTCCTCTACTTGCTAAAAATGATATTTGTTGCGAGTAATATTTTGGGATGTCAAAACTTCATTAACAAAATTTGGTGTGTGTTCGTGAGCGCCTGTGTGTACATGCATGCTTATACAGTCAAGGTATTACACATTTTTCACTTTTCGCAAAGTGTGTCCTTAAAGTATGACTGCTACACTGTAGAGTATGTCTTGTATGTCCTATCAGTATGCCTACTGCAGAACATGTTCCACATGTCACACAATGTGTCATACACATAAAACTGCTGCAGTGCCTGTTTTATCACATATGTCCTACATGCATGACTACCACAAAATGTGTCATATGCGTCACACACTGTGTTCTACACATATGGCCACTACAGATCACATGTGTGTATGTGTTTTCCACAGAATGTCCATCTGGCACACACGGCAGCTACTGCAAGGAGCTGTGTGACTGTGTCAACAGCGCTCGCTGCAATCCCATGACCGGTCAGTGCAGATGTCGCCCTGGGTTCACCGGCGACCGCTGTGAAAAAGGTCAGTCGCTGTTTTTTCTTTCATTGCCGATACTCTTTTATCATTGTTGGAGACTTCATAAAACCAGTTGCTGAGGGTGAAAAAGAAGAGTGATACTTTCAGACTCTGCCAATTGCAGATCTTTACACTTTCTTTGTCTTCAGGTGCCGTCTCGTCTTGCAGGTCCCATCACTCTCGTTACTCCTACACCACTCATTCCACCTGCTCCTCACACAACGGCGCTCAGGTTTGTCCCGCCCACCTCACAATTACAGGGAGATCAGTTTCGGGTCATTTTGAGGAAACCTGCCAGAGAAGACACTGCACTACTGCTGAGACACTGTGGTGGTGTTCAGTGCAGCCTGCTGTGATCCACCACGTGCAGGGACCACACTCCAAGCCCCATCTTGATGATGCCCTATCACCACCAATTTCTGACTTAAAACAGGAATGAAATTTTTCGCCTCAGAACCTGTTGTACTAAGTCTCACATCGGCATCTCAGAATATAGGCCAGATTAAATTAAGGTGTTTAGGTGGACAGAGGTGGCTTAGTGGCTGATGCACTTGCTTAGGCAGCAAGAAAAGTCAGTGCTTCAGATCTCCAGGGTGGGTTCTTCTCCCCCTCTCCACATGAACTTAGCTAGTGGTCAGAATGCCGACTCTTGAACATGACAATGATGAACTGTTTTCCTGTGTGCGACATACCCTTGGCACACATGTAAAACACAATGCAAAAAGATGACAAAATTAAGTTTTAGAAATACCTCCAGTCAAAGGGGTCCTGTTTCTATACTGTTTTATCAGTGTTTAGCTACTTTGTCACACAGTACAAGGTGAAAACCATGTGTGTAGAATTTTGTTTGTGATTGTGATGACCTTTTTTAACATTTAAAGGTTGTTTTGTGTTGTTTTCTCCTTATAAGCCTTGCCTTTCGTCATGGGTCAACCATTTTCACGGCCATTGATTCACTGTGATGTGTCACTGACAGCCACTGATTCACTGTGATGTGTCACTGACAGCCATTGATTCACTGTGATGTGTCACTGACAGCCATTGATTCACTGTGATGTGTCACTGACAGCCATTGATTCACTGTGATGTGTCACTGACAGCCATTGATTCACTGTGATGTGTCACTGACAGCCATTGATTCACTATGATGTGTCACTGACAGCCATTGATTCACTATGATGTGACATCTGAGTGGTCCTGTGCCACACTGTCTTCATCTGCCCCAGAACCACTGTGTCACTGACAGCCATTGATTCACTGTGATGTGTCACTGACAGCCATTGATTCACTATGATGTGTCACTGACAGCCATTGATTCACTGTGATGTGTCACTGACAGCCATTGATTCACTGTGATGTGTCACTGACAGCCATTGATTCACTGTGATGTGTCACTGACAGCCATTGATTCACTATGATGTGTCACTGACAGCCATTGATTCACTATGATGTGTCACTGACAGCCATTGATTCACTATGATGTGTCACTGACAGCCATTGATTCACTATGATGTGTCACTGACAGCCATTGATTCACTATGATGTGTCACTGACAGCCATTGATTCACTATGATGTGTCACTGACAGCCATTGATTCACTATGATGTGTCACTTACAGCCATTGATTCACTGTGATGTGTCACTGACAGCCATTGATTCACTATGATGTGTCACTGACAGCCATTGATTCACTATGATGTGTCACTGACAGCCATTGATTCACTATGATGTGTCACTGACAGCCATTGATTCACTGTGATGTGTCACTGACAGCCATTGATTCACTATGATGTGTCACTGACAGCCATTGATTCACTATGATGTGTCACTGACAGCCATTGATTCACTATGATGTGACATCTGAGTGGTCCTGTGCTACACTGTCTTCATCTGCCTCAGAACCACTGTGTCACTGACAGCCATTGATTCACTGTGATGTGTCACTGACAGCCATTGATTCACTATGATGTGTCATCTGAGTGGTCCTGTGCCACACTGTCTTCATCTGCCCCAGAACCACTGTGTCACTGACAGCCATTGATTCACTATGATGTGTCATCTGAGTGGTCCTGTGCTACACTGTCACTGTCTTCATCTGCCCCAGAACCACTGTGTCACTGACAGCCATTGATTCACTATGATGTGTCACTGACAGCCATTGATTCACTATGATGTGACATCTGAGTGGTCCTGTGCCACACTGTCTTCATCTGCCCCAGAACCACTGTGTCACTGACAGCCATTGATTCACTATGATGTGTCATCTGAGTGGTCCTGTGCTACACTGTCACTGTCTTCATCTGCCCCAGAACCACTGTGTCACTGACAGCCATTGATTCACTGTGATGTGTCACTGACAGCCATTGATTCACTATGATGTGTCATCTGAGTGGTCCTGTGCCACACTGTCTTCATCTGCCCCAGAACCACTGTGTCACTGACAGCCATTGATTCACTATGATGTGTCATCTGAGTGGTCCTGTGCTACACTGTCACTGTCTTCATCTGCCCCAGAACCACTGTGTCACTGACAGCCATTGATTCACTATGATGTGTCACTGACAGCCATTGATTCACTGTGATGTGTCACTGACAGCCATTGATTCACTGTGATGTGTCACTGACAGCCATTGATTCACTGTGATGTGTCACTGACAGCCATTGATTCACTATGATGTGACATCTGAGTGGTCCTGTGCTACACTGTCTTCA
>CM031611.1:6735904-6763404 GCA_018398815.1 Conus ventricosus | reverse complement strand
ATAGAAGAAAATGCTACATTGAGTTCATCTAGTCATTTACCTTTTTTATGTGTTATTCAGTATGTGTGTGTACTGTGTCTTTTGTTGATGTAAGCTGTGTTTCTCTTCATCAGAAGGCAAACGTCTACGAGCTTCACATAGAGTAAGTAACAGGACAGGACTGGTACCTGCATTTCAGCATCAAACTGTGTGTTCTGTCATACTTCAAACAACGATTTTTAACCAGCAAATTACTTCAGACTAGGATTGATTCCCTATGACTGAATATCACCATAACAACAGATCTGCCATTGACGATTTGGAAGAAAGAGCTACAAGTACCTAGACTGCGCTAGATGTCTGAAACATTGTGAGGTTGTCTTGGGGTGATTGACATTGATCTGTGCTTTAGCTATCTGTTGGTATGGGGCCTTTCTACCTCAAAATGAATCAGACTTGAAGCTCTAGATTAGATAAATCCACTGAACATAGACACCAGGCACAGTCAGGACCACCCCAACACACTCAGTGAAATGGATTGTACAAGACCAGACTATAGACTGAACATAGACATCAGGCACAGTCAGGACCACCCCAACACACTCAGTGAAATGGATTGTACAAGACCAGACTATAGACTGAACATAGACATCAGGCACAGTCAGGACCACCCCAACACACTCAGTGAAATGGATTGTACAAGACCAGACTATAGACTGAACACTGACTCACACCACAAAATGAGTCGCATTGAGATGCACAAGACGAGATCTTATTGACTTCCAGCGTGAACCTCCAGATTATGAGTCGCATTGAGATGCACAAGTCAGTTGGTCAGTCATTCCCCTGACCGCTGGGGTCGTTGGGGGGACGTGATGAGGCAGCCGCCGTTTCTCTGCAGGCTCTTCTGTTGGTGGCTGTCTTTAGGAGATCTGGCATGGTCATTTTGGTCCAGTCCTTTATATTTTCGGACCAACTCTTTCTCTGCCGTCCTCATCTGCGCCCTCCTTCAACAGTACCTTGAAGGATGGTTTTGGAGAGGGTGTTGTGACGAATATTGTAAATCAAACATCAGCCTCAAGTATGACTCTCTTTCACAACATGAACTAGTGGTGCCATGCTGGGCACACCAGTCTAGGTGGATGCTGACAGATGTTGTTGTTGTATGGTGACTGAGGTTACAGATGCAACCACCTGACTGAAACCATTTTATCATCTGTTGGATGACACTCTGAGGACTGTCTCGTGTTCAGCAAGTTAAATGTACATAAATCAAAATCATGTTTACATGCAGACTTACTATTGACCCATTTTGAAACACTTAAAAGAGGCCTACTTCTGAGGTTTAACCAGTGAGAATGATGTTCTTCCTAAACATCATTGAAAAAAAAGAGACCCCCCCCCCTCTCTCTCTCTCTCCCTTTCTGTCTCTGTCTCTGAAGAAGCATAGTTGGAAAAAAAAAAAGAAGAAAAAACACACACATACACACAAATCCCTGACGTAGCAATACACACATAAATTTATGTATACAGATAGACATATGTGCACAAACGCGCGCGCACACACACACACACACACACACACACACACACACACACACACACCACACACACCACACACACACACACACACACACATATGCAGTAACATACAAAACAAGTGCTGTAGCACAGCTTGGCAGTGGAGGGGCAGTTTTCATTGCTGGCGGTGAATGACCTACATGATGGAGACTTCTTACTGGGCTTTCCTTAAGAGTTACTGGACTGGATTTTACAATTGGATCTGTCTAGAAACAGTATGTCAAGAAAATATGATGTGTGTAATTGAAGGTTCCACATAACAGTTGAGTGACTTTCTGATTGTCTCTCATACTGTTTGGTCACTATGTTCATGGATGTGTTCATTGTCTTATACTGTTTGGTCACTATGTTCATGGATGTGTTCATTGTCTTATACTGTTTGGTCACTATGTTCATGGATGTGTTCATTGTCTTATACTCTTTGGTCACTATGTTGATGGATGTGTTCATTGTCTTATACTGTGTGATCACTGTGTTCTTGGATGTGTACATTGTCTTATACTGTTTGGTCACTATGTTGATGGATGTGTTCATTGTCTTATACTGTTTGGTCACTATGTTCATGGATGTGTTCATTGTCTTATACTGTGTGATCACTATATTGATGGATGTGTTCATTGTCTTATACTGTGTGATCACTATGTTCTTGGATGTGTTCATTGTCTTATACTGTGTGGTCACTATGTTCTTGGATGTGTTCATTGTCTTATACTGTTTGGTCACTATGTTCATGGATGTGTTCATTGTCTCATACTGTGTGATCACTATGTTCATGGATGTGTTCATCGTCTCTCATACTGTGTGATCACTATATTGATGGATGTGTTCATTGTCTTATACTGTTTGGTCACTATGTTCATGGATGTGTTCATTGTCTCTCATACTGTGTGATCACTATATTGATGGATGTGTTCATTGTCTCTCATACTGTGTGATCACTATATTGATGGATGTGTTCATTGTCTCTCATACTGTGTGATCACTATATTGATGGATGTGTTCATTGTCTCTCATACTGTGTGATCACTATATTGATGGATGTGTTCATTGTCTCTCTTACTGTTGGGTCACTATATTGATGGATGTGTTCATTGTCTCTCATACTGTGTGATCACTATATTGATGGATGTGTTCATTGTCTTATACTGTTTGGTCACTATGTTCATGGATGTGTTCATCGTCTTATACTGTGTGATCACTATATTGATGGATGTGTTCATTGTCTTATACTGTGTGATCACTATTATTCATGGATGTGTTCATTGTCTTATACTGTGTGATCACTATATTGATGGATGTGTTCATTGTCTCTCATACTGTGTGATCACTATATTGATGGATGTGTTCATCGTCTCTCATACTGTGTGATCACTATTATTCATGGATGTGTTCATTGTCTCTCATACTGTGTGATCACTATATTGATGGATGTGTTCATCGTCTCTCATACTGTGTGATCACTATATTCATGGATGTGTTCACATGTTTGTGTTGTTTTCCCTTGTCCTGTTCTGATCTGTTGAATTGTGTGTTTTGTTTGTTACGTTGTTTGATTTTTTTTTATGTCTAGATCTGCAGTTGTGGATTTTTTTCAACTGGAAAGGACAAGCAAAGTGGCCAGCACATTGTTTGTGTCTGCATGTGTGTGTGTGTGCTTGTGTGTGTGTCTGCATGTGTGTGTGTGTGTGCTTGTGTGTGGGTGGGGGCAGGTGGAAAGGGGTATGTCTGAGGGTGTAGTGGTAGTGATGTTAATGTGAAATGTGAAAAACAAACTACCTCTTCAAGCATAATGTACAGCGATTTCACCCATCCGCTTTTTTTTTCTCCAGTCCCTACGGTGGTCCCGAAGAGGAGATATTCATTGGCTGGTAAACTACAGCTGAGCTACTGTGGAAGCACACCATGCCAGAGACTTGCATACAGGACAGACGTTGCTTGCCATCCATCTCTGGTGCACACATCAGGACAGTCATCAACAGCCACCGCAGACTGCTGCAACAGATACAGCAGTGAGCTCTGCAGAATGTGAACTTTTCAGTGGGTCAGCGAACCGTCTGGCATTGGAGCTGAGGTTATCCCCGTGACACAGTGCAGGGTCAGAGTGAACTAATTTAACAGAACATCATTGAAGGGGCGGCTGGCATTAAGGATGTCAGCACAGGTGTTGCTGTGCTTTTGTGCTGTGTGGGCTGCTGGTCTGCGGATTGAGGTCTCTGCAAGAACTTCATGGACATGTCCTGTGGTTGGTATTAGATCGATATATAATGGGGATTGAACTCAGAGCCAGTTGTGTATAAACTGTTACTGCTGTTTGGGATTGTTGTTACCTGACTTCAGGTGTGTTCAAGCGAAGCATAAGGTGTGGTGGGGCTGATCCCTGACTCTTCCACAGAAGAAAACCGCAGTGTTTCAAGGCGTGTGTCTTGACTAGGAAGAAGCGGAGAACAACCAAAGATACAAAGTTTACGGTCCAAGAATCAGACAGAATGGGAGTGACCAGCCAGCAATGTGAAAACTGTCCTCGCTTCGCTGCACACAATGACAGCCCAAGCAGTGAAAAGTTTGGTCAGGTTTTTTTTTTAAAAAAAAGAACCTGAGAGTAGCTAGATGATACAGCATCGTTCCCACCTTGCAGAGAACCAAGACAGCCCCTGATGTGACAGAGGATGGTGGCATGTTGGTCGCTGGGATGTCAAGACCGGACCTGTACAACATGACGTGTTCCTTAGTTGATGGCGAAAGACAAGCTGTCACTCTGCACATTGTTGATCATGTTTGAATGATGCAAGGTTCTCCGTGTTTTAGTTGTGCACTGCTGTGATGTTGATACCAGTGTCCACCGGCACAATATTTCTTTTCTCCATTTCTCTCTCTCACACACACTGTAGAAGTGTTGCTTCTGTAGTATGCGGCTGGTTGTGTGTCGGCTGCCAATGTATCAAGTCGGTCCTGTATTGATACTGTTCTGCGGTAAATAATCCACAGACGTAGCTGTTGTGGACATCAGTAACCACACAGTTATTCTCAGTCACTAAACAATTGTACTTCATCTCATCTGTGGACCATTTTAGTTCAGTGCTCTCAGTTTTAGGAATGCTTCTAATGCACAGTTTGTGTGCAGTCAGTCGTTCTACAGTTGCCATGTGTTGTCTTTGAAGCGCAGCGAGGGTTGCTAGCGGTTACAGGAATGTCTCATTAGTAATGTTGGCTGTGGTCATTAGCCAAGAAAGCTGTTCTGCTGTAAAGGGTTGACAAGTCAACACTTCAGCAGTCTTGTTCAAACAAGTAATCCACAATTGTCTTCAGGTCATAAATGGTGGTCACAACCCCCAAGTGATACTAACCGAGAGAGCAAAGATTGCCATTTGTTGTGGTAACATATGTAGCTGTAAATGCTGCCAGCTGTTTAACTCAGCCACACTTTGCTGTGGGCTGTGGAAGAACACTGCCTTTGTTACATTAACAGCTAATGAAATAGGACAGATCATGTGTTGACAGATGAAGTATAGCTGGTGGAATAGCACTGCCTTTGTTACATTAACAGCTAATGAAATAGGACAGATCATGTGTTGACAGATGAAGTATAGTTGGTGGAATAACACTGCCTTTGTTAATTAACAGCTAATGAAATAGGACAGATCATGTGTTGACAGACGAAGTATAGTTGGTGGAATAACACTGCCTTTTTTAATTAACAGCTAATGAAATAGGACAGATCATGTGTTGACAGACGAAGTATAGTTGGTGGAATAACACTGCCTTTGTTAATTAACAGCTAATGAAATAGGACAGATCATGTGTTGACAGACGAAGTGTAGTTGGTGGAATAACACTGCCTTTGTTAATTAACAGCTAATGAAATAGGACAGATCATGTGTTGACAGACGGAGTGTAGTTGGTGGAATAACACTGCCTTTGTTACATTAACAGCTGATGAAATAGGACAGATCATGTGTTGACAGACGAAGTATAGGGGATCACTCCCATCCTCAGTTCATCCTGACAACACTTGACGTCTGTAGAAGAAGTCAATCTATTACGGTGAGCATGAAGAGAAACACAGCTGTGAAACATACACCCTGCTGTTGGTTCATGTGTAGGTCTGTACAGTAACGTGTTTGACATTATGCTGATGTTTGCTGACAGCAGATGAGTGGTAGAGATGGTTGCAGCAATTTTGCTGGCACAGTGATCCAACTCTCATACCTCGTTGTAACATCACTTGTCCTCAAAATGTGATAGTTCTCATCTCTTCTTTACTTTATATCATGCATTGCATCTACCTTTCTTAAAAAGAAATCTACTCTTTCAGAGTGTTTTTTGTAAATTATATCAACATGTACCTTACGATTGTAACGTCTTACTTTCTAAACATTATAGTTAGAATTGTTATTTACTTCTTCGGCTTGACTGTTGAGTATCTATTACAGGACTGCTTCCAGTTTGTCATAATGATTATTTGACTGATGAATTGATCGATAAGTAAAATTCAAGAAATTGGGATTAAGTGTACGAGCAGTGATCTTGGCTGCCGTGATACTTGAACTATGCTTAGCATGCACACTACATGCAAATCAGATACAAAACACCAGTTTCCTTAAAGAGAAAAGGTTTAGGGAGTTTTGAATTAAATTCTCAAACAGTCCAAATTCCTCAGCTGAACTGCAAGTGGAAGAGCATGGGTTTTGCACACAGAGGCACACTTTATGTGTCGTCCTGGTGTTATCTTGTGATTTTGTGAGGTGCCTCTCAGACCACCTGTAGTCTTCTGTATCAGAAAAGAAACAGACGTGTCAGTTGGAGAGTATGATACAACACCACTGTCGTCGATGTCTTCATGATCAGTTTAGTACCATCTGACTGCAAACACCACCATCATTATTGTCATCACCATCAGTATATACATATCCCAGCATCACCGCTGTCATCATCATCATCATCATTATCATCATCAAAACCACAATCAGTGTGCATACCAGCATAATGTTCATCCACTCTGGACCTCTTGCATTTAGATTGTTTTGTGAAATAAGGTATGCTTGGTTTCAGTGCTTGCAAAACTATGTTGAAAACTTGTTTATTTGTGTATGCAGGTTCAATTTACCCATAAATTTGATAGGTATGTGTATGTGAGGGGGGGTAAGGGGGAATGAATACAGGAGAATATTCAATGGAAGAATGCGGGTTGCTGGGTGACAGAGAGGAGTCATGGAGAGAAGACAAGGTAGAAGGAAAACAAAGAACAGGACAAAGCACAATGGATGATGCTTGTCAACAAGTGAGCTTTTGTTCTAACATTTCAACCTTTTGAAAGTCAGTACTGGCATGTGTGTATGCACTGGCAAGACATACTGAAATTAAAAGATCTAAATAATTGGCACCTCTTATTAACATGACGTGTATTATTGAATGTTGACACAGGAAGCTGTCTCCATACAGTCATGACTGACAAGTGTTGCATCAAAATATTGTGATTGAATGTTGTCTCAAAGATGGCTGCACGTGTGTCCATCTAGCTGTCAAATGATACCTCTTGCAGACAGTCCATCTAGCTGTCAAACTATACCTCTTGCAGACAGTCCATCTAGCTGTCAAACTACACCTCTTGCAGACAGTCCATCTAGCTGTCAAACTATACCTCTTGCAGACAGTCCATCTAGCTGTCAAACTACACCTCTTGCAGACAGTCCATCTAGCTGTCAAACTACACCGCTTGCAGACAGTCCATCTAGCTGTCAAACTACACCTCTTGCAGACAGTCCATCTAGCTGTCAAACTACACCTCTTGCAGACAGTCCATCTAGCTGTCAAACTATACCTCTTGCAGACAGTCCATCTAGCTGTCAAACTATACCTCTTGCAGACAGTCCATCTAGCTGTCAAACTATACCTCTTGCAGACAGTCCATCTAGCTGTCAAACTATACCTCTTGCAGACAGTCCATCTAGCTGTCAAACTACACCTCTTGCAGACAGTCCATCTAGCTGTCAAACTATACGTCTTGCAGACAGTCCATCTAGCTGTCAAACTACACCTCTTGCAGACAGTCCATCTAGCTGTCAAACTATACCTCTTGCAGACAGTCCATCTAGCTGTCAAACTATACCTCTTGCAGACAGTCCATCTAGCTGTCAAACTATACCTCTTGCAGACAGTCCATCTAGCTGTCAAATGATACCTCTTGCAGACAGTCCATCTAGCTGTCAAACTATACCTCTTGCAGACAGTCCATCTAGCTGTCAAACTATACCTCTTGCAGACAGTCCATCTAGCTGTCAAACTATACCTCTTGCAGACAGTCCATCTAGCTGTCAAACTATACCTCTTGCAGACAGTCCATCTAGCTGTCAAACTATACCTCTTGCAGACAGTCCATCTAGCTGTCAAACTATACCTCTTGCAGACAGTCCATCTAGTTGTCAAACTATACCTCTTGCAGTCTAGCTGTCAAACTATACCTCTTGCAGACAGTCCATCTAGTTGTCAAACTATACCTCTTGCAGACAGTCCATCGAGCTGTCAAACTATACCTCTTGCAGACAAGACAAAGACAAGACAAGACAAAATTCTTTATTTACGAGGATAATAGATAAGCACTAACGTGCTTTTTTACATCCAGTCCTCGCCCTGAGTAGGGACTACAACATGCAGTGAAATCAATTAATGTAAGAAATCAAAGAAGCAAGCAAAGCGGTCATGTAATCATAGAGGAACATCAAATGAAAATAGAAGATAAATGAAAACAAAACAAAAAATAAGAATAATAATAAAAAAACAACAACAAAAAATAATAATAACAAAAAAATAAAATAAAATAAAAATGAGAATAACAATAATGAAGAGGAAGGAGAGAGCGGGGGTAGGGAGTGAGGTGGGCTGGGGAAACATATGTAAGTGTACTACAACGTACAAGATTGGCATGTATGAAAACAGACAGTGAAGTGAATATGACAAAGTGCGTACATATTTTTGAACACACAATACACGCACGTTCGCACGCATACAGAGAGAGAGAGAGAGAGAGAGCAAGGCACCACATGCAAGCAAGGCACCACATGCATTCATTTTTCGCAAGGCATGAAAATACGTAGAACGTATTAAGCAAAGTGAGATGACATTGGGGGGGGGGGGGGTGGGGGGGGGGGGGGAGAGAGAGAGAGGATGGAAGGGAGAGGGGGAACAGCATGAGATGTAATGATTTGAAATGGAACTGTACTAAAACGTACAATAATTAGCCTGTATAAAATCAGACAGTAAAATGAACATGACAAAATATGTACGGAATTCGGAACATACACACGCACACATGCACAGACAGAGAGAGAGAGAGAGAGAGAGAGAGAGAGAATGAGAGAGGCAGAGAGAGAGAGAGAGAGAGAGGCAGAGAGAGACACAGAGAGAGAGAGAGAGAGAGAGAGAGTGAAAAAAGGGGACAACATAATCATTTTTCAGTCCATCTAGCTGTCAAACTATACCTCTTGCAGACAGTCCATCTAGCTGTCAAACTACACCTCTTGCAGACAGTCCATCTAGCTGTCAAACTATACCTCTTGCAGACAGTCCATCTAGCTGTCAAACTATACCTCTTGCAGACAGTCCATCTAGCTGTCAAACTATACCTCTTGCAGACAGTCCATCTAGCTGTCAAACTACACCTCTTGCAGACAGTCCATCTAGCTGTCAAACTATACCTCTTGCAGACAGTCCATCTAGCTGTCAAACTACACCTCTTGCAGACAGTCCATCTAGCTGTCAAACTATACCTCTTGCAGACAGTCCATCTAGCTGTCAAACTATACCTCTTGCAGACAGTGTTTCTGTGCGGAACCAACAAAACCAGTGTTCATTTCAACAGATTTTGACTTAAAACACAGCTAACGTTATTTGAACAAAATGACAAATGTGGTGTGTGGTTTGTAAAACGAGTCCACATCCAAGGGAAAAAAAAAGAAGGAAGGAAAAAAGGAAATCATCTTCGCTTGTTCTGTTGACCGTAATGAGATAATGAAATACAGAGAGCTCAGAGATGGACAAGTTGTATTATAAGTTGAAAAGCGAGGTTTTGCTTGTTCTGTGAACTGTAATGAGATAATGAAATACAGAGACAGCTCAGAGATGGACAAGTTGTATTATCAGCTAAATAGTGAGGGTTTGCCTGTGTTGTTGACCATCATGAGATACTGAAATACAGAGAAAGCTTAGAGATGGACAAGACTTTGTTATTTTCAGTTGAAAAGCGAGGTTTTGCTTGTTCTGTCGACTGTAATGAGATAATGAGATGCACAGAAAGCTTAGAGATGGACAAGACTTCGTATTATCAATTGGAAAGTAAGGTTGAGAAAGTTTTTTTTGTTGCTGTTGTTGAAATGTGTGTGGTTACTCATAATTCTTTTTTTTCAATAGCTGGTGACCAAAGTATATTCAGTCACATTTTGTTGTCACAGATCCCTCAAGCGCCCTCCACCCTTGTCTCTGCTCCTGTTTTTCTCTCTCCCTTAGCGACCTGTTTTATGGTGCTGGTACAGTGCCCTTTCCTTCTTCACCTTTCCTGCCAACAGTGAGCATGTTTCTACGTGCAACTGTACGGAGCCCATTTTGTATTGGTTTGTGTCCCCTGCCTGCACCGAGCTCAGTGAGTACAGCTGTGAGCTCACAGACCCAGCCAGGTCTGTCCGTGGGCTTCAGACCCTGACCATTGCTATTTCAGGACTCACCTGGGCAGCTGCCCAGCCAGGTCTGTCTGTGGGCTTCAGACCCTGACCATTGCTATTTCAGGACTCACCTGGGCAGCTGCCCAGCCAGGTCTGTCCGTGGGCTTCAGACCCTGACCATTGCTATTTCAGGACTCACCTGGGCACAGAACCTTGTGACCACAGTCAGACGTTGGTTTGACCCATGGGTGCCCAGACCATCATCACTGGCATTTTCATCGCCCATCATGATGTGGTTACATTCGGATGGTGTTTGTGTAGTATTGAAAGGCTACCTCCTCCCCTCTCTACTCTCCTGAGAATGTCGGCCATGTCACTAGTTGTGGGCATCAGTTTGAAACTTGAACACACTTGGCACAGTAGTTTGTCTCAGAACCGACCCCACAACCACTGAAGTGACACAGCTGATTTGTTCATTGAGGTGATCTAACATGTCAAACGCTGTCATCCCCGTCCTCCCTCCTCACACCCAAGCTGCTTCAAAATGCAACATGATGACGCACTGAAATTCTGACCCTGTTCTTTGTTTCCCCGCTCCGGACAGAATGTCTTTCTTGTGAGCTTTAAACAAGATGCAAATGGTATACCATTTGAGTGGCATTTTGCTCACATTGTGATAGCTGTGTTCCAAATACTGGTGCGTAGGTTTGTGTCGTCATAATCATTTTGTACCACCTCACTCAGTTTGTTCTTCTGTTGTATTTTACCACATGGATTGTTGTTCACACTTGTGTGTGGCTTTTGATCCACTTTAGATGTTATGTCATCTGACATTGATTTTTGAAAAATGTTATTTGTTGTTTTTGTATGTTTGAGCTATCTTTAAGGATCATTATTTTCCATTTATGGTATATTTTGGTTTTATTTAAATATCATTGTTATAATCATATTTATGCATTTATTGGGTGTATTTGTCTTTTTTAATTTGAATTACTGTTTTTCTAGTTAATCTGGTTTTTATACTGCTTTCTTCTGATTTAATGAATATTTTACAATTAGTTCTTGTGAATGATCACCTGGTGTCCGTCACATTTTTATTGGTAATATCACATCATTTCACACTGCATTATTCTCATTTGGTGTTTGGATGTATCTTTAGCCTCTGCTGCTGTATGTGAGGTGTTCCCCGTTATATGATTGGTTAAGATAAATCTAGATCATTAAATTGAATTTGATTCTCCTCAGAATACTGCCATTTTTGTTGAGCCTGTGGATGTAACAATGCTTTGTTGTAAGCTATATATCCAGTATTTATTGGTGGGTTTTCATCATTTCTTTCATCAGTTAGTCATGCATGTAACCATAAATCAAGTTGTATTCCTTATTTTTTTGTTTAATCTCTCCTCTTAGGTCCAGGATCCCATTAGTGAAGTCTATTGGATGGTACTTCCATTTATCCCTTCTGTTGTGTCTGTTTTTGTGTTGAAGTGTATGTTTGTGCTGAATCAGTTCATAGTGCTCATGTGGAATTTTTGAACTAGAGCTGGCTTGTCTGTGGTGGGTGTGTCATTTTTGTGTTCAGTGTGTCCCAAGTTGCCATTCTGAAAATGATAATTATTGCTGTGTTCTCCGTTCTGTTGTTTACATGTTTGCTGTGTATGGGTTGTGAGATATGCATTTCTACTTCTGTAAAGTGTAGTAGACTATATAGCAGTGTGTAGAATACTAGTTGTGTGTAGAGTGCCAATAATATGTCCAGTAGCTTGCTTGCTTGGAATTGTCGGTGTAATATGGGTTACAAGTTCAAACACACGTACAAAAAAACGAGTTGGTGTGTTTGTACCAAGTACTCTGTAGCAGTTGTTGAATTAGCTTACAGGTGGTCGAAGCTTGACCATGACACTTTTACAGTCATGGATATTCATCACCTTCTTCCTAATGTACTTTGCAGATTCCTTGCAATGCGAAATGAGAGTCAGCAGTGCCGTCATTTGTACTGGCTTCTTTAGACTTTTGGAGCAGACCCCAGCGCCTGTTGAGTTACCTGCAGTTCATTCATGAAGAGGTTGTCAGCCAAGAAAGCACAGAGGGAGGTGAAGGGGAGGGGTGTAGAAGGGGAGAGGAGGATGAAGAAGGGTAGCTGCAAATAGAAGATGCAGATAAAGGGAAAAAATGTGCAGAGAGGGGGAGGAAGAGGCAATGGGGGGAGTGGGCATGACTGTCGCCCAGGGAGAGGACCGAGGTGATACGAGGACACAGGAAAGGTAGGAGGGGAGATGCCCATGGAGAGAACAGAGATGATTGTAGATAGTACATCGGCACAGCAGGGAGAAATGTAGAGAGCAGAGGCGATAGTAGATGATATGAGGGTATAGAGGGAGAAAATGTAGAAGGGGGATAACTCGTGGAGAGAGCAGAGGCGATAGTAGATGATATGAGGGTATAGAGGGAGAAAATGTAGAAGGGGGATAACTCATGGAGAGAGCAGAGGCGATAGTAGATGATATGAGGGTATAGAGGGAGAAAATGTAGAAGGGGGATAATTCGTGGAGAGAGCAGAGGCGATAGTAGATGATATGAGGGTATAGAGGGAGAAAATGTAGAAGGGGGATAACTCGTGGAGAGAGCAGAGGCGATAGTAGATGATATGAGGGTATAGAGGCGATAGTAGATGATATGAGGGTATAGAGGCGATAGTAGATGATATGAGGGTATAGAGGCGATAGTAGATGATATGAGGGTATAGAGGTGATAGTAGATGATATGAGGGTATAGAGGGAGAAAATGGAGGAGGGGGGTACGGATACAGTCCAGGGGAAAAAGGGTGGTGATTGTGGATGGCATAGGTGATTGTGGATGGCATAGGTGATTGTGGATGGCATAAAGGCACAGTTGGGGAAAATGTAGACGGTGGAGAGTCCTAGAGAAAGAATGGTGGAGAATCCCAGAGAAAGAACGGTGGAGAATCCCAGTGAAAGAACGGTGGAGAATCCCAGAGAAAGAATGGTGGAGAATCCCAGAGAAAGAACAGTGGAGAATCCCAGTGAAAGAATGGTGGAGAATCCCAGTGGAAGAATGGTGGAGAATCCCAGTGAAAGAATGGTGGAGAATCCCAGTGGAAGAACGGTGGAGAATCCCAGCGGAAGAATGGTGGAGAATCCCAGAGAAAGAATGGTGGAGAATCCCAGTGAAAGAATGGTGGAGAATCCCAGAGAAAGAACGGTGGAGAATCCCAGAGAAAGAACGGTGGAGAATCCCAGAGAAAGAACGGTGGAGAATCCCAGTGAAAGAACGGTGGAGAATCCCAGAGAAAGAACGGTGGAGAATCCCAGAGAAAGAACGGTGGAGAATCCCAGAGAAAGAATGGTGGAGAATCCCAGTGGAAGAACAGTGGAGAATCCCAGCGGAAGAATGGTGGAGAATCCCAGAGAAAGAATGGTGGAGAATCCCAGTGAAAGAATGGTGGAGAATCCCAGAGAAAGAACGGTGGAGAATCCCAGAGAAAGAACGGTAGAGAATCCCAGAGAAAGAACGGTGGATAATCCCAGTGGAAGAATGGTGGTGATTGTGGATGATGTGAAGGCAGGTAGAAAAAAAGTGTAGAATGGGGAGATAGCTAAGGGAGAGAACACAGGTGATCGTAGATGATAGGAAGACACAGGACGGAATGTAGAATGGGGAGACAGAATGCTTGAGGAATGCTATAATAATGATGACAATGAGGACACTTTTTATAGCACCCCTCCTAACAATGTTGGCTACAGGGCGCTTTACAAGTTCTATTAAATCAATATTTAAAATACATGAAGGCACAGAAGGGCAAAGCAAAGATGATGATTCTGCATGAGAGCAGGAATATGTCCTGCAGACAGAGCCACCCTCAGAGGCTCAATTGCTTGTTCTGCAGTACACTGTACTGGCTCAGAGCCCCTCATCTCGCTGATCCCTTGCAGAATGTGCTAGCTCACAACGCAAAATGGTGATGACAGTAGGTCAAGTCTGACTGGCTGTTGGGACAAGGCCCCAGATGTTTTACAGTTCAGGTGTACTGGCTGTTGGGACAAGGCCCCAGATGTTTTACAGTTCAGGTACACTGGCTGTTGGGACAAGGCCCCAGATGTTTTACAGTTCAGGTGTACTGGCTGTTGGGACAAGGCCCCAGATGTTTTACAGTTCAGGTGTACTGGCTGTTGGGACAAGGCCCCAGATGTTTTACAGTTCAGGTGTACTGGCTGTTGGGACAAGGCCCCAGACGTTTTACAGTTCAGGTGTACTGGCTGTTGGGACAAAGCCCAGACCTTTTACAGTTCAGGTACACTGGCTGTTGGGACAAGGCCCCAGATGTTTTACAGTTCAGGTGTTTTCATGTTCACCCAGTAAACAGTCAGTGGGACAGTACCACAGAAACAGAAACTTGGTCAAGCAAATGCTGGGGCTGCAGTACACAGGTCAGAGGTGATCATAAGAGGAAGTGTCGATGGGAGGAGATTGTAGAAGTCCAAGGGAGAGTTGAGGTGTTAGATGATGACAAGACAGAACATTCAATAACCTTCAAAGAACAACCATATGCATGCATGATTTGGATAGCAAAGAAAGAAAAATGGTTGGATTAATGGCAGAGTAATTTCCAATACTAAGATGGAATTGGAAAAAATTATTGATTGCTTTTAAGTGCTTATTATTTGAAGAAATACCAGTACTTCCTGGTTGATGAAGCTCTGAACACATGGACACTTAATTTTAAAAGCATTCAGTTTTTATTGGTAAAAATGATGTTTATTTTGTTGAATATTTAAAGATACCTTTTCTTATACAATTATTCATACACAATTTCATGTTTTCAATAAGTGTGTGCCTAACAATCTTTCAGAGATCATTTTTTTCTCTTTGTACCTGAGCTGATTGTAAGATCCGTTTTATTTTTGTCATAGACATTCTTTTACAGTACATGTAAATGAAATACATAATTCAGTTAATGATTTTGCTCATTGGTTATTGAATTATCACCAGACATTTCATGAATGTAATGGTATTCATAGAATGCAGAGCCTGTCCTTTTTAAATTAAGCTAACAACTTTTTGTGTTAATTTTACCAATTGTTTTCATTTTAGTACCAACATGGAAATAAGGGGGCAGGGCAGTGGTGTTGGTCAGGGTGGCTATGTAAGAGGGGGCAGGGAGGCAGTGTAGGTCAGGGTGGGGATGTAGAGAGGAGAGAGTAAGTATGCAGCAGATTGGAAGGGTATGGAAAGTAAAATTGAGAGCAAGGGGGAACTTTCAAACCCTGAAACGCTTGGGTAGTTATTCATGAGTTGGTCATTACTTCAAAGCTTGATATGCATTAGTAGTTACTGACGAGTGGTCATTACTATCAAAGCAGATGTACTTAGGTAGTTATTCATGGGTGGTCCCTACTATGAAAGTCTGAAACATTTAGGTAGCTACGAGTGATCATTGTCAAAACGTATGGATGATCATTACTGTCAAAACCTGAGATGTTTGGGGAGTTATTTACGGGCGATTACCGTAAAAAACCTGAGATGTTTGGGTACCTGGTTATTTAGGGTGATCATTACTGTCGAAACCCGAGATGTTTGGGTACCTAGTTATTTATGGGTGATCATTACCGTCAAAACCTGAGATGTTTGGGTACCTAGTTATTTATGGGTGATCATTACCGTCAAAACCTGAGATGTTTGGGTACCTAGTTATTTATGGGTGATCATTACTGTCAAAACCTGAGATGTTTTGGTGGTTACTGAAATGCATTAAATTATTAAATAGATGGTCACAACTGCTAAAGCCTCGATAGCTCATCATCATCCTATTAAAGCTTGAAATACTTTTTAAAAGTTATTTATGGGTGTTCACAACAGTTGAAGCCTAAAATACTTAGTTATCAATGGGTAGTCACAAGTGTTAGAGCCTGAAATACTTATTCATGAGAGGCCATTCTATCAAAGCTTGATATGCTTACGTAGTTATTTTGAGTGATGACGTCATTGATGTCTAACCATGATGTGTTCAGGTAGTGATTCATGGTTAGTCACTACAGTAAAAGCCTGAAACCTTTGGATAGGTATTTGAGCGATCATCGCTGTCAAAACCTGGTATGTGTTGGTAGTTGAATTTGTTACTGCTGATAAAGCTTGAAATAGTGGGATTGATATTTATGGGTGGTCATTACTATCAAAGCATGAAGGTAGTTGTTTATCATAGCCATCAACATCTGAGATGACGGAATATCTGAATTATAAAACCCAGTGTTGTATAGTGTACACCCATACATACCACACAGAAAGCAACAGAGTAAAATCTTTTGAGAAACTGACTGAATGTTTTTGTTTCCTGTTGTGTTGTGGCAGTTTAATGTTTTCATACAAAATTAGATTTGCCAATTTGTACTGGGCGTTTTTGTTTGTGTACAATTTCTCTGACAAAAACAAGGTCTTTTGTTCGATTAATAAACTTTTTTAAACTGTGAGCTTTGTTTTCTTTGTCTTTCATTGTAATGCACACATATTTTTCACAATCTGCCTGTATGTACTCATGTACACATACACAAACACATACAGAACATATGAACAAAACAAAAGGTTCCTGAAAACAAAATGGAACAATGGAATGCAGTGCAATAACTTTTATTTACAACTGCAGCAGCATATTTATGTGATCGAATTAGTCATGTCTGTATGCAAATAGATTTTGATTAACCAGCCCGAAAAATTCTACAAACAGAAAGACATGGATTCTGCTTTGTCAAATAATGTACATTCTAAAAAATAAATATTGTGGAAGCTCTGCAACAATTTTCTCTCTCCCTCTCTCTCTCTTTGAAAAATACAGAAATGAATGTTTAGGCACTTAAACCACACACACACACACACACACACACACACACACACACACCGAGTTTAGAAGTGTGCAGAAAAGAACAGCCCAAGACCTTGAAAGCAAATATTAAAATCATACCTTTTACATAACACATTATCATTGTAATATATGATAACACAACAACAAACATTAAAATCATACCTTTTACATAATACATCATCATTATACACAACAAAGAGTCTGCGTCATGAACATATATGAAGGGTCTGAAAACTGCCCATCCCATCTCTCCGTCAAAACAGCATGGTTGCCACGGCTTCACTTTTTGTTTTTAATCTTCAACACTGATAACAATGTATTCTCTTTATCATGACAAACCCTTATCATTTATGCAAATAACTTCTCTTACATCATTCTCTGAGCCATACTACTGAAATAGTTTATTAACCATGCAAGGCACCATAGCGCAATGCCAAGTATCATAGGTGGCCCACATCCCCAATCTGAGGCATTCATTTGTGGAATTTTTTGGCCCTGTCTGGCTACTATCCTAAGTTCAGTGTGCAATGAGCTTGCATGAGAATGCAGGTATCTGTGTAGATATGGCACAAAAGACTGCAAACCATATGTCCACAGCATTGATCATAATAAAACATATCTACAGATATATCAAATATGTTGCTCAAGGGTAGTCTTTGAAAGTGGATTGTTTCAAGAGAGATGATCACTACAAAAGTCTCTTATCATAAAATGCAAAGTCCATCATAAAAAAAAACAAGTTTCACATGAGATCATGTTTTTCAGAGCCTTGCATTAATTTTGGCATGTTAAGAAACTTTTTATGCATTAAGTTTGGCAAAAGCCACGCAACGTCTTTTTCATCATAAATGTATTTAAATCATACCCTCGTGTCATTAACTCATCATCCTAACTCTTTTGTGTTTCAACAAATCCAAACTCTACTGAATTATGACGTCATCTCTTTGACAATTTCCTTCTATATAACAATCTGTTACGCTACAAATTAGCATTAAATATCGAGATACTTATTTTCAACATACCACCGCCACTGACTGACAGTCTGTCTTACCATTTCAACAACTGGTTTCTTAACAATAATGCACCTCACTTACAGCTTTGAGCAAATATCAGACAGGGACATGCAGTTAAATGGATATTAATGAAGCAGCGTGGCTGATGGTGTAGATTTCAAACCACTCAAGTGGTCAGACATCTAAAGGCTGAAAACCTTTCCCGCCTATGTAGTACTAAACAGGTACCTGATTGTTCAGGGAAGTCAAGGCAGCAGGAGAGGAATGGGTTCCTACAGAGAACTTCAAACTGTTAACTGCTCCTATGTATGGCCATCTGTGATACATTTATCTATCTGTTCAACCATTCAGGTACAACATGTAGTCAATGATTTTTTGTAAGGTCATTGACGTATGGGGACCATTATTTTTTTGTAAGGTCATTGACGTAAGGGGACCATTATTTTGATACCATTCATGATGACTAATTCTCATGCTTTTGGATGAGGTTTGACACATCAGATTATTATTCAACACTGTAAGGAAGTCAACTACAATTTCAGTCTCGTTAATATTTTAAGATTATATGTGATTAATTGAATAATCCTGCATTGCATTGCCTAATGGCAGATCAAGCACATAGACTGTCACACACACACACACACACACACACACACACACACACACACACACACACACACACACACACAGCAGTTGAATATTGTAACTAACAACCAGACGTATTCAATAATACCTATAGCACTTGATGCTCTAACTGCAATGGCTCTTTCACAACCAACACTGACACAATCAGCCATGCAAAGAATCTGCACTGTGGTGGTTACCTCTTCCATCTTCATCTGACCATTACTTCCTACACATCTTAACCAACTGAAATGAAAAAAAAAAAAATCTCCAATACTGTGAGGGAACATCAACACCAGCATCTCCGTTAAATGTGAGCTAACTATTAACAACGAAAGGCTAGTTTCTTGTCTTTGTCTTCTGTGTATTAATCTCTGCTTTATAGCATACTTACATAAATAACTGCTCTCTTCCGAACCCATCCCCAACTTCAACCTCAGCAACATTCTAAGTAAAAAACAATCACATACGGTATCATGAACATCTATGTGTAATCATAACGGTATACCAACCTTCTGTGTAAAATAAACCTCTCTGCACTCTCCTGCGACTTTCTTTCGTCTTGTAAGCAACCTTCCACAGTTGAGCCTTTCCTTCCTCACATGCTCCACATTCCATCAATCTTCAACCCAACACTTCCATATACCTCTCAGCCTCATGAAGCAAAAACACTTTCTCATAGTACATGAGCAACCTGACATGATCAAAAACAAAATTTCAGTTCACCACACGGGGAAATAACCTCATAAGATAACAGCATTCTGGGAAGTGGGAGAGAGGGGGTATGGGTGCATAAACAATCTCTTGCATCATCAATGTTCCACAACAGTGGTAATCTTTTCTAACAGTAACAATTGTCATTCAATTCACATAAGAAGACAGCCACTTTGACATCATGAGCTATCTTCTACTTACAACTTGGGCAAACTTCTTTTGCCATTTTACTTTTCGAAAACAATATGAACTAATACACACAGAAGTGAAACATTTGTATTTTGTTTTGATGAAATGATCTGGCTAAGATATATTCAAACAAAAGGAAGGATCCAAGAGAAGATAGGTGGTAAAGATATCAGCTCCTTCAACAGCATTATATGGGGGCTGTTGGATTCTCTTAAATAGAAAGAGCCCCAATGTGCCCAACTTGGACCAGTCTAATCAGAGTACCACTAGTGGTAGAGTCCATGTTTGGTATGTCACAGCTTACATTCAAATTCAACACCACTCCTACCTCAGAGCTCTCGAGATGGGGGACTATGGGGGACTGCAATAACATGACACAGACACCCTCAAAACTGGCTTCACATTTGATGTGCAGTGAAACAGCCATTTTTCAAGTCGGATGCTTTCGGACTTTGGACTGGCACATCTAACTGTGAACTCTAACTGTGAACTCGGCCATCAAACTAACTTGAGCTAGAATGAGAGGGGCAAGGAAAAGAGATTTTAAACTCACCGTGGGAGAAAAGCAATACCAGAAAAAGCACAAAGAAACATCGCAATAGAAGCTTCCATGTTTAAGATTCTCTCTCTTTAGACACTCATTTCTCTGCTTTTTTCTACTTCCACAGGTGCAGTATCTCCTAACTACAACAATTCTCTAAATATTCAGAACACATTATGATGGATTGCTGGCAGTCACAATCATGGGCTTCTATTGTAGCAAACAAGGAATGGAAAAACAAGTAAACGTTTGATTTTTTCGTTTGAAGACCCAAAAAAAACAATGGGATAACCTAGGTCACAGCAAGGTCTCAGCTTTCTGTAAATCACCCACGCAAAAAAAACACGCAAAGGAATGTAAAAAAGTTACGTCATACACTTTCAAATCGTACTTCTATCGCAACTTTCCCACCAAACTTTTTTTTTTTTCTTTAAAGAACCCCTATGCCCCGCCTTTTTGTTTTTTGGGGAAGGGTGCTGCGGGCATTTTTTAAAAAAGAAAAAAAAATTCCCATTTTGATTACGGTTTTTAAACATGTTTTTTTTGAACACCTTGTGTATACATTCAAAGTGGTTTACACACCAACATCAACTTTACATGGGGGGAGAGAAGGGGGAAGGGGGGGGGGGGGGGGGGGGGGGGGGGGGGGGGGGGGGGGGGGGGGGGGGGGGCTGCCACCTCAACCCTTATGCCAGCACACAGATTTCAGACCCCCCAGAAAATCGGGGCCCAAAGTCTAAATGCCCATCTCTTACCCCTCACTTTTCCGCAAGTTTTCCTACTTTTTTTCCCTTCTTCATTTTTTCCCACTTGAACAAAAGATGCTTTCATCTTTTCAACTATCTTTTTTAAAACTTCTTCATTTTTCCCAAAAAATTTTTTTCCCATTTTTCATCTCCTATAACCGTTTTGGGGTGTGGGGTGTGATTTTTACTTTCCCAGTTTCAGGTTTTCTTCTTTCCATAGTTTTCCATTTTTGTTTGTCCCATTTTTTAAAACTGCCCGTGTTCATTACATCAATCTTCGAAACACCCCTGGCCCCAACCTTTTTTCCTTCAGGATTCTCACAAAAATTTTAAATCAAACGGTTAAAAAGAGCAAACATATTGGAGGTAAGTTCAGTAAGTTTTTTAAAACAGTTCTGTTGGATCTATATTTCAAGTATGATTTTAAAATTTCACTTTATCCGTAAATTTTGTTTGTGTGTTTCTTTTTATAACCTATTTTTTTGTGCTGAGGTACGTGGCCATGAAAAAAGCCTAAAAAAAAACACTAAATTTCTTTAAAAGAATGTACTTGCTGTTCAAATAACAAAGCAAAAAAAAACTCTCGTGTTTGTGTTGTGTTGTGTGTGGGCAGTGCATGCGTGCTGCTGGTGTGTGTGTGTGTGTGTGTGCGCGCATGTGTGTGTGTGTGGGTGTGGTGTTTGGTGTGCGCGTGTGTTGTGGTGTGTGTGTGTGTGTCTGTGTGTGGTGTGTGTGTGTGTGGTGTTGTTGTTGTGTGTGGGTTTTGTGGTGTGTGCTGGTGCGCGTGCGGCGGGTGCATGCATGTGTGGCATGGTTTTTGCTGTTGTGTGTGATGTGTGTGTTTATGTGTATTGTTTTTTAATTTCACAGAAAAGTCACAATTCTTGGGGGGGGGGGGGGGGGGGGGGGGGGGGGGGGGGGGGGGGGGGGGGGGGGGGGGGGGGGGGGGGGGGGGGGGGGGGGGAAAAATTTACCCCACCAAACCATTCATAGACAACCAGTAAAAAAAAAGAAGAGAAAAAAAAAGATTGGAGCAACACAAATTTTTCCCAAACAAATTTTTTTTTTTTCTGGGTTTCCACAAATCAAAAAAAATTTTTCTGGTAAAATGTTTTCCGTTTTTAAAAAAAACCACCAAAAATATATGTATGCAGATAAATATGCTTTGTGAAACGACCCCAAAAAACTTTGTTCCCCCCCGTACAAAATGACTTGATGGGATTACAAAAATGAGGCAACAAGGAGGAAAAGAATGAAGGACCACGCTTTTTGGGTTTTTAATCCCCTTCTCAGCCTGTTGTGGATGGGTCTTTCGTTTCCTTGTTTTTTTTTTGTTTTTTTCCTAAAAACAAACTAAAAAGGGGGGGGCTGAAAAAAAAAAAGGGCTTCTCGTTTGGGGATTTGGTGCAACTACAAACCCAAAAAAAATAACAGGCAGCAAAAACCTCTAACAATGAGTAAGCCAGTGTGGTAAAGCGTCAAAAAAGGACAAAGGCCGATGCCATGAAATTCTCCCTTAGGCGTTTGACAACGCTGTGAAATCTGTGGCTCCACCACAAAAGTCAGTGCAGGTCCTTTATGAATAAAAGCATAACAGCTCACATTCTGTGTTCACACAGAAGAAAAGGAAAAAGAAAGAAACGAAAAATCAAAGAAATGTCATAGCAGTGTCACCGCAATCTCTATCATCACATAGCAAAAATCAATCATTTCCTCCTCCCTTTCCTCCCATCTCCCTCTACTTCCCCCTCCCCCCCACCCCCCCAACCTGCCCCGAGAGTGGTATGGTATGTGAATGCCATCCTCACCTCCATCCCACCCCCCCAACCTGCCCCGAGAGTGGTATGGTATGTGAATGCCATCCTCACCTCCATCCCATCCCCCCTCCTTTCCCCTTCCCCTCATTGCTGAACTGTGTATCAGACACCAGTAAAACAGAGGAATTTACCAGTAACAGTAGCTCTTTTTTAACGTACTTGCCTGTCCCAACAATTGCTTGAAGGCAAAAGAAAGATACTCTGGGGATACAGAGTCAATTGGAATGTGGAAGAAAGCATCAGAGAGGTTTTGACTCTAGCTAATCTCCAGGAACTCTCCAGGAAGCATGGAGGCACGGAACCTGCACACTCTCTCCACAGGACACTTTGAAGGGGAGATAATATGAAGTTCAGACTGCTAGGGTCTACAACTGGTCTCCACATTCCACTTCTATTTGGGAGCCCAAAGAAAATGGAAATGTCAAATGGGGCATGGAGTATAAAAAAAAAAAAAACAAGTAGGGAATGAGCAAAACAAAAGCTGCTCAAGACACAAACCTGCCAATTGGAGATACCAACACAGAGCACACAGCACCACCAAGGAGACATCCCCTACCAAAAAGAATGGCAAACCCCCCCCAGGGACAAGGTAGAGCTACTTCCGTACCAGGACCCTTCTGGAAAAGTAAATTCCTGCAGGAATCTTGTCTGGGCCTGAAGTCAAAGGGAAAGGGGGGACCAAAGGAAATCTTCAGGCCTACCCAAACCAGACGAGATGCTCTCCTACTGAGGAAAAATAGGCCAAAAGAAGCGAGGAGTAGGAGAGACTCAGCCTCATGAAGCCTCTTACAGGTCTCAGGAAAGGGAGTTCCCACAGGATGAAGGGAAGTGAGTAGGAGAGACACAGCCTCATGAAGCCTCTTACAGGTCTCAGGAAAGGGAGTTCCCACAGGATGAAGGGAAGTGAGGAGTAGGAGAGACTCAGCCTCATGAAGCCTCTTACAGGTCTCAGGAAAGGGAGTTCCCACAGGATGAAGGGAATGGAGGAGTAGGAGAGACTCAGCCTCATGAAGCCTCTTACAGGTCTCAGGAAAGGGAGTTCCCACAGGATGAAGGGCACTGGACACAGTCTGCCCCGAAGACACCATCATTTTCTCCTTTCTTTCTTCTCCTTTTCTGACTATTACTTTTTTTATTCCCTGCCACACAAAACACTGGGTCAATGAGATACCACTGTATCATAAGTACACAGAACTTATTCAGCAGTTGAGAAATACTTGCTGCCAGTCACAGGTTAAGACTGACGTCATCGCTGTGGGAATTCCCGAAGAACAGAAGCATTCCCCAATTTATTGTTAAAGAGATTGTGAACCAGGCGAAAACAAATGAACAAATGATATTTGTCTAATCAGTGGCGTTGCTACTCACTCAAACACAAGATTTATGGCATCATCATGAACCACATCTTCCACAAAACATCCCCACAAAAAGTATCTTCCTTGGGATGAGACTAGAAAAGACCAGAAGATCCACCAGCATTTTACCCAAATAAAGGGCGTACCATGAAACAATCAACAACAAAAATTGTTCTGGATGAATGGCATACCATGAGACTACCAATAAATAGTTGTTTACCGTGAGACTACCAATAAATAGTTGTTTACCGTGAGACTACCAATAAATAGTTGTTTACCGTGAGACTACCAATAAATAGTTGTTTGGGATAAAGGGCACACCTCAAGACATAAAATGACTGGTTGAAAACTGTAGTACTTTTCTTACTGACAGAGAAGTACAATTAACTTCAACTGAAAATGAGTCCTAGAAGATTGATTTCACACGCACTCACCTTCCCCCCTCCACCCCACCCCCACCCCCACCCCACACACACATGAGGAGGGAGGAACCAGGACGAATACACAGCAGAAGAGTGTCATCAAGCACTGACCAAGCATTTTTAACAGCAGTCTTCGAGATAGCAGACCCTGAATTTGGAACATCACCATTATAAGTTTTTTCTCCTCCAACCTCTTGGCCCACTTTCTCTTTGTTGTTGTTGAAAAATTACCTCTCACACTATGCAAGACATTCTCTGGTGGACGTTACTGTTTTTGGCGTCTGAGGTAAAACATCAGCGTTTATTTATGTTCTGTTGTAAGGTGTAGTAACACTTACACTCTGCGACGAAAAAAAAAAATGTTAAGGAAGAGAAAAGAAAGATGGAGAGGAAGAAAGAAAGAGAGTGAAAGACAGACAGACAGGCATAAACAAAGAAAGAAAGAAGGAGGGAAGGAAAGAAAGAGAGTGAAAGACAGACAGACAGGCATAAACAAAGAAGAAAGAGAGTGAAAGACAGACAGACAGGCATAAACAAAGAAAGAAAGAGAGTGAAAGACAGACAGACAGGCATAAACAAAGAAGAAAGAAGGAGAGGAAGAAAGAAAGAAAAAAGGTAGGCAGAAAGAAAGGAAGGAAAAATACTCAATGAAGAAAATCTACTGTAGTAACTATCATCTATACACAGTCATCAGCAAATAAAAGTAGCCTAAATGTCTCAAAGTTTGAATACATATATGGTTTTAAATTTTCACTCACTACCTTTGTCCCTCCCCCGTAAAACCGATCATCATAGTTATCTTTCATCGTTCAAAACAAAATTATTTTTACTACTTCAAATGCATGCTCCTGTATTCTCACCAAACATACCTCCATGCAATGGTCAGAGTGTGTCACTCCATGCAATGGTCAGTGTGTCACCTCCATGCAATGGTCAGAGTGTGTCACCTCCATGCAATGGTTAGTGTGTCACCTCCATGCAATGGTCAGTGTGTCACCTCCATGCAATGGTCAGAGTGTGTCACCTCCACGCAATGGTCAGTGTGTCACCTCCATGCAATGGTCAGAGTGTGTCACCTCCATGCAATGGTCAGAGTGTGTCACCTCCACGCAATGGTCAGTGTGTCACCTCCATGCAATGGTCAGTGTATCACCTCCACGCAATGGTCAGTGTGTCACCTCCATGCAATGGTCAGTGTGTCACCTCCATGCAATGGTCAGAGTGTGTCACCTCCATGCAATGGTCAGAGTGTGTCACCTCCACGCAATGGTCAGTGTGTCACCTCCATGCAATGGTCAGAGTGTGTCACCTCCATGCAATGGTTAGTGTGTCACCTCCATGCAATGGTCAGAGTGTGTCCAGTCCTCCCACCATGATGCCCAGGCTTGCCCTTTTGCCAAAGGAACCCCTCTTGGACACCTTTCCCAGTGTGCACAAACATCAGTGGTGTGCACCCTCTGAAGGTGTTCATTACCCATCCGCTTCTCTTCACTTCAAGGTGCCCAAGCGTCACGAGCACATACCACACAGGGGGGACGACTTGAGACACTTGCCTGTCTCCACTGGCCCTGGGATCAACACTGGAAATGGGCGTGGCAGGGACAGTCAGCCGACTCTCTGGCCGAAACTGGCAGACAGGCTTAGGAAATGACATGCACCTCGAAATCGCGCCACAATACCATGTAGCACCCGACCAGTTTTCACAGCAGCTGAAAGGCGTGAACAGAGAACAAATCATTCAGGTCTCAAGGAAATCTCTGACAGAACACCGTTTTCGATAAGCAGAGCACATATGGAAGGCCGTCAAAGCAGGTTTTGAAGCCAACTTGGGAGACGCTATTTCAAGCAACAAAGACACTGACTGCTGTTTAAACCAAGACGCGATACAATGCAACTTTCGGGAAATTCGCAACCATGAAGCCACAGAATGAGAAAGCTCTCCCTCAGCAGGGAAAGCCGACTAAAACCGCCGCTTGTGGGAATCCACATCAAATTGAGAACAAAGTCTGAAAATCAGAGAGCCGAGAGAGACTGGCACAATGTTGTGAACTGACTAAGGTAGGGCATTTCTTTGGACAGGTAGGCATGAGGAAAAGAACTGTAACTAGCGTGGAGGTAATCTTGATCTTTGAAACAGGGCTTAGATGCAGAAAATCTTCCTACATATCTGCTGGGAGAGGGAATCCGGGGTAGAAGGGAGATCCCTGTAAAAAAAATGTAAATTACCTATAATGACACTGTCCGCTTAAAAAAAAATTGAAAGGAAACCAGATGGGATGTGATAGCTGGTAGAGCTTACAAATGAATCAGGAAAAGTCTCAGGCTGTCACTATCTACATTGCTGGCATGAACAGGACACTGTGAACAAATGCTTATCTTCAGCATACAAAACGCTTATCTTCAGCATACAAACGCTTATCTTCAGCATACAAACGCTTATCTTCAGCATACAAACGCTTATCTTCAGCATACAAATACACTTAGAGATTCTAGGAAAGCAGCTGCAGCTCAAACACTCATGAAATTTTATTTTTTTTAATATTTCAGGGAGTGTTGAAATTAACAAAAACAAGCATTAACAGCTATTCAGGGCCCTGCAAACAAATACTTGATAAAAACAGCAATTTTGAAAACAATTGCAATTTAAAAAACAGTGAATCAATTCATCTGGCATTCTTCCCGTGAAGAGTGTCCCAACATTTCACACCACACGCATGCTTACTGAAACCATTTCAATGTCAAAGCAAGCTTTAGTTCCACTAATACACAATAGCTCTCTCTCTCTCTTCTTCTCTCTCTCTCTCACACACACGCACAAGCACACACACACACACACACACACACACACACACACACACACACACACACACACACGAACACACACAATTTGTTCAAAACAAAACAAAAACACAATCAGACAATGTTTCAATATAACTAGTATACAGTGCCATCATATTTTTTTAACACTGCTAATCCAAGCACTCATATTAAATA
>CM031611.1:6712108-6734904 GCA_018398815.1 Conus ventricosus | reverse complement strand
TCCGGCAGATCAGCACATGACTTCCACACACACACACACCACCACACACACCACACACACCACACACACACACACACACAGCAGTTGAAAAATTGTAACTAACAACCAACGTATTCAATAATCCCTATAGAAACTTGATCCCTCAAACTGCAAGGGCTCTTTCACAACCAACACTGACACAATCAGCCATGCAAGAATCTGCACTGTGGTGGTTACCTCTTCCATCTTCATCTGACCATTACTTCCTACACATCTTAACCAACTGAATGAAAAAAAAAAATCCCCAAATTTACTGTGGGGGAACATCAACACCAGAAATCTCCGTTAAATGTGAGCTAACTATTAACAACGAAAGGCTAGTTTTTGTCTTTGTCTTCTGTGTTAATCTCTTGTTTTATAGCATAACTTACAAAATAATGCTCTCTTCCGAACCCACCCCCAACTTCAACCTCACAACATTCTAAGTAAAAAACAATCCTACGGTATCATGAACATCTATGTGTAATCATAACGGTATCCCAAACCCTTTCTGTGAAAAATAAACCTCTCTGCACTCTCCTGCGACTTTCTTTCGTCTTGAAAAGCAACCTTCCACAGTTGAGCCTTTCCTTCCTCACTTTGCTCCACATTCCATCAATCTTCAACCCAACATTCCATACCTCTCGCCTCATGAAGCAAAAACACTTTCTCATAGAACATGAGCAACCTGACATAAATCAAAAACAAAATTTCAGTTCACCACACGGGAAATAACCTCATAAGATAACAGCATTCGGGAAGTGGGAGAGAGGGGTATGGGTGCATAAAAAATCTCTTGCATCATCAATGTTCCACAACAGTGGTAATCTTTTCTAACAGTAACAATTGTCATTCAATTCACAAAAGAAGACAGCCACTTGACATCATAGCTATCTTTAACTTACAACTTGGGCAAACTTCTTTTGCCATTTTACTTTTCGAAAACAATATGAACTAATACACACAGAAGTGAAACATTTGTATTTTGTTTTGATGAAATGATCTGGCTAAAAATTATTCAAACAAAAGGAAGGATCCAAGAGAAGATGGGTGGTAAAGATATCACTCCTTCAACAGCATTATATGGGGCTGTTGGATTCTCTTAAATAGAAAAAGCCCCAATGTGCCCAACTTGGACCAGTCTAATCAGAGTACCACTAGTGGTAGAGTCCATGTTTGGTATGTCACAGCTTACATTCAAATTCAACACCCACTCCTACCTCAGAGTTTCTCGGAGGGGGGACTTGGGGGACTGCAATAACATGACACAGAAAACCCTAAAAAAACTGGCTTCACATTTGATGTGCATTGAAACAGCCATTTTTTCAAGTCGGATGCTTTGGGAAATTTTGGAAGGGCACTCTAAACTGTGAACTCAAACGGAAAACTGGGCCATCAAAACTAATTTGAGCTGAAGGGAGAGGGGAAGGAAAAAGATTTTAAATCACCGTGGAGAAAAAAAATACCAAAAAAAAGCCAAAGAAACTTCGAAATTAAAATTTTCCATTTTTAAGATTCTCCCCCTTTGAAAAATTTTCTCTGCTTTTTTCTATTTTCCAAACAGGTCCCAGTATCTCCTAACCAAAAAAATTCTCAAAACAAAATTCAAAACCAAAATTTATGGTTTCCCTGGCAGTCACAACCCAAGGGCTTCTTTTGTAGAAAAACAAGAATGGAAAAAAAAAAAAGAAAACGTTTGAGTCTTACGTTTGGAAAAACCAAAACATTTCAATGGAGATAACCTGGGTAAACCGCAAGGGTCATCAGCTTTTCTTTTAAATCACCCACGAAAACAAAACACGCCAAAGGCAATGAAAAAAAAGTTACTTCATACTTTTCTTAAATCAAATCAGTACTTCTATCGCAAATTCCACATCAGAAGCTTTTTTCTTTTTCTTTAAAGAACCCCATACTAAAAGCGCCATTTTTTTTTTTTGGGGAAAAAGGTGCTTGGGGGGCATTTTTTTTTAAAGAATAAAAACCAACACTTTGATTGGGGAAATTTAAAACATGCTTTTTTTGAAAAAACCTTGTGTATAAAATTCAAAGTGGTTTACACACCAGCACATCAACATTTACATGGGGGAGAGACGGGGGAAGGGGGGGGGGGGGGGGGGGGGGGGGGGGGGGGGGACTCCCCCCCCCCTCAACCCTTTTATGCCACACACAGAGTTAAACCCTCCAGAAAATCAGGCCCAATCTTTTTTGCCCACCCTCTTAAAAACCCCTCATTTTTCCCAGCAAGTTTTCCTACTTTTTTTTACCTTCTTCATTTTTTCCCATTTAAAACACAAGATGCTTTCTTCTTTTCAACTATCTTCTTAAAACTTCTTCATTTTTCCCAAAAAAATTTTTTCCCAATTTCACCCAAAAATAACCGTTTTGGGGGGTGTGGGGTTGTGTTTTTTTACTTCCATTTTCCCATTTTCAGGGGTTATTCATTCTTTCCACTCATTTTCCCAAATTTTCTGTTTTTTTTCCCATTTTTTAAAACTGTCCGTTGTTCTTTAACATCACATTTTCCCAAAACCACCCTGGCACCAACCAATTTCCTATCAGGTTTCCCACACAATAATATTAATCACAACCGGGTTAAAAAGAGCAAACATATTGGGGAGGTAAGTACACTAAGTTTTATTCAAACATTTTGCTGTTGGAATCAAAAATATTTCCCAGAGTTTTGTTTTTTAATTAAAACTTTTAAAAAAACCGAAAATTCGTTCATGTTTTCTTTTGAAAAACCTATTTTTTTGTGCGAGGTACAGATCCCCAAGGGCCCAAAGACACATAAAAAAACAAAACTAACATTTCCCTTCAAAGAATGTACATTGCGTTAAAATTAACAAAGCAAAATAACCCCTTGGTTTGTGTGTGTGGTGTGTGGGGGTTTGTTGGTGGGGTGGGTGCGGCTTTTTTTGGTGTGTGTGTGTGTGTTTTGTGGGGCGCTTTGTGTGTGTTTTTGTGTGTGTTTTTGTGTGTTGGGTGTGGGGTTGGGGGTGTGTGGGGGTTGTGTTGTGTGTGGTCGGGGGTTTTGGTGGGGGTGTGTGTGGGGTGTGTTTTTTGTTTTGTGTGTGTGTGTTTTTGTTTTGTTTTGGGATTTTCCTTTCCGGGTACAATTCTTGGAGGGGGGGGGGGGGGGGGATGGGGGGGGGGGGGGGGGGTTTTTAAAGGGGGGGGGGGGGGGGGGGGGGGGGGGGGGGGGGGGGGGGATAAAATTTTCCCCCCACCACAACCATTCATAGCACAACCAGTAAAACAAAAAAAGAAAAAAAAAAAAGATTGGAGCAAAAACAATTTTCATCCCAAACAAATTTTTTTTTTAATCTGGTTCACCCCAAATCAAAAAATTTATTTTTAAAGGGAGTTGCCGTTTGAAAGAACCACCAACAAATATACCCACGCAGATAAAAAAGCTTTGTGAAACGCCCAAAACACAATTTTCCCTTCAGTACAAAATTTTGATTTTGTGGAAATTCAAAAAAAAAAGGAAAACAAGGGGGGAAAAAGAAGGGCAGGACCCCCGCTTTTGGCTTTTTTTTTCCCTTTCCTCAGCCTGTTGGGGGATGGGTCTTTCTGTTTCCCCTTGTTTTTATTTTTTTTTTTTCCCTTTAAAAAAAAACCCTTAAAAAGGGGGGGGGCCCCGAAAAAAGGGTGGGGCTTCTCGTTGGGCATTTGGTGCAAAAAACCCAAACCAAAACCAAAATAACGGGCAGAAAAAACCTCTAAAAATTGAGTAACCCAGTGGGGTAAAAAGCGTCAAAAAAGGAAAAAGGGCCCCGATGCCATGAAATTCCCTTGGGGGCTTTTGACAACGCTGTGAAATCTTTTGGCTCCAACAAAATTTCCGTGCAGGCCCTTTATAAAATTTAAAAGCATAACACTCAATTGTTTTCCCAACAAAAAAGAAAAGGAAAAAGAAAGAAACGAAAAATCAAAAAAATGTAAAAGCAGTTTTCACCGCAATCTCATCATCACATAGCAAAAATAAATCATTCCCCCCCCTTTTCCTCCCATCTCCCTCACCCCCCCTCCCCCCCCCCCCCCCAACCTCCCCCGAGAGTTTTTTGGTATGTGAATCCCAAACCTCCCCCCTCCATCCCCCCCCCCCAAACCTCCCCCCGAAAAGGGTAGGGTATGTAATCCTTCCCCACCTCCATCCCATCCCCCCCCCTTTCCCCCTTCCCCTCATTGCTGAATGTGTATCAGACACCAGTCCCAAACAAAAAAATTTAAACCATTAACGTACCCTTTTTTTTAAACGAAACTTCCCTTGCCCCCAAAAATTTTTTTTGGGGCCCAAAAGAAAGATCTCTGGGGTAAGATAAATTTGGGAAAATTGGGGAAAAGAAAGCATCAGAGATTTTTTGGGACTCTAGCAAAACCTCCGGGAAACCCCTCCGGAAGAAATGGAGGCAGGGAAAACCCTGGCCCCACTCTCCCCGACAGGACACTTTAAAGGGGAAGATAATATAAGTTCGGGACTGCAAAGGGCCCAACAATTTTGGTCCCCCACATTCCACCATTTTGGGACCCCCAAAAAAAAAGGGAAAAATTCAAATGGGGAAAGGGGATTTATAAAAAAAAAAAAAACAATTTGGGGAATGAGAAAAACCAAAAGCTGAAAAAGGGACACAAACCTCCCCTTTGGGAAAGAAACCAAACAGAGCAAAACAGCACCACCAAGGGCCCTCCCCTACCAAAAAAAAATGGCAAACCCCCCCGGGGACAAGGTAAGTTTTACTTCCGTACCAGGACCCTTTGGAAAAATAAAATTCCCGCAGGAATCTTGTCCCCGGGGCCCGAAAATCAAAGGGGAAAAGGGGGGGCCAAAAGGAAAACTTCAGGGCCCACCCAAAACCCCGACGAGATGCTCTCCTATGAGGAAAAAAAGGCCAAAAAAGCGAGGAGTAGGAGAGACCCCAGCCCCATGAACCCTTTCAGGGCTCAGGGAAAAGGGGGTTTCCCCCCAGGATTGGGGGGGAAGGAGGGAGGAGAGACACACCTCATGAAGCCCCTTAAAAGGCTCAGGAAAGGAGTTCCCACAGGATGGGAAGGGGGGTGAGGGGGTAGGGGAGACTCAGCCTCATGAAGCCCTTTCAGGTCCAGGAAAGGGATTTCCCCCCGGATGAAGGGAAGTGAGGAGTAGGGGGAGGGCTCACCCCATGAAGCCTCTTTCAGGGGGCTCAGGAAAGGGAAAATTCCCCCAAAAATTTAAGGGGGACTGGACCCCAAAATCCCGCCCCGAAGACACCATCATTTTTTGCCTTTTTTCCCTTTTCCCCTTTTTTACTATTACTTTTTTTTATTCCGGGCCCCACAAAACACTGGGGCAATGAGTTTTCCACGTAACATTTAAATTACACAGAAAATTTTTTCAGCAGTTGAAAATTTTGGGTGCCAGTCACAGGGTTTAAAACGGGGTCTTTGGGTGTGGGAATTCCCCAAGGGAAAAGAAGCATTCCCCAATTTAATTTTTTTAAAAAGATTGGGAACCAGGCGAAAAAAAAATTTAACAAATTTATTTGTCTAATCAGTGGCGTTGCTACTCACTCAAACCAAAAAAGTTTTTTTGGATTCATCATGAACCCCCAACCCTTTCCCCAAAACAAACCCCCCCAAAAAGTACTTCCCTTTGGGGTGAGACAAAAAAAGACCAAAGATCCACCACATTTTAAACCCCCTAAAGGGGGGTACCATTAAACAATCAACCCAAAAAAAATTGTTCTGGATGAAAGGCAAACCCTTTAGACCCACCAAAAAATATTGTTTAACCCTGAGAAATACCAATTTAAAAGTTGTTTTACCGGGGAAAACTACCCAAAAAATAGTTGTTTAAACCCTAACTACCAATAAATTTGTTTGGGAAAAGGGCACCCTCAAAAAATTTAAAAAGACCCGGGTTTAAAACTGTAGAACTTTCTTACAAAAAGAATTTCCAAATTTAAATTCAACTGAAAAATGAGTCCTAGGGAAAATTTATTTCACAAAGCAAATCACCCTTTCCCCCCCCCCCCCCCCACCCCCACCCCCCCCCCCCACACCAACCAAAAGGGGGGAGGGCCAGGAAGGGAAAAACACCGCCCGAAATTCATCAAGCACTGACCAGCATTTTTTAAAAGCAGGGCTTCGAAAGCAGACCCTGAAATTTGGGAAAAAACCCCATTTAAGTTTTTTTCTCCTCCAACCCCTTGGGCCCCCTTTTCTTTGTTGTTGTTGAAAAATTACCCTTTACACATGCAAGACATTCTCTGGTGGACGTTACGTTTTTTGGGGTCTGAGGTAAAACATCGCGTTTTTTTTATGTTCGTTGTAAGGGTTTTAATAAAACTTTCACTCTGCGACAAAAAAAAAAAAAGTTAAGGAAAAGAAAAGAAAAAAATGGAGAGGAAAAAAGAAGAGAGTTTAAAGCAACCCGACAAGGGATAAAAAAAAGAAAGAAAGAAGGGGGGGAAAGGGGAAAAAAAGAGAGGAAAGACAGACAGACAGGCATAAAAAAAAAAGAAAGGGTGAAAGGGCAGACAACAGGCCCTAAACAAAGAAAGAAAAAGAGTGAAAAAAAGACAGAAAGGCAAAAAACAAAGAAGGGAAAAAAGGAGAGGGGAAGGGAAAAAAAAAAAAAGGTAGGCAGAAAGAAAAAAGGGGGAAAAATACCAATGAAGAAAATCTACTGTATAATAACATTATACACAGCATTTAGCAAATAAAAAGTACCTAAAAGTTTTCAAAATTTTTAATACATTTATGGTTTTTTAAATTTTTTTACTCACACCTTTGTCCCCCCCCCGGAAAAAACCCATCATCAAAGTTTTTCTTTCATTTGTTTTAAAAAAAAATTATTTTTACTACTTTTAAAAAGCATCTCCCGTATTCTCACCAAAAAAACCTCCCTGCCAATGGTCGAGTGTGTCACCTCCAGCAATTTGGGCAGTGGGGGCACCTCCATGAAAGGGCAGAGTGTGTCACCTCCATGCAATGGTTTTTGTTTTCACCCCCTTTCAATGGTCATGTGGCCCCCTCCAAAGCAATGGGGCCCGGGGTGTGTCACCTCCCACGCAATGGCCCGTGTTTTCACCTCCCTGCAATGGGGCAGAGTGTGTCACCCCATTCAATGGTCCCGAGTGTGTCACCCCACGCAAAGGTCAGTGTGTCACCTCCATGCAATGGTCCCTGTATTTACCTCCCGCAAAGGTCAGTTTTGTCACCCCCATGCAAGGGCATGTGTCACCTCCATGGGAATGGGCAATGTGTCCCTCCAAGCAATGGGCAGAGTGTGGGGCACCTCCCGCAAAAGGTCATTTTGTCACCACCAGCAAAAGGTCAGGTGTGGCCCCCTTTCCCTTTCAATGGTTAGGGTTCACCTTTCCCGCCAAAGGTCAGAGTGTGTCCAGTCCTCCCACCATGATGCCCCGGGTTGCCCTTTTGCCAAAGGAACCCCTCTTGGACACCTTTCCCAGTGTGCACAAACATCAGTGGTGTGCACCCTCTGAAGGTGTTCATTACCCATCCGCTTCTCTTCACTTCAAGGTGCCCAAGCGTCACGAGCACATACCACACAGGGGGGACGACTGAGACACTTGCCTGTCTCCACTGGCCCTGGGATCAACACTGGAAATGGGCGTGGCAGGGACAGTCAGCCGACTCTCTGGCCAAAAAACTGGCAGACAGGCTTAGGAAATGACATGCACCTCGAAATCGCGCACACAATACCATGTAGCACCCGACCAGTTTTCACAGCAGCTGAAAGGCGTGAACAGAGAACAAATCATTCAGGTCTCAAGGAAATCTCTGACAGAACACCGTTTTCGATAAGCAGAGCACATATGGAAGGCCGTCAAAGCAGGTTTTGAAGCCAACTTGGGAGACGCAAATTTCAAGCAACAAAGACACTGACTGCTGTTTAAACCAAGACGCGATACAATGCAACTTTCGGGAAATTCGCAACCATGAAGCCACAGAATGAGAAAAGCTCTCCCTCAGCAGGGGAAAGCCGACTAAAACCGCCGCTTGTGGGAATCCACATCAAATTGAGAAACAAAGTCTGAAAAATCAGAGAGCCGAGAGAGACTGGCACAATGTTGTGAACTGACTAAGGTAGGGCATTTCTTTGGACAGGTAGGCATGAGGAAAAAAAACTGTAACTAGCGTGGAGGTAATCTTGATCTTTGAAACAGGGCTTAGATGCAGAAAATCTTCCTACATATCTGCTGGGAGAGGGAATCCGGGGTAGAAGGGAGATCCCTGTAAAAAAAAATGTAAATTACCTATAATGACACTGTCCGCTTAAAAAAAAAATTGAAAGGAAACCAGATGGGATGTGATAGCTGGTAGAGCTTACAAATGAATCAGGAAAAGTCTCAGGCTGTCACTATCTACATTGCTGGCATGAACAGGACACTGTGAAAAAAATGCTTATCTTCAGCATACAAAACGCTTATCTTCAGCATACAAACGCTTATCTTCAGCATACAAACGCTTATCTTCAGCATACAAACGCTTATCTTCAGCATACAAATACACTTAGAGATTCTAGGAAAGCAGCTGCAGCTCAAACACTCATGAAATTTTATTTTTTTTATATTTCAGGGAGTGTTGAAATTAACAAAAACAAGCATTAACAGCTATTCAGGGCCTGCAAACAAATACTTGATAAAACAGCAATTTGAAAAACAATTGCAATTTATAAACAGTGAAATCAATTCATCTGGGATTCTTCCCGTGAAGAGTGTCCCAACATTTCACACACACGCATGCTTACTGAAACCATTTCAATGTCAAAGCAAGCTTTAGTTCCACTAATACACAATAGCTCTCTCTCTCTCTTCTCTCTCTCTCTCTCTCACACACACGCACAAGCACACACACACACAACACACACACACACACACACACACACACACACACACTCACGAACAACACACAATTTGTTCAAAACAAAACAAAAACACAATCAGACAATGTTTCAAATATAACTAGTATACATGGACCATCATATTTTTTTAACACACTGCTGAACCTCCAAAAGCAAGCTCCAGTCATTATACAACATAGAGTATCACTTTTCATGACATGGCCAGTAACATTCCATGTCACGTCATCACTTGCTATGACACAATCAACACAACAAATGTCAGTCTAACTACTGACTTTTCCTAACATAACCCCAAAAATTAAATTTCTGCAAAAACCAATCTTAAAAAGCTAACAAAACTAAAAAAAAATTCCATACCAATCAAGAAAAACACACAATCAGTAGCATAAAATCTCCTTGCTTACTATACAAAAAAAATTCACACCAACTCAACCAAAAGACTAACTACAAAAAACCAGATTTCTATCGACCGCAATGAAAAGAATTTTCCCCCAAACAATCCCAAAAAAAAAACAAACTATCCCCCCATGTCTACAGATAAATCCACCAATCAAACCACAACCAAATGAATTTGGGCCCATAAACGACCAATTCTCTAAACACAGCCATTAACTGTAAAGCTGACTATTACTTTGCAAAATGAAAAAAAAATGGGAGTTTGTATTATACTCCCTGTTTGGCTAGTATACTTACCATGTCAGACAAATAGCATACATGGCAGTTATTTCTGCTCTGCCAGCCGAAGTTTTGTGTGGCTAATGCAGTGATAAGACAGTCACGTGGTGCCCAACCCACTTCCGCCGTCGGAAAAAAGCCAGTGTCAGTCTCCCATACCTCATTAAATCGAGGCCTGCGCGCAAGGTAACCCCAGAACCTTGGCGCTAGTGGGGAAGCAGGGCGGGCATTAGAGTCTGACATGGTAAGTATCAAGCCAAACAGGGATTTAAATAATACAAACTCCCCATTTTGGCGTCATATACTGTACCATGTCAGCCCAATAGCAAATCATAGTAAAAGGAGGGGGGCGAGTGCCCTAGTGGTTCCTGGGGTTACCCGATAGGAATGCTTTAGCCGCCACAAAGGATATCCCATTAGAAACCATCAGCCCTGGTCAGGGGATGTCCCTCAAATAAAAATTTTGAAGGGTTTCTCCGAACGCCAGAAGGCTGCCTCCAGGGTGGCGCATGGGAACAGAGTGCTAAAATGCTGCCGAAGTGGCCAGCGCTCTGACCTCATGGGCCCTGGGGGGACAAGACGGGGAGGTCCTCGGATGCCTGGGAATAGGCAGTTCTGACCGTCTTGGAGAGCCACCTAGAGACAGGCCAGCTGAGATGTCTTTCGTGTTTACTGGGGTTGATGGAAATAAGAAGACGTTCTTTGTGAAACGCGCCGGGGGCGCGAGCGTTCCCAGTAGTGTGTTAGACATCGAGGGGGGCAAAGGCATGTCCGAAGAGGTGTCGTCCCCTAGGGGTATCCGCCAGCGGGCGATGACGAGGTAAGGGGAGGGACTGCCGGTTCCTGGTTCTTAGCTAGGAACTGGGGAAAGGAACTTAAGAGAGACGGACCCCGTCTCTGTGGAAGGCAATGTCTCTGGGGTCCCCGCTAAGGGCATGGATCTCGCCTCGCCGTCTGGCGGAAGCGAGGGCGAGGAGAAAGGTAGTCTTCATAGACAGAAGGTCGAAGGGAAAATTGGAGGACAAAGGCTCAAAGGGGGTTTAATTGAGGACGTCAAGAACAGTGAAGAGGTCCCAAAGGAAAAACGTCTGGGGGATTGGGGCCCACGAAGAGAAGCCCCTCTGGAGATCTCTGAGAAGGAAATCATTCTCAAAGGAAGGTCCGCCCATTGGCGGATGTCGTGCAGATGGCCGACCTTAGCCCCGGAAATGGAGCTAGCAGAGAGGTTAAGGTGGGACAGGAAATTTCCTATTTGGATGTTGGTGGGGCGTTTGTGAGGGACCAGAAATTGTCTTTGCACCATGAGACCCATTTCCCCATCTGCAATCGTAAAGGGACTCTGTGCTAGCTCTGCGGAGGACAAAGGCAAAGGGACCCGGGTTCCAGAGAGGCCCCGGGGAGGAGAGGGATTGAGACGGAACGGACCTTCCGTTCGGAGGAGGATTGGAAGTTCGCAGGCCGCTGACACAGAAGCCAGGGGGTGAGGTGAAGAACGGGATTGGCCTGAGGACCCCACTGGTTTTCCTGAGCATGCCCACCGGTTTCCAAAATGGGAGAGGGTACCTTTAGCGAGGGACTTTAGGCCGGGAACCGGACTGAGTGGGCCACCATGGGGCTATGAGAATGAGCCTGGGTCCTCGAGTCTCGCCTTCTGATCACCTTTGGAGGATCGGGAAGGGAGGGAAGGCGAAAACTTGAGGCCGGACCAGGAGGGACAGGTCGATGGCTTAAGCCTGGGGTCCGGGGACCGGGGAAAATACACGGCAGACATGGTTTAACCGTGTGGCAAACAGGTCGATCATTGGTCTGAACCAATGTTCCCCACGGGCGAAAGGGAAGCCGGCTGAGGTCCATTCCGTGGGAGGACAGACTTGGACGGGGAGAGAGTCCCCGCCAGGATGTGTGAGCCCTGCTATGTGCTCCGCGCAGGGACCCCCTCGGACCACCCACGGAGGAGGCCCAAAGGAAGCCGAGGAGTGTGCCCCCCCCCCCCCCCCCCCCCCTGTTGAGAACAGCACCGAAGTTGTCCGTGAAAGGAAAAAAATCGGTGGCGACATGGACTGGATGGAGGAGGGCGAGCCACAGCCCCAGTTTCCCAAAAGTTGATTGAAACGAGCAGTCAGAGGATCCCAACCCCCAGGCGTGACTGCTCCCCAGATGGGCCCCCAGCCCCCGAGTTGAGGCGCCGGAAAGTTCCAGGCCTGGATGGGAGGGAGAGGAACTCCGGGCCAGGTGAGGGCGACCACCCCCCCTCCGTGGCCCAAAAGAACCAGCCCTAGGGATGTCTGGTTCCAGCGTCTTGGTCGGGACCAACGCGGCGGAACCCTCTGAAGCTGTCGCTTTGGAACTCTGCCTAGGGGAATGAGAGGAGACAGGGACTCCATCATCCCCAGGAGGGAGGAAAGAGTCCTTGCCGAAGTGAGGGGAGAGAGGCGAAGGTGGGAAACGAGATCCACTAGGCGAGCGGACCTATGTAGTTTTGCAAAATGAAAACCCATAATGTTCACATCAAGCATGTGGTGAAACCTTTCAATCAAATAATCTTTCAAAAGAAGACAACTTCTCTTCAACTCACTCTGAATGACGTACAAAATACCTTATAATAAGATAGCTATCTACCAACTTACGAGGTGATTTGGAATGGCAAGTACAATCCAAATCCTCCTGCAAGTCCAATCATTTTCAGTAAGGACCTTGTTTTCACTTATCACTCTTTCATAACTTCCTTTAGCATGTCAAATGTGCACTGTTCCTGTCTTGGAATTTTTGGATGGTTATTTTATTACTGTGAGCGCTGGGTTTGGCAGCCCCCGCCCACAAGGTTGAGTATGGCTTGGCAGCAGAGTCAAACAAGGATTAAAGTCTTGCTTTTCTGGAACACTTCTTGTTTAACGTAGTCACTTCCTAACTTAGACTCTTAGACTTCAGGATTTCTGGTGCTCTCTCTGATTTGAGGATTTCTGGTATCTTAATACAGAAATTTATGATTAAACATACCAGAATTTGAATAAAGCATGCTAATTTCATGAATGAAAAAATATTGGCAGACATCTGCTTCCAAGTCCAAGTTTATGTAATGGTGTCCCTTGGCAAACAATGAGGTCGTGGTGTAAGTATTTTGTTGTTTGCTTTTGTTGTTGTTTTTCCTGAGACTGCAAATGTAGGAGCACAATGTTTGCTTAACTGACACATCCATGTCTTCCCCTATGTGGGCAGACCATCTGACTTACCTCCCTGACCAGTGTGGCTGCTAGTGTTTTGTATGGTAGGACTTACAGACCTCTTCTGTTGCTAAACAGAAAGTGCCAAATGTGGACCAACTCACAGAATGTTATCCCTAATGCTTTCCACGTAAAAAAGAAGACAGAGAGAGAGAGAGAGAGAGAGAGAGGGAGAAAGAGACTGCCAGTTTTCTCAACACTGTATGGAGACTGGTCCCACACCATATGTGCTAAGCTATAAAATCAAAAGTAAACTGAGAAGAAAGAAAAGGAAAGGAGAAGAGGCATCCGACAAAAGGTCATGACGATGAGACAAAAGGTCATGACGATGAGACTTAGCGTATACCTAACCTTTGTACACTCTGGTCAGCTCTTACATCCTGACTTAAAGAAATAGGCCAGAATACTTAATTAATTCTTGTTTCCTTTCACTACATCTTTTAATGATATTCTATGGTAAATATATAAAAGGTTCCACATGATTTATTGTATATTGTTCAATTTTGTCAAAGGATTATAATTTAAAGTTGACAGAATTGTATACAAACAATTTTCACTCACAACACTGCAATGGCATAGTTTGTGCATTTGCTTGTTTACTTATTCATCCAGACCATAATAGATCCTCTGCCTACACAACACTGCTATCATTGTTGCCATTTACTCAGTGGTAAAATAACCAAATAATAAAAAAACAAAGAAAAACGGTAGTCAGAACACTTCAAATGTGTAATCAGTTCTTGGAACCTTTTTACTAGTTAGATAAATGACATTTTTTGTTTTCCATTTAACATTAAGTGTCAACAGTAATCCAGCTTGTCTTCCATCTGTTCTGCATTTTCTCTGTGTTCAATGGTTTCAACAAGTATGCTTGTTCCAGCAAACCATCTTTGCCCATGAGGCTGCTTTGACAAGTTCTTTTAAAAGCTTTATTCTAAAAACAATTCTGAAACATTTCTTCTCTGCTAGATCTATTTCAAAAGCACACAGTATTTCTGCCTTAAAGTTTAGTCTTGCACATTTTGATTTGTTCTTCTATTGCGTACATGAACAATTACAAAAGAAGAAGGAATAAACAAAATAGAAACAAACATACCATTAAACATATCATGCCAATCCTATCAAAATGGTCTGAAATTTTCTGGTTCCAGTGTGTGTTCTGTTTGCCAAAATTTAAGATCAAACGACATTAGTCCGTCTTCATAAAACTACAGTTCATAGTTTGGTTTTCTTCAGTTGGTGTTCCTGTGACCGTAAGTTACTTCAGAGTATAAAGGCAAACAGAGAACACCCTTTCAGAAGATGTTTACTTGTTTTGTGTACCTTGTGTTTAGAACTGAGCCAGCCAAACTGGTGTAGTAACAGCGTTATTAGTCTGGAGTTGCAGGCTTGTCACCATTTCCATACGGAGAGTTGTCTCCCTTATTATCATCTAATGGTAACATGATTATTATACAAGGACACTACGTAATCCATAAGCAAGAAACATACAATCGTAAGTAAGCCCATCACTTTGAAATCGTGAGTGACCATGTTGAGATGTTTATGATTACATACACAGAAGATGAGTTGGATTTGACAATCCAGCACAGTCTGCGTCAGGCAGTAGCTGAACTCATCCAGCAGTGACTGCACGTCGTCTACACACAGTTCAGCGCCACTCTGCATACACTGCCAAGGGATAGTGCTATAGTCATGTGATAACTGTTAGACGTGTTGGAAATCTATTTTCTTTCCATTTTTGGCAATATTCAGTGAATTTTCAAGGACAAGATATCTACATGGCAAGGTTCGAGCAGTCTTCAAGCCATAATACTGAACAAAGGATATTTGCAAATTATATCGTCTCATGATTTAGGTGTGTATAAAAGTTAGCATAACCTGAAGCGGATAAAAGTTTCACAACATAAAAAGTTAAGGATTTTTTTCTTCATATAATCATAAACATTAAAATCACAAGAAGTGGAAAACAACAGAAAACTGGACGCTGTTCTTCATGATGTCAGAACAAACTTTTGCATCAGCACAGGCATCTTACCTGATCAGCATGAACAAAAGAACGAAACATCCACAGGTCCAATCATTTCTGAGGTATACACACAACAGGATCCTGCCCATGCAGCAGTATTATCATATCATCCCATCAGGCATCCCCCTGCAAGCACCCACCGGTGATCTCTTGCAGACCATAACGTGTGATTTAACTTACCCGTCAGGATGGCCTTCTTCCCCTGCCCACCCCATGACTGATCATGTGACTTGCCCTACATAACCAACACTGCCCTTTGACCTTACTGTATGACGTTTGCCTTGGATCAGAAGGGGTGGGGAAGAGTGCACAATGAAGAAACGGCAACAGAACAAGCACCAACTGCCTCGGTGCCAAGGTCAGCATTGCAGAATGAGGACTGGAAGGTACTAGGTTCAAGTCCCACCAGGGACACTTATTTGTGTGATTCTGGGGTCCCAGCTGGCACCTTCCACAGTTGCTGAGAATGGCTCAGGGATCAAGTGGGTTAAACTAGGACCATACACCCAAGTTTCAATCGATCAACGGATGCGTCTCGGAAAATGTTGCTCAAATTTCCAGACTATCTCTGCAGGTGATATAGATCTCTCAGGCCTGTTTGAGGCCAGATTCCATTTTGAAAGGAAGTTTAAGAGCCATGTGGTCTCAGGCTGAACTTGATCTCCATCGCATCATGTGAATCCCCGTTGATCATCATTAAACAATCCCCAATTCTGTGGCCTTCATGTCCCACCCAAGTGGTGACCTCCACTTTGACTCCCCTCTGTCAAAGCCTCTCGTGTCCAACACCAGCAGGCAGTCCTCTGGGGGATTGCTCACTCCTGACTCCATGATCAGGCGACTGTCGCTGTCAACATGGACCTCAGCAGATGGTGTCCTGCACAAGCTGAATCAAAAAACGGCACCACGGAGAACTGTTAGAAGGTTTCCGCAGCTGAGCGGAGCCTCCTCTGCCAGGGTATTGAATGAAGACTTCATACTGACTGCCAACTGTGAATACCGGTGTTACTGAATGAAGACTTCATACTGACTGCCAGCTGTGAATACCGGTGTTACTGAATGAAGACTTCATACTGACTGCCAGCTGTGAATACCGGTGTTACTGAATGAAGACTTCATACTGACTGCCAGCTGTGAATACCGGTGTTACTGAATGAAGACTTCATACTGACTGCCAGCTGTGAATACCGGTGTTACTGAATGAAGACTTCATACTGACTGCCAGCTGTGAATACCGGTGTTACTGAATGAAGACTTCATACTGACTGCCAGCTGTGAATACCGGTGTTACTGAATGAAGACTTCATACTGACTGCCAGCTGTGAATACCGGTGTTACTGAATGAAGACTTCATACTGACTGCCAGCTGTGAATACCGGTGTTACTGAATGAAGACTTCATACTGACTGCCAGCTGTGAATACCGGTGCTGTCACTGCGACGAGTCAGCCTGGGTGTGGCTGTGGCCCTGTGTGGTGGAACCAGAATGAAGATGGAGCCACCCAGCAGCATTCAGCATGAGATGGACACGACAACATGAGTTCAGACAGATACATAGTGGTTTGGGCAAGTTATGGTTTGGGCAAGTTATGATTTGGGCAAGTTATGGTTTGGGCAAGTTATGGTTTGGGCAAGTTACATGGTCAGTCATGGCTCTGGCAAGCTCCGTCACAGTTTGGGATAGTGGATACCCAAGGCCAAACAACTTGCAAACAAACATTCACTGGGCAACAAAGGTAACTAACAGTCACAGCAACTTGCTGATCACAGATATGGTGTGCGCATCTTCATCACTGACCTCATCTTCAACTGATGATACTCACTCACTGAATCATGTACAGCTTTCTTCTAGACAGGACCATCACAGGCATTACAGCACTCTTCAACGCCTGTGTGTCACGTGAGTCACAGTATGGATCAAGCCTTGAATGGAAGCACAGTTTAGTCAGCTGTAACAGTCACAGTGTTCAGGTGGGTGATCACAATACTGACATAGGTATAGAAACAAATCAATGATGCGTGTCAGCTGTGGTTTGTTTTTTGTTACTGTCTGAACATCCCGTAGTGGAGTTGAGCCACACTTGGCCCCAACGTTCTGGTCACAGGAATGCCTCCAATGCAAACCCATCCAGCACTTTTGCAATTTGCGACATGACACCCAGCACAAAAGGAGCTGTGGTGCTTGATTGGTCAGTCTGAAGCCGTCATCAGAGTTTCGTGTTGGACATCAAAGACACAGGCCTCACAGGGAGGGACAAACTTCCTCGCAGCAGTGGTCGCTCCGGAGCGTCCGTCATGTGGGATCGAACCACAGCTATGTGCAGACACTGGACCCACTGTTCCACATTCTGCTGCCCCTTGGCCTTGAAGACGTAAGACTGATCATCAGTGAAGATCTCGAAGGCGCGGGGGATGTCACGGATCCCTTTCCTGACAGCTTTCACGCTCTGGATCTTGCTGACTGGCATGCTTTCCTTCTGCTGTTCACATAAAACACAGTCATTAGACGTCGCATCCAACAGCACAGCCAACGTACAGGGTGGCCAAAACACACCACACCTTCAGTGGTAAAGAGATGACAAGATAAAAAGAAAACAGTTGATCTAACTGGCTGAATGAGCAAATGAGTGACATGAAAAGCACACGACAATGACGCATTCAAATCCTAAGGAAATTTCCTATTAAAATAAACTTTAACATATATTTGTCTGTCCAAACATATGACTTTATCCTACCTGCCTGGACCAACCTTTCGCAGTTAAAATCAAACTCAAGGCTTCTTCAGTGCCCCACATTCCCAGCTGACCTCCCGTCATTAATGTTGATTTCTTACGCCAGACATGTATTTCAGTCTCCACACCTTACCCTGCATGTGCGAAGGTGAGGAGCCCCAGAGTTTGAAAAAGATCAGTACACTAGTCGAAGTCTTTTTTCTCATCCTTACCAGTCCAAACAAATACCAGGTCCTTGAAAAGGAAAGAGGGTAAAGAACACAGACCAACTTGTCAGAGCTCTGAGTACTAGACACTGCACCAGATCCCCCAGTCCAAACAAATACCAGGTCCTTGAAAAGGAAAGAGGGTAAAGAACACAGACCAACTTGTCAGAGCTCTGAGTACTAGACACTGCACCAGATCCCCCCCAGTCCAAACAAATACCAGGTCCTTGAAAAGGAAAGAGGGTAAAGAACACAGACCAACTTGTCAGAGCTCTGAGTACTAGACACTGCACCAGATCCCCCCAGTCCAAACAAATACCAGGTCCTTGAAAAGGAAAGAGGGTAAAGAACACAGACCAACTTGTCAGAGCTCTGAGTACTAGACACTGCACCAGATCCCCCCCAGTCCAAACAAATACCAGGTCCTTGAAAAGGAAAGAGGGTAAAGAACACAGACCAACTTGTCAGAGCTCTGAGTACTAGACACTGCACCAGATCCCCCCCAGTCCAAACAAATACCAGGTCCTTGAAAAGGAAAGAGGGTAAAGAACACAGACCAACTTGTCAGAGCTCTGAGTACTAGACACTGCACCAGATCCCCCCCAGTCCAAACAAATACCAGGTCCTTGAAAAGGAAAGAGGGTAAAGAACACAGACCAACTTGTCAGAGCTCTGAGTACTAGACACTGCACCAGATCCCCCCCCAGTCCAAACAAATACCAGGTCCTTGAAAAGGAAAGAGGGTAAAGAACACAGACCACTTGTCAGAGCTCTGAGTACTAGACACTGCACCAGATCCCCCCCAGTCCAAACAAATACCAGGTCCTTGAAAGGAAAGAGGGTAAAGAACACAGACCAACTTGTCAGGCTCTGAGTACAGACAGTGCACCAGATCCCCCCCAGTCCAAACAAATACCAGGTCCTTGAAAAGGAAGAGGTAAAGAACACAGACCAACTTGTCAGAGCTCTGACTGTCCTGAGTACTAGACACTGTACCAGACCCCCCCCCCCCCCCCCCCCCCCCCCCCCCCCCCCCCAATTAAGTTAAAAGCAGCGCTCCTTTTTTTATTCTTTAAATATGCCCGAAAAATACAAGCTAATGAAGGGAACACATTTACAGAGAAAGGGAATAAGACCATCATAAGCATTGAGATATCAACTGGTTTAGTTCCTGCTCTCCCTGAAGGCATAGCACTCTCTCCTTCCAGACCACCTCTTCAAAACTTTTTGTAATGCTCCAAAATAAGGACACGAAAGAAGACGGCCATTACTGCTGATCACAACTGGAAGGGAGTGCTGCTGACTTAACTGCAACAACTGCATGCAGACAGTCCTTAAGATTCTAAAACATGTTCCCCAGGTAAACCCTGCCAAAACTGGTCTACGACTTCCATCCACCACCACTGACAATGTCAACGACTGCAATGTTCTGCCAGAATGCAGAGTTGCCAGACTCAGCCTGCAGTTCATGAGCACAAACATCAGCCTGGGAGGTTAAGGGCCTGTGGCAGAAAGAACAGGTTTGCCTGATCACCCTTACGATCCACAAACTTACAGTCTTGGACTTGATATCCAGTGTTCCACCCAGCTAGCAGTATGGTGGGCCTTGAATTATGAAATGCTTTCCACAGCAGTAGGAGATGGTCTTTCAGCCATCATCTCAGGCACATCACATCTACAGCTGTACAGAAGCTGTCAGTGATACACTAAAACACATGCACTACTTCTCAGTATATGAATATTCATATTTTATGTCGAATTTTCCACAGCTGTAACTCCAAATTATCACTTTTTGAGAATTCATTTTCTTGTTTTTTCTTTGGTGTTTTTATTTGGTAATATGATACACAGATCCAACACGGGTGTTTTCCTTTTCTTTCCTATCTACACTAGTGCAGACAACTGTGCTACACGGCATCACTGACAACTTTCAACGTGTCAAAAAGCACTGTCAATGACAGCATCATGACACCGTCATCCAGACGACTGTAAACAGAAATTGACATGTAGGTTATCAGGAAGACAAGTGCCACAAGCCCAGTGAGAGTCTTGCAAAGAGAGTGGCATCAATTTTAGATCTTTTATATTGTTCTCCTAATACAGGACCTGCCATCATGAAACCAGACTTACCTCCCATGAGCAAACCACTGACAAAGGCTGACATAGATGGCGGGGATCAATTTGAGGCATTCGACCTTTTTGCAGGAATGTGTTCCAAACCCTGCCTACTTTCATTCAACACTTTTAACTTGCCTTACAAAATCAAATGACAAAAATCAGGATCTAACAGTCTGGCTTTGAATGTGTGAGAGAGGTTTGTGAAAACTTTGGAGGCCATTTTCTAGAAATGGCTGTCCACGCAGTAGCCCACTTCAAATGGCCACAACTCTTTCACTGTTTTTCTTAACCCTGCAACATTTACACTGAAATCGCTTACTCAGAAAAATGTGTTCTTTAAACTAATACACAAAACTGACAACTGTAACTCTCAAGTCAAGTTATGACTGGTCTAATGGTAAAAGGTAATATATGTTATGCTGTGCTGGCCCCTGCCATGGTCTGCATATCAAATAGTCTTGAAGCTCATGTTTTTAAAAGACATAATACTTACATCCACACATGACACTGAGACAACCCCATTATCATACAGAAATATCCATTTTGTCCCCTTATTTAACAGAGAACAGAGAGGATAAAGATTGTGTTGATTGAAGATGATGATGATGATGACTTCCTTACAGTTTTGCATGGATCGAATTTGTTTTATATATTCTAATCTGACCATGAAGGGTCATTCTTATGGCACTGTTTTGAGGTGTGTTTTTTTTTTATCTAAAATCTGCTCATTCTTGTTGATGTCAGGTTTAAAAACAAGAAAAGTCATGAACAACAGTTACACTTTCAGTTTTATCAAGGTGTCACTGCGTGTGCACTGGTCCATGTATGCTACATCACCTCTGCTAAGTTTCAAGACCACATTCCTCTGTCATCCTCTGTCATCGATGACTACTCACCCCTTGTCTCTACTCTTCAATCTTGTACTTCTGATATTGAGACCTGGATGTCAGCAAATAAGCTTAAATTAAACTGTGAGAAGACTGAAGCCATCCGTTTTTCAAAGCAGTCACATCATGGCCCTGATCCGCTCCCTTCTTCTTTGACATTAGGTTCCAGCACTATCGAATTTTCAAACACTGTTCGTGACCTTGGTGTTCTCCTTGATAGTGACCTCTCAATGAAGCAGCATGTCACAAAAACTTGTCAGTTAGCTTACATGGAACTTAAACGAATTGCTGCTATTCGACCCTATCTCACTGAAGACGCCACAAAAACTCTCGTTTCATCCTACATCCTTTCAAGGCTAGATTACTGCAACTGTGTTCTCCTTGGCTGTCCCTCAACTGTCATCCAACCACTCCAATGTGTACAGAACTCTGCAGCCCGTCTCATTTGCAAATCTCCTAGGACCCAACCCTGCAGCCCTCTCCTGAAAAAGTTGTACTGGCTCCCCGTTGAAGAAAGAATTAAATACAAATGTTGTTGTCTTTGCTTCAAGATTTTCACTGGTGATGCCCCTGCCTATCTTTCCGATCTCCTTCAAGTATATGTCCCATCACGAATGCTTCGCTCCTCCACCGACACCAGGACCTTCCACTTTCCCAGTTACCGTCCCCATCGTAAACAGCATGGTGAACGAGCTTTTTCATACGCAGCTCCCAAACTCTGGAATAAACTCCCCTATGACTTAAGACATTCTCAAACCTTTTCTTCCTTCAAAACCTCCCTGAAAACCCACCTTTTCAAACAATATTAAGAAGACAGTTATTACCTGATAGTTGAATTGACTCTTGTTGTCTCTGTGGATCGCTTAATAGTTTCCGATTATTGCGACTGTTGTATATTGTGTGTCTATGCGTGAGAGTGTGTGTGCGTGTGGAGAGAATGGGAGAGAGCCTTTGTTTTTCATTTTCTGAGCCGTTTTTCAATGCATTTTCTTTACATTTAGCAATTTGTATTTTTTTTCTCTGCCTTTGTAAAGCGCCTTGTGCCGTGGAAGGCGCTATATAAATCCCTATTATTATTATTATTATTATTATTTAAAACTGATGGATAAATGAAGTAATGACTAAGATGGGAGAATTTAAGAACAGGGTCTGATGGCTACGACACAGCAGATATCTGACCTACACATTATCCCAACAAGCTGGTCAGAACTTGGGTACCTCCCTAAATGGAAACAAGAAGATTTTTTTTTAAAACCAAAAAATATATCTGTTGTTGAGTGTATTTTTCAAACCATCAAATTTTTAAAAAATATTGCAAAATTCGACTATCTATTGACATCTATTTTAAAAAAAAAAGAAAGAAGAGTAACGAGAATTTTCCATTGGGATCTCGTCTACATCCAATGATTTCCACCAGTTTCCACTTTTTTCTAAGATTTTTCATACATGAAAATGCATGTATAATCAACAGTGAAATTAGCAGGAACGGCAAGTCAGAAAAAGAAATCTCCTTCCCCCGACCCTTCACACCCGATCGTGTTGTGCTTCTTGATGTTGTTTTCCCCCATTACCCATACTGTGTAATGTCCAAAGCTGTGTCAAAGTGCAACTTCACTCCTTCAGCCCTAGGCCCTGTTTTGGAAGAAGAGGAAGAGAAGGAGTAGTTTCATGGGTCTCATTCTAAGATGGTGTACAGAGAGAAAATCACGGAGTTGCTCTTTGCTTGTAGGTGGGAAAGGGGCCTCCCGACAGAGTGAAGTAGCGTGTCTTCCAGCGCTTGAACACCTTCCACTTGCCTTTCTTCTCCTTCAACTGGCCCTGTGGAGCACCACGGAGTGGTACACTGTCCTCACTATTGTGGCAGGATTTCATGCTGCTGTGGTGTGCGTGTGCCTGTATCAGTGTGTGTGTGTGTGTGTGTGTGTGTGTGTGTGTGTGTGTGTGTGTGTGTGTGCGCGCGCGTGTGTGTCTGGTGTGTGTGATGTCGTGTGGTGCGTGTATGCTTGTGTGTGTGTGTGTGCGTGTATGCTTGTGTGTGTGCA
>CM031611.1:6684608-6707108 GCA_018398815.1 Conus ventricosus | reverse complement strand
GGAACATGAGGTGTATCCACAGCTTGGGCAGACGTGTGTTGAGGATGAAGTGCTGATTGCTGTACAGACACTGGCTGCTCTGCTGTTCACAGACAAAGTACAGCCGTACGTAGCGCTTGTGTTTCCCATCTGCCCACAAACACACACACACCATGCCATCCGTGTGTTTGAAGTGAGGTCTCCCAGTAAAGATTCTCCTTGTAAAAACACTATTCCTCTTGCCTACACTATTGGGTTACTGGTATTCTTCAGAGAAAAAAAATCGAAGAACTGATTCTTTGAAATAAAACCCATTAAGATAATCTTGAAACCAGCCAAACCATTTAACATATCGCCAGCATAAATGGTAAGGAGAGGATGTGGTGTACAATGAAATGTCCCTGAAAAAAAAGAAAGAAATAAAGCCTGATGAATAAATCCTGAGGGGAGAGGGTGGGTTAAGTACCCACACTCACCCACCCAATTTTCTATATCATCTTAATTCAAATCAAGGAATTTTAACAGAAATACTAGAGATGTACTTCTGCTACATTGTAATTTAATTCCACTGAAAACAATCATCCTGAAATAACTATTGAAAAAAGTTATTGTTTCTCTTCTTCTTTTGAAAAAAAGTTTTAAAAAAAAAAAAAAAAAATGTAAGTGGAAAGCATAAAGAAACAACAAAAACTTAGAGACGGAAACTGTGCCCCCCTGAAATAAGATGTATTTCCCATCTAAAAACTTGTTTACACGGGCACCACCCCATTGAAGATACACATTTCAAAGATACAGATGCCAAAAACATGAGGCTCCTAGGAAAAAATTTTTGTGTCTAGCGTGGAAGCACAGCCACACCACAGAGAGGTTCCATGATGAGTTCTTTTCTAGCAGTGGAACCACAAACACACTGAAGACGGTTCCAATGAACGATAAATTTTGTCAGGCAGGAATGCAAGACCCATGACAGAATGACCTTCTTCCCCCCACAAACCCCAAAGGGCCATACGAAAATACCACTACAACACATAACAACCATACAACACTTTAACAACACATACAATCACATGAACAGACTAAGATTTTTTGTACTTGTTTTCATACCTATCATGAAAATGTTCTTTCATCATCCCAAAAAGCATACAACATTGTGTCAGTGTTTACAAATCTAATTTCAGTGCACACAGATGTATGCAGCTCATCGGGGGCCCAACACACACACACACACACACACACACACAACCACACACAACACACACAAAGCCATGAGTGTGGCACATAAAATTATACACACAGAGAAAAACACACACACAGTAAAACCCACAAAGTAAAACTCCACACAGAGCTCACACAAGAAAACACTCACACGTACACACACAAAAAACACATACACCCCAATCTACTCACTGCAACACGCACTGACAGGCAGAGGGGGTTGGGGGTCGCTTGTTGATAAGCTTTTGATCTTGGTTTAGGTGTTTTTCTCACAGAACTGCTTTCCCATCCCTTATCCCCCGCCTTACCACAAGACACCAACACAAACACACACAAGTGTACACTCACACCACACAACACACACACACAACACCACACACACACACACCCCACAGTTAAAGCACACACACACACCACATGCACACACACACACAGTGTAAAAAGTCACACACACCCACACAACACACACAACAAGTTCACGTCACACACACACCCACATCACACACCCACACAGTTTAAAAGTCCACACCACACACACACACACACACACACACCCACACACACACACACACACACACATACATACACACATGCTCATACTGCATAGATAAAGTCTCTCTTTCTCTCCGGCTCTCCGTCTCTTTCACACACACAGACACAGACACAAACACATACACACATAAACATACATAGACACAGACACACAGACGAACCCACAGACACACACACTCCAATAACCTCCCTTTTTTCCCAGTCAGAGGAGAAGGTTCAAAAAGCATGACTCACCGTGCCACTGGCGACACCCCATGGGTGTAAGGAGGGATGGAGGTGGAGTCCGACATGAGGGTGGATGTGGGGCTGCCTGCACGGTGATCACAGGTCAGACGCACCGTTGACCCACTGACAACAACACATCACGCACTGTTGACCCACTGACAAATACACATCACGCACTGTTGACCCACTGACGACAACACATCACGCACCGTTGACCCACTGACAACAACACATCACGCACCGTTGAGACCCACTGACAACAACACATCACGCACCGTTGACCCACTGACAACAACACATCACGCACCATTGACCCACTGACAACAACACATCACGCACCGTTGACCCACTGACAACACATCACGCACCGTTGACCCACTGACAACAACACATCACGCACTGTTGACCCACTGACAACAACACATCACGCACCGCTGACCCACTGACAACAACACATCACGCACCGTTGACCCACTGACAACAACACATCACACACTGTTGACCCACTGACAACAACACATCACGCACTGTTGACCCACTGACAACAACACATCACGCACTGTTGACTCACTGACAACAACACATCACGCACTGCTGACCCACTGACAACAACACATCACGCACTGTTGACTCACTGACAACAACACATCACGCACCGTTGACCCACTGACAACAACACATCACGCACTGTTGACCCACTGACAACACATCACGCACTGTTGACCCACTGACAACACATCACGCACCGTTGACCCACTGACAACAACACATCACGCTCTGTTGACCCACTGACAACACATCACGCACTGCTGACCCACTGACAACACATCACACACTGTTGACCCACTGAAAACAACACATCACGCACTGTTGACCCACTGACAACAACACATCACGCACTGTTGACCCACTGACAACAACACATCACGCACTGTTGACCCACTGACAACAACACATCACGCACTTTGACCCACTGACAACAACACATCACGCATTGTTGACCCACTGACAACACATCACGCACTGTTGACCCACTGACAACAACACATAACGCACCGTTGACCCACTGACAACAACACATCTCCCACCTTTGACCCACTGACAACACATCACACACTGTTGACCCACTGACAACAACACATCACGCACTGCTGACCCACTGACAACTCATCACATCACGCACTGTTGACCCACTGACAACACATCACGCACTGCTGACCCACTGACAACACATCACCCATTCACCCACTGACAACAACACATCTCCCACCTTTGACCCACTGACAACAACACATCATGACATTTTGGGTGCACAGATTTGAATCCACTGAAATCCTTTCATATATGCCATGATGGTTTTCATTCAGACATGAAAACAGTTCAACCCAATTGCATGCTATGGAATGACTTGAATTCAAAACAATCCCGAGCGGCTCTTTCAAATGTTCACTCCATATAAATCTACCCCAAACAATTAACAAAAACAGAAGATGTGTTAACAACAACAAAAAACACAGAGACTGAACATGTTCACATCCTTTCAAAACAGAAAGAAACAAAAACAAAATTAACCCATCAGTCTATAAAATCAGCATGAACATCTCCAGCTCCAATTACTGGATACTATTTTTTTTTGTTTATTTGCCTGTTTGTAAATGGAGGGGTTTACAGTCAAATGGAGGGGTTTACAGTCAAATGGAGGGGTTTACAGTCAAATGGAGGGGTTTACAGTCAAATGGAGGGGTTTACAGTCAAATGGAGGGGTTTACAGACGGCCTGAGGGTCTGACTGAGGGAGTTTTGCTTGTGAGTTTGAAGTGCTCACAGCACAGGACTGTTAAGGCATGAAAAGCACCTCTATCAATTCAGTGGTAATGGATGCTCTGTTCAGGTCAAGGAAGGTCAAGATGGTGGCATGAGAGGCTCAGGCTCTGCCTTCCACAATTGCTAACATGCAGACAGTGTGAACTTTCCACAGTGCAACGCCCCTACAGCCTTTACACAACGGGACTTCACCTAACCAGGTGATCTTCATGCTTTGCTCGTCATACTCACCTGTTCAGACTGATAGCCTGACCCACAGTCACAAAGTTTACACCTGGCTGTCAGAGCAGAGCAGTGCACAAAGAACTGCCAGAGCATAGCAGTGCACAAAGAACTGCAGTGCACAAAGAACTGCAGTGCACAAAAAACTGCCAGAGCATAGCAGTGCACAAAGAACTGCAGTGCACAAAGAACTGCAGTGCACAAAGAACAGCAGTGCACAAAGAACTGCAGTGCACAAAGAACTGCCAGAGCATAGCAGTGCATAAAGAACTGCCAGAGCATAGCAGTGCACAAAGAACTGCCAGAGCATAGCAGTGCACAAACTGCAGTGCACAAAGAACTGCCAGAGCATAGCAGTGCACAAAGAACTGCCAGAGCATAGCAGTGCACAAAGAACTGCAGTGCACAAAGAACTGCAGTGCACAAAGAACTACCAGAGCATAGCAGTGCACAAAGAACTCCCAGAGCATAGCAGTGCACAAAAACTGCAGTGCACAAAGAACTGCCAGAGCATAGCAGTGCACAAAGAACTGCAGTGCACAAAGAACTGCCAGAGCATAGCAGTGCACAAAGAACTGCAGTGCACAAAGAACTACAGTGCACAAAGAACTGCCAGAGCATAGCAGTGCACAAAGAACTGCCAGAGCATAGCAGTGCACAAAGAACTGCAGTGCACAAAGAACTACAGTACACAAAGAACTGCAGTGCACAAAGAACTGCAGTGCACAAAGAACTACAGTGCACAAAGAACTGCCAGAGCATAGCAGTGCACAAAGAACTGCAGTGCACAAAGAACTGCAGTGCACAAAGAACTGCCAGAGCACAGCAGTGCACAAAGAACTGCCAGAGCATAGCAGTGCACAAAGAACTACAGTGCACAAAGAACTGCCAGAGCATAGCAGTGCACAAAGAACTACAGTGCACAAAGAACTGCCAGAGCATAGCAATGCACAAAGAACTGCAGTGCACAAAGAACTGCAGTGCACAAAGAACTGCCAGAGCATAGCAGTGCACAAAGAACTGCCAGAGCACAGCAGTGCACAAAGAACTGCAGTGCACAAAGAACTGCCAGAGCATAGCAGTGCACAAAGAACTGCCAGAGCATAGCAGTGCACAAAGAACTGCAGTGCACAAAGAACTGCCAGAGCATAGCAGTGCACAAAGAACTGCAGTGCACAAAGAACTGCCAGAGTATAGCAGTGCACAAAGAACTGCCAGAGCATAGCAGTGCACAAAGAACTGCCAACCTTTCAGAGATAGCAGTCTAGAAAGAATTCACTTGGTGTCTGGGGAGAGCAGTCTAAACAGACTTTGCCTGTAAGTCAGAGTACAGTTGTTTCAAAAGAATAACTCATTTATCTAAACAGAATAGTCTCTACAAAAAAAACAAAAAACAAAAAAATCTTCAGAAGTGGACATGGAAACATAAATGGAAATACAGGTGAAAGGACCTGGAAGGCAGATGCACCACAACATAAAGGACAGAAAAAAGAGATGCACAAAGAACTGCAAACAGGCAGCGTTAGTGACCTTTTCAGGCACTCAGAATATAAACTTCACAGAAACATAACTCTTCTCGGATGGATAACTCTTACACACACACACACACACACACACACACAAGACACAACTACATGTATATGTATATCCTCTTGTCCCCCTCACCTGGATGCCTTCCCAAGACTCTGCTGACTGCCAGCCCCATTAGGGGGCAGGCGTGTGTGCTTGATGGAGATGGTGCCACTGGGATGGGTGGCGTTGGGGGGGTTGCCCACTGTGATGATCGTCACGGTGCCTTCGGTCTGGCTGGACACAGAGCGAACCTCCTTCTCCCCAACACTACAAACACAGCAAGGTAGCAATGTTGGACTGTAATTTGTCTGGACACAGAGCGAACCTCCTTCTCCCCAACACTACAAACACAGCAAGGTAGCAGTGTTGGACTGTAATTTGTCTGGACACAGAGCAAACCTCCTTCTCCCCAACACTACGAACACAGCAAGGTAGCAATGTTGGACTGTAATTTGGTGGACACAGAGCGAACCTCCTTCTCCCCAACACTACAAACACAGCAAGGTAGCAATGTTGGACTGTAATTTGGTGGACACAGAGCGAACCTCCTTCTCCCCAACACTACAAACACAGCAAGGTAGCAATGTTGGACTGTAATTTGGTGGACACAGAGCGAACCTCCTTCTCCCCAACACTACTAACACAGCAAAGTAGCAATGTTGGACTGTAATTTGTCTGGACACAGAGCGAACCTCCTTCTCCCCAACACTACCAACACAGCAAGGTAGCAATGTTGGACTGCAATTTGTCTGGACACAGAGCGAACCTCCTTCTCCCCAACACTACCAACACAGCAAGGTAGCAATGTTGGACTGCAATTTGTCTGGACACAGAGCGAACCTCCTTCTCCCCAACATTACATACACAGCAAGGTAGCAATGTTGGACTGTAATTTGTCTGGACACAGAGCGAACCTCCTTCTCCCCAACATTACATACACAGCAAGGTAGCAATGTTAGACTGCAATTTGTCTAAGGGTTTCTTTTTTCTGTTTCTAAATGACAACGCTACAATTGTTAACTCTCTCTCTCTCTGGCTCTCTCTCTCACTCTCTCTCTCTCTCTCTCACACACAACACACACACACACACACACACACACAAACACTTACACACACACACACACACACACACACACCATTATGCTCACATACACACACACACATAATGAAATCTTCACTTCTGTGTCTCAATCTGGCTGATTGTCTTTCTTCTGTGTCTCAATCTGGCTGATTGTCTTTCTTCTGTGTCTCAATCTGGCTGATTGTCTTTCTAACTCCCTAGTAATGTGAATTTGTTCAGGCATATGTGACCTTCCACCACAAAACCAGTCTTAACTCAATTTTTGAAAGTTCTGAGATATACATAATCATATTTAAAATCTACAGATCTTTCTGATTAATTTGATATAAAAATGAATGCTACAGGGCAAAAAATAAGAAAGTTATGGTCATTTGAAGTGGGTTACTGTGCCGACGGCCATTTTGAGAAAATGGCTTCTAAAGTTTTTGCTATCATCTCCAGCATATTTTCTTTAGCAACGGCATCTTGCTTTTTACCATACTTATTTTAAGATGACACACAGAGAAACCGGGAGAGCATCACACACGCTTTCGAACGGAATATAACACAATGGGATTTTGTAAGGGTTGCGTTAAGTTTTAGGCGAGTGAAAATGGGTCATTTTGCGTTAAAAGTTCATTTTGATTCAAGGTTAGGCTTTTAAATCTCAATTTTAACTAATGTATTGGTTGTTTTGGAGCAAATGGATAGTGCCACGTGAAAGTTTAGGGTGTAAGGAACACATTTCTGCAAAAAAGTCAAAATGCCCCAGGTAGACCCTCACCAGCTATTTTCAGCTGTAGCCGTGAAGTAGGCCGCGCGAGTTAAGACTGGTTTCCTGGTGGCGGGTCACATATTTACAACTGGGTAACTTTGCTTTTCTTTTAACAGGGTGTACACACACACACACACACGCACACACACACACATGCATGTGCGCACGCACGTACGCACGCACATGCACACACACACACAAGAGCATGAGCGCGCACGCATGCACTCATTCATGCACGCATACATACAAATACATACACACTGACAAACAATCTCCCAGACATATTCACTCTCTCTCTCCTACTTTGCATACACCACACAAATAACAGGAAAACAGGGAAATATCCTTGTATGTGTACTGCTTACGTGCAATCCTCCCTCTCGCCGTTCTTCTCCCAACATGCTCTCTTAGTTAAACAAAAGCATATACATGCCATTGCACAATATTCATCACATGTACATTTATGTCAATACCAAAATAAAATTGCACATGTACATTCATACAAGCAACTACATGCATGGACATGCATTCATGCAACTATTTCATGCATGTGTGTGTCTGTGTGTGTGTGTGTGTGTGTGTGTGTGTGTGTGTGTGTGTGTGTGTGTGCATGCACACATGCATGGATACATGTAAACTGATGTGTTCCTATGCATGAGTTACGCTCATAAATGTAAAAGTAGAACAGTGAAAAAGACAACTGCATATACATTGTTGTGTATTTGGTGGATGCACATGTGCATGCATGCATTCATGAATGTGTGAGTGTGTATATGCGCATAGATGTATGCAGGTATAAGAACATGTGTGTGTGTGTGTGTGTGTGTGTGTGTGTGTGTGTGTGTGTGTGTGTGTGTGTGTGTGTGGTGTGTGTTTGCATGCGTGTGTTGTGTGTGGTGTGTGTGTGTGTGTGTGTGTGTGTGTGTGTGTGTGTGTGTGTGTGTGTGTGTGCGCGCGCACGCGCATACATATATGTGTGTGTGCGTGTGTGCTTTCTTGTGTGGATGGATGAGTTGGTTGGTGGGTATCAATGTGTGCATGTGTGTGTGAGTGTGTGTGCATGTGTGTGTGAGTGTGTGTGTGTGTGTGTGTGTGTGTGTGTGTGTGTGTGTGTGTGTGTGTGTGTGTGTGTGTGCGCGTGCGCACGCGCATACATATATGTGTGTGTGCGTGTGTGCTTACTTGTGTCGATGGATGAGTTGGTAGGTGGGTATCAATGTGTGCATGTGTGTGTGAGCCTGTGTGCATGCTTTCTGAATTTGTCTTTTGTCATCGGTCTCAATTCTCAAACTCTTACAAACAACAATAGATGTAAAAGCATGTGTGCGTGGTCAGACATATATTTATGTATACAAACATGCACATTTATATCAAAATTTGCATACATACATGCACATATGAACTATACATGCATGCACATATAAACTATACATGCTTGCACATTGTAAACGTTTGAATGTAAATATCACCAATAGGTTTCATCTTCAAACACAGAAAGACAAGAGGGACAGGGAGACAGCGACAGAGCCATTATGAGACAAGACAGGGAGAAAGAGAAACAGGGTAAGCAGAGGGGAGAGTGAGAAAGACAGAGAGACAGAGAGAGAGAGAGAGAGGGAGAGAGACTGGTCTGTTCATCACTTTTGATGCACATCTGTTGGGTGAATGCTTCAGTGCATGTGTGGAGGAAATTGGCTCCAAAGTGAAACATCTCTTGGGATCAGGACACTGTACAAATACCAAAATTTTCAGACTACAAGACACTTTGGATTGTGGAGGAAACTGGCTCCAAAGTGAAACACCTCTTGGCATCAGGACACTGTACAAATACCAAAATTTTCAGACTACAAGACACTTTGGATTGTGGAGGAAATCGGCTTCAAAGTGAAACACCTCTTGGCATCAGGACACTGTACAAATACCAAAATTTTCAGACTACAAGACACTTTGGATTGTGGATGAAATTGGCTCCAAAGTGAAACACCTCTTGGCATCAGGACATTGCACAAATACCAAAATTTTCAGACTACAAGACACTTTGAATTTGTGGAGGTACAAATCCACATGAATAGAAATACAGCACAGTTTACTCAACTTCAAGGCAAACTATAATCATTTTCCTATGGTTAACAGAATTTTAGGTAAAAACGATTAATGTCATTTGAACTGATCAATATCCATTAATGTTAGCTGAAATGTTAGGGGGGAGGCAGCTTATCGAATGGCCGGTTTCTTTCTATTGCGGTTATTCCGAGTTTGGTTTCTTTTCCTTGCAGTCATGTTACAGTTGCATTCCACATTCACTGAAAACTCCTGATAACGCCTCTCTAATTGAAGACTATGCTGACCAATAATTCTTGATTGAATTCTGCAAGTATTATGATCCATTGTGTCAGTTTTATGATGTCATGATACACAAAAACAAGTGTTTGTTCTTTTCCTTCTTCAAAAGTAATAGTGATACAAGAGACTGTAACTGCGGTGATTTGGGGCGGTTGGTTTGATGAGATTTTGTGAAGACATACATCCAGTCAACATACAATAAACATGTCTAGAGGATTTATTTTTCTCAAATACTTATATTGGATCCCAAGTGAATAAATGTGGCTGCTTTGAGCTATGCTGACATATGCTCAACATGTTTGTAGATCACAGGAGAGGGCCCGCTATTGGATGCCAACACTGATCTATCCATCACATAAAACATCTAAAAAAAAATGCCCCATAGATTCTCAGTAACAAATTTCTGCCTTACACTGATCTATCCATAACTTAAAGCATATTTTTAAAATACGCCATAAATTCTAAGTAATAAATTTCTGCCTTACAGTCCAAAAATTTTGGTATTTCTTAACGCTTACTAAAAGTACAAGGAGTAGCATTAACAGAAGTAGGAAGGAGGAGTGGTGTAACAATAACGGTAGCGAGGGTGGTGGCGATATTAGAAGTGGTGGAAGCAGAGGTAGAGATATCAGTAGCGCTGCCTGTAGCAGAACATTTAACTCTCTACAGAGATGCTTTTATCAAGACAGTAAGATATCATCCAACTCACCAAGACTCTTCCAGAAAGAAACAACATAATAATAATGCAGAAGCCTCTCTACAGGTGAAACTCAGTGGCACGGCAAACAAATTGCACACAGAGAAAAAAGATTTTTCTTATAAAAGGGGGTTCAGTGATGAACGCATGCGTTTGTCTTCTAATTTGTTCGTCCCTTTTGTCTGACGGAGTTATTACTGGATTTCCACCTGCAGTCACTTCACCTTGAAATGACTGCATGGAATTCAGACCTATGCATGATATCACTGGTCTACATTCTGCACTTCACTTTGCTTCTTTTGTCAAAATAGCTTCCTTTGCCACCAGCTTAGCTTCCTATTTATCTGGACTGTTAACCCCCAACCTTCATTACACCTCTCTCTCCCTCTCTCCCACTAACGCACAGACACACTTAACTCACTGAACCATCGTGGTAACAGCCCTGATATGGCCCTTTGCTGTCGGCTGGGCTATAAGCAACATTACCTTACCTTACCTAACACACTGAAGCCTGCCAGTCAAAACTTCCTGAATACGGATTTCCTCCTTTAAAGACATGTTTCACAGGACATTTTTGTCTTTCTCCATGCTATGTTTACCTCCCAACAGGGACATCCAACTTGAAAGACATGCTATATAAAGATTTCTTAGAGTCTTCATGGGCAGATCCCAGTGGAGGCAAGACTCAATTAAATCAGTTTTTTTAGTTCGTTTTTCTTCATAAAAATGAAATTTGAAAAAAAAAAAAAAAAAAAAAAAAAAAACGAAGCCATTTCCTTACCCAAAAAATTTTTTTGGGATACAGAACAAACACACTAACATAAATGCATGAGTATGCAACAGATTAATATGAATAGTGCATGCAAAATGCTCTCAACTTACAACAAAAAAAAGTGCTTTAAGCTGAGGTCCACCTGTAACTATCCCACAAAGTAAGTGTACATACACACAGAGGCCAGTAAGAAATCACAGAATTTATTTCCATGGAGATGTCAACACAGCAGACTTGTTTTTCATCAAACACCATCAAAATGTTTAGCTTCGAAATGATATAACAGCCCCTGTCCTAACATTTAACAGCACTCGTATATCAAAATTCACATACCTACACAGCAGATTTGCATTCAAAAAGGAAACATGCATGTACACTTACACACAAGTGCATGTGCAAATATGTACACACACACACACACACACACACACACACACACACACACACACACACACACACACACACACACAAACACACACACACACACTTTATCAAGTTGTGGAATGTACATCTTCAATGTTTCCATCCAGATTTCTTTCATTTTAACAATTGTTCACAACAGGACAGAAGCAGGCACACCAACAGGTAAAAGGGCAGCTAACTCCTGGTTATGAACAAATGCCTGCATCAAACACTCACATGAAAAATCAAATAAAAGATTCTTCACATTCATGGAGGTCTAAGAAAAAAAATGATCCAGAAGTTCACAAACTGCACATTGTCACTGCATGACCCCTATATAAAGCAGGTCAAACATCCAGAGTTGGAAAAAAGTCAAAAAAGTCAATCTGTGACTTCCTTGCCCACCACAGCTGCTGTCACTCTTGTCCGTGCTCAAGTCTTAGATCACTGTAATCACAAGTCTTGATGCCAGTTGTCTTCCATTATTTCCTTGTACAGGTTACCAAAAGGGCCACAACTCTGTTGCACATCTTATCTGTAAGACCAAGATGCATCAGTCCCTTTCGGTTGCCCATCTCCCTCCATACTGCAGTACAAAAACTGTGTGATATGCTTCAACACCATAAACTGTGTCGATCCTATTCAATCCACAAACCACACAGAAAGCATCACTTATTCTATGACATACAAATTCTATGACATACAAATACTGAAATTCGCTAGAGTTAGCTTAAAACCTCTTGGAAAAGGAACAGTTCATCTTTGTTCTCCCTCCTCATGTGGAACAAGCTTCCTTATGCAGTCCATCAGGTCAAAACCTTTTGTTTCTTTACAATTGCTTGCAAAACATATTGTCTCAAACAAAACTTTTCGTATCTAACTTCTAACTTCTGGGAATGCCCAACGTTTGGCAATCTAAAATGCTCACTGGCTGCACGTCTTTTGTGAGTGTAGTACAGTTAACCATTTGAAGTGTTTATTCACTCTTGAAATGGTATTACACCATGCTGTTTACTTATGAATTCATTGCCCTTTGTCAGATCAAGTACTATAGAGCAGGCCGTTGCTTTCACTTCTGTCTTGTCTTGTCTGTCTGTCTGTCTGTCTGTCTTGTCTGTCTGTCTGTCTTGTCTGTCTGTCCACAAGATCAGTTTTTTAACTGCACAGATCTTCATGAAGAGTTTTATCTTCAGGAACCTACGGTAAATGCACAAAGAGACTGGAATGCCTTCCTTCAATGGTGACCTCATTCATCTCATGTCATCGTACACTGCACAGCCACACACCTACTGAAGGATTTCCCTCTCCAGTGTCTGTCTTGCTCTTCTTGTTTCCATCTTTGAATACTTGTTACATTCCTTAAAAGCCAGAATTTAAAAAAGTAATCGTACCTTATTCAAGTCCTTCAAACTTATCCAGTCCTATCCCTATCTCAGGGGGGAAAAACTTCATGGTAAACAGAAAAAACATGTAACAACATAAATACAAACTAACGTTTGTAACAATCAGAACAGGTTCAAATGAAAGAAAATAGAATGGACTACACATAAAAATGCCTTGATTTTTCTTATCCATAGAAAAAAAATCCTGCTGATAAATCAAATATCTTTCAAAACCCAATATTCAATATAAAATGAACCAGTAGATCTGAAAAAAAATCAAAATAGCAGGAACTCTGTGAGAAATATACCATTGACACAAGTTTTCTTTTCAGCCTGTTTTGAATAACATCATGATACAAGTCCACAATCAAATCCTTTTGAACAAATTTGAAAACAGGAATCCCCCAGTTAATGTCATACAAACTGAAACAGAGAGCAGTTAGTATAGCCTGATATAGAAAACAAACAAATCCAGCTACAAAAAACCATTAAAAAAAACTGTCAATGTCAGAAACAGTCAGTAATTAAAGGTAGCAGAAACCAAAGGGACACAAACAGCGGTGAGATCACCACACAGAGCAGAGGAAATATCAAGAACAGAAGCACCCCTTTTTCCCAGGTCGTTTGGCGCCGCTGTCACTCTGAGAACGGGTGTTCTTGGCTTCAGAGCTGCAGAAGTCGACACCACAAATCATGCAAACACGTCAGTTCTTTCACACACACTGTACCGATAAACCTCAGAGTGACAAGTTCTTTCACACACACTGTACCGATAAACCTCAGAGTGACAAGTTCTTTCACACACACTGTACCGATAAACCTCAGAGTGACAAGTTCTTTCACACACACTGTACCGATAAACCTCAGAGTGACAAGTTCTTTAAACACTGAGAACTAAATGGTGGGAGGAAGAGGGGCAGGTTGTGGAAAAAGTGACTGGCGGAGGTGGAGCTGGGGAAGGGGGTGGGGGTAGTATGGACAAAGGTAAACAAAAAATATTCCAGAAAAGCAGGTCTTGGAAAGGAGACGGTATTATCTGGAAGGGCTTCAGTGCCTTGTCAGTTCAGTGGCAGAGCAACCAGCTGGCAACCAGTTGTGAGTTCGAATCCTACTGGCAACCAATTTAACAAAGTGGCATTTTTTGCCTCCCATATTTTTGTCATTCTGGTGGTGTAAACAAGGTGTTCAGATAGATCACCTGTCCCCACTCTCCATGAATAGCTATTCAAGTCTGCCATATCACACTGGGTGGGTGTCCACATTAAAACTAAATTGAGCAATGGTCATTGTTTCATTTTGCTGCACATTCCCAAGATGTCACAGACTGATACACTACCTACATGTCATTACTCTAAAATTCAAACCCATCTCCAAATATGCAACAGACATGCATACATGACATGAACCAGGTATTTGGACATGTTGAACACGCATTAAAATTACTTTTTAAAATTCAAACGGTAAACTTGACAGGAATGTGCTACATATCATGCATAGAATACACATCTATGTGCTATATCCCATGCATAGAGTCCACATCTATGTGCTATATCCCATGCATAGTGCCAAGCTACACAAAGGTTTCCATTACCATGCAGCTATGGAGTAACATGCATGTATCTTTTCCACAGTATGAATGGTTGTTTAAAAATGCTCCACACAATGGTGTGCGTCCATTAGATCAAGCATGTACAGAGTAACACACACATGCATGTAACTAAGAATCACAACCAATTCATTAAGGTTTAAACGAACATGATATTGTAAAGAATAAGCAAAAACACAGATAAAAAACATGCACACAAAATGTAACCACAAATATATGTTATCAGGCAACACAAAACATCAAACTTTAACAATACAGTAACAGACTAGCAAAAACATCATGATTTTGTCCCAAAATGGACAACGACGGCACAAGGGCACAGAATTATCATGCCTGCATGCACATGCACACACTCTTATGTATATACGTACAAACACACACACACACACACACACACACACACAGCTGCACACATGAATGTGCACACACGCATACGCATGCATACATGCACACATGCACTCACGCCTATGCGCACACTCACACTCACACACACACACACACACACACACACAGACAAAGACACACACACTCACTATTTCTTGCTGTCCTCCTTGATCTGCTGCACCAGGAGGCGGACAGCACTGGAGCTGCTGTTGGCCAAGGCGTGGACCTGCGGCATGACGGGGGGCAGGAGGTGGTGGTGGGCCAGCCCTACCCCCCGGATCTCCTGCAGCACCATGGGCAACAGCGTGGGGTCAGTGCTCGTCAGGTGACTGCACAACGTCTCCATCGACTTCTGACCCTCCTCCTGCACAAAACACACACAACTGCTGGCAAAAACAAAAAAAATACATAACAAGTAAATGAAAAAAGGTGATGAAACACCACTCACCTGAGAGGGAAAGGGAGGGAATCAGATTACAGGTAAGAACTAAAATGCATCCTCTCCCCACCCATTCCCCCACCTCTCTCCCCAAAATCATGACCAGGATGGAGGAAAGGGGCAAACGGAAGTTGATAGAGGTGAGAGTGGATGTAAGATGGTCTTAGGGGGGGGGGGGGGTCAGAGACTAGACAACCACCAAATTCTTCTCAAAAAGCTAATGACCAAGACAGGGTAAATAAGAAATAAATAAATAAAAACTGCCTTTTCAACAGTTCTATTCTGAAAACCACAGTACTTGTGCAGCCTCCTCTCAACTCAAAGCCTGCCTGTTCTCAAATAGGACATCTGCACGATGTCTTTTTCCGCCTTGACATTCTGCTTGCTTTTTTTGTTCACGTCATAGACCTTTTCAGAAATTTCAATGCACGTTGTATTTTTGCAGTTCAAGGAATCCAATGATGCAGAAAACATGATAAATAATGCAAAACATGCCTTTTGTGTAGTGGCCTCCTCTAGTCAGTAGTAACTGATAATAGAAGGTTTATGTCACAGACATTCCCTACTACTGTTACAAGTCATAAATCTATTCAATCACTTACAATGCCACAGAAAGTGTCAAAAGAAGGCGCATCAACATAATCAAAAACAAGATAATAAAATGTTTTTGAATTTCAGTAATAGCATAGCACTTCTTATTGAATTGTCTACAACTAACACAAAAATATCAAAAGAAGACACAATGGTGTCAACAAAAAGAAGACACAATGGTGTCAACAAAAAGAAGACACAATGGTGTCAACAAAAAGAAGACACAATGGTGTCAACAAAAAGAAGACAAGACACAATGGTGTCAACAAAAAGAAGACACAATGGTGTCAACAAAAAGAAGACACAATGGTGTCAACAAAAAGAAGAAAAAGGAAATAATGAAATAACTTCCTAACAAATGCTGAAGACTAACATTTAAAAAAAAAAACAACATCAAATCAATTTTCAGTAAGTGCACAAGAGGACTAAGGGAGGTAAGAGAGGTCAAAGGCCCAGAGAGAACTAATAAATGCCGATTCTATCTCAAAAATGCCCTCAACAAGTTTCGGGCATTTTTTAGATAGAAATCGGCATTTATTAGTTCTCTAACTAGTAAACCCTACAAACAAACATACTGTGTAGGATTATCCGTTTTCAATACTAATTTACTAAACTTTTTAGATTTTAGTTTTTGCTTCAATCCTTTGTAAGAACTTGGGGTGACTTAATTAAGGACTTGGGGTGACTTGGGGTAACTTGAGTTAAGAACTTAGAAGTGACTTGAGTGTGTGCATGCGTGGGTGGGGGTGAGGGTGGTTAGGGTGGGTGTGCTATCCCGCGCCCCCCTCAATCAACTAGGCCAAGATGATCACATAGGGTCGTTTGACCTAGTTTGCCGCTGAGCTTTGCAGGTCAAACGACCCTATGTGATCACTTGACCTAGTTTGCTGCTGTGCTTTGCAGGTCAAGTGATCACATAGGATCGTTTGACCTAGTTTGATGCTGTGCTCCTCTTTTCTCAACCAGGCTTGCAACTGGCTTTGGCAGAGTTACAGCAGTTACTGCTGTAGCTGAGATTTTATGGCGGCTCTAATCGCCAGTAGTTAGTACACCCGTCATTGTAATTTGGAGCATTTATTGGAGATAGTGCTGGCTACACACTACTCCTCTCCATACTGGTAGATGTACTAAGGTCTGCCTAGCCCTATCTAGTTTGTTTGCCAGAACCCCCGAAAATCGCTATTCAGTTGCATAAGTCTAATGATAGTTTGACGTTTGCTACACAGTTCATTTATACTGATTCCTAGCTTGTGAAATTTAGGATAGTTATAAAAAACACACAGAAAGTTGAATAAGTTTTCTAGCATACGAATCAGCCATGTTCACCTGCGTCTTAAGAAATGAACGCCATGTTTGAAGCGTTTTTGTTTTTTAAACATGACTTGAGCTGTCTCAAGCCAGCGCCCAACAATCAACGCGTGATGGATTGTTTTGCTTCGGCCGACTTTCAACAATGCAGCGCCATTTTTAGATAAGGAACCATCTCATCAATAGTCAAACATGTATGAAACCGGCTATATCTTGTTCAGCAATATTTCTTTCAACGTTTTCATTTCCTTGAACCAACAAACCTTTAAGATAGTCGTGCATTTCCAAAGCAGTCGGTTCACTTTTTTCCTTTTCTGTTCCTTCCAAAAAAGCAATGCTTCTTTTGGGTTTTGCTGGCAGAGAACAGGCTTCGCCTAGTTCTTTTTTTGACAAATACTCTAACATGCTAGTGAAGTAAAACTTGTGATCTTGAATAGCGCAAGCCTGTTCTTCGGTAAACCTGTTAGCCATTGTTAAAATAAAACACAGCCAAAAACACAATAGCCCACGCTGGAGCACAGTCAAAAACAACCTTCTCGTGCGGCAGTCAGTTAGAGAATGGTGAAATCGGTCTTCTTGTTCAAGAATGTTGCTGATTGCACCATAATGTTGCAATTAAACCTGTCAGGTGAGCGCCGCCAGCCCCGCCTTATGTGGTTACAGTTAGTTAATTACAGGTATCATAGGAGCCACCCGGGACCGCCGTACATGTTACTGCCTGCCACAATCCCCGAACCCTCTAATTAGGTTGTTTACACAGTGTCCCGGCCAATTCTTACATGAGTTCTAAATTTAGGGGGGATTTCCACTCTAGTGTTTGCTGACTGTATGCGCGAAAATAAAAAGTTTTTAATTAAGTTCTTAATCAAGTCACCTTTAAGTTCTTACTTAAGTTACCTTTAAGTTTCTACTTAAGTCACATCAAGTTCTTAATAAGTTCTTGATCAAGCCCCCTCAAGTTCTTACTCAAGTCACTTCTAAGTTCATAACTAAGTCATCCTCTAAGTACAACCAAGTTCTTATCAAGTCAACTTATAATTATTTATTAAGTTCTTAAAGTATTATTGCATCTGAAATGGATCAAAATGATTTTTTTGTTGTTGGCGGTTCTGGCATGCTGTTGTGTTCGCTTTTGTATTTTGGTTGAGATTGTTTGGACTGCTCTGGTTTTTGTTGTCTTTGTTTATATATTTTATAACCGTAATAACCGCCCCCAACAGCAATGCCGCCAAAAATGACAATTGCTTTAAGAAAATATGAAGATTTGGCGGTGTAGGCACCCTGTTGTTGTGGGCCTCGAATCAACTTGTTCTGGCGTTTTTATAGCCGGCATTGAAACAACTGGCTGCGGCTCTGGCACTTTTTCATTCTGTGATTGTAACTGTAATTTTTTTTGTTTGTTCCACTCTGCTAATTTTTTTTCCTGCTGCAACGCGTCCAGGATGAGGGGTTTACTGACCACTTTCACCTGATTCAATGTTTTCTGATTCTGATTCTGATGATTTCTGGCTCGGTCATTTTGAAGGGAAATAAAATCTATATGATTAAAAGTAATTAATCCCATGATTAGCGGGGATAATAATGTTCCAAATCTGTAATATAGATCACATCCTAGAGACTCTAATGACTTTGTTAAAACTGGATCCTGCGTTAAATCATACATAAAATCTTGTTCAGAATCAATGGGAGCAAATCTACTGACTAGTTTTAGTGTACAAACTAAGAACCGTTTGCCCGACACTTTTTACCATTCTTGATCCTAGTTGCGCTTCATACCTGTTATGATACTTTACAATGTCTTGTGGCGACATTTGTTGAATCTGTCTATGCTGAATTCATTGCCGAGGAACTGTTTTGTTTTTCCGCATGCTGCCAAAGAATAAAAACCTCTCCTTTTGGGGCATAACAGCTTGGTCATCAACTTGGTCATTTGTAATCATAAGTTCAGGAATGTTTAGTAGATCGTCGCTGTTCATGTTTTATTACTAAATATAATTATTATTTTGTTTTTAAAAATGAGCGCCGAAAAGACTGTTGCCAATCTTGTTTACCATTCTGCTGTTATTGGCGGTCTAAGTGTAGGATACACAATGCTTGGTAAAAGCTTGTTAAAAATAAAACCGGCAGATCTTGGCAAACTAGACTTTGAGGATTCAGCAAAGCTGATTGCTGTTATTACAGCTTCGTTTGCTACGAAAGATTTTCTAGTTAACCCTCTGCCTACCGCATGACTTTGTGCTATATGACTATGAGAATACCATGCCAAGAGAGGTAACTCCGCAACACATACACACTTGCCATAAAGAAACCTCAATAGAAAATTTGTTTTTAACTTATCTACTCTGTAAAAGTAATGAAAAAAATTCAAAGACATCACTCCATCCAAAACAGCCATTTCCCCCCACATATAGTGAACTGGTACACGAGGAAAAAAAACAAACGAACAGACTAACTGTACTTTGGTATTCTCAGTGCTAAAACAATTTTCCCTAAATTCACTGTACCCACAGAACATCATGGATTAGGAGCACAGAGTGATTTTCCAAGTCTAAACAAAGTACTGAAACCTTCAGGAACAAAATAAAGTCATTCTGTATGGTATGCACACTAAATAATCAACTTTTATTGTGAAGCAAAAACAACAACCCAAACTTCAACAATTTTGTTAAACGAAGGCATCACATAGGCCTACAAGAAGATTTGTCTTCTAACTACTGAGGGGAAAAAATAACAAGAACAGATTACTGATACTGGGCTTTAGATTGTGATGGAATTCAACAAAAATGTGCTTTTGCACAAGTGCACTGAGCAACCACCCCCCCCCCCCCCCCCCCCCCCCCCAACACACACACACTGTGGTGATGATGTACCTCTTGTCCAGCTCCTCTTTGCTTTTTGATAAACAGGCAGTTTTTATTTCAGGCCAGAGTTTATGTTCATCCTTTTCTGCTTGCTTTTGTGCAGCAAATAAATTTGTTTCTCGTTAAAAGTCTGCCAAAATTCTTCTGAAATCAAAAAGCTAAAGGTGATGCTCCTACAGGCAAATCGTGGGACACACCCACTGACTGACCCGGTTTCTGGCTATCAAAACAAGGGAAACTTTTGGGGGCTTCACTTCTTGTAGCCAACCACTCCAGTCAAGAATTAAATAATCTCTAGCAAGTTTTGTTTTTTTCGAATTTTCTTTTTTGGAGGGTCTGGGCCCAGCAGCAATGGGCTATTCGACATCGTCATTATCATCGCCTGAATCATTATTGATTCCGGCCTCAAAATCAGTCAGCAGTCGATCTTTATTCATAACTAGGTCAAGATTGACGTCCGAATCGTCTTGCTTCAAATCTTCTTTAAGAGTGTAGCCCGCAAATACGCTCTCTTCATCAATATCACTTCAGAAAATGAATTCTGCAAGTTGCATAGTTACTTGATCCGCCATTTTCCCAGAAAATCTTCGCGAAAAAAAAGCCGAACTTTGAAAATTCACAGCAGCGAAACTACTCCACCAAAACTCATGCAACAAAAACCAAAATGGCGTCCAGAAACGGAAGTACCCGGAAGACTCTTCTGTCACAATTGCATTCTGGGATATGCGATGGTGAAAGCGAAAGTCGTTGACCGAGTATTCAGCGGTCGATCTCGGTCGATCCGGTATTCAGAAGGAGGAAATCTCGCGGTCGATCTCGGTCGATCCGGTAGGCATTGGGTTAAGCAAGGAATAATTCCTGACAGTATCAATATGTAAAATTAAAAAAAATATATTTATAAAAATGGCTTCACTCGTAATGATGATAGGCGGCGCTGTGGTTAATGCGCTTGCTTTTAGCGGAAGTAATTACGCATTTAGTAAACTGCGGGATGACGGCGAGAGAAAAAGACATAACAAAGCTGTGGAGCAACTAGCAGCCGCACAAGATAACTATGAAAAGCAGAGAATTGAGCAGCTAGATTTCATTAATAACAAACTGAAAAAACAGGGACATGCAGCTTACACATTTAAAAATGTTGACCAGGCAATAAAAGAATATTATCTTGTAACAGGCAAACCAATCGAGACATTGCCCCCACCAAAATTCAGTGACTTTTATCAACCATCAGAAAAACAAAAGATGCAAGAAATCGTGTTTATCGTCTTTGGTATGACCGTTGTGTATTTTGTTGCACATAATATTGGCTGAATAAAAATGAACAAAATCTATTATTCACCGAAAGGATATTGGAAGGGAATCACAGCAATAAAAAAGCTAAGCCAAGCAGCGGGAGTCAGTGAACAAACAGCAAAGGAATGGTTATCTAAACAAGCGATTTGGCAAATTTATTTACCTGCACCTAGACGAATACAGACACCACACTTTGTGAACGCAATACCCGAACGACACCCATCAAATGGACCTTCTATATTTACCCCATGATACGATTAGACGAAAAAGATTTAAGTACGCACTTACAGTCATTGACATAGCTTCAAGATACAAAGATGCGGAACCATTAACACAAAAGAGTGCTTCTGCTGTTGCTGTTGCCATACAACTGATATACCAACGAGGCCCGCTAACTTATCCTCGCATGATTCAAGTCGATGATGGAAAAGAATTTAAAGGCCGAGTGAATCAATTATTGTTAAAACATAGAGTTACCATTAAAAGAGGCATCCCAGGAGTTCACAGATCACAGGCTTTGGTTGAAAACTTTAACAAACGGTTATCTGAAAGGCTTTTCTCCTACCAGTATCACAGAGAGCTTATTGACAATTCTCGCAACACAGAATGGGTTAGAAGACTGCCCTCAATTTTACGCGCAATGAATAATGAAGAATTTAAAGGGCTAAAACCAGTACAAGCAATCAAAAAACAAACAATAAATGTTGCTGAAGACTCCAGTACACCCAGCAAACTATTGCCGTTTGGTTTAAAAGTAAGGTACCTTTATTCCGGGGAGCAGAAGGGGACACTCGCATCAGGCAACAGATCCAATTTGGAGTGTTGATCCATATGAAATAAAAAGAATTTAAAAATGAACCGCCCGTGTATATTTACGAGAAACTGACACAACAAAACAACAGCCCACAAAGATCTTTTGGAAGGAAGAACTGCAGAAATCAACCACACAGTTGTTGTAATAATTTACGAAAAATTGATTTCAAAATGAGCTCAGAAAGG
>CM031611.1:6650108-6682608 GCA_018398815.1 Conus ventricosus | reverse complement strand
AGCGTTCACTGCATGAAGTTGGCATCAGAATGACTGTCCTAGCGTTTCACTGCATGTAGTTGGCATCAGATTACTGATTGTCCTCAGCGTTTCAAGCAGTGATGGCCAAAGGTCATCTGTCCTGATGGTCGGTGTCCTGTGGGGAATGTATCTTTCAGGATGGTCTGTGGTTCAATGGCCGACCTTTCAAAGTACGACACGTCTTTCCCATACACACCAAACACCACCAAAAGGAATAGTTAACAGGGACAATGCTTCCCCAACCAAACTTAAGCGATCAACACTATTACCGGAACATATTAGGGAGAGGGGGGGGGGAGTCTAGGGGAGATTACGACCGCTCAGGATGCAGAAGGCTGGGTTAGAGTAACATTACTCAGACAGTCGATGTGAAAGTCATCAGAAAATAGGAAAAACGCTTTCCATGCTCAAAACCTCAATTCCTTCCCACTTTTTCCTTCTCTCCACCACCCACTCTGTACACGCCACCGCACGGCTCGTAACACACAACACACACACACACAACCACCACACCCACTCACACAACCACACAACACACACACACACACAAACACAACACTCTCACACACCACACACACACTCACACACCACACACACACACACACACATACACACAAAGTTGACGACGCCAGAAAAACAGTCATCATCGACACGAGCTGAAGGAAAGAGGTGACGAGCACATGGTTGTGTACACGAGTCTGGAACCAACGAAGATGCGTGACGTGACACATCGGCATGCTGCACTGAGGTGGGTTGGGGGAGGGGTAGTGGTGGGTGGGGGGTATTGCTGGCTGGACTTCATGTGTGAGGCCCACTGCAGCCTTCTGTGACCGGAGAGAGAAAGTGGGTGGAGACAGAGAGGGGGAGAGAGAGGGTGAAGGGAGAGAGAGAGGAGGAAAGGGAGAGAGGAAGAGAGAGAGAGAGAGAGAGAGAGGAGAGGAGACGCGAGAGAGAGAGAGAAGAGAGACAGGGAAGAGAACGGGAGGAGCAAACGAAGAGAGAGAGAGAGAGGAGAGCGAGTGTAAAAAAAGAGAGCTGAGGAAGGGGGGGGGGGAGGTGGAGGAGGAAGGAGGTATGTTACAGAGAGAGAGAAGAGCGAGAACGTTAATGAAAGAGAGCGGTTTAGTTAAAGACAAAAAATATAGCTTCGCCCACACTCCCCTGCAAAAAACGTTTTACTCAGCGGAATTAGTAGTGTATATTCGTACGACAGATTTGAGTGGGAGCCATTCAGCGTGCACCTTGTGGGCCCGGCTGCGCGCGTGTCGAGCCCTCTGATGTCAACGTTCTGGTTTTTACAGCAGCTATCTGGACCTCCGCACTCATTTGTGTAACTTATGTTTACAATCTCCATGCTTTGAAAACCCGCGCTGTCAGGAACTTGCCCCCACTTATCAGCACATCCCCCCTCGTCACATGACTATAAGGGAGCGTCGAAAGGCGTTTTGAGGCCCATGCATTATCTGACGTCAGATAACAGGGGTGGTCAGATAACCGTTGGTCTCGTTTCATGCTCACGTTCCAGTACGACGCGGCAACACACACACACACACACACACTCACACACACACGCACCGCACACGCACACACACACATACAGGACGCAGGCACAACACAAACACTATTGGTCGCATGCACGCCCTTCTCGCCCTCCCTCCTCGCACATGCAGATCCTCACACGGATACCATATCGGTCCTATCTATCTATTATCTATCTATCTATCTATCTATCTATCTATCTGTAGTATCGATCTATCTATCTTCTACTCGTCTGCGCCTGTCTGTCTGTCTGTCTGTCTGTCCTGTCTGTCTGTCTGTCTGTCTAATCTATCTATATATCTATCTATCTATCTTTCATGTTTGTGTAGGCTCTAAGTTGTGATTGGACTCACGGATGAGGTCAGTGTAGGCACTTGTGGCGGCCACGATTTTATTATTTCCCTATTCGACATGACCAATTTCCCCTGATTCAGGAGACGAGCACTCCCCCTGCGAATCACTGCCCAAATTAAAGCCAACATTATGGCCAGCACAAGGAGTCGACTACATCATCTGCTCACTGCTATCCCTAGGGCATGTCCCTGGGAAACTCATGGAAGCCTTTCAAAATAATGATGTCCAACATGAGAGCAAGAGTTACCACCCGGTTTGCGCACGGTATTCTATCTGAATAGAGTTTTCTGTTCTGTGCCTCATTTAAGATTCCGTTTGAAGTGGATTATGTCAGGCTAGAAGATATCTGGAGTGTTGCTGTTTTATTTCTTTTTTTTTTCTCCGTCATTTCTTTTTCGGTGCGGTTTTTTTTCTTTTGCGGCCTTGTCAAGGTTGTGTCTTCATCTGATCGGCTATCTTTACCTGGGCACTAGTCAGTTGGTGCGATATGCACCATCACGTCGCTCATTCCCCCGCCCCACTTCCCTCCCTCCCCACCCCCTCTTTACCCTCCCCTGCCCCGCCACCACTTCTCCTCCCTTACCCCCGCCACCATTTCCCTCCCTTCCACGCCCCACTTCCCTCCCTTCCCCCGCCCACCCTTCTGCCTCCCTTCCCCCCGCCCCCCCACCTTCCCTCCCTTTCCCGCCCGTACTCCCTCCCTGCCCCCGCCATACTTCCCTCCCTTTTCCCCAGCCCCACCTTTCACTCCCTTCCCCCGCCCTACTTCCTCCTTCCCCGCCTAACTTCCCTCCCTTCCCCGCCCCCCCCTACTTCCCATCCCTTCCACCCGCCCTACTTCCCTCCCTTACCCCGCCCTACTTCCTCCCTTCCCCGGCCCCACTTCCCTCCTTCCCCGCCCCACTTCCCTCCTTGCCCCCGCCCCTCTTCCTGCCCTTCCCCCCCGACCCTGACTTCCCTCCCTTATCTCCACCGCCCCACTTCCCCTTTTCCCTTCCCCGCACCTTACTTCCCTACCTTCCCTCCGCCCCATTCCCTCCCTTCCCCCGCCCCCCACTTCCTCCTTCCCCCGCTCCCACTTCCTCCCTTCCCCCGCTCCTACTTCCCTCCTTCCCCCGCCCACTCCCTCCTTCCCCCGCCCACTTCCCTCTTCCCCCGCCCCACTTCACTCCCTATCCCCGCCCCCCACTTCCCTACCTTCCCCCCGCCCCTCTTCCTCCCTTCCCCGCCCCACTTCCTCCTTCCCCCGCCCACTTTCCCTCCCTTCCCAACACCCCTCTTCCCTTCCTTCCACGGCCACACCCTGGCCCATCCCGCCACAGTCTTTGGCTACGGCAATCCACATGGAGTAGCAGTGTCGAGTCGTCATGACACATCTTTCGGTGGAGAACACTGCACTGCTGCCGGGTCACTTCGGTGGTTTGTTCAGTGGCGCCTGGCCTGTTCTGATTGAACATCGAAGGACATCGCCTAAAATCTCTCTCTTCTCTTGACATAAATTGCTTCTTCGAGGAGCAAGTGAGGGCGAGCTCTCCCTTCGGATGGCGCACACACCTCGGCCCCATTCACGACAGTTCCCATCACTTTGCCTGTGCTGGTGACCCCGACAGAACCCAGTCTATCACTTTGCCTGTGTGTGACCCCGACAGAAAACATTCCTCACTTTGCCTGTGCTGGTGACCCCGACAGAACCAGTCATCACTTTACTGTGCTGTGAACCCGACGACCAGTCATCACTTTGCCTGTGCTGGTGACCGACAGAACCGTCATCACTTTGCCTGTGCTTTGGTGACCCCGATAGAATACCAGTCCGAGGACATACACTTGGGGAGGGTACTCAAAACTTAGGTCACCATGAGAGCAGGGCATGAATGGGGCACAGGAATTTGAACCTTTTCTTTGGCTGAAGATGCGGTTGATGACGATACGCTTGGCGTTCCATTCTTGCTGAGGACTGCAAGACAGGCTGTACTCTCGCTTCCTGTCATCAGGCATTCCGTATGTCATACGGGACCGAGAGATACAGACACCTGCAGTGTTGGTGAGGGAATGGAGATCGCTGTCCAAAAAGCATCCATGGATGTGATGAAACCACAGCTGTGTTGTCCTAGTCTTCTCACTAGAGCCCATATCAACTCAGCTTCGGACAGGAGCCGTCAGGACACAACACTCATTGCAAATAAGGGGACTATGATAGGAAGTGAACTACGGACCTCCCAGCTGGGAGTCCACGACGTTAACATTTTGCAACGCGGCCTGTAGAGTCAACATAGTTACTGTTCTTTCTTGGTGTGTGTGTGTGATGTGTGTGTGTGTGTGAGTGCGTGTGTGTGTGCTGTTGTGATGTGTGTTGTGCTGTGTGTGTCTGTGTGTGTGTGTGTGTGTGTGTTGTGTGTGTGTGCTGTGTGTGTGCGTGGTGCGTGCGTGTATGTGTGTGTGTGTTTGTGTCAGTGTGTGTGATATGTGTGTGTTCTTGTGTCGTGTATGTGTGTGTGTGTGTGTGTGTGTGTGTGTGTGTGTGTGTGTGTGTGTGTGTGTGTTTTTTTTCACTTTGATCCGAGGCCAAGAGGGCACTTCTGAGTGTGGACTTAGTTTTGCTGCTCAACAGGCTAGCCCAGTTTGGGTCCAATTTAGGGGTTTCCTGTTTAGGTTTCCAGTTTCAGGTTTCCCAATTAGGGTTCCCAGTGTAGGGTTCCCAGTTTTTAGGTTACCAGTTTCGTGAAAGCACATTAGAGTCCAGAGCAAAGAAATTCTGGCACGACATGTTTGGCATGCCTTCTGATACAGATTCGGCCAGGGGCGTCTAGTTTTCCAATGCAACAAATGGCCCAAACTCAGACTTGACAGCAACGTTCATGTTTCGTTTTCCTCCTGTCATTGTTCAATCATCTTTGTTCTGCTCTAACTCATCCACGACAATCGCCCGCCTGCTGGTGAGGCCAGTTAGGGAGCTTTTCCACGGCTGGGTCAGGACATGTGAGACATGGAGTTTATGATCAGCTTGTGATTCAAACGCCAGACGGGGCAGGGCACAGCGATCTGTCAATGTGAGCGCCATTCCAGACGGGCGCTTCACTTCTTGCTCCATGCATCGGGCAGCTTGTTCCGATATCTATGGTTCCGTTTTATTGTTTCTTTCATCCAAAACGTGCATTAAAAAAACTTGCGATATTACTTTGGGCCCACACATCCCCTCATTCTCTGTCTGTTTGTCTGTCTGTCTGTCGGTTGTCTGGTCTGTCTCTCTCTTCTCTCTCTCTCTCTCTCTCTCTCTCTCTTGTCTGTCGGTCTGTCTGTCTATCTATCTCTCTCATCTCTCGTCTGTCTGCTGTGTTAGTATAGTGTGTATGCGCAACGCCCATGTGTGTTGTGTGGGTGTGTGTGTGTGTGCTGTGTGTGTGTGTGTGTGTGTGTGTGTGTGTGTGTGTGTGTGTGTGTGTGGTGTGCTCAATTTAACATCTTTCCACTGAAAAGTGCTATCAGACAAATATGTTGGGAGGTATGGAATGTGGTTTGTGAAATTGTTATGATTGATACTTTGTACAGCTTTGTTGTAGCTGCTTGTGACGCTGCTGTGGTTCTATACATCTTGTCTTAGCGATGGAAGCGACGGTGTGTGTAGATCCACCCCACACACACACACCACACACACAACACACACCACACACACACACTCACTATATCTATATATATATATACTAATTTCTATATATATATATATATATATATCTATATTTATACTATTATATATATACGTTAGCGTTTTTTTTTTATACTCGGCTTAGTTTGCATTGGTAACCGTGTCGTATGTGCATGAGTGCGTGCGTGGGTGCACGCGCGTTGGGTTCGTAGTTATAGTTTTTTAGAAAGTGTCCAATGAACTTAGCTAAATGGATGACGCATTAAATGGGAAAATTATGTCCAAAATGCCATTGACAATGCAAAGACTAACACTACCAGGAAAAAGGTCACAGACAAAGGTCAGCTGGACCTGTGTCACACGCATATTACACACTGAACAAAAGGAAAAAAACGAGCGTTTCATAATCCTTTTGAAGGCTCATTTAGTGAAGTGTGTGTTTGTGGAGAGAAGAGGCAGAGAGAGGAGAGAGAGATGACGAGAGGGAGGAGATGAGAGAGGAGAGAGAGAGTAAGAGGAGAGAGAGAGAGGGAGAGAGAGAGAGAGGGAGAGAGAGAAAGGAGAGAGAGAGAGAGAGAGGGAAGAGGAGAGAGTGAGAGACGAGAGAGAGGAGGAGGAGAGAGTTTTCCGGATTTATTTTTCTAGCGTAGACTTGTTCAGAGAAATGCAAACAGGAATGAAATCGACCAAACGCATATAATGTGAGTTCTGGGAGTTTGTGTCGCATTAAGGCATTTTCGTGGTATGCTGGTGGCTGCAAAAGGGAACTGTAGTGGTGGTGGTGGTGTATGCGTGTTTGTGCGAGTGCAAATGTTCCCCTGAATGTGCCATTCATCACGTGCATTTTCGGTCATACCTCAGTATGTGTAATTCATCCTGTCCTGAATATGTGTTGACGTGCCCAAACACCCATCACGTCACCACCGTTTTTCCGTCTGACTGGTCTTGACGTAGATGACGTATATAAAGAAAATGAAAGGCTTCTCATCCTGACTGCAATCAGGGGTTTTTGTATGTCAGAAGAAGACGTGTTTGTCGAAATCTACTTGTTTGTTTTGTATGTACGTAAAATCTACCTTGCTTTACATATTATTTTTTGATGTTGATTTGAATTTGGGCATCTCGACTCCCATGTCACGAAGATACTCTGCTCTCTGCCTCGTTAAAATTTAGACTTGAAAACTTTCTTTTCGAATTGAAATGCTAGATTAACGCACTTGTAACAGATGGGAGCGGAATATGTGAAAGAGCTGATGGACAGTTGTCTGGTTGGAACGGTTGATTGCAGCCTGCATTTTGTGTCCTGCTTGTTGATTACTCCTGAAAATTAGTAGTTAGTACAAGTAGTCATTGATCGTAAACGCCCAGGACATTCATTTGATCCGGCCTGTAAATAGAATGATGAGCTTGATGATAATAGTAATCCTAACACAAATATAATGTTAATAAATATAATAATGTAATGATAACTATAATTGTTACTTACTGCACACGTGTTTTGATAGTGTGTGTGTTAAAATGTATGCCATGGTTGTGACGTATCTATTTACAGTGTAAACTGAGATAGTTGTATTTCTTTATCGATAAGTCTCCCTGGAAACCACGCTCCTTCTCATCGATCAAGGGAAAAGTAGTCTGTCCCCAACAATGGATGTAATTATGCCCCTTTGCTGACCAGCGGAAGCGCGCGGACCTTTCTTAAAGGTAGCAGGAGAAGTACAGAAATGGTACGGATTCCAGACAGCGTCGTTTTTGTAGAAACAGATGGAACAACCCACACACACCACTCACACACAACACACACACACACACACACACACACAACACACATCGCAACGCACGCTCCGCACGCACGCACGCATCGCACGCACGCATCGCACGCACGCACGCCTCACACCCACACACCACATACACACACACACACACACACCCACACACACACGCACGCACGCACGCACGCACGCACGCACGCCACGGCAACGCACGCACACACACCACACACACACACACACCACACACACACACCACACACGCACGCGCACACACACACACCCAACACACAACACACTCACACACACTACACACACACACACTCCACACACACACACACACACACACCTCACTTCTCGTTTATTCCTCGTTCAGCGGCTTAAACACATGCACAGCAGCAGAAATAGCCAGTAATCACACAGATGGTTATCATGGGCTTGTGCACGTTCTGTTATCGTGCACACATGCACTTTAGTCCAGAGATCTGTTCGATGCTCTGACAAGTAGTCCAACACACACACACACAACACACACACACACACACAACACACACACACACCCCACACACACACACAAACACACACACCACACACACACACACACACACACACACAAAACAACAACTTCGTTTTCATTATTTTATTATTCAAAGTTTCCTTTGTTTTGTTATGATGCTTGATGTAAAAAAAAAGAGCAGTTTCTCTGCTATTCAATGTTCCATCTGAGAAATAAATTTTGACTTGACATTGACTTGCTGACTTGACTTCACACACACACTCAACAACACCACACATCGGTGGAGAGATGAGAGAGAGAGAGAGGAGAGAGAGTGAGAGGATAGAGAGAGAGAGAGAGACGAGTATGAGAGAGATGAGAGAGAGAGAGAGGAGAGGTGGTTGAGCAAGGGAAGGGTCCATTTGAGTAAAAGAGAAAGTACTGGCATGCCAGGTGCCCTCAGTATAGTGATCCACAATGGACTCATTCACTATACTCGAATGCCAGTGGTCATCACTACGAACAAAAGATGGAGAAATGAGAGACAGACAATGACAGATGGAGAATGAACGAATATACGCATGCTGAATGAATGAATGAAATGTGTGTGTCGGTGTGGGTGTGTGTGTGTGTGTGTAGTGTGTGTGTGTGTGTGTGTTGTGTGTGTGTTGTATATATCTAGGTTGCATAAACTAGCTGTTGGTCGCGTCAACGGCCGACGATGGCGTATAACGTGAGGCAGGAAAAGAACCTCCGACACCGTTCACTCCATATACCCCCGACACCGTTCTCCATTTCTACCCCACACCGATCACCATCATACCCGACACATGTCTCCATCATACCGCACTGATCACGTCATACCCACACCCGATCACCATCATAACCCGACACCCGATCACCATCATACCGACACCGATCCACCACATACCCGAACCCGATTCACCATCATACCCGACACCCGATCCCCATTTCATACCCGACACCGATCACCATATACCCGGACACCCGATCTCATCATACCGACATATGATCATCCATCATAATACCCCACACCCGGCTCACCATCATACCCGACACCCGATCACCATCATACCCGACACCGATCACCCATCGCGTACCCCACACCGATCACCATCTTACCCACACCCGATCCTCCATCATACCCCTCACCCCGATCCCATCATACCCGCACCCGATCACCATCTTACCCGACACCCGATCACCATCATTTAACCCACACCCCGATCACTATCATACCCGACACCGATCCCATCATACCCGACACATGATCACCATCATACCCCACACCGATCTCACCCTCATACCCGGCACGATCACTCTCATACCGACACCCGATCAACCTCATACCGACACCCGATCACCCTCATACCCGACACCGATCAACCATCATACCCGGCACGATCACATCATAACCGACATCCGATCAACCTCATACCCGAACCCGATCACCATCATACCCCGGTCACCCGATCACCATCATACCCGGACACCGGATCCAAACCTCATACCCGACACCGATCACCATCATACCCGACACCCGATCACCTCATACTCGATACCCGATCACTCATAACCGCACCCGATCAACCTATTCCGACACCCGATCACATTTACCGACACCCGATCACCATCATACTCGATACCGATCACCCTCATACCGGCACCTGATCAAACCTCATAACCCGACACCCGATCACCATTTCATACCCGGCACCCGATCACCATCATAATCGGGCACCCGATCACCATTCATATCCGACACCCGATCACCATCATATCGACACCCGTGCGATCACCCTCATACCCGACACCCGATCACCCTCATACCCGAACACCTCCGAATTCTCTCATACCCGACACCCAGTCACAATCATCGCCCGACACCATTGATCACCATATACCCGACACCCGATCACCCTATAGCACGACACCCCGATCACCCTCATACCCGAGACACGATCCACTCACACTGAAGGTAGCGAAAGACAGGCATCAGTCATGGTGGGGTGGTTTCTTTAAAGGGTGGTGGATATTATCAGTCGTGTGTTGTTTTTTTCATATCTTCATCATGGCATCTCTTGCATCAACTTTACATCATTGTCGTCATCATCCGTGGCGTCGTCGTCGTCGTCGGCCCTGCGCGCCATCGCCGTCGTCATTATCATCGTCCATTATGGTCGTGTTTGTGATCTTGATCATGATCATCACTGTAATTACGGCACCAACACCACCCTACCCACCCCACCGCAGATCACAATTATCATTCCATCGACATTTTTGATTTTATGGTTGTTTTGTTTCATTTTATTTCATTTTTTCTTCGTCTTACATATTGATTTAGTTAGGATTTTATTAATTTTTATTTACCTTTTTTTCTCTTGATCTGTCTGTTCATTTTCTGAGCCCCGTAGCTTTGGATGTTATCAACTGGTTGATTCTTGTCATATCCTTTAATTTTGATCTTTTATATTGTCATCATCATTGTCCATCAGCATAGACGAACTGAACCGTTATCATCTTGTCCCTCATCCTCCTCTCCTTCTTCCACCATCATCTCCAGCCATATTTTCTTTTTCTTGCAGGGGGAGGAGGGGGGCGGGGGTGCGGGTTGGTGGGTGGAGGAGAGGATGTAATTCTGTTTTTGCTTTGTGTGAAAGAGGAGTACAGTATTCTAAAACGTACTTAATCCTGAGATAAATCTAAAGTGTTGAAGTCACAAAAATACTAATAATGAATTTGGAATCTCACAAACTGCATTTGTATGTAAGACTTTGCAGAAAATAAACAAAAGTAAGCGATTAATGAGTAAGTCGGTAGATAGGCTAGAACCAAGTGAAGCAAGGTATCATCGAAGTTTGAATAAAGATAAATGATTTAAAAACTCTTGTACCAGAAAAAAAAAAATAAAAAGCAAGGAAGTCGTGCACTCAAGAAAACGTCAATCGAACAAAGCCATTAGCGTTACCCGTGGGACACGATTTCACCGACTGGACTGAGAGAAGAAAACTCTGCTATACTTACATATGCTGCGGAAACTTGCTATACTTACATAATGCTGGTGAACCTCTGCTACTACTCTACATATGCTTGCGTGACACTCTGCATATACTACATATGCTGCGTTAAACTCTGCTATACTTACAGCTAGAGTGACACTCTACTGTACTTACAAGATACTGAGTGAAACTTGCTATTCTTACAGATAGTGGGTGAAACTCTTACTGTACTCACATTTACCTGAGTTTAAAACTTTGCTGTACATAAGATACAGAGGTGAAACTCTACTGTACTTACATATACATAGGTGAAACTTACTGTATTACATATACTGATGTGAAACTCTGCTGTACTTACAGATACTGGGTGATGCAAAACTCTACTGTACTTACAGATTCTGAGTGCAACTTGCTATGCTGCATTATACTGAGTGAAATCTGCTATACTTAATATTACTGAGTGAAAACTCTGACTGTACTTACAGATCTGAGTGAAATCTCTACTATACTTACAGCTACTGAGTGGAATCTCTAAATACTTACAGATACGAGGAAACTCTATTTACAGAGGCTGAGGTGATACTCTTACAGCACTTACAGATACTGAGTGAAAACTCACTATTACTTACAGATACTGAGTGAAACTTTACTTATCAGATATGAGTGAAACTCTTCTATATTACAGATGCTGCGTGAAACTCTACAGTAACTTACTATAATGAGTGAAACCCTGATATATTCAGATATGAGTGAAACGTACTGTAACTTACACTATACTGTGTGAAAATCTACTGTACCTTACAGACACTGGAGTGAAACCCTCTGCTGTACTTACAGATACTGATTGTGAACCTCTACTTAAGATTACTGAGTGGTGAAACTTACTGTTAATTACAGATACTGAGTGAAACTCTTATGTACTTACATTATACTGAGTGAAAACTTACTGTGCTAAACAGATACTGAGTGGAAACTTACTGTTCTTACAGATTACTGAGTGACAACTCTACTGTACTTACAGACACTGATGATGAAACTCTTACTGTACTTTCAGATCTGAGTGAAACTCTACTAAACTTACAGTACTGAGTGGAAACTCTACTGTACTTACAGATACTGAGTGAAACTCTACTGTACTCTACATATGCTGAGTGAAACTTCTACTACAGATACTGAGTGAAACCTACTGTACTTAAGATATGGTAAAACTCTACTATACTTACAGATACTGAGTAAAACTCTGCTGTACTTACTGATACTGCGTGAAGTCTATTGTACTAACTGATACTGATTGAAACTCTACTGCACTTACAGATACTGAGTGAAACTCTACTATACTTAAGATACTGAGTGAAACTCTACTGTACTGACATATACTGGGTGAACTCTACTTATTACAGATACTGAGTGGAAACTTCTGCTATACATACAGATACTGAGTGAAACTCTACTATACTTAAGAATACTTGGAGTGAAAACTCTACTGTACTTACATATATGTCTTGGAAACCCTACTGTACTTACAATATACTGAGTGAAAACTCTACTTGTACTTACAGATACTTAGTGAAACTCTACTGTACTTACGCATACTGAGTGAAACGCTACTGTACTTACAGACCTACTTAGTGAAACTCTTCACTGTACTTGCTATGTGGTGTGATGATGGAAACTCTACTTGTACTTACATTATACTGGTGATGAAACTTACTATACTTACAGATGGCTGAGTGAAACTCTGCATACAGATGGCTGAGTGAAACTCTATGTATTTACAGATACTGAGTGAACTCTACTGTACTAACTGATATGAGTGAAACTCTGCTGTACTTACAGATACTGAGTGAAAACTCTACTGTACTTACAGATAATGAGTGAAACTTACTATTACTTACAGAAGTGTGGAAATTAATGTACTAACAGAGTACTGAGTGAAACTCTACTGTACTTACATATACTGAGTGAAACTCTACTGTACTTCCACATACTGATGTGAAACTCTACTGTACTTACAGATCATGTTCCCTACTAAATGTTTATCCCACAGAATGACACGTCCAAACTTCGTCTCTTGCTAACGGATGCGGCCACAAAAGTGAAAAATACCGCAAAGAAAAATGACCAGCCTCCAGATGGTTTCCGTATATGATGAAATACTTGACCAGCCTCCAGATGGTTCCGAATATGATGACATACTTGACCAGCCTCCAGATGGTTCGTATTGATGACAAACTTGACAGCCTCCAGATGGTTCGTATATGATGACCTCCTTGACAGCCTCCTGATGGTTCCGTATCTGATGATATACTTGACCAGCCTCCAGATGGTTCGTAATATGATGATATACTTGACCAGCCTCCAGATGGTTCCGTATATGATGTTATAATTGACCAGCATCCAGATGGTTCCGTATATGATGATATACTTGACACAGCTCCAGATGGTTCCGTATTTGATGACTATACTGACCAGCCTCAGATGGTTCGTATATGATGATATACTTGTCCAGCCTCCAGATGGTTCGTTTATGATGATATACTTGACCAGATCCGATGGGTGCTCCGTATATGATGATATACTTGACAGCCTCCAGATTGGTTCCGTCATATGATGATATACTTGGACCAGCTCCGATGGTTCCGTATATGATGATATACTTGACCAGCCTCCCAGATGGTTCGTATATGATGACAAACTTGACCAGCCTCCAGATGGTTCCGTATATGATGACATACTTGACCAGCCTCCAAGATGGTTCCGTCTTATGATGACATACTTGACAAGCCTCCAGATGGTGCCGTATTATGATGACATACTTGACCAGCCTCCAGATCGTATTTGATGATTATACTTGGACCAGCCTCCAAGATCGTATTATGATGACATACGTTGGACCAGCCTTCCAGATCGTATTTGATGACGTTACTTGACCGCCTCCAGATCGTATATGATGGACATACTTGACCAGCTCCAGATCGTAATATGATGGACATACTTCGACAGCCTCAGATCGTATAATGATGACATACTTGTACCAGCCTCCAGATTCGTATATGATGAAGACTTGACCAAGCCTCCAGGAATCGTATATGATGACATACTGACCAGCTCCAGTATCGTATATGTGACATACTTGACCAGCCTCCGCTCGTATATGGATGACATACTTGACCAGCCTCCAGTTCGTATATGATGAAACTTGACCAGTCTCACAGATGTATATGAGCATACCTTGGACCAGGCCTCCAGATCGTATATGTGACATACTTGACAGCCTCCAGATCGTATATGATGACATACTTGACCAGCTCCAGATCGGATTTGATGAGATACTTTGACCAGCTCCAGATCGTATATGATGACCATACTTGACCAGCCTCAGAACGTAATATGATGACATCCTTGACCAGCTCAGATCGTATATGATGATATACTTGACCTGCCTCCAAGATCGTATATGTTTGATTGGAAATACTTGACCCAGCCTCCAGATTCGTATATGATGACATACTTGACCAGCCTCCAGATTCGAATATGATGATATACTTGACCAAACCTACCAGATCGTATATGATGACATACTTGACCCGCCTCCAGACTCGTATATGATGACATACTTGACCAGCCTCAGATCGTTATGCTGACATACTTGACCGCCTCAAGATCGTATATGATGGACATACTTTGACCAGCCTCCAGGTTCGTACATGATGATATACTGACAGCCTCCAGATCGTATATATGACATTACTTGACCAGCCTCCAGATCGTATATGATGACATACATGACCAGCCTCCAGATCGTATATGATGACATACTTGACCAGCCTCCAGATCGTGTTATGATGACATACTTGACCAGCTCCAGGATGTAATATGATGACTTACTTGACCAGCCTTCCAGATCGGTGTTTATGATGACATACTTGAACCAGCTCAGATCGTGTATATTGGACATACTTGACACAGCCTCCAGATCGTATATGATGACATACTTGACCAGCCTCCAGATCGTGTATGATGACATACTTGACAGCCTTCAGTCGTATATGATGACATACTTGACCCAGCCTCCAGATCGTATATGATGACTTACTTGTCCAGACTCCAGATCGTTATATGATGACATACTTGACAGCCTCCAGCTCGTGTATGTTGATTACTTGACCAGCCTCAGATCGTATATGATTACATACTTGACCCAGCTCCAAGATCGTGTATGTGACATAATGACCGCCTCCAGATCGTATATGATGACATACTTGACCAGCCTCCAGACTCGTGTTTTGAATGCATACTGACAGCCTCAGTACGTATATGATGACATACTTGCCCAGCTCCAGATCGTATATGATGACATACTGACCAGCTCCAGATCGTATATGATGACAATACTTGACCAGCCTCCCGATCGTATATGATGATATACTTGACCATGCCTCCAGATCGTATATGATGGAATACTTGACCAGCCTCCAGATGTATATGTAGACATACTTGACCGCCTCCAGAAGTATATGATGCATACTCGACAGAGCTCCAGATCGTATATGATGAATACTTGACCAGCCTCCAGATCCGTATATGATGATATTACTTGACAGCTCCAGATCGTATATGATGACATACTTGACCAGGCCTCCAGATCGTATATGTTGACATACTTGACCAGCCTCCAGATCGTATATGATGATATACTTGACCAGCCTCCAGATCGATATATGTTGACATACTGGACCAGCCTCAGATCGTATATGATGACATACTTGGACCAGCTCTCCAGATGTATATGAGGATAACTTTACTTGCAGCCTCCAGATCGTATATGATGACATACTTGACAGCCTTCCAGATCGTTATGATGATTATATCTTGCAAAGGGAAGGCAGACAGAGAAAGAAGAAAAGACACATGATCAGTATCAGATTCCTTTCAGCCCCCCAGGCCTTCCGATAACATTGTTTTCCTGGATTCATCCTTTCTTCCACTCAATGGCTTACTGCCACGTCACTGAATCTTCCACTTACGTCCATTAGCCACACCCAAGGTGTCCTAGCGCACTTCGGCGCAAGTAGTCCACAGGGAGCGATCGATATTTTGGACTTGTTATGAGGTACACCCTCCGGAGGAGGACTCTGCACTGCTACCATCACTTCCAGTGGTGTCCAGGGGCCCCTGTTCTGATCAGCATGCAGGACACCACCTGCTACGCCCTCGGTGAGGACAATGATGGACTGGTCGTCGGGAGTCAGTGGATTATGAACGGAAAGAATCTGGAATTGAGAACAATCAAACTTTGCTTAAACTTTCCCTTGATTTATACATTTGTGTCTCGTGGCTTTTTTATTATGGTGACTAAAGTAGGTAGCAGTGTTATAGTTTTTATTGCTGTAGCCCAACTATACACACCCCTGGGCCTGTGTTGAATGGTGTGTTTGTATGTATGTAAGTATGTATGTATGTTGTATATGATGTATGTTGTATGTACTGTTGTGTGTATGTATGTATTGTATGTATGTATGTATGTATGTATGTATGATCGTGTGTATGGATGTATGTATGTTATGTATGTATGTATTGTATATTATTGTACGTACGTGTGTGTATGCATGTTGTATGCATGTGCGTGTATGTATGTATGTATGTATGTATGTATGTATGTATGTCTGTATGTATGTATGTATGTATGTATGTATGTATGTTGTTTGTATGTATGCATGTATGTATGTATGTATGCTGTGAGCGCTACGCTAAAATGGCAACTTCCAAAACCTTTCTTGGCGTTGGTGGACTACCTGGTGCTTCGTGTGCTTTTGATCGCATGGTTATACCGCTCGCTTCTTGCGAAGGTGGATACCTGGTGTGCTTCGTGTGCTTGTGATCGCCATGGTATACGCTCGCCTTCTTGCAGAGGTGACTACCTGGTGCTTAGGTGCCTTGTGGATCGCATGGTATACGCTCCGCTTCTTGCGAAGGTGGATACCTGGTGCTTCGTGTGCTTGTGTTCGCCATGGTCTACGCTCTGCTTCCTTGCGAAGGTGGACTTACCTGGTGCTTAGTTTGTGCTTGTGATCGCCATGGTATACGCTACGCTTCTTGCAGAAGGCTACAGGAATACCACACGGGGAATAACTTCTTTTTAATCTTTTCTTCTTTGTTTTTTTAAACGCCGCCAGATACACTAATGTCTGTATCATGAAACTGACGGACATAATTCCTGGGCCATTTTTGTAAACTGCAAGCATTAAGCCAATAATTGACATCATGGCGTTATCCGGTCATCTATCAATATCATCATCACTCAAGGCCTCGTTCAGTTGCTGCCGTTTCGTCATGATATCTGAAGACAGGAAGGAAAAAAAAAATGATTAGAAAGAAAAGAAAGAGAAAAACTGTTTTGCTACGCGATGTGATGGGAGTATTGATATTCTATGCCAGTGACTCGTAACACCACACTCACAACACACACACACACACACACACACACACACACAACACACACACTAACACACACACACACACACACACACACACATACACACACATAACAAACATACACACACATAGCGCACTCCAATACACAAACACATACACATATATACACGCACACACACACACACACACAAGCAAACAATCTTACACGCACACACTCACACAACACACACACGCACGCACGCACGCACGCACGCACGCACGCACGCACGCAGCACGCACGCACGCACGCAGCACGCACGCTCGCAACACAACACACACACACACACACACACATGCGCGCGGACGCACGCACGCATGCGTATATTTAAGAAAAAAAAAGTTGCCATTATTATCTCACCAGCATCTTCCCAAACAGTCACATTATTCTCTGACATTAAGATCTGATCAGCCTGCACGAAACGAACAAATTAAAAAAAAAAAGTCTGCTTCTCCTCCCCTCACCCCTGCCTCCCCCTCACCCCCCCCTGCCTCCCCACACCCCCTGCCTCCCCTCACCCCCTGCCTCCCCATCACCCCCCCCTGCCTCCCCCCTCACCCCCTGCCTCCCCCTCACCCCTGCCTCCCCATCACCTCCCCTCCTCCTTCGTCACCGCCTCTGTCTCCCCTTCTCCAAACATTTCCTGTTCTGATCACATCCACTCAGTGAGAAGGCAATGGCAGCCTGGCCCTTCTCTCAGAACCTTCAATGGCCGGCATGTGCATGGGTTTGAGTTCAAATCCCGGAGTATAGCTGCAAGGGCCTCGGATACTTTGAATCCCCTGACAGGAATACATCGCAGAACAACAACAACAAAATTAAAACAAAATCAACCAACCAACCAATCAACCAACAACCAACCAACCAACCAACCAACCAAACACTCAAATGATTCCCATTTGGTGCATTCTGAAAAGGGGCGACAATTATGCTGTCGCCAGTTGACGAAGGTACACTTTTCCTGACTATCTGCACAGACTCGTGATCAAGACCATCCTGATTTAAAAAAAATAGAAATTATTACTATATTAAACTAATTACATAATAAATGGTTAACAAGAAAACAAATGCTATTGTCTCACATCTCACGACAAACAAAGAAATTCACCAAACCGTTACCGACAAACAAAGAGGACTAACGATGGGTGTTAGTTTGACAGGCGGACGACACAGACATTCAGATGTCTTAATAAGAAATTGGTATTGATAGACAGGCGACGACACAGACATTCAATGGTCTTATAAGAAATTGGTATTGATAGACAGGCGGACGACACAGACATTCAGATGGTCTTAATAAGAAATGGTATTGATAGACAGGCGACGACACAGACATCAATGGTCTTATAGAAATTGAATTTGGTAGACAGTGGGGACACAGACATTCAGATGGTCTTAATAAGAAATTGGAAATTTGGGAGACAGGCGGACACACAGACTTCAGATGGTCTTAATAAGAAATTGGTAAATTTGGAAAACAGGCGGACGAAACAGACATTCAGATGGTTATGATAAGCATTAGGAAAAATAAGCAAAGACGAACATGATCTAAATTTCCCAAAAAGATGCGCAGAATCTCTCTCTCTCTCCTCTCCCCTCTCTCTCTTTCTCTCTCTCTCTCTCTCCTCTCTCTCCACACACAACACAAAACACACGCGCGCGCGCGCGCGCGTTCAATGGACAGATTCCGTGATGACCGACATAACCTTCTCTGCTGCCCGAGCTACAGGGTATGTGTTATTGTCCATGGGCCCCGCTGGACGTTTCTCTAGGCCCAATACTCTCTCTCTCTCCTCTCTCTTTCTCTCTCTGTGCGTGTGTTGTGGTGGGGGGGAGTTTAACCATTTCGTGTGCATGCAAAGAACAAAAACGTACCTGACGCCCAATCCTCTCTTTCCCACCCCCGCTCTGCGTGTGCCTTTGGGGGATGCAATGAAGGCCTTCCAACAACCCCCAGGCCACCAGGACTGTGAACCTGGCTGCGGAATGGCGAGACGGGGGGGGGGGGGGGGGGGGGGGGGGATAGCAGTGAGGAATGGTGCACCAGTTGTCTCCCCCCTTTTACGTATGCATAACCATTTGGGCAGCGGCACAGCTCTTGGCGGTCATCTCAGCCATCTTGTCCGTCCCGTCCTTGGCGCCATGCCTCCACAGCCCTGTTTCTTGGAGGTCAAGGGGTCAAGGCCGTGGTCTCTTCCACCCAATGGGAAAGGGAGGTTATCAGAATCGGACGAAGCACGTAGAAAGACGCATACAGTAAGACAGAATTGAAAAACGAAGCTCAAGAAATCCAGTTTTAAATCTAGCTTCTTTCTAAATTAAAATCCCTCCATCTTGGATATAAACCAGACAGAGGTTGTATTCGAGAGCTAAAGGTCAAAGATGACATCTTCCTGAATTCCATTCAGCCATCGTTTTCATCCTCATGCAGTTGAACAGCAACGTCCGCTAATTGACTGAAACAGCCCTGCGCTTTCTTTACAACAGCGCTGTTTACTGTTTTATTCAGATCGTGCCAGGGTTTCGATGTTTCCAACCGGTACCCAGCTCGATCGATGAGATTCCAAGGCATTTGAACTGTGTCGCAGTGTCAAGTTTGACCAGTGACCGCCATCTCTATCTTGACTGGCTCTGTGCTGTTCGTCGTCGCTTTTATAGAGACTGCCTCCCTTGCAAAACTGGAGTTCTTGGCTCACTTTTTTTCTTTGGATAGTTTTGCCTTCTACATAAGTTTTCCCCCCTTTAAGGACTTGCGTTTCTGGAGCTTGATGACTTCGTATTAGATACAACTCACATGTACAGGCTCCCCCCCTTCCCCCTCCCCTCTTAAAGATTTCGATTTTTGAAGCATGTTCGACTTTGTGCTAAAGCTTTCGTGCTTTTGAAGATACCATCCCTTGAAAGACTTGAGTTTCCTGAGCATTTTTTTTTACTTCTGCACTGGATTTACTCCCATACGACGATCCTTTCCTTCAAAGACTTCATGAAAGCATTATTACTTTAAGAGTTAACTCCCCTATAAAGACTCCCCTCTTTAAAGACGACAATTTCTGGGCATTGTTTTTTTTTTTCTCCAACTTTGTCCCATGGTTTTCTCCTCTATAAAGTTTCTTCCATTGAAAGATGAGTTTCGGGAACTTTGGGTTTTTCACTTTGTACATATTCATCCTCTTTTGAAGACTCCCTCTCTTTATTAGACCAGGTTCTTGAATATTTTTGACTTTTGTGCTGGATTATCTCCATCAAACAGACTCAAAACCCTTTGCAGACCACGTTCTGGAACATTTTGGAAGTCGTGCTAAATTTACACTTATAAATGCCCCCTCCCTCTAAAGACGCCTATTTCTGGAACATTTTTTGCCTTGTTCTGTATTAGAATTTCGCGGATTCCCTTCCTTCAAAGACCTGAGTTACCATGAAGAATTTTTGTTTGTTTCAGGATTTATCTCCCATTAGTGATCCCCCCCCTCCCCTCCCCCTTCAAAGACTGGGGCGTCCAGAATATTTTTTCATCTCTCTGTGTAGCAGATTTATTTTCCAATAAAACTCCTTCCTTCGAAGACCTAATATCCTGAACATTTGTGTCTCTGTACACAATAATCCCACTATAATCATTCCCTCCCACAGACGCCTATCTTAAGGATTTCGGAAAGAGAGTGGGGTGGAAATCGAGTGGGACAGAGAGGGGGAACAGGGGAGGCTACTGGAATGCATTGGCAGAAAGATTTACACCCAGTATGAAGCATCCAAGTCCCACACATGAATAGCCCATTTCATATCGGTGTTAGTACTGATAGCAACTAGGTAGGACCCTATAATGGCTGCAGCACGCAGACTGAATAAAAAAAGTTCTGTCTTGAAAAGCGAAAACTACAAAGACTACGATCGACAGAACATGCATCAATATCTGATAACATCATAGGTAAACCACTGACCTACTTACATGCAGAAAAAAATTTCTTCCGGACCATTAGGCACTAGCTAACGAGCTTGAATTGTCATGTACACTTCAGAAAATTGAGTAAAAAGGATTGATACAAACATAACGTTGCCTCAAAGTTACTCAAAAAAGAAAAGCATGGTAACTAGCGCCACTGCGGATAGTGTTTACAGCGTTAGAAACCCTGTAAGATTACAACAGAAACGCAGGACTGAAAAAGTGCAAAGACTCTCTTCAATAAAGACAGATGAAAGGGTCGAAATGGCAGAAAGCAGGAAACAATAGTAAAAAAAAAATCTTAAAAAAAAAAAGAAAGAAACAAAAGAATCTGAGAGAAAGAGAGGAAAAGGGAAAAACACAGACCAGCAATTCTAGACGGTGGAAATTCAGTTTATTCTGAAACAATCACTAGAACCCCACATGGGACGCATAGGACCTTTTTTTGTTCTAAAAGGGCACTTCTGAAGGAAGGAACCATATTTTAGGTGTACGATTTACACGCACACATGTCAAACACACGAGTTTTTTTTTTTCCTTCTAAATCCGCAGTGTACATTTAGACCCAAACCCTTTGTAATAAAGATGTGAATCTAAATTGTTGTTTCCATTGATATTCAACCGCAATGATCTTCTACTACAAACCCATGCCACCATGGTGACCCATCAATCACGACATCATTATCTTTTTTCTTCTGATTTGTTTACAATCCTCATTCCCGGCGAATGCAAGTGGCTGTAATTTTCATCTATGCATCCCTCCATATCCCCTCTAAAAAGATTTTTCGACACGAACACTGCTTGGCCCGAGCTTTCGGGAAGCCTTGTGGCCTATACCGTGACAAGATAATATCCATAATGCATCATGTAGTCACGTGACCACAGGAACGTCATATCCCTTTCTTTTTTTAGGTCGGGAGTGGTCGGGTCTCTTTAAATACACTCGCATCTCACCCGTGAATCATAAATGACAGACGTACGATGCAACAAAATAGCACAAATCGTGCGCATGCGCATACACACACTGCACATTCAACACGCGAACTAACAACTGTTCAATCCACTGAATAAGTTGTGAAACAAAAAACATGTAGCGGTAGCAGACAAACGAATCGTCAGTTTAATTGAAAAGACTTGGTTAAAATGTATTCAGAGAACCTGAAAAAAGAACATATTTAACTGACAACGCTAAACCCTCCACTGGCCGTCCACTGGCAAGCTCTGAATCTCGTCTTATACAGAAAAAAATTATACTTTTCATCAGCCTTACTTCAGTTTATGCTTAATCCCTGTGAAGTGCCGGGATTCATTCAGTATACATTTCATATCAATGGTCTGGTAATTCAGTGCTATAGTTTCGTCTTTTTTGTCACTGTGTTTGACACTTTCCCCTTTCCAGCTTTTCTTTCTTTGTTTAGCCTCACTTTAGTTTATGCTCAACCTCCGTGGAGATGCCGGGGTTCATTCAGTATAAAAGAATACCCACGAACAGGAAATTTACTGCAAGTATTTCCCCCTTCTCTGCATTCTCTTTTACTCTACTAGGTTTTTTCTTTTTCGCTACTTCCACCGATTTTTTTTCTCTTTAACTGAAGACTGTTTGCCTGTTTTGGATCCAGAAAGCCTTCATGTGTGTTTTTTTTCTCCTGTAATTTATGAAATGCCAGCAATCATCGTAATTTGGTGACACCGTAATGACTACCCCGGGTGGACTCTACCTGTCTATTCTGCAGTGTCAATTTCCTTGGTAGGGCCTTTTTCATGAGTTTGTGTGGCACTGTTATCTTCATTATGTTTTCTTCGATCACTTTCTTCTTAAACTGGATCAATCAAAATTCTAGTTGAATGTCTGAAGCACTGAGGCAGGTCTAGCTCTATCTGCATTAAGGATGTCATGGCTTAACCATGCTCTACTACTGCAATACTGATGGCCAGGGCTTAGCCATCATGTTATTTCACTAACGTACATACTGAGCAACGTCTAGCTCTATCTGCATCACTGATGTCCATGGCTTAGCCATCATGTTATTTCACTAACGTACATACTAATCTGCATTACTGATGTCCATGGCTTAGCCATCATGTTATTTTACTAACCTACATACGATCTGCATTACTGATGTCCATGGCTTAGCTATCATGTTATTTCACTAACGTACATACTATCTGCTTGCTGATGCCCATGGCTTAGCTATCATGTTATTTCACTAACGTACATACTATCTGCATTACTGATGTCCATGGCTTAGCTATCATGTTATTTCACTAACGTACATACTATCTGCATTACTGATGTCCATGGCTTGGCCATCATGTTATTTTACTAACCTACATACTATCTGCATTACTGATGTCCATGGCTTAGCTATCATGTTATTTCACTAACGTACATAGTTTGTTGACTGCTCTGTTGTGTATGGGGTTTTTTTTCTCCCAAAGACAGTCCATTTTTTCTCTGCGTGATGACAATTCACTGTGGCTGGCTGGTTATTAAACATTGAAACCAAACCTGAAACTGAGATGATACTCTGGGGTACTGTGAATGAAGTTCTGGTATTGCCCATAACATGAACAAACTGAGATGATTCTCTGGGGAACTGTGAAATGAAGTTCTGGTATTGCCCATAACAGGAACAAACTGAGATGAACTCTGGGGGTACTGTGAAATGAAGTGCTGTATTGCCCATAATAGTGAACAAACAGATGATTCTCTGGGGAACTGTGAAATGAAGTTCTGGATTGCCCATAACAGTGAACAAACTGAGATGATTCTCTGGGGTACTGTGAAATGAAGTTCTGGCATTGCCCATAACAGTGAACAAACTGAGATGATTCTCTGGGGTACTGTGAAATGAAGTGTTGGCATTGCCCATAACAGTGAACCCTTGGTATCTCACAGTAACAGGACCCATCACGTCTAGTCCGGGACAAAACTGCACTGCTCGAGTGTCCCTCCCTCTCCCTCCCCCACCCCTCCCCCTTTTCCCTCTGCACCCCCCCCCTCTTCCCTCAGCTCTCAAAGCTTAACCACAACATTGAGATGTGCCAGAGTTGCGCACCTTGATTCAGGGACAACCGTCATGCACCAGCACTGGCCGATGTGATGCGGCTGACGAACATTTGATTTCCACTATCCACAGACCGGTTTTTCTTCTTCAAATGACAGCGTTTGCAAATGCGTCTGACATGTTTACGTGAAACTAAATTGAATTATAACGCAGCACGTGCTCACATGAAGACCTACGTAACCTTATCTTATTCCATGTTCCACATGTCATAACACACACACACACACACGCATGCGCGCGCGCGCACGCACCACACACACCACACACTCACACACACACCACACACACCACACACACACACACACACACCACACCACACACACGCACGCACGCACGCACGCACACAACACACACACACACACACACACACACACACACACACACACACACACCACACACACACACACACACACACACACAAGGTGTCAGTTTTTCACAAAGGAATCCACTGGCCATCTTCAGTCAATTTTCGTGGTTTTTGTTTTCTTTTTGTGTGCGTGTGTGTGCCTTAATTCGTCTTAGAATGGGGTCTGCATTTCTTGAATGACATTCGATGTTTTGAAGTGTCTAGACGTCATAATATACGATACACGTCACCTGCGCCTCCCTCTTCCATAAAAGATTGAGTGAAAATCACTTTGACAGCTAAAATGACTGCTCACCTTGTGAACTTGCACGCTGGTGAATCATTTCATTTCATCATGCGTAATGTACAGTTTTTACATGCTATGTCTATCTACTCCCTTGCCTATAGACGGCTGGATACAACATTTTTGAGTGGTGGAAAGCACGCCTCATGACAGCGAACGAAAGGTGGACTTTATCTAAGGTTTTACTGCTATTCCCAGAAATAAAGACTAGTCTTTAAATGTTCCTCGGAAATACGGCAAGCGGGCTTACAACTTGTTCCACAGACAAAGCTAGCGTGCGCTTCGAATGACTCTTGTCTCTATAAATCTATTTGATCGACGCTATAAATAGCAAAATTAACTCTTTTATGCAGTCAAAAGACAGGTGTTATCTGTTCTGATTTTTTCTTCTTCTCGGAACAGGTTCGACTGTCTTGTTTGAATTGGAGTTTTGCTCCAGGGAAGGTTCGTTCTCCTCAGGACAGCGTGCAACGTGCAGTGTCCACCTTTCTTTGTCAGTGAAGAACTGGTAACATCTCCCATCACTGTCACCCCCTCTCCATAATTGATTTTCATGTTCAGCACTTTCCCTGTTGATATTGCATGGCTTGTGGTAATACGCAGAAGAGTAAGGTTTCATCAGTCGTCCCATGAGGAAGCTCGCAAAGTGTTTCAGCTTCCGCTATTGTCACCATGACAACAGTCATATTGTATTTCAGTTTTCATTAAGAGCCTTATTGTAATTCATTTCCATTAAAGCCATGTTGTATTCAGTTTCCATTAAGGCCACATTGTAATTCAGATTCCATTAAGAGCCATATTGCATTTCAGTTTTCATTAAGAGCCGTATTGGATTTCAGTTGCCATTAAGAACCACATTGTAATTCAGTTTCCATTAAGAGCCATATTGTATTTCACTTTCCATTAACTGCCAAATTTTGTTTCAATTTCCATTAACTGCCAATTTGTATTTCAATTTCCATTAACTGCCAAATTTTGTTTCAATTTCCATTAACTGCCAAATTTGTATTTCAATTACCATTAACTGCCAAATTTTGTTTCAATTTCCATAACTGCCAAATTGTATTTCAATTTCCATTAACTGCCAAATTGCATTTCAGATTCCATTAGCTGCCACATTGTATTTCAGTTCCCATTACCCAGACAGCAAGGGTCCTAGGACCCACCTAGGGCCCACCTAGGTTCTGGCTAGATTCAGCTTGTCCAAGCTGCATTGTATTTCAGTTTCCATTAACTGCCGCATTGTATTTCAGTTTTCATTAAGAGCCATATTGTATTTCAGATTCCATTAACTGCCACATTGTATTTCAGATTCCATTAACTGCCGCATTGTATTTCAGTTTCATGAAGAGCCCATATTGTATTTCAGATTCCATTAACTGCCGCATTGTATTTCAGTTTTCATTAAGAGCCATATTGTATTTCAGTTCCATTAACTGCCACATTGTATTTCAGATTCCATTATCTGCCGCATTGTATTTCAGTTTTCATGAAGAGCCATATTGTATTTCAGATTCCATTAACTGCCGCATTGTATTTCAGTTTTCATTAAGAGCCATATGTTTTCAGATTCCATTAACTGCCACATTGTATTTCAGATTCCATTAACTGCCGCATTGTATTTCAGTTTTCATGAAGAGCCATATTGTATTTCAGATTCCATTAACTGCCGCATTGTATTTCAGTTTTCATTAAGAGCCATATTGTATTTTAGTTTTCATTAAGAGCCATATTGTATTTTAGTTTTCATGAAGAGCCATATTGTATTTTAATTTTCATTAAGAGCCATATTGTATTTTAATTTTCATTAAGAGCCATATTGTATTTTAGTTTCGGTCGTCACAATGAGAAAAAAAAGGATATTGTATTTCAATTTCCATTTGTCATCATCATCAGAAAGAGCCGCACTGTATATCAATTTCCGATATTTGATACATTTCAGACCGTACTGATTTAGTTTGCATTATACCATAAAAACTCGCGACGTCTTACGTAAGTTTTGCAAACAAAACCCCCACTAGTTTTAGAGGTATGTGTAATTTTCAGGTTCCGCAAAAAGTTAGCGCACAAATACTGAATTATTTTATTCAGCAAGAGGGCGGATAATCCACGTCTACTAGGGTCGAAACCTGGTCTAAATGCATTGTAGTGTGGCAACAAAATTGATGAACAGAGGGTGGGAGATAGGGGGTGGGGGTGGGGGTGTTGTGGAATGAAGCGGAGGAGGAGGAGGTGGTAGCGATAGGAAAAGGGGAGGCTGGGAAGGGGGAGGGGTAGAGAGAGGGGTTCTGGGCTATCGCCACGCAACCTCATCCAAAATAGAAAACTGCAGTTCCACGAACAACGGATGAGAGAGAGAGGAGAGGAGAGAGAGAGAGAGAAGAGAGAGAGAGAGGGGGGGGGGGAGGGGGAGGGAGAGAGGGCAGGAGGAAGTGGAACAGGGGATGGAAAAGGTTGAGAAGGAAGGAGATGAAAGGGAGGGGCGTGCATAAATGATTATGAAACAACTTTAGCGAATAAACAACCGAACGATTTCTCAGTCGGCTCAATTACCAGCGCTGCGGCTCCCCCCCCCCCCCCCCCCCCCCCCCACTCTTACCTCAAGTATTTATCGTCTCTCCAAAGATATAAGCATAAACACTGCAACTCTAACTTGCCATTCCATGACTGGAAAGTTCCAATCCTCTCGAAAAGCAAAAATGCTGAATCAGTGGGGGCGATGTTAGTATGCTTTGACGTGCGGTTGTGGGCACAGAGAGAGAGCGAGAGAGAGAGAGGGGGGGGGGAGGGGGGGGGAGGGGGGAGAGAAAGAGAGAGAGAATGTGGGGGGAAGAGATGGGGGAGGGAGGGAGGTGGAGAGGAAGGGGGAGAAGAACAGAGAATCGGGAGCTGAAATGGAAACTGAAATGATAATGGTAGAGGACGGTGGGGAGGACGGTGGGCGGCGTGGCAGGGGGTGTATTTCATGATGACTTGATCGCTCGTTCACTCGCTCGATTGGCCGCCCAGTGAACCCGGCCAGCTAATCGGCTGGCTGACGTCGCTGATTGGCCCGCTGTCCGTCTGCCGCTGCCGCCACAGTGAGGGAAGTCCGGACAGAAAGCGTGATTTCAGACACACACACAGAGTATGAAAACGAATGTTTTAATGAGGTGAAATCGGTAAGCTTGTTTTGATCATGTCTTACAATAGAAAAAACGTTAACAACAACAACAGCAACAACAACAACAATAATAATAATACTTTTCACAAATATTCAAAGACGAATACTGAAACCCTAGTGCGCAGGTTCTAAAAATTGATAAAGTAATGTATCGTTGACATTATTTTTTGACGGAAAAGAAAATGCATCTTTCCTTCCTTTGAACGAGTTCAGATTAAGATATCATAAAATACACATGCTCTAAACAGACCGAAGACCAGAGAATAACAGAATAACACAGAAACCAGGCTGAATCAAACACAGAAACCAGCTGAATCCAACACAGAAACCAGCTGAATCCAACACAGAAACCAGGCTGAATCAAACACAATCAGAGAAAACTGTAAGTTGCTCATTGTTTTTCATTTCGGTGCCTGGGAAACGATAATTTGACAAAAAATTACAAACATCAGTCTGACAAAAAATTATCAGACGCTTAAATTTTGAAAAATAAAACAACGTACGGACCAATCATCCGAACTGGACGCTGACCAATCATCCGAACTGGACGCTGGTTTCTTAAGGAACAACGCTACACGAAGAAAGTGAGGCATAATTGTTCGAGGCTGAATTAGTTCACAGAATAAAACGACGGACAATATACAATATAGTCAATGATGTCAACTTATAATGACTGAAAATACCCCTTTGAATAGACAGAAAGGAAGCTATTATTCATTCCTTTTGGTGATGCTGATTCTTCAAAAACTCTAGATGAATCTAAAAAAAGATGTACCAATACGTTAACCTAAGAAAAATTACAGCCATAACAAGCTCCCTGAAAACCTCATGTACAAACCTAACAACTTTCAAAGGAAAACCCAAATTATACAATGCAAATTCTGATAGAAAACTGCATATTCAGCCATGCAATCCAGTTTCCAAGTGTGTACAGACAAAACCATACTACCAAGCCTCCTGATTAAAAATACCAATTCGACTATGAACGATACAATCTTACGTAAAACCACAAATACACCCATTGAAACTTCCAATGAAAACCTTATAATTATACAACCTACAAATCTAAGTCAAACCTTAAATACAACCCAGAAACTTAAATGAAAACTACAAAACAACCGTGCACATTTCAATGTAGAACCAATTTATGAAACAATAAGATATTCAGAAGAGGCACAAATCTAAACAGTTTAAGTAATACATCTGCCAAACATGAACAAACGAATCACAACACACACACACACACACACACACACACCACACACACACACACACACGCACGTACGCACGCACGTGCGCACACACACACACACACACACACACACACACACACACACACACACACACACACATATCTCGTCTTCATCTCGTTTATTCATGTTTGGCAAATGTGTTACTTACACTTTTACAATTTGTTCAGATTTCCGCCTGCAGTCGCCCACTTTGCAACTGACTTTTACACGTCAAAATGTTCCACTAAAAAAAATCACACATTCTTTAAACCCTTCTACCACTACACCCCTCTCCATCCCCAATTCCTCCTCGTCTCCACCCATCCCTCCCTCCTCTTTCTACTCTGTAAACTCACGCACGCACACGGTGGGGAGGGGGGGGGGGGGGGGGCGAAGAGAAGGAAACAGGCCTAACAAGCAATACGGACAGACAGACAGATAGGCGGACAAAGAACCCAAGTGAGTGAAAGTCCTTTGCGCCCCATCTCCAGGGAAGGCAATGACATTAGCCGCGGTCTGCGACGCCATTGCGCACACCGCTCACGTCCTCCACGAACCGGAAGTTGGGACACGAAGGTGGGAGTGGGCACGTGACGTCACAGAGGTCCCGGCAGTGGCCGGGAAGCCTGAAAGCTGGCGCGCGATCGATGGAAACGATTTAAAGCACTCGACACGTTGTTCCAGTGCTGAAGGGGTTTGGCCAGTGCACGAGTGACTGCATTCTCGTGCCAGCGACCCGCATCCCCTGCTGGTCTCTTGGTGTCTGTGATGCCGTCCACTTCATGGGGAGGGATCGGATTTCTCTCCGGTCTGCCTCGGCTTTGTCCAGGGCTGTCAGGGGGTCTGCTGCTTTGAAGGGGTGGGGGTGGGGAGTGGGGCAGGTGCTTTGTTACGTGTGTGTGTGTGTGTGTGTGTGTGTTGTGTGTGTGTGTGTGTGTGTGTGACAAAAAAAAAAACCCCACCGATGGATACCAGAAGGAAATGGCGATGGCATGGGTGTACAGAAGACCATCACTACCAACTAGCTGGCAAGAGGGGGTGGGAGAAGAAGGGGAAGGAGAGGGTAAGGAGGGGTAGGAGGGAGGGGTGTCAGGACCCCTGTCAATGAAGCCTTCTCATCCTTCTACTCCACGCTTGCTGTAGCTGGTTCAGACTCAAAAGAGATGCCTTATTTTCGGGCATTGATTGTAGAACAACCACGTTGCATTTTTGTGGCATAGTTTCCTTACGTGGGCGTTAGTGGCAAGAGTTCCGAAGAGTTTTTGTTTCTTTGTTTTTTTTTTTTTTCAGCGGCGCTTCACACGTCTGGACACCTTTCTACCTCTCTTCTTCGTTCTCTTTACCCTCACCCCCAGCCTTCCCCCCTTTCTACCTCTCTTCTTCGTTCACTTTAGCCTCCCCCCAGCCCCCCCCCCCCCCCTCTCTACCTCTCTTCTTCGTTCTCTTTTACCCTCACCCCCAGCCTCCCCCACCTTCCCCACTACCTCCTCTTTCTTCGTTCTCTTTAGCCTCACCCCCAGCCTTCCCCCTGTCCTTTCTACCTCTCTTCTTCGTTCTCTTTAGCCTCACCCCCAGCCTTCCCCCTTTCTACCTCTCTTCTTCGTTCTCTTTACCCTCACCCCCAGCCTTCCCCCCTGTCCTTTCTACCTCTCTTCTTCGTTCTCTTTACCCTCACCCCCAGCCTTCCCCCCTTTCTACCTCTCTTCTTCGTTCTCTTTACCCTCACCCCCAGCCTCCCCCACCTTCCCCACTACCTCTCTTCTCGTTCTCTTTACCCTCACCCCCAGCCTTCCCCACCTTCCCCACTACCTCTCTTCTTCGTTCTCTTTACCCTCACCCCCAGCCTTCCCCACCTTCCCCACTACCTCTCTTCTTCGTTCTCTTTACCCCACCCCAGCCTTCCCCCCTTTCTACTCTCTTCTTCGTTTCTCTTTACCTCACCCCCAGCCTTCCCCCTTTCACCTCTCTTCTTCGTTCTCTTTACCCTCACCCCCAGCCTTCCCCCTGTCCTTTCTACCTCTCTTCTTCGTTCTCTTTACCCTCACCCCCAGCCTTCCCCCCGTCCTTTCTACCTCTCTTCTTCGTTCTCTTTACCCCTCACCCCCAGCCTTCCCCCCCTGTCCTTTCTACCTCTCTTCTTCGTTCTCTTTACCCTCACCCCCAGCCTTCCCCCCCTGTCCTTTCTACCTCTCTTCTTCGTTCTCTTTACCCTCACCCCCAGCCTTCCCCCCCGTCCTTTCTACCTCTCTCTTCGTTCTCTTTACCCTCACCCCAGCCTTCCCCCCCGTCCTTTCTACCTCTCTTCTTCGTTCTCTTTAGCCTCACCCCAGCCTTCCCCCCCTGTCCTTTCTACCACTCTTCTTCGTTCTCTTTACCCTCACCCCCAGCCTTCCCCCCTTTCTACCTCTCTTCTTCGTTCTCTTTACCCTCACCCCCAGCCTTCCCCCCTGTCCTTTCTACCTCTCTCTTCGTTCTCTTTACCCTCACCCCCAGCCTTCCCCCTGTCCTTTCTACCTCTCTTCTTCGTTCTCTTTACCCTCACCCCCAGCCTTCCCCCCTTTCTACCTCTCTTCTTCGTTCTCTTTACCCTCACCCCAGCCTTCCCCCCTTTCTACCTCTCTTCTTCGTTCTCTTTACCCTCACCCCCAGCCTTCCCCCCTTTCTACCTCTCTTCTTTGTTCTCTTTACCCTCACCCCCAGCCTTCCCCCCTTTCTACCTCTCTTCTTTGTTCTCTTTACCCTCACCCCCAGCCTTCCCCCCTTTCTACCTCTCTTCTTTGTTCTCTTTACCCTCCCCCCCAGCCTTCACCACCTTCCCCACTACCTCTCTTCTTCGTTCTCTTTACCCTCACCCCCAGCCTTCCCCCCTTTCTACCTCTCTTCTTTGTTCTCTTTACCCTCACCCCCAGCCTTCACCACCTTCCCCACTACCTCTCTTCTTCGTTCTCTTTACCCTCACCCCCAGCCTTCCCCCCTTTCTACCTCTCTTCTTCGTTCTCTTTAGCCTCACCCCCAGCCTTCCCCCCTTTCTACCTCTCTTCTTCGTTCTCTTTACCCTCACCCCCAGCCTTCCCCCCTTTCTACCTCTCTTCTTCGTTCTCTTTACCCTCACCCCCAGCCTTCCCCCCCCTTTCTCACC
>CM031611.1:6627608-6642608 GCA_018398815.1 Conus ventricosus | reverse complement strand
TGCTTCTCAATAACCTTTCAACAGGTGTATCAAATTCACCCTCAGACGACTCGCTCGCACGTAGGGGGTGATGGATAAAAGGTATCAATTTCTGTCGACAAAAATTCATACTCGTCATGTTACGCGATTTAATTCTTGTATTCAAATGTAACAGTTATTTCAAACAGCATTTCATCTGAAGATTCATCAGTCCGATTTTCAGACTTTGAGCACGCACATGCATGCTCACACGCACACATCTGCGCACACAAGCACGCAGGCACACGTGCATCTCCCCCTCCTCTTCCTCTTCCCCGTGCTCCCAATTTCTCGTCCATACACACGCACATAGACGTACGTTCATGCACACGCGCTCGCGCCGGCTCACACACACACACACACACACACACACACACACACACACACACACACACCACACACCTCTCTCTCTCTCTCTCTCTCTCTCTCCCTCTCTCTCTGTCTCTCTGTCTCTCTCTCTCTCTCTCACTCTCTCTCTCTTTCTCTCTCTCACAAACACGCGCGCGCGCATGCACGGACACACACACACACACACACACACACACACACACACACACACACACCACACACACATACACACACACACACACACACACACACACACACACACACACACACATCTCTCTCTCTCTCTCTCTCTCTCTCTCCCCTCTCTCTCTGTCTCTCTGTCTCTCTCTCTCTCTCACTCTCTCTCTCTTTCTCTCTCTCACAAACACGCGCGCGCGCATGCACGGACACACACACACACCACACACACACACACACACACACACACACACACATACACACACACACACACACACACACACACACCACACACACACACACACACACACACACACACGTACGCACGCACGCACGCACGCACACACGCACGCACGCACGCCCGCACACTCACACACACACACACACACCACACACACACACACACACACACCACACACACACACACACGCACGCACGCGCGCGCGCGCTTGCTTGCTTGCTTCAAGTTTCTTGTTTAATTTAATCTGTGAGCCTATCTAGGGCATCAGGGTCAGAGTTCAGTAACACTTAACTTCCATCACGTGAAGCAGGAAAGGCTCGTACATTTACACGGTCCTGTAAAAGTTATGAAAAACACATGCATGTCAAAAAATGATGACATGTCAATCGAAAAATGAAATCAGCATACTAACCTTAGACATCAGTTGCTCCCGTATGTAAAAAAAAAAAAGTTGCTCCCGTATCAAGCGACGTACGAGGCGGTCACAGTACTCCACTGTGACCGGTCCTTCGCCAGTCTGCTGACCTCCCTGACATTCCTGTGGGTAAGACGTTGGTCTCTCTCTCCACCGTCTGCCGCCATCTCATTTTGGGTCGCCCTCTCTCTCTCTCTTCCCTGCTGGGACCCACTTGACGGCCTGGTTACATGTCTTGTCCTGAAGAGCCTCCATACCTGGCTTAGCCGGTGGAGGCATTGCTTGTAGACAGCGGAGGATACAGGACATTGTTGGCCTCTGTCTTCTATCTCTTCGTTTGACACGAGGCTGTTCCACTTGATGCCCGGGGTTTTTTCTGAGGTGTTTGGTGTCACTCACATCCAGTTTTCTCTCCTGGGTGGTTTCAAGTCATCCAGTGTTCTCCCCTGGGTGGTTTCAAGTCATCCAGTGTTCTCCCTGGGTGGTTTCAAGTCATCCAGTGTTCTCCCCTGGGTGGTTTCAAGTCATCCAGTTTTCTCCCCTGGGTGGTTTCAAGTCATCCAGTTTTCTCCCCTGGGTGGTTTCAAGTCGCCAAGTTTCGCGCCCGTGTAGCAACATGGATAGAACGTTTCTGTTCTGGAATCGCGGTTTGATCCACGAGGGAATTTCTCATATCTGGAAATTTTGCTTCCTTCCCAAGGCAATGCTGCCATTCATCATGAATAACGTTGGAGTTGTTGATGGAAGGCCTGAGCAGATGGAGTTCTCTACCTAATCAACTTTCTTCTGATTATTCTGTTGGAGGCTGGTGTTCCCCACTCTGCTAATATCATCCACTAGATGCTGGAGGTGGTTTGCCAGGACAACTATCGCGCAGTCCAAATCGGCAAGGTACTTTCCTTCAGTTCGTTGGACTCGTCTTCCTTGGGTGGCGTGCTTCATTACCTGGTCAATACCAATTGAAAAGTGGAAAGGGGATAAAATACACCCTTGCCTGACGCCGGAAAGAACTTGAACCAGTCACTGTAGCCATCTTCTGTCCGGATTTGACACTTGGAGTTGTCGTAGATCTGCTCTATGGCTGATACAAAATTTGGCGGGATGCTGTAGAATTTCAGGTCTTCCACAGTGATGGTCTGGGAACGCCGTCAAATGCCTTCGTAAAGTCTATGAAGCTGGTGGTAACTTCTCTGTAATCTGATCTAGGGTGAAGATCTGCTCTGCACTGGAAAATTAGGACGAAGGCCTGCTTGTTCTTCACACATCTCATTGTCGACCATAGAACAGTAGACCAGAAATTGTTCTGCAATTTTGCAAAAATGGATAAATTTTGCAAAGTTTATCTGAGAACGTTTATCAACTGACAAACTGCAAAAATCAAACATTGATTTGGGGTGCGCGAGCGCGCCACACACACACACACACACACACACACACACACACACACACACACACGCACGCACGCACGCACGCACGCACGCACGCACGCACGCACGCACGGACACACACACAAACACACACACACACACACACACACACACACACACCACACACACACACACACACACACACACACACACACACACACGCACACTCACTCACACACATACACAAACACGCAAACATACAAAACGCGCGCGCGAGCGGGGGTCACTCTCTTTTCCTCTGTCCCCTCCCCTCTCTTCTATTTCTCTATACTCTCCCCGTCATCTCCGTGCAACACACACACACAACCACACCCACACACACACACACCAAAATACCCCCAAACAAAACACAAAAAAACACACAAACAATAACAACCAACACACACCACACAACACACACAACACAACACACGCCGCGCGCCGCGCCCGCGCGCGCGCGCCGGCGCGCATGGGCCGTTTTTTGTAAATCACACATACATCACAAACACCCCCCACCACACTACTAAACGCACCCCCCCCCCCCCCCACACAAAAGCATACACACGCCCCTCACACCAACCACACACCACACACACACATACACACACCCCACACACAACACACACACACCCACACCCCCGCGAGCTCGCCGCCCATGCGCACTGCACGGACGTAAATCTTTTGTTTGAAAGATAAAATTCATTTTTTTCCCCCCAAACCGATATAAAGTGGAGTGTTGCCAGTGACATTTTTCCCTACTTTGGGCCCCGGGTCGCCCGTTTGTTTTCGTGTCACCCGGGTGCGTTTCGCCCCCTCTTTTGCCCCCATCCCCAATATTCTTTTTTTATTTTTTTAAAGAGCTTTCTTTTTTTTTTTTATCGTTTTTCACGTGGTTCATCAGCTGTAGGTGAACAGCTGAGCTTTTTTGTTACTGGTTGCCATCTTTTAGGCGAGGGGGTTTGTGGCACTCGCTTACGAACTTTGGAGTGGGAGAGATTCACCTGCCATGGAGCTTCCTTTTTTAAACCCACTCGAGGGGTTTTTGCGTGGAACGTCTTTCACCCTTGGGTGGGGAAGGAAAGAATTTTCCACTTGTAACTCGGGATCCCTACCCTGCCACTGGAAGAGCACCTTTAGGTCACCCCTCCCTGGGCCCATTTTTTGGGGCCCGTCACGGTTTTCGGTCCATCCTTCATTGGGTTTTGGGGGCGGACCGTTTTTTCCTCCCCCAAACCCGCCTTTTTGGAAACTATTTGGCTGTCTTGGACAGTGTCTTGTTTATTTGGGTTTTCTAACCTCTCATGATTGCGTTTTTCATCTCCCCCTTTAACATGTTTTTTTGGCTGGACACCCTTTTTTGTGTGTAACTGCTCCAAAGGGGCGTGCCGTTTGGAAGTGGTATCGAGATATGCATTATGTGGGGAATTTAAGGAACGCTTTTCTTTAATTGCGTTTCGGGGCCTTGTGGTGGGGTTTTGGTTACTTTGGACAAAGTTAAAAGTCTCTAATACCTTTAGTAAACAAAAAAAGCTGATTTGTTTTCTTGAATTAAGGCGAGTAATGCTTGTATTGCTTAATATGGAGGGGGCCGGAAGGATATGAAGTGTTGTTTTTATTTTCCTTGTTGTTTGTAGGTCGAGACGGATGGGGAATGCAGAGCGTTCGAACGGTTGACACTTAGACCACGGAGTGGGGAATTTCCCGGCCCCGTATCGCCCCGCGTGGGGTTTCCCGTTCTTGTGTCCTTGTCCTTTGTTTGGGGACGGGCTATGGATGGATTTTTTTGGTTTTATTTTTTTGAGTTTTGACTAAGGAATTTTATCCTTAGTAGGGGCATGTATAGATACGGGATGAAGGGAATGCCAGGTACGGGTTTAAGCAAAGGAAAAAGTAAAAGAAGTTATTTTGTTTTTTTTTTCCCTTTTTAAAAGGGGACATAAACATATTGCCCTTTTTTACGCCTCTGCCCCTTTCATGACGCATGCCGAACCCACTAGGTTCCCACACTGACAAAGACGATAAAAAATGACTTTATCTGGGACTGATCTCCGCCGTAGGGCGGGGAAAAAAAAAAATTGCCATTTGTTTCCGGGCAGCCCCGGTCTTGGACGGTGAAGCCCACATCCCGGGACCTGGGACGCCATCCGGTATCCAGGCACATCGCTGACTGAGGACTGTTGAAGGTGTGCCCCACCTTCATGGGACACCTTCACGCGGCTGGAAGACCATCCCATGCCTGCACGAGGCTTTTTTAAAAGGTGTGCCTCCCCCCTTCATGAGACTTTTTCGCCTCGGACTAGAAGACCCCCACTGGGGTTTCCCCCTTTCGAGGATCCCCCTCCCACGGTGAATCCGCGGGCAGGGGATAAAAAGTTAAGTCTTTACGGTGTGGTGTGGGTGTGGGCTTGCGGGTGTGGGTGTGTGGGCCTAAAGGGGTCATGATTCTTTTTTTTTTTCTTTTTGTTTTGTTTAACCCTGACTAGGTCCTGTTTGATGTATTTTTGTTTCTATACTGTCTTTTCTTTTTATGTTGTTTTTTTGTAGGGTTTAGTGGGTTGGTTTTTGGGGACGGGAGGGGGATCCCGGTATTGGCGGTTTTGGGTTTTTTTAATTTTTTTGCCCCCTGGGTAGTTAGTTCTGAATAGTGCTTTTTCTCTTCTATGCCCCTTGTTTTTTTTTTTTTTTTCTTTTCCTCTTCGGTTTTTTTTTTTTCCCCCTTTTTGTTTGACCCATACCCTCTGGAGTGCTAGGTGAGTGAAGGGTTTGTAACGTAAAGTAAAAATTTGTGGAATTTTCTTTCTTGGGGTTTGGGGGTTGTGAGGGTTGAGGTTCGCCCCTTTTTCTGCCCACGCCATTACCTGTTTAAGAACCCCCCCCTGTCGGGTTTGTATAACGTAAAAATTTATGGGGGAGAGGGGGGGTTACAGGAATGTGTTGTGGTAGTATAAAAGCGACACTCTGAACTCACTACCCCCGCCCCTTGGGCGATCGTTATCTTTTGGTGTATTTGACGGGGGGTTTGGGTTTTGGGTGGGTTCTGAGTTAGGGGGAACCCATTGGAGCGGACCGGTTTTGGGGGGCTGTCGGCAGTAGATTTTTCCGTGCTCCGTGGTCGGACCTTCGGCGCTTCCGTCCGCTTTCGTCCTGCGTTTTTTTTGTTTTGTCTATCCCGCCGGCTATTTTTTCTAGAATTCCGTTCCCTTTTTCTCATTCCTTAGTTAGAATGGTATTTGGGGTGGAGAAAGAGGGGGTTTTTTGAACTCTAATTAAATAGGTTTTGCTTGTGCAGGTCACGATATAGTGCTGTACTGAAATGGATTTGGTCTCATTTGCCTGTCCCCCAAACCCGACGTGTTGAAAGGTAATGTAGGCAGGCTTCCCAAGCATTTGGTGCTTTGTTTACAAGGCAAACTTTGACCTTCGTTCCGATCCCGTGTTTGCGCGAAATCGGTCTGGTAAGTTTACCTTCTTCAGTTTACAAAAAAAGGGAAAAACTATTTTTGGTGGTGTGTTTTTTTGTTATTACACACTAGGTTGAGGATCGTTTTGTTTACAAAGGGGATTACCCCCAAATTTGAAGGCTTCCCCTTTCGTCTGCGCAAAACAAGCAGTTATTTGCTTTTCTATCTAGTTGTGATGTTAGGGCTTTTTAATTTTTCAACACAATTTGGTGACTGTGGTGATTGGAATAAAAAATTTTGAGTTGGGGTTTGAGAATGGGTGTAGGTTTTGTGGATACTAAAGTGCTTTAAAAAAGAGCCCCTTTGTTTTTTTCTGGCGCCCCCCCCCTTTACCGCTCCCATTCGTGACAGAGCAGTGGGTTTAGCACTTTTTCCCCGTCGTAATAGACGTGCGGGGGGAAATTTTCGGCGCGTTCGTCGTGCCATTTTTTGATCGAGTAGTTCTGTCCTGGTGCCCAGTGCCTGTTGGTGCAGGTGCTTTGTTTTTAGTCTTCCAGTGAATTTGGTTATTTTTTTGCCTTGCGGTACGGGTGTGTAATTTCTATTTCCTCCCTGCCTTACGTTTTGTTGAGTCTTTTTGTTTTTTCTTTTGGAAATTGGGTTGCTGGTTGGAGTAAAGCGTTTAGTTAAAGTCCAGTTGTATGGGGTTGTGTTTCTTTGGCCCTTTGCTGGGTAAACGCTTTTAAAGTCTTATTTGAGGTTTAAAATTTTTTGACCCGGATTTTGGGTTTTGTTCCCCAGGTTGGTAACTTTTTTTTGGGTTTTTGGGCACCCGGGCCAAGGTAGTTGTTTTTCCCCATTGATGAGTTTGTGCTTTGCGATGATTTTCCAACGTGGAAATTGTTTCATTTTTGGATTAGTTTTCCATACAAGGAAAAATCTTTGAGCTGGACCCGTTTTTCTGGTAAAGGGGTTTTCTTTTAAAATTTTAATTTTTCAACGCGGGAAGTGTTGAAAACATAACTGGGGTATTTCCTTCTTTGGAATTTAGGGAAATAACTTCAGCTTTTGGTAGTTTTTTGAGTTTGGATACTCGGTGTTATTTGGTGAAAAGGGTTTTTTTGCTTCTTTTGATTAGCCGGGGTTTTAATCGATTCAGTTCTTTTGGGCCTAGCTTAGGGCGGCAGTGCCCTTGACTGAAATTTTGGGTTGGGGAAGCTTCTTTCTCTTCGAGTTTGAAGGGTTTTTGTGGATTGACACACTTATCAAAAAGTCATCATTGTGATTTTGTTGTTAAAACTACTCTGTTTTTGTGCAACATCCCTTGGGACTGTAACCTACGGTTGGAGATATTGTTGGTGGACCAACTTGGTTCGTGGATGAAACCCCTCTTCGTGGGTTTTGGTTGGGTTGTCCATGCGTTTTTGATTTACATAAAACCCTTCGTATTTCTAATTCGCTTTTTTTCGTGAGTGTTGTCATTCTGGTGAAGGGGGGTTAACCATCGTTTTGGGTGTTACCTTGACTCCTGTTTTAAAGTAGTGGGTTTTTTTCCCTTTGGAAATTTTGGGGATATTTTTCCTTCAACCAGTGATATTCACCAAATTTTGGGAAATTTATATCCTTTTAGATCGTAAGTAATATTGGCTTGTGGGGGGACTCAGATATTTTGTGCCTTCGAAGTACTCGACCGGATACTAAGGCGAAGTGGACAGCAGCCCGGGAACCTTGTGGTTTTCGTTCGTCAGAGTTTGCATGGTTGTGAAAATTCTGTGGTCTCTTATGATTGGGGTTGACTTCGTGTATGAGTTATACTGTCAGTTAGGGAACCGTAGACGAGGACGCCGGATCCTCGTCCAGACTCGCGGTGGGGGGAATTCTGCCAGGGATGGGGACCCCATACTAGGCGCGACGGGGCCCTATACCCAGGTCGGTTTTTGTGGTGGGCTCGTCTCCAGTCACCGTGAGTCAAAAAACAGGAGATAACCCCCCCTGGGGGCACTCTTCCGAGACGACCTTGCCCACCCGGTTCGGGACTTCGCCCTCCCCCCGTTCTTTGAGACGACTTCCGCTTTTGGCCCTTTGTATGCCTCATCCTCCGGGCCCCGGCCCTGGACCTCTTTTTTTGATGGGATTGGAGGGAGAAAGGAGGCAAAAGGGGAAAAGAAGCGGGGGGAGAGGAATGGGGAAGGAGGAGAAAGAAGCCAAAGAAAGAGACTGGAAATGGAGGGGAAGAAAGAGAGGCCAAGGGGAAACAGAGGTGAGGGAGGAGACTGGAGAGGGGGAGAGAGATGGGAAGGAGGGGAAAAAAAGCCAAAGAAGAAGGGCATGGAAATGGGATGGAGGAAAAGGGGAAAAACTGGAGCGAGAGTCAGGAAAAGAGAAACATTAGAAAGGGAGGCTCAGAACGAAAGAGTTGGACTTTAGTCGTTGGTGGAGGAAAAAGAAAAATCCCGGGCCGGAAAATGGGTTTAACAGTTTTGATTTAACCCCCAACACAGTCTGTGGTTGCTTCCGAGCATGGTTTCTGACCACGAGAAAAGGGATTTTTTCGGGGCCCCGGTTATTCCGGGGGGCTCCCCCAAGCTACATAGCCGTGTTACAGTGCTAGCGATAAATAGACACCCACTTGAGCACTTTTAGGCAGTTGCCCCGGCTACCAGCTAAACGACCGGTAAAACCCTTTCCCTCAGTAGCCCCGACGGGGGGGGCTAAAGGGGGCTTTTTAGAATTTTCCTTTTTGGGGCTTCCCATACCGAATTTTAAAAGCGGGTCTTCGCGGAGATACACATGACTGCTGAGTCTTCAGGAAGCAGTTTCGCACAAAGAGGAAACCTTAGAGGGGCTTTTCCCAGTTGGGGAACGCCTCCGGCGCACCATGGGAAAACTGGATTGAGGCCTCGAGTGGATTTGAAAGATTGTTTCCCCCCTTTTGGGGCAACTCTGAGTTCGGTCTCTCAGGGAAATGCAGTTCAAATTGGGGGAGGGAAAACAAAGACATTCGCCAGGGCAATCAGGTGGGTGAAGCTTTGCAGATGCGCGTCGTCACTATCGCAGCTGCGCCGGGGGAAGTAGGAAACCGTCGATGGGAGTCCATGCTTCAAAAAACCCTCGCACCCCTCCAAAAAACGATGTCCCCCGCAATTCCAGGAACGGCGGACCCAAGACGCTTTCTTCCTCGGGGGAAAAGGGGCATCGTCGGGATTGTCCAAGAGGGGGGACAAACAAAAAACCGAATCTCGACTTTAGGGGGATTTGGGAGGTAGGGCACGACCCCATTTTTCCCCCTTCCCCTCCCTTGGGTGTTGGCAAGAAATGAAATTTGGGACACAGGAGCCACAGCGTCCCTTTATTGTGAGCGTTGTCCCCTTGTGAGCACTCGGGAGAAGAAAATGCCAAATGTCAGGAAACGAGATCCTTTAGGCAACCCCCATCCCACAGCACGGTAGAGTTTTACGCCATACTTAAAGGGAAGGGGTGGGCAGTAGCCCCCTTTTAGCGACCTGCGACCCCTACTGATTGGCAATTTATGTGTTTGGGGATGGCAATCCGGGGAGATCTCTCAGAGTTCCGGCGGAAATATTTGTGGCCGCCACCACGCGTTCACAAGCACAGGAAGAAAGGGCCTTGAAACCACTCCTGAAGCCCTGACTCGCTGGCACTTTTCCAAAGGGGCCTTCAACTATACCATGTGCGAGCAAAGGATCCATCCTCCACAACATCCAAGGGACGGTCCCCGCTTAATGTTGGCCCCCGAACCACTCCCAAAGGGCCCCCGGGAAAACCCGGATGCCCGTGGGTTGTTGACATCACAGGTTCGCATCCTTGAGGGAAAAATTGTTAAGAAAGCGAAGGAACAGAACCAAAGGAATCCCAAAATGCGCTGAATTGAGAGCGAATGGGGGGAGGGTTTAAAAACCAACCCGGCCGTTAAAGCCATGAAGCTAAACAAAAAACTCTTTTGGGAAAAAGGGACCACGGATGTATGAAGACGGGAGAGAACGCAAAAAATGTGAAATGGAACCCGCTTAGGGAAAGGCATGACCCCTTTTGGAAAGTCCCCGGCTTTCAGAACCCCCAGGGAGGCTCGGGGACTCGGTTTTTGAAAAGAAAGTGGTGTGAACTCATGGCCCACGGATGTTTTGCGAACAACCAAGGAGACTTAGGGAAACCTTCCATGCCCGTCCCAAAGGGAAACTTTTGCAGTAGCACGCCCTTTAAACAAAGGTTTACAGCTTTTCAGGCCGATCACCCACATGAAAGTGGACAGAGTTGGTCAACACTGAGCCGATCTTCCATGCCAGGCCCTGGGAAACCTAACCCAGTCTCCAGACACTAACTCATCGACCCCGCGGTGGCCTGGGGAAAATTTAAGCTACAGATAGCCCGTGATGCAGTGGGGCAGAAAAATTTCGTGAAAGGGGTTCGCAGCAGTCCCTGAATACCAGCAGCATCGTCTGCTCATCACCCAGCACCACACCCTTTTCACCCCTTCCAGTGCCCCCTTAGCAATGGTTGGCCCAGAGAGGCCCCTGGATGATGAACATGACTAGGGATGAGGGTGATGAAGGCGGTTACCTCGCCGGATGGAGTGCTGAGCAAGGGTTTTAGGGTGAAGGGCTAAATTTTAGGTGAAAGGGGGTAAGACTATTTGGAGGCTGTGAAGGGGTGCCCGTGGCACAAGCCTCTTTGGTTTGGGGGGGTTGTCACGGACGTAAATCTTTTGTTTTAAGAAAAATTCATTTTCCCCAAACTGAAAAAAAGTGGGTGTTGCAGTGAAAATTTTATACATTGGGGCCGGTGCGACCAGTTTGTTTTTCGTGTCATCCTGGGGGGCGCTACGTCCGTGCAAATTTTTTTCCCATCCCCCAATTTTTCCCTTTTTTTATTTTTTTAAAAGGGGGTTTTTTTTAAATTTTTTCGTTTTCACGTGGTTCATAGCTTAGGTGACACAGTGAGCTGTTTTGTTCGGTTGCCATCTTGTTTAGGCGGTGGTGTGGCCTCCTTTCGAACTGGAGCGGAGAGTCCTAACCTTGCCAGCTGGGGCCTTTTTTTGAATCCACTTTGCGTGGGTTTCGGGAACTGTCTTCACCTTCGGTGGAAGGAAAGAATTCCCCTTGTAACCCTGGGATCCTACCCCGCCCGCGGGAAAAGCACTTGGTCTCCTGACCTAGTCCCCTTCATTTTGGGGCCGTCACGGTTTTCGGCTGCCATCCCTTTTTGGATGGGGGGGGACCTTTTTTACCTCGCCCACCCCCCATTTTTGGGAACTATATGGTCTGTTTGGCAGGTCTTGTTTTTTTTGGGGTTTTTTTAACCTCTAGTGATTGCGGTTTTTTTCGCCTAAAAGCGTTGGCGGACACCTTTTTTGGTTAACTGTCCCAAAAAAGGGCGTGCCTGTTTGGAAATGGTATCGAGAAGCATTTTGTGGTGGGGAATTATAGGAACGCATTTTTTTTAAATGCGTTTCGGCCCCTTTGTGCTAGGATTCGGTTACTTTGGCTAAGAAAGTCTCTAAATACCCTTTTTGGTCAAAGAAAGCGTATTTTGTTGTTTTTATCATTGGGAGTCAATGCTTTTTGCTTAAAAGTGATTTGGGCGGAAGGGATTCGGGAAGGTTGTTTTTTTTTCCTTTTTTTCGTAGGTTTCGGGGTCTGAATAAAGGTCGAACGGGTTTAATTTTGACCCCGGAGTGTGGAATTTTTCCGGCCCTATCGCCCCCCGGTGGGTTTTCTTGTGCCCGCCAATTTTTTGGGACAGCCCCATGGGGTTTTTTGGTTTTATTTTTGTTTTTGACTAAGGGAAATTTTTTATGGGATTTTGTACAGAAGAAACCAAATGAGTCAGGGAAGCAAAGGAAAAAAAAGTGAAAGAAGTTATTATAGTTTATTTTCCCTTTTTAAAAAATGACAGTGACAAGTGACCTTTTTTTCGGCCCGACCCTTCACACTGACGCACGCCAACCCACTAGGGTTTCCACAATGGGCAAAGACGATAAAAAAAAGACTTCTCTTGGGGGCTGATCTCCCCGTAGGGCGGAAAAAAAATTTCCATTTGTTCCGGCAGCTCCCGGGTTTTGGGCTGGGGAAAGGGCCGCATCCCCGGGCGGCAGACCCATCCGGTAACCAGGCACCAGTCGTGCACTGAGGATTTGAAGGTGTGCCTCACCTTCACTGGGGCACCCTTTACCGCGGCTGGAAACATCCCCCGCCTGCACTGAGGATGTTGAAGGGGGTGCCTCACCTTCACGAGACATCTTTGCCCCGGCTAGAAGGGCCAGCCACTGGGGCTTCGCCTTTTGGGTCCACCTCCCCCGGTGAACCCCGGGGCAAGGAAAAAAAAGTTAAGTCTTTAGTCGTGGTGGTGTGGGGGTGGGCTTGGCGTGGGGTTGTGGGCCGAAGCCCGGGCACTGTTCGTTTTTTTTTCTTTTTTTTTGTTTAACCCTGACAGGTCCCTTTTTAGTATTTTGTTTCTAGTACTGTCTTTCTTCTGTTAGTTGGTTTTGTGCGGTTTTGGGGGTTTGGGTTGGGACGGTAGCGGGATCCAGGATTTGGGGGTTTTGTGGTCTATTTAAATTTCTTTGTCCCAGGTCAGTTAGTTGAAAAATGTTTTTTCTTTATGCCCCCTTGTTTTTTTTTTCTTTTTTTTTCCTCTCTGGCTGTTTTTCCCTTCTTTGTTTTGGGCCCTACCCCATCTGGGGTGCTAGTGTGAGTGAAAGGTTGTAAGTGAAGTAAAATATTGGGAATTTTCTTTTCTTGTGGTTGGGGTGTGGGGATTTTAGTGTTTCCCCCGTTTCGCCACTGACATTACCTGTTTAAAAACCCCCCCCCCGTCGGGGGTACTCACAGTGACACGCCACACGCAATATACACAAAGACCCCACCCACCACCCACGTAATGAAGTAGTAGTAGTAGGGGAAAAACAACAAAGCCAAACAAAAGCAGGTATGAACAACAGCAGGGGAAGTAACCCGCTTCAGTGGCGCCGTGGTTTGATAGGCAGCAATGGACTGGACAGAAGTCAATGCACCCAGTTTGGGGCCACGCACCCCCCCCCCACCCCCCATCCCCCCACACTCCCATTCCCCACTTCCAGGCACACCCTCCCACTGCATCCGCCTAATTCATATCTCTAGAGAATAAAGAACTTCCAGGCACACCCTCCCACTGCATCCGCCTAATTCATATCTCTAGAGAATAAAGAACTTGTCAGTAACCCAAATGAGGTAATGGCTTTATTCGGAGAGCGCTGTGTGTGTGTGTGTGTGTGTGTGTGTGTGTGTGTGTGTGTGTGTGTGTGTGTGTGTGTGTGTGTGCGTGCGTGCGTGCGTGCGTGCGTGCGTGCGTGCGTGTGTGTGTGTGTGTGTGTGTGTGTGTGTAAGTGTGTGTGTGTGTGTGTGTGTGTGTGTGTGTGCGTGCGTGCGTGTGTGTTGTGTGTGTGTGTGTGCGTGCGTGCGTGCGTGCGTGCGTGCGTGTGTGTGTGTTGCGCGCGTGCGTGGCGCGCGTGCGTGGGGTGCGTGTGTGTGTGGGTGTGTGTGTGTGGTACGTGCGTGCGTGTGCTCTGCTTGCTCCCTTCCGTCTATAGTGATTCAGAAAAAATATGAGACAAAAAAGTGATATTATTGAACCTTTAGGCCCCATACAATAACTACATATGTGTAACTCATTTGGTCGCATCTAAAATTTCTGTGAACTAATATTTTTGACCCCCCATTTTTCCTAATGATTTTTTTTCAATGAACAATTGAATGAATCTATCCATCTATCTATCTACCTATCTATCGATCGATCGAGTAGCTATCGACCGACCTAGCTATCTTCCTAGCTAGCTAGCTATCAATCGAACTAGCTATCGATCTAGCTAGCTATCGATCTAGCTAGCTTTCGACCTAGCTAGCTAGTTATCGATCGAACTAGCTATCGATCGAGCCAGCTATCGATCTAGCTAGATAGCTGTCGCTCGAACTAGCTGTCGATCCAGCTAGCTATCGATCTAGCTAGCTAGCTAGCTAGCCATCGATATGGGTATCTATCTCTCTCTATATAGAGCTATCTAGCTATCTAATCTATATGCATGTATGCATACGCTCACACACCACCACACACACACACACACACACACACACACACACACAAAACCAACATGGTTTGGAACACCACCACCACCACCACCACCAAAACCGAATATCGACGTTGCATGGGAAAAAAAAAAAAAAAATAACTCTTAACAGACACAAAGGGAAATGAAGAATTGGAAAACTAGCAAACAGACAAACACATACATAAACACATAAGAAAAAAAATAGTTGAATAGATGGATAAATAAGTGGAGAGAACTACGCTATAAAAACAGTGTTTTTACGGATGTCCGGCTCGCTGACATTTCCGGACAACGGAAAACGCCCTTTTTGCTTCTAGAAACCAGACAGCGAGCTCCGTGTTGGTGGAACACTGCAGAGAAACAGACAGGAACTCGTGTGGTGGAGAATTGCACAGAAAAAAACAGACAGCGAACTCCGTGTTGGTGGAGACATCTGCACAGAGAAAAACAGACAGCGAACTCCGTGTTGGTGGAGACATCTGCACAGAAAAAACAGACAGCGAAACTCCGTGTTGGTGGAGACATCTGCACAGAGAAAACAGACAGCGAACTCCGTGTTGGTGGAGGCATCTGCACAGAAAAACAGACAGCGAACTCCGTGTTGGTGGAGGACATCTGCACAAAAAAACAGACAGCGAACTCGGGTTGGGGAGACATTGCACGAGAAAACAGACAGCGAACTCCGTGTTGGTGGAGGCATCTGCACAGAGAAAACAGACAGCGAACTCCGTGTTGGTGGAGGCATCTGCACAGAGAAAACAGACAGCGAATGTGTTGGTGGAACATCTGCACAAGAAAACAGACAGCGAACTCGTGTTGGTGGAGACATCTGACAACAGCGAAGGGGGAAACAAAACAAGCGAACTCCGTGTTGTTTGGAGGCATCTGCAGGG
>CM031611.1:6603337-6626608 GCA_018398815.1 Conus ventricosus | reverse complement strand
GGGGTTTATTGATTTTTAGCCACAACATAGGAAGCCCCACAGGTGCAAAACGAGCCGCTCGGCTTGCACTGTGTTCTATGTGTGTGTGTGTGTGTGTGTGCGGTGTGTGTGGTGTGTGTGTGTGTGTGTGTGTGCATGGTGTGTGTGTGTGTCTGCCGCCTCTCTGTCTGTCTGTCTGTCTCTCTCTGTCTCTCTCTTCTCTGTCTGCCGGTGATTCTCTCTCTCTCTCTTCCGCCACAGGAAAAGGCGGCTTTAAGGCCACTTTCGCCCAAAAACACGGTGGTTGAGCAAGTGAGTCAGGATTGGTAAAAAGCTGTTCTCTCCCTCTGTGCCAGCTAGTTGGTAGTGATGGTCTTCTGTACACCCATGCCATCGCCATTTCCTTCTGGTCATCCATCGGTGGGTTTTTTTTTTGTCACACACACACACACACACACACACACACACACACACACACACACACACACACACACACACGTAACAAAGCACCTGCCCCACCCCCACCCCCACCCCTTCAAAGCAGCAGACCCCCTGACAGCCCTGGACAAAGCCGAGGCAGACCGGAGAGAAATCCGATCCCTCCCCATGAAGTGGACGGCATCACAGACACCAAGAGACCAGCAGGGGATGCCGGTCGCTGGCACGGAAATGCAGTCACTCGTGCACTGGCCAAACCCCTTCAGCACTGGAACAACGTGTCGAGTGCTTTAATCGTTTCCATCGATCGCGCGCCGGCTTTTAGGCTTCCCGGCCACTGCCGGGACCTCTGTGACGTCACGTGCCCACTCCCACCTTCGTGTCCCAACTTCCGGTTCGTGGAGGACGTGAGCGGTGTGCGCAATGGCGTCAGCAGACCGCGGCTAATGTCATTGCCTTCCCTGGGAGATGGGGCGCAAAGGACTTTCACTCACTTGGGTTCTTTGTCCGCCTATCTGTCTGTCTGTCTGTATTGCTTGTTAGGCCTGTTTCCTTCTCTTCGCCCCCCCCCCCCCCCCCACCGTGTGCGTGCGTGAGTTTACAGAGTAGAAAGAGGAGGGAGGGATGGGTGGAGACGAGAGGAGGAATTGGGGATGGAGAGGGGTGGTAGTGGTAGAAGGGTTTTAAAGAATGTGTGATTTTTTTTAGTGGAACATTTTTGACGTGTAAAGGTCAGTTGCAAAGTGGGGCGACTGCAGGCGGAAATCTGAACAAATTGTAAAAGTGTAAGTAACACATTTGCCAAACATGAATAAACGAGATGAAGACGAGATATGTGTGTGTGTGTGTGTGTGTGTGTGTGTGTGTGTGTGTGTGTGTGTGTGTGTGTGGTGTGTGTGTGTGCGCACGTGCGTGCGTACGTGCGTGCGTGTGTGTGTGTGTGTGTGTGTGTGTGTGTGTGTGTGTGTGTGTGTGTGTTGTGATTCGTTTGTTCATGTTTGGCAGATGTATTACTTAAACTGTTTAAGATTTGTGCCTCTTCTGAATATCTTATTGTTTCATAAATTGTTTCTACATTGAAATGTGCACGGTTGTATTTGTAGTTTTCATTTAAGTTTCTGGGTTGTATTTAAGGTTTTGACTTAGATTTGTAGGTTGTAATAATTATAAGGTTTTCATTGGAAGTTTCAATGGGTGTATTTGTGGTTTTACGTAAGATTGTATCGTTCATAGTCGAATTGGTATTTTTAATCAGGAGGCTTGGTAGTATGGTTTTGTCTGTACACACTTGGAAACTGGATTGCATGGCTGAATATGCAGTTTTCTATCAGAAGTTTGCATTGTATAATTTGGGTTTTCCTTGAAAGTGTAATGGTTTGTACATGAGGTTTTCAGGGAGCTTGTATGGCTGTAATTTTTCTTAGGTTATACGTATTGGTACATCTTATTTTTAGATTCATCTAGAGTTATTGAAGAATCAGCATCACCAAAAGGAATGAATAATAGCTTTCCTTTCTGTCTATTCAAAGGGGTATTTTCAGTCATTATAAGTTTGACATCATTGACTATATTGTATATTGTCCGTCGTTTTATCTGTGAACTAATTCAGCCTCGAACAATTATAGCCTCACTTTCTTCGTGTAGCGTTGTTCCTTAAGAAACCAGCGTCCAGTTCGGATGATTGGTCAGCGTCCAGTTCGGATGATTGGTCCGTACGTTGTTTTATTTTTCAAAATTTAAGCGTCTGATAATTTTTTGTCAGACTGATGTTTGTAATTTTTTTGTTAAATTATCGTTTCCCACCGAAATGAAAAACAAATGAGCAACTTACAGTTTTCTCTGATTGTGTTTGATTCAGCCTGGTTTCTGTGTTGGATTCAGCCTGGTTTCTGTGTTGGATTCAGCCTGGTTTCTGTGTTTGATTCAGCCTGGTTTCTGTGTTATTCTTGTTATTCTCTGGTCTTCGGTCTGTTTAGAGCATGTGTATTTTATGATATCTTAATCTGAACTCGTTCAAAGGAAGGAAAGATGCATTTTCTTTTCCGTCAAAAAATAATGTCAACGATACATTACTTTATCAATTTTTAGAACCTGCGCACTAGGGTTTCAGTATTCGTCTTTGAATATTTGTGAAAAGTATTATTATTATTGTTGTTGTTGTTGCTGTTGTTGTTGTTAACGTTTTTCTTATTGTAAGAACATGATCAAAACAAGCTTACCGATTTCACCTCATTAAAACATTCGTTTTCATACTCTGTGTGTGTCTGAAATCACGCTTTCTGTCCGGACTTCCCTCACTGTGGCGGCAGCGGCAGACGGACAGCCGGGCCAATCAGCGACGTCAAGCCAGCCGATTAGCTGGCCGGGTTCACTGGGCGGCCAATCGAGCGAGTGAACGAGCGATCAAGTCATCATGAAATCACCCCCCTGCCACGCGCCCCACCGTCCTCCCACCGTCCTCTACCATTATCATTTCAGTTTCCATTTCAGCTCCCGATTCTCTGTTCTTCTCCCCTTCCTCTCCCACCTCCCTCCCTCCCCCATCTCCTTCCCCCCACATTCTCTCTCTCTTTCTCCTCCCTCCCCCCCCCCCCCCTCTCTCTCTCCTCTCGCTCTCTCTCTGTGCCCACAACCGCACGTCAAAGCATACTAACATCGCCCCCACTGATTCAGCATTTTTGCTTTTCGAGAGGATTGGAACTTTCCAGTCATGGAATGGCAAGTTAGAGTTGCAGTGTTTATGCTTATATCTTTGGAGAGACGAATAAATACTTGAGGTAAGAGTGGGGGGGGGGGGGGGGGGGGGGGGGGGGGGGGGGGAGCCGCAGCGCTGGTAATTGAGCCGACTGAGAAATCGTTCGGTTGTTTATTCGCTAAAGTTGTTTCATAATCATTTATGCACGCCCCTCCCTTTCATCTCCTTCCTTCTCAACCTTTTCCATCCCCTGTTCCACTTCCTCCTGCCCTCTCTCCCTCCCCTCCCCCCCCCCCCTCTCTCCTCTCTCTCTCTCTCTCTCTCTCTCTCTCTCTCTCTCTCTCTCTGCTCATCCGTTGTTCGTGGAACTGCAGTTTTCTATTTTGGATGAGGTTGCGTGGCGATAGCCCAGAACCCCTCTCTCTACCCCTCCCCCTTCCCAGCCTCCCCTTTTCCTATCGCTACCACCTCCTCCTCCTCCGCTTCATTCCACAACACCCCCACCCCCACCCCCTATCTCCCACCCTCTGTTCATCAATTTTGTTGCCACACTACAATGCCATTTAGACCAGGTTTCGACCCTAGTAGACGTGGATTATCCGCCCTCTTGCTGAATAAAATAATTCAGTATTTGTGCGCTAACTTTTTGCGGAACCTGAAAATTACACATACCTCTAAAACTAGTGGGGGTTTTGTTGCAAACTTACGTAAAGACGTCGCGAGTTTTTATGGTATAATGCAAACTAAATCAGTACGGTCTGAAATGTATCAAATATCGGAAATTGATATACAGTGCGGCTCTTTCTGATGATGATGACAAATGGAAATTGAAATACAATATCCTTTTTTTTCTCATTGTGACGACCGAAACTAAAATACAATATGGCTCTTAATGAAAATTAAAATACAATATGGCTCTTAATGAAAATTAAAATACAATATGGCTCTTCATGAAAACTAAAATACAATATGGCTCTTAATGAAAACTAAAATACAATATGGCTCTTAATGAAAACTGAAATACAATGCGGCAGTTAATGGAATCTGAAATACAATATGGCTCTTCATGAAAACTGAAATACAATGCGGCAGTTAATGGAATCTGAAATACAATGTGGCAGTTAATGGAATCTGAAAACAATATGGCTCTTAATGAAAACTGAAATACAATGCGGCAGTTAATGGAATCTGAAATACAATATGGCTCTTCATGAAAACTGAAATACAATGCGGCAGATAATGGAATCTGAAATACAATGTGGCAGTTAATGGAATCTGAAATACAATATGGCTCTTAATGAAAACTGAAATACAATGCGGCAGTTAATGGAATCTGAAATACAATATGGCTCTTCATGAAAACTGAAATACAATGCGGCAGTTAATGGAATCTGAAATACAATGTGGCAGTTAATGGAATCTGAAATACAATATGGCTCTTAATGAAAACTGAAATACAATGCGGCAGTTAATGGAAACTGAAATACAATGCAGCTTGGACAAGCTGAATCTAGCCAGAACCTAGGTGGGCCCTAGGTGGGTCCTAGGACCCTTGCTGTCTGGGTAATGGGAACTGAAATACAATGTGGCAGCTAATGGAATCTGAAATGCAATTTGGCAGTTAATGGAAATTGAAATACAATTTGGCAGTTAATGGAAATTGAAACAAAATTTGGCAGTTAATGGTAATTGAAATACAATTTGGCAGTTAATGGAAATTGAAACAAAATTTGGCAGTTAATGGAAATTGAAATACAATTTGGCAGTTAATGGAAATTGAAACAAAATTTGGCAGTTAATGGAAAGTGAAATACAATATGGCTCTTAATGGAAACTGAATTACAATGTGGTTCTTAATGGCAACTGAAATCCAATACGGCTCTTAATGAAAACTGAAATGCAATATGGCTCTTAATGGAATCTGAATTACAATGTGGCCTTAATGGAAACTGAAATACAACATGGCTTTAATGGAAACTGAATTACAATAAGGCTCTTAATGAAAACTGAAATACAATATGACTGTTTGTCATGGTGACAAATAGCGGAAGCTGAAACACTTTGCGAGCCTTCCTCATGGTGACGACTGATGAAACCTTACTCTTCTGCGTATACCACAAGCCATGCAATATCAAACAGGGAAAAGTGCTGAACAATGAAAATCAAATTATGGAGAGGGGTGACAGTGATGGGGAGATGTTACCAGTTCCTTCACTGACAAAGAAAGGTGGACACTGCACGTTGCACGCTGTCCTGAGGAGAACGAACCTTCCCTGGAGCAAAACCTCCCAATTCAAACAAGACAGTCGACCTGTTCCGAGAAGAAGAAAAAATCAGGAACAGATAACACCTGTCTTTTGACTGCAAATAGAGTTAATTTTGCTTAGTTTATAGGTCGATCAAATAGATTTATAGAGTACAAGAGTCATTCGAAGCGCACGCTAGCTTTGTCTGTGGAAACAAGTTGTAAGCCCGCTTGCCGTATTCCGAGGAACATTTAAAGACTAGTCTTTATTTCTGGGAATAGCAGTAAAACCTTAGATAAAGTCACCTTTCGTTCGCTGTCATGAGGCGTGCTTTCCACCACTCAAAAATGTTGTATCCAGCCGTCTATAGGCAAGGGAGTAGCATAGACAACGCATGTAAAAACTGTACATTACCGCATGATGAAATGAAATGATTCACCAGCGTGCAAGTTCACAAGGTGAGCAGTCATTTTAGCTGTCAAAGTGATTTTCACTCAATCTTTTATGGAAGAGGGAGGCGCAGGTGACGTGTATCGTATATTATGACGTCTAGACACTTCAAAACATCGAATGTCATTCAAGAAATGCAGACCCCATTCTAAGACGAATTAAGGCACACACACGCACACAAAAAAGAAAACAAAAACCACGAAAATTGACTGAAGATGGCCAGTGGAATTCCTTTGTGAAAAACTGACACCTTGTGTGTGTGTGTGTGTGTGTGTGGTGTGTGTGTGTGTGTGTGTGTGTGTGTGTGTGTGTGTGTGTGTGTGTTTGTGTGCGTGCGTGCGTGCGTGCGTGTGTGTGTGTGTGTGTGTGTGTGTGTGTGTGTGTGTGGTGTGTGTGTGTGTGAGTGTGTGTGTGTGTGTGTGTGCGTGCGCGCGCGCGCATGCGTGTGTGTGTGTGTGTGTTATGACATGTGGAACATGGAATAAGATAAGGTTACGTAGGTCTTCATGTGAGCACGTGCTGCGTTATAATTCAATTTAGTTTCACGTAAACAATGTCAGACGCATTTGCAAACGCTGTCATTTGAAGAAGAAAAACCGGTCTGTGGATAGTGGAAATCAAATGTTCGTCAGCCGCATCACATCGGCCAGTGCTGGTGCATGACGGTTGTCCCTGAATCAAGGTGCGCAACTCTGGCACATCTCAATGTTGTGGTTAAGCTTTGAGAGCTGAGGGAAGAGGGGGGGGGTGCAAGAGGGAAAAGGGGGAGGGGTGGGGGAGGGAGAGGGAGGGACACTCGAGCAGTGCAGTTTTGTCCCGGACTAGACGTGATGGGTCCCTGTTACTGTGAGATACCAAGGGTTCACTGTTATGGGCAATGCCAACACTTCATTTCACAGTACCCCCAGAGAATCATCTCAGTTTGTTCACTGTTATGGGCAATGCCAGAACTTCATTTCACAGTACCCCAGAGAATCATCTCAGTTTGTTCACTGTTATGGGCAATCCAGAACTTCATTTCACAGTTCCCCCAGAGATATCATCTCAGTTTGTTCACTATTATGGGCAATACCAGCACTTCATTTCACAGTACCCCCAGAGTATCATCTCAGTTTGTTCACTGTTATGGGCAATACCAGAACTTCATTTCACAGTTCCCCAGAGAATCATCTCAGTTTGTTCACTGTTATGGGCAATACCAGAACTTCATTTCACAGTACCCCCAGAGTATCATCTCAGTTTCAGGTTTGGTTTCAATGTTATAATAACCCAGCCAGCCACAGTGAATTGTCATCACGCAGAGAAAAAATGGACTGTCTTTGGGAGAAAAAAAACCCATACACAACAGAGCAGTCAACAAACTATGTACGTTAGTGAAATAACATGATAGCTAAGCCATGGACATCAGTAATGCAGATAGTATGTAGGTTAGTAAAATAACATGATGGCCAAGCCATGGACATCAGTAATGCAGATAGTATGTACGTTAGTGAAATAACATGATAGCTAAGCCATGGACATCAGTAATGCAGATAGTATGTACGTTAGTGAAATAACATGATAGCTAAGCCATGGGCATCAGCAATGCAGATAGTATGTACGTTAGTGAAAAACATGATAGCTAAGCCATGGACATCAGTAATGCAGATAGTATGTAGGTTAGTAAAATAACATGATGGCTAAGCCATGGACATCAGTATGCAGATAGTATGTACGTTAGTGAAATAACATGATGGCTAAGCCTGGACATCAGTATGCAGATAGAGCTAGACGTTGCTCAGTATGTACGTTAGTGAAATAAACATGATGGCTAAGCCCTGGCCATCAGTATTGCAGATAGAGCTAGTTAAGCCATGGACATCCGTAATGCAGATAGAGCTAGACCTTGCTCAGTGCTTCAGCCATTCAACTAGAATTTTGAATCCCAGGTTAAGAAGAAGTGATCGAAGAAAACAAAATGAAGATAACAGTGCCACACAAACTACATGAAAAAGGCCTACCAAGGAAATTGACACTGCAGAATAGACAGGTAGAGTCCACCCGGGGTAGTCATTACGGTGTCACCAAATTACGATGATGCTGGCATTTCATAAATTACAGGAGAAAAAAAAACACAACATGAAGGCTTTCTGGATCCAAAACAGGCAAACAGTCTTCAGTTAAAGAGAAAAAAAATCGGTGGAAGATAGCGAAGAAAGAAAAAAACCTAGTAGAGTAAAAGAGAATGACAGAGAAGGGGAAAATACTTGCAGTAAATTTCCTGTTCGTGGGTATTCTGTGTATACTGAATGAATCCCGGCATCTCCACGGAGGTTGAGCATAAACTAAAGTGAGGCTAACAAAGAAAGAAAGCATGGAAAAGGGCAGTGTCAAACACAGTGACAGAAAAGACGAAACTACTAGCACTGAATTTACCAGACCATTGATATGAAATGTATACTGAATGAATCCCGGCATCTTCACAGGGATTAAGCATAAACTGAAGTAAGGCTGATGAAAAAGTATAATTTTCTGTATAAGACGAGATTCAGAGCTTGCCAGTGGACGGCCAGTGGAGGGTTTAGCGTTGTCAGTTAAATATAGTTCTTTTTTCAGGTTCTCTGAATACATTTTAACCAAGTCTTTTCAAGATAAACTGACGATTCGTTTGTCTGCTACCGCTACATGTTTTGTTTCACAACTTATTCAGTGGATTGAACAGTTGTTAGTTCGCGTGTTGAATGTGCAGTGTGTGTATGCGCATGCGCACGATTTGTGCTATTTCTGTTGCATCGTACGTCTGTCATTTATGATTTCACGGTGAGATGCGAGTGTATTTAAAGAGTACCCGACCACTCCCGACCTACAAAAAGAAAGGGATATGACGTTCTGTGGTCACGTGACTACATGATGCATTATGGATATTATCTTGTCACGGTATAGGCCACAATGGCTTCCCGAAAGCTCGGGCCAAGCAGTGTTCGTGTCGAGAAATCTCTTTAGAGGGGATATGGAGGGATGCATAGATGAAAATTACAGCCACTTGCATTCGCCGGGAATGAGGATTGTAAACAAATCAGAAGAAAAAAGATAATGATGTCGTGATTGATGGGTCACCATGGTGGCATGGGTTTGTAGTAGAAGATCATTGCGGTTGAATATCAATGGAAACAACAATTTAGATTCACATCTTTATTCACAAAGGGTTTGGGTCTAAATGTACACTGCGGATTTAGAAGAAAAAAAAAACTCGTGTGTTTGACATGTGTGCGTGTAAATCGTACACCTAAAATATGGTTCCTTCCTTCAGAAGTGCCGTTTTAGAACAAAAAAAGGTCCTATGCGTCCCATGTGGGGTTCTAGTGATTGTTTCAGAATAAACTGAATTTCCACCGTCTAGAATTGCTGGTCTGTGTTTTTCTCTTTTTCCTCTCTTTCTCTCAGATTCTTTTGTTTCTTTCTTTTTCTTTTTAAGATTTTTTTTTTACTATTGTTTCCTGCTTTCTGCCATTTCGACCCTTTCATCTGTCTTTATTGAAGAGAGTCTTTGCACTTTTTCAGTCCTGCGTTTCTGTTGTAATCTTACAGCTTACTAACGCTGTAAACACTATCCGCAGTGGACGCTAGTTACCATGCTTTTCTTTTTTGAGTAACTTTGAGGCAACGTTATGTTTGTATCAATCCTTTTTACTCAATTTTCTGAAGTGTACATGACAATTCAAGCTCGTTAGCTAGTGCCCTAATGGTCCGGAGATTTTTCTCTGCATGTAAGTAGGTCAGTGGTTTACCTATGATGTTATCAGATATGATGCATGTTCTGTCGATCGTAGTCTTTGTAGTTTCTTCGCTTTTCAAGACAGAACTTTTTTTATTCAGTCTGCGTGCTGACAGCCATTATAGGGTCCTACCTAGTCGGCTACTCAGTACTAACACCGATACTGAAATGGGCTATTCATGTGTGGGACTTGGATGCTTCATACTGGGTTAAATCTTTCTGCCAATGCATTCCAGTAGCCTCCCCTGTTCCCCCTCTCTGTCCCACTCGATTTCCACCCCACTCTCTTTCCGAAATCCTTAAGATAGGCGTCTGTGGGAGGGAATGATTATAGTGGGATTATTGTGTACAGAGACACAAATGTTCAGGATATTCAGGTCTTCGAAGGAAGGGAGTTTTATTGGAAAATAAATCTGCTACACAGAGAGATGAAAAAATATTCTGGACGCCCCAGTCTTTGAAGGGGGAGGGGAGGGGGGGATCACTAATGGGAGATAAATCCTGAACAAACACAAACATCTTCATGGTAACTCAGGTCTTTGAAGGAAGGGAATCCGCGAAATTCTAATACAGAACAAGGCAAAAAATGTTCCAGAAATAGGCGTCTTTAGAGGGAGGGGGCATTTATAAGCAGGTAAATTTAGCACGACTTCCAAAATGTTCCAGAACGTGGTCTGCAAAGGGTGTGAGTCTGTATGATGGAGATAATCCAGCACAACGTCAAAAATATTCAAGAACCTGGTCTATAAAGAGAGGGAGTCTTCAAAAGAGGAATGAATATGTACAAAGTGAAACCAATGTTCCAGAAACTCATCTTTCAATGGAAGAAATCTTTATAGAGGAGAAAACCATGGTACAAAGTTGGAGAAAAAAAAAAACAATGCTCCAGAAATTGTCGTCTTTAAAGAGAGGGAGTCTTATAGGGGAGTTAACTCTTAAAGTAATAAATGCTTTCATGAAGTCTTTGAAGGAAGAGAGTCGTCGTATGGGAGATAAATCCAGTGCAGAAGTAAAAAAAAAATGCTCAGGAAACTCAAGTCTTTCAAGGGATGGTATCTTCATAAGCACGAAAGCTTTAGCACAAAGTCGAACATGCTTCAGAAATCGAAATCTTTAAGAGGGGAGGGGGAAGGAGGGGAGCCTGTACATGTGAGATGTATCTAATACGAAGTCATCAATGCTCCAGAAACGCAAGTCCTTAAAGGGAGGAACTCTTATGTAGAAGGCAAAACTATCCAAAGAAAAAAGTGAGCCAAGAACTCAGTTTTGACAGGAGGCAGTCTCTATAAAAGCTGACGACGAACAGCACAGAGCCAGTCAAGATAGAGATGGCGGTCACTGGTCAAAAACTACACTCGAGACTCAGTTCAAATGCTTATACACGAAAGCTTGGACGTTGGAAATCGAAATCTCGAAATCGAAATTAAACGAGGACAGGGGTAGTGGGAAGCGCGGTACATGTTTATCTAATACGTAGTCTCAATGCTCCAGAAACGCAACTTAGGGAGGAACTCTTAGAAGGTCACAAAATTACTCCAAGAAAAAGCCAAGAACTCCAGTTTTCGAACCAGAGGCATTAAAATGCAGAAAGAACAGATTACAACCGATAGTGAGTGTCGGTTTCATTGGTCAAACTGATACTCTGACGCTGTTCAATCCTTGGAATCCTCATCGATCGAGGTGGATAACCCGGTTGAACATCGATTCCTCCAGAACTGGAATAGCAGGCAGCGCGTTGTGAGAAAGCGCAAGGGTGTTCAGATCAATTAGCAGAGCTGTGCGTTTCAAATGATGAGGGACAAAGATGGCTGATGGAATTCAGAAGAGCTTGCGCTCCATGAATACAACTCGCGTTATCCAAGATGGAGGCGCATTAATCAGAAGAAGCTAAGTTAAACTGGAATGCTTGAGCTTCGTTTTTCCTTCGTTCTGTCTGCCATGTAGTGTCGCAGATTCTGATAACCCCTACCGATTGGTGTGAGGACCAGCGGCCTATGACATTGGACTCCAAGAAACAGGCTGTGGAGCGCGCAAGGAGGGCGGCAAATGGTGAGGACGACGAGCTGTGCCGCCAAGCTATGCGTGCAATGTTTGCATAACGTCAAAGGGGAGACAACTGGTGCACCATTCCTCACTGCTATGCCCCCCCCCCCCCCCCCCCCTCTCGCCATTCCGCAGCCCAGGTTACAGTCCTGGTGGCCTGGGGGTTGTTGGAAGGCCTTCATTGCATCACCCAAAGGCACACAGCAGAGCGGGGGTGGGAAGAGAGGATTGGGCGTCAGGTACGTTTTTGTTTTCTTTAGCATGCACACGAAACTGGTTAAACTCCCCCCCCCCACACACACACGCACAGAGAGAAGAAGAGAGAGAGAGAGAGAGAGAGTATCTGGGCCTAGAGAAACGTCCAGCAGGGCATGACAATAACACATAGCCTGTAGCTCGGGCAGCAGAGAAGGTTATGTACGGTCATCACGGAATCTGTCCATTGAACGCGCGCGCGCGCGCGCGTGTGTGTGTGTGTGTGTGAGAGAGAGAGAGAGAGAGAGAGAGAGAGAGAGAGAGAGGAGAGAGAGAGAGAGATCTGCGCATCTTGTTGGAAAGTTAGATCATGTTCGTCTTTGCTCTATCTTTCCTATATGCTTATCATAACCATCTGAATGTCTGTTTCGTCGCTGTCCACAATTTCTATAGACCACTGATTCTGTGTCCGCCTGTCTACCAATACCAATTTCTTATTAAGACCATCTGAATGTCTGTGTCGTCCACCTGTCTACCAATTCCAATTTCTTATTAAGACCATCTGAATGTCTGTGTCGTCCCCTGTCTATCAATTACCAATTTCTTATTAAGACCATCTGAATGTCTGTGTCGTCCGCCTGTCTATCAATACCAATTTCTTATTAAGACCATCTGAATGTCTGTGTCGTCCGCCTGTCTATCAATACCAATTTCTTATTAAGACATCTGAATGTCTGTGTCGTCCGCCTGTCTACTAACACCCATTCGTTAGTCCTCTTTGTTTGTCGGTAACGGTTTGGTGAATTTCTTTGTTTGTCGTGAGATGTGAGACAATAGCATTTGTTTTCTATGTTAACCATTTATTATGTAATTAGTTTAATATAGTAATAATTTCTATTTTTTTTAAATCAGGATGGTCTTGATCACGAGTCTGTGCAGATAGTCAGGAAAAGTGTACCTTCGTCAACTGGCGACAGCATAATTGTCGCCCCTTTTCAGAATGCACCAAATGGGAATCATTTGAGTGTTTGGTTGGTGGTTGGTTGGTTGGTTGGTTGATTGGTTGGTTGGTTGATTTTGTTTTAATTTTGTTGTTGTTGTTCTGCGATGTATTCCTGTCAGGGGATTCAAAGTATCCGAGGCCCTTGCAGCTATACTCCGGGATTTGAACTCAAACCCATGCACATGCCGGCCATTGAAGGTTCTGAGAGAAGGGCCAGGCTGCCATTGCCTTCTCACTGAGTGGATGTGATCAGAACAGGAAATGTTTGGAGAAGGGGGAGACAGAGGCGGTGACGAAGGAGGAGGGGAGGTGATGGGGAGGCAGGGGGTGAGGGGGAGGCAGGGGGTGAGGGGGAGGCAGGGGGTGATGGGGAGGCAGGGGGTGAGGGGGAGGCAGGGGGTGATGGGGAGGCAGGGGGTGAGGGGGAGGCAGGGGGTGAGGGGGAGGAGAAGCAGACTTTTTTTTCTTAATTGTTCGTTTCCGTGCAGGCTGATCAGAATCTTAATGTTCAGAGAATAATGTGACTGTTTGGGAAGATGCTGTGAGATAATAATGGCAACTTTTTTTTTTCTTAAATATACGCATGCGTGCGTGCGTCCGCGCGCATGTGTGTGTGTGTGTGTGTGTGTGTGTGTCGTGCGTGCGTGCGTGCGTGCGTGCGTGCGTGCGTGCGTGCGTGCGTGCGTGCGTGCGTTGCGTGCGTGTGTGTGTGTGTGTGTGTGTGTGTGCGTGTATATATGTGTTGCATGTGTGTGTGTGTGTGTTGCGTGTATATATGTGTATGGTGTGTGTGTATGTGTGCGCATGTGTGTGTATGTGTGTGTATGTGTGTGTTGTGTGTGTGTGTGTGTGGTGTGTGTGTGTGTGTGTGTGTGTGTGTGTGTGTGTGTGTGTGTGTGTGTACGAGTCAACTGGCATAATCAATACTCCCATCACATCGCTTAGCAAAACAGTTTTCTTTCTTTCTTTCTATCATTTTTTCCTTCCTGTCTTCAGATGATCATGACGAAAACGGCACGAACTGAACGAGGCCTTGGAGTGATGATGATGATGATTGATGATGACCGGGATAACGCCATCGATGTCATTATTGGCTTAATGCTTGCAGTTTACAAAATGGCCCAGGAATTATGTCGTCAGTTTCATGATTACAGACATTATGTGTATCTGCGGCGTTAAAAAAAAAAAGAAGAAAAGATAAAAAGAAGTTATTCCCCGTGTGGTATTCTGTAGCCTTCTGCAAGAAGCGGAGCGTATACCATGGCGATCACAAGGCACACGAAGCACCAGGTAGTCCACCTTCTGCAAGAAGCAGAGCGTATACCATGGCGATCACAAGGCACACGAAGCACCAGGTAGTCCACCTTCTGCAAGAAGCGGAGCGTTATACCATGGCGATCACAAGGCACACGAAGCACCAGGTAGTCCACCTTCTGCAAGAAGCGGAGCGTATACCATGGCGATCACAAGGCACACGAAGCACCAGGTAGTCCACCTTCTGCAAGAAGCGGAGCGTATACCATGGCGATCACAAGGCACACGAAGCACCAGGTAGTCCACCAACGCCAAGAAAGGTTTTGGAAGTTGACCATTTGCGTAGCTCGACGCATACATACATACATACATGCATCTACATACATACATACATACATACATACATACATATCATACATACTATACATACATACATACATACACGCACATGCATACATACATGCATACACACACGTACGTACATATATACATACATACATACATACATACATACATACATACATACATACATACATACATACATACATACATACATACATACGTGCATACACACAACATACATACAACATACATACATACAACATACATACATACATACAAACAAACACACACATGCACACAGGCCCTGTGTATAGTTGGGCTAAGCAATAAAAACTATACACTGCTACTTACTTATTCACCATAATAAATAAAGCCACGAGACACAAATGTATAAAGCAAGGGAAAGTTTAAACAAAGTTTGATTGTTCTCAATTCAGATTCTTTCCGTTCATTATCCACTGACTCCGCGACCAGTCCATCATTGTCCTCACCGAGGGCGTAGCAGGTGGGTGTCCTGCGTATGCTGGATCAGAACAGGTGCCCCTGGACACCACTGAAGTGATTGGGTAGCAGTGCAGGTCTCCTCCGGAGGGTTACCTCATGACAAGTCAAAATATCGATCGCTCCCTGTGGACTACTTGCGCCGAAGGTGCGCTAGGACAGCCTGGGTGTGGCTATGGACGGGAAGTGGGAGTCAGTGACGTGGCAGTAATGCCATTGAGGTGGAAAGAAAGATGAATCAGGAAAACAATGTTATCGGTAAGGCCTGGGGGTCTGAAAGGAAATCTGATTCTGATCATGTGTCTTTCTTCTTTCTCTGTCTGCCTTCCTTTGCAAGTATATCATCATATACGATCTGGAGGCTGGTCAAGTATGTCATCATATACGATCTGGAGGCTGGTCAAGTATGTCATCATATACGATCTGGAGGCTGGTCAAGTATTCATCATATACGATCTGGAGGCTGGTCAAGTATGTCATCATATACGATCTGGAGGCTGGTCAAGTATGTCATCATATACGATCTGGAGGCTGGTCAAGTATGTCATCATATACGATTGAGCTGGTAGTAGATCTATACGCTGAGCTGGTCAAGTATATCATCATATACGATCTGGAGGCTGGTCAAGTATATCATCATATACGATCTGGAGGCTGGTCAAGTATGTCATCATATACGATCTGGAGGCTGGTCAAGTATGTCATCATATACGATCTGGAGGCTGGTCAAGTATGTCATCATATACGATCTGGAGGCTGGTCAAGTATGTCATCATACACGATCTGGAGGCTGGTCAAGTATGTCATCATAACGATCTGGAGGCTGGTCAAGTATGTCATCATACACGATCTGAGCTGTCAAGTATGTCATCATATACGATCAGGGCTGGTCAAGTAATCATCATATACGATCTGAGGCTGGTCAAGTATGTCATCTATACGATCTGGAGGCTGGTCAAGTATGTCATCATATACGATCTGGAGGCTGGTCAGTATGTCATCATATACGATGGAGGCTGGTCAAGTATGTCATCATACACGATCTGGAGCTGGTCAAGTATGTCATCATATACGACTGGAGGCTGGTCAAGTATGTCATCATAACGATCTGGAGGCTGGTCAAGTATGTCATCATATACGATCATGGAGGCTGGTCAAGTATGTCATCATATACGATCTGGAGGCTGGTCAAGTATGTCATCATACACGATCTGGAGGCTGGTCAAGTATGTCATCATAACGATCTGGAGCTGGTCAAGTATGTCATCATAACGATCTGGAGGCTGGTCAGTATGTCATCATATACGATCTGGAGGCTGGTCAAGTATGTCATCATACGATCTGGAGGCTGGTCAAGTATGTCATCATATACGATCTGGAGGCTGGTCAAGTATGTCATCATAACGATCTGGAGGCTGGTCAAGTATGTCATCAATATACGATCTGGAGGCTGGTCAAGTATGTCACATACACGATCTGGAGGCTGGTCAAGTATTCATCATATACGATCTGGAGGCTGTCAAGTTATGTCATCATATACGATCTGGAGGCTGGTCAAGTATGTCATCATATACGATCTGAGCTGGTCAAGTATTCATCATATACGATCTGGAGGCTGGTCAAGTATGTCATCATATACGATCTGGAGGCTGGTCAAGTATGTCATCATATACGATCTGGAGGCTGGTCAAGTATGTCATCATATACGATCTGGAGGCTGGTCAAGTATGATCATCATATAACGATCTGGAGGCTGGTCAAGTATGTCATCATATACGATCTGGAGGCTGGTCAAGTATGTCATCATATACATCTGGAGGCTGTCAAGTATGTCATCATATACGATTGGAGGCTGGTCAAGTATGTCATCATATACATCTGGCTGGCAATTCCATTCGATCGGAGGCTGGTCAAGTATGTCATCATATAATCTGAGCTGTAATTTCATCATCTTGGAGCTGGTCAAGTATGTCATCATATACGAACCATCTGGAGGCTGGTCAAGTAGTATCATCATATACGAACCATCTGGAGGCTGGTCAAGTATGTCATCATATACGAACCATCTGGAGGCTGGTCAAGTATGTCATCATATACGGAACCATCTAGAGAGCTGGTCAAGTAATCATCATATACGAACCATCTGGAGGCTGGTCAAGTATATCATCATATACGAACCATCTGGAGGCTGGTCAAGTATGTCATCATATACGGAACCATCTGGAGGCTGGTCAAGTATATCATCATATACGGAACCATCTGGAGGCTGGTCAAGTATATCATCATATACGGAACCATCTGGAGGCTGGTCAAGTATATCATCATATACGGAACCATCTGGAGGCTGGTCAAGTATATCATCATATACGGAACCATCTGGAGGCTGGTCAAGTATATCATCATATACGGAACCATCTGGAGGCTGGTCAAGTATATCATCATATACGGAACCATCTGGAGGCTGGTCAAGTATGTCATCATATACGGAACCATCTGGAGGCTGGTCAAGTATTCATCATATACGGAACCATCTGGAGGCTGGTCAAGTATGTCATCATATACGGAACCATCTGGAGGCTGGTCAAGTATGTCATCATATACGGAACCATCTGGAGGCTGGTCAGTTTTGCGTATTTTCACTTTGTTAAAGCTCTGCGATCACGTAGAGTTGCGACACGTTTGCGCAGTCCGTTAGAAGAGGACGAAGTTGTGAGTGTCATTTCTGTGGGAAAACATTTGAGGTGGGACATGTATCTGTAGTACAGTAGTTTCACTCAGTAGTGTTAAGTACAGAGAGTTTATCAGATGTAATTCAGTGGATTCACTCATATTGTAGTATAGTAGGTTTACAGTATCTGTAAGTACAGCAGAGTTTCACTCAGTATTGTTAGTACAGTAGAGTTTCACTCAGTATCTGTAAATACAGTAGAGTTTCACTCAGCATCTGTTAAGTAGAGTTTCACTCAGATCTGTAAGTATAGTAGAGTTTCACCCAGTATATGTAAGTACAGTAGAGTTTCACCAGCATATGCTAAGTACAGTAGAGTTTCACTAAGTATCTGTAAGTACAGTAGCGTTTCACTCAGTATCTGTAAGTACAGTAGAGTTTCACTAGTATCTGTAAGACAGAGTTTCACTCAGTATCTGTAAGTACAGTAGGGTTTCAAGCAGTATATGTAAGTACAGTAGAGTTTCACCAGTATCTGTACGTAGTAGAGTTTCACTCAGTATCTGTAAGTATAGCTAGAGTTTCACTCAGTATCTGTAAGTACTAGTAGAGTTTCACCAAAGTATATGTAAGTACAGTAGAGTTTCACTCAGTATCTGTAAGTATAGTAGAGTTTCATCAGTATCTGTAAGTGCAGTAGAGTTTCAATCAGTATCTGTAAGTACATATAGAGTTTCACCCAGTATCTGTAAGTATCAGCAGAGTTTTACTCAGTATCTGTAAGTATAGTAGAGTTTTACTCAGTATCTGTAAGTACAGTAGAGTTTCACTCAGTATCTGTAAGTAGAGTTTCACTCAGATATGTAAGTACAGTAGAGTTTCACTCAGTATCTGTAAGTACAGTAGAGTTCACTCAGTATCTGTAAGTTAGTAGAGTTTCACTCAGTATCTGTAAGTACAGTAGAGTTTCACTCAGTATCTGTAAGTGTAAGTAGAGTTTACTCAGTATCTGTAAGTAGTAGAGTTTTACTCAGTATATGTAAGTACAGTAGAGTTTCACTCAGTATCTGTAAGTACAGTAGAGTTTCACTCAGTATCTGTAAGTGTAGTAGAGTTTCACTCAGTATCTGTAAGTACAGTAGAGTTTCACTCAGTGTCTGTAAGTACAGTAGAGTTTCACTCAGTATCTGTAAGTACAGTAGAGTTTCACTCAGTATCTGTAAGTAGAGTTTCACTCAGTATATGTAAGTACAGTAGAGTTTCACTCAGTATCTGTAAGTACAGTAGAGTTTCACCACTCAGTATCTGTAAGTAGAGTTTCACTCAGTATCTGTAAGTACAGTAGAGTTTCACTCAGTGTCTGTAAGTACAGTAGAGTTTCACTCAGTATATGTAAGTACAGTAGAGTTTCACTCAGTATCTGTAAGTATAGCAGGGTTTCACTCAGTATATGTAAGTACAGTAGAGTTTCACTCAGCATCTGTAAGTATAGTAGAGTTTCACTCAGTATCTGTAAGTAGAGTTTCACTCAGTATCTGTAAGTATAGTAGAGTTTCACTCAGTATCTGTAAGTGCAGTAGAGTTTCACTCAGCATCTGTAAGTAGAGTTTCACTCAGTATCTGTAAGTATAGTAGAGATTCACTCAGTATCTGTAAGTATAGTAGAGTTTCACTCAGTATCTGTAAGTACAGCAGAGTTTCACTCAGTATATGTAAGTATAGCAGAGTTTCACTCAGTATATGTAAGTATAGCAGAGTTTCACTCAGTATCTGTAAGTACAGTAGAGTTTCACCAGTATCTGTAAGTACAGCAGAGTTTCACTCAGTATATGTAAGTACAGTAGAGTTTCACTCAGTATATGTAAGTACAGTAGAGTTTCACCCAGTATCTGTAAGTACAGCAGAGGTTTACTCAGTATATGTGAGTACAGTAGAGTTTCACCCACTATCTGTAAGTATAGCAGAGTTTCACTCAGTATCTGTAAGTACAGTAGAGTTTCACTCAGTATCTGTAAGTATAGCAGAGTTTCACGCAGCATATGTAAGTATAGCAGAGTTTCACGCAGCATATGTAAGTATAGCAGAGTTTCACGCAGCATATGTAAGTATAGCAGAGTTTCAGGCAGCATATGTAAGTATAGCAGAGTTTCTCTCAGTCCAGTCGGGGTGGAAATCCCCACGGGAACGCTAATGGCTTTGGTTCGATTGACGGTTTCTTGTGTGCACTTACTTCCTTGCTTTTATTTTTTTTTCTGGGACGAAGAGTTTTAATCATTTATTCATTTATTCAAACTTCGATGGATACGTGCTCACTTGCTAGCCTATCTACCGACTTACTCATTAATTCACACGTTTGTTTATTTCTTGCAAAGTCTTACATACAAATGCATTTGTGAGATTCAAATTTCATTATTAGTATTTTTGTGAACTTCAACTCTTTAGATTTATCACAGGTTTATGTAAGTTTAGAACTGTACTCCTCTTTCACACAAAGCAAAAACAGAATTACATCCTCTCCTCCACCCTCCACCCCCACCCCCGCCCCCCTCCTCCTGCAAGAAAAAAGAAAATAATGGCTGGAGATGAGGTGGTGGAGAAGGAGGAGGAGGAGGAGGGAGGACAAGATGATATCGGTGTTCATGTTCTTCTTGCTGATGACAATGATGATGACAATATAAAGATCAAAATTAAAGGATATGACAAGAAATCAACCAGTTGATAACATCCAAAGCTACGGGGCTCAGAAAATGAACAGAACTGATCAAAAAGGTAATAAAAAATTAATAAATCAATAACTAAATCAATATGTAGACGAAGAAATAAATGAAATAATGAAAACAAAAAACCAGTAAAATCAAAATGTCGATGGAATGGATAATTGTGATCGTGGCGGTGGTGGTAGTGGTGGTGTGCCGATAATTACAGTGATGATCATGATCAAGATCACAACACGACCATAATGACGATGATAATGACGACGGCGATGGCGGCGGCAGTGACGACGACGACGACGACGCCACTGATGATGACGACAATGATGGTAAAGTTGATGCTAAAGAGGATGCCATGATGATGATATGAAAAAAACAACCAACGACTGATAATATCCACCCTTTAAAGAAACCACCCCACCATGACTGATGCCTGTTTCCTCCTTCAGTGTGAGGGTGATCGGGTGTCGGGTATGAGGGTGATCGGGTGTCGGGTATGAGGGTGATCGGGTGTCGGGTATGATGGTGATCAGTGTCGGGCATGATTGTGACTGGGTGTCGGGTATGAGAGTGATCGGGTGTCGGGTATGAGGGTGATCGGGTGTCGGGTATGAGGGTGATCGGGTGTCGGAGTATGATGGTGATCGGGTATCGGATATGATGGTGATCGGGTGCGTATGATGGTGATCGGGTGCGGTATGATGGTGATCGGGTGTCGGGTATGAGGTTGATCGGTGCGGGTATGAGGGTGATCGGGTATCGAGTATGAGTGGTGATCGGGTGTCGGGTATGATGGTGATCGGGTGTCGGGTATGAGGTTGATCGGGTGCGGGTATGGGTGATCGGGTGATCGAGTATGATGGGTGATCGGGTGTCGGGTATGATGGTGATCGGGTGTCGGGTATGAGGTTGATCGGGTGTCGGGTATGATGGTGATCGGGGTGTGTCGGGTATGAGGTGATCGGGTGTCGGGTATGAGGTGATCGGGTGTCGGGTATGATGGTGATCGGGTGGGTATGATGGTGATCGGTGTGGGTATGAGGTGATCGGGTGTCGGGTATGATGGTGATCGGGTGTGGGGTATGATGGGTGATCGGGTGTGGGTATGATGGTGATCGGGTGTGGGTATGATGGTGATCGGGTGTCGGGTATGATGGTGATCGGGTGTCGGTATGATGGTGATCGGTGTGGGTATGATGGTGATCATGTGTCGGGTATGATGGTGATCGGGTGTGCGGGTATGATGGTGATCGGGTGTGGGGTATGATGGTGATCGGGTGTCGGGTATGATGGTGATCGGGTGTCGGGTATGATGGTGATCGGGTGTGGGTATGATGGTGATCGGGTGTCGGGTATGATGGTGATCGGGTGTGGGGTATGCAGTGTGATCATGTGTCGGGTATGATGGTGATCATGTGTCGGGTATGATGGTGATCGGGTGTGGGGTATGATGGTGATCGGGTGTCGGTATGATGGTGATCGGGTGTCGGGTGGTTCATTCATGCCTCACGTTTTACCCATCTTCGGCAGTTGCGCGTCAACAGCTAGTTATCACCTAAATATACAACATCACACACACCACACACACACACACACACACACACACCAACACCACACACACACACACACACACATTCATTCATTCATTCATGCATGCGTATATTTCGGTCTTTCTGCATCTGTCATTGTCTGTCCTCAGTTTCTCCTTCTTTTGTTCGTAGTGATGACCACAGGCATTCAGTATAGTGAATGAGTCCATTGTGATCACTATACTGAGGGCACCTGGCATGCCATTACTTTCTCTTTACTCAATGGACCCTTCCCCTTGCTCATCCTCTCTCTCTCTCTCTCTCTCTCTCTCTCTCTCTCTTTTCTCTCTCTCTCTCTCTCTCTCTCTCTCTCTCTCCACCGATGTGTGTGTGTGTGTGTGTGTGTGTGTGTGTGTCAAGTCATGTCAAGTCAAGTCAAGTCAAAATTTTATTTCCAGATGGAACATTGAATAAGCAGAGAAACTGCTTCTTTTTTTTTTACATCAAGCCATCATAACAAAACAAAGAAACTTGAATAATAAAATATGAAAACGAAGTTGTTGTTTTGTGTGTGTGGTGTGTGTGTGTGTGTGTGTGTGTGTGTGTGTGTGTGTGTGTGTGTGTGTGTGTGTGTGTGTGTGTGTGTGTGTGTGTGTGTGTGTGTGTGTGTGTGTGTGTGTGTGTGTTGGCCTACTTGTCAGAGCATCGACAGATCTCTGGACTAAAGTGCATGTGTGCACGAAACAGAACGTGCACAAGCCCATGATTACCAATCTGTGTGATTACTGGCTATTCTGCTGCTGTGCATGTGTTTAAGCCGCTGAACGAGGGAATAAACGAGAAGTGTGTGTGTGTGTGTGTGTGTGTGTGTGTGTGTGTGGTGGTGGTGGTGTGTGTGTGTGTGTGTGTGGTGCGTGTGTGGTGCGTGCGTGGTGTGTGTGTGTGTGTGTGTGTGTGTGTGTGTGTGTTGTGCGTGCTGTGCGTGCACTGCGCTGCGTCTGGTCGTGCGTGCGTGTGTGTGTGTGTGTGTGCGGTGTGTGTGTAGTAGGTGGTCGGTGCTTCGTGCGTGCGTGCGTGCAGTACGTGCGTGTTGCGTGGGCGTGCTCTGCTGCGTGTGTGTGGGTGGTGTGTGTGTGGTGTGTGTGTTTGTGTCTGTGTGTGTGTGTATGGTCCTTCTGTTTCTACAAAAACGAAAAAGCTGTCGAATCGTACATTTTGTATTCTCCTGCTACTATTAAGAAGAGTACGCGCGCTTCCGTGTCAGCAAGGGCATAATTACATCCATTTTGGGGAAGACTACTTTCCCTTGATCGATGAGAAGGAGCGTGGTTTCAGGGAGACTTGATCGATAAAAAATACAACTATCTCAGTTACCTGGTAAATATGATACGTCACAACCATGCATACATTTTAAACACAAATCAAAACGTGTGCAGTAAGTAACAATTATTGTTATCATTATC
>CM031611.1:6593337-6598337 GCA_018398815.1 Conus ventricosus | reverse complement strand
GACAGACAGACAGACAGATAGATAGATAGATAGATAGATAGAATAGATAAATAGATAGATAGATAGATAGATAGATAGATAGATAGATAGACAGATATGTATCCGTGTGTGATGCATGTGCGAGGAGGGAGGGCAGAGGGGCGTGCATGCGACCAATTGTGTTTGTGTGTGTGCGTGCGTCTGTATGTGTGTGTGTGCGTGTGCGTGTGCGTGTGTGTGTGTGTGTTGGTGTGTGTTGGTGTGTTGGCCGCCGTCGTCTGGACTTGAGCATGAAACGAGACCAACGTTATCTGGACCACCCCTGTTATCTGGACGTCCAGATAATGCGATGGGCCTCAAAACGCCTTTCTGACGCTCCCTTTAGTCATGTGACGGAGTTTCATCACCTGATTGGTCAAGTCCAACAGCGCGGTTTTCAAGCATGGAGAGTGTAACATAAGTTACACAAATGAGCGGGAGGTCCAGATAGCTGCTGTAAAACCAGACGGGTGACATCAGAGGGCTCACAGCGCGCAGCCGGGCCTCAGGTGCACCTTGAGATGGCTCCCACTCAAATCTGTCGGTCGATTATACACTACTAATTCCGCTGAGTAAACGTTTTTTTCAGTGATTTTGCTAACTATATTTATTGTCTTTAACTAACCGCTCTCTTTCATTAACGTTCTCTCTTCTCTCTCTCTGTACATACCTCCTCCTCCTCCTCCCCCCCCCCCCCTTCCTCAGCTCTCTGTTTCTCTCTCTCTCTCTTCTCTCTCTCTCTCTGTTTGCTCCTCCCTTTCTCTTCCCTGTCTCCTCTCTCTCTCTCTCTCTCTCTCTCTCTCTCTCTCTCTCTCTCTCTCTCTCTTCCTCTCCTCCCTTTCTCTCCCTCTCTCTCCCTTCCCCCTCCTCTCTCTCCCCCTCTCTGTCTCACCCCCTTTCTCTCTCTCACAGAAGGCCTGCAGTGGGCTCACACATGAAGTCCAGCCAGCAAATATCCCCCCACCCACCACTACCCCTACCCCCAACCCACCTCAGTGCATGCATGCCATGTGTCACGTCACGCATCTTCGTTTGGTTCCAGACTCGTGGTACTCAACCATGTGCTCGTCACCTCTTCCTTCAGCTCGTGGTCGATGATGACTGTTTTTCTGGCGTCGTCAACTTGTGTGTATGTGTGTGTGTGTGTGTGTGTGTGTGGGTGTGTGTGTGTGTGTGTGTGTGTGTGTGTGGTGTGTGTGGTGTGTGTGTGTTGTGTGTGTGTGTGTGGTGTGTGTGTGTGTGTGGTGTGTGTGTGTTTACGAGCGTGCGTGCGTGTAAGTGGAGTGGGTTTGGGGAGAGAAGGAAAAAGTGGGAGGAAAGTGAGGTTTGAGCATGGAAAGCGGTTTCCTATTTTCTGAATGACTTTCATCGACTGGTCTGAGGTCATTTACTCTAACCCAGCCTTCTGCAGTCTGAGCGGTAGTAATCTCCCCTGACTCCCCCCCCCCCTCCCTCCCTAAGTAAGTTCCGGTAAATAGTGTTTGATCGCTTAAGTTGGTTGGGAAGCATTGTCCTGTTTACTATTCCTCTTTTGGGTGTTTTGTGTTGTTTGGGAAAGACGGTGTCTTCTTTGAAAGGTCGGCCATTTGTACCACAGACCATCCTGAAAGATACGATCCCCACAGGAGCACCGATCCATCAGGACAGATGACCTTGGCAGATCACTGTCTTGAAAACGCTGAGGACAGTCATTCTGATGCCAACTACATGCAGTGAACGCTGAGGACAGTCATTCTGAATGCCAACTACATGACGTGAACGCTGAGGACAGTCCATTTGAGCCAACTACATGCAGGAACGCTGAGGACAGTCCATTCGATGCCAACTACATGCATGAACGCTGAGGACATCATTCTGATGCCAACTACATGCAGTGAAGAAAAGACTGAAGGAAACGATAGTCGTTTTACGTGCTTGCGTGCTGCGGCGTGCGTGCTTGCGTGCGTGCAGTGCGTCGAGTGTGTCTGTAGTGTGTGTGTGTGTGGTGGTGTGGTGGTGGGGTGGTGTTGTGTGTGTGTGTGTGGTGTGTGTGTGTGTTGTGGTGTGTGTGTGTGTGTGTGTACGAGTCCATGTGGTGTGTGTGTGTGTGTGTGTGTGTGTGTGTGTGTGTTGTGTGTGTGTGTGTGTGTGTGTGTGTGTGTGTGTGTGTGTGTGTGTGTTCCGTGTGCATGTGTCCGTGTGTGTGTGTGTGTGTGTGTGTGTGTGTGTGTGTGTGTGTGGTGTGTGTGTGTGTGTGTGTGTGTTGTGTTGTGTGTGTGCTATGTGTGTGTGTGTGTGTGTGTGTGTGTGTGTGTGTGTGTGTGTGTGTGTCCCTGTGTGTGTGTGTGTGTGTGTGTGTGTGTGTGTGTGTGTGTGTGTGTCTGTGTGTGTTGTGTTGTGTGTGTTGTGTGTGTGTGTGTGTGTGTGTGTGTGTGTGTGTGTGTGTGTGTGTGTGTGTGTGTCCCCTTCAGACATGGCTAGGATCTTTTAAACAGAGCATTTACATTTGCATTTTCCCCTTCTCGTGTGTATGTTCGTGATCGGTCAAATGATCGCCATGCATAAATTTGTGAGATCTCATTTCTCTTAATACATTTCAGATTGTCAGCCATGATATCCGTCACTTTGCAAATGCTTACAGGACCTCTCTCTCTCTCTCTCTCTCTCTCATCTCTCATCTCTCTCTCTCTCTCTCTCTCTCTCTCTCTTCTCTCTCTCTCCTTCTTCTTCTTCTTCTTCTTCTTCTTCTTCTTCTTCTTCTTCTTTTTCATAATGTTATTACACCTTAACAGCATGATTTTGTTTATTAAAAACAGTTTCTGCAGGCAAGGCCTAAAATCTCAGCCCTTGATAGAATAAAGTTTCTTTTTTAATTCAGGAGCTCTCTCTCTCTCTCTTCTCTCTCTCTCTCTCTCTCTCTCTCTGTCTGTCTGTCTCTCGCTCTCTCTCTCTCTCTCTCTCTCTTATTTTGCCTCTGTGTGAGTGAGTGTGTGTGTGTGTGTGTGTGTGTGGTGTGTGTGTGTGCGTGCGTGCGTGCGTGCGTGCGTGTGTGTGTGCGTGTGCGCACTCGTGTTTGCGTGTGTGTGTGTGCGGTGTTGTGCGCGCGCGCGGGCTTTACATAGAATCATATCTACCTTCCACATGGCTGAAGTGCATGTGTGCACGAAACAACTTGCGTAAGCCCATGATTTCCTCTCTGTGAGATTGCCGGCTAGCACTACGTCGCGTGTGCTCCTGTATAAGCCAGTGAGTGAGTGAATTAACGAGAAGTTGGTGAGTCTGTCTTTCCGCTGATGTCGACAACAACGACCACTGTCCGGACTCCCATTTCGTTTCGATTACTTTTCTTTCCGCCAGTTAACAAGAAGTTTGCGCGCTTCTGCAGTCAGCAAAGGGGCATAATTACGTCAATTTGGAGCGGGGGACTAGCTTCCTTGATCGATAGGAAGGTCCAGTAGTTTCTTGCAAGACGTGATCGATACCAAAGTGTAGCTGTTTCAGTTTACCTACTAAACAGGCAGGGCAGGTACCAAACTAAATATTTACAGATACACACATGCGAACACACGCATGGACTAAACCGATACGAATGCACATGCACACATGCTATAATGCACATTATATACACTCACTCATGTACGCCAGGGAAAATAGATTGAGGGCGAATGACAGAGAGAGAGAGAGAGAAAGAGAGAGAGAGAGAGATGAGAGAGAGGAGAGAGAGAGGAGAGAGATTGTGGAGGATCCCAACATATTAAAAAGTCGTTTTTTGCAATCAATAAAAATCCATTTTCAGACGATCGTGTCCGGAAGTCAATTAAATGTCTGGTGATGCCGCTAGGAAGCATTGATACTCTCTAAACCTCATCAACCCTGACACACCACTGTCGCCCAGAGGATCATCACCTCACACATCTTACACGGTCCCTGATCCACGGTGAAAAGCTCCCCTGAACAGCTTCACAACCAGGCCGGCGGTTGTGTTTTAGGTGAGTTAGGGGCAAACGAAGAGCTGAGCACAGACTGCCAGAAAGGAGGCGAACAGGAGCGAAGACAGGTGATTTGAGAGCCATCTGTCTCGTCTGATTTTGCCATTGTGTTTTAAACGTTAGCTGGGATCGCCAACTTATTGAGTTAGTGGGGACGTGTAATGACCTGGTTACGCCATGTGTAAGGACCTGGTTATGCCACGTGCAATGACCTGGTTATGCCAATGTAAGGACCTGGTTATGCCACGTGTAATGACCTGGTCACGCCACGTGTAATGACCTGATTATGCCACGTGCAATGACCTGGTTATGCCAACAGTTTTCAGCGATTTGGCTTCCATGGCAACCCATTTGTTCCCACTACCAATGATTTTTATCAAAGGACTTTAAACGTGTTTTAGGACGTGTGATTTAAGCAAAAAAAAGACAAAATTAGCCAAAATATATTAATTAGATACGTTAAAGACGGATGCTTTTTTGTCTCCCAGATAAAGAAAAGAACTTTTGTCAGCTCTCATATGGATCACTGACAGATACTGAATACCAAAGCAGAAAACTGTTTTATTTGCCAGGTGTGTCTTTTAGTGACAATTCTAAATGTGTTCAGCCAAATCTGGCATTGCACACAGATTTACAGTAAATTTATTTTGATTGCATGCTTTGAAAGCGCGTGAACGACTGTCAAAAAGTGTATTGTTTAGCGTGAACATGTTGAAAAGAAAATCATCACACACATGAAATGTATTGAAAGTACAGTTTAGTGATTGGGATTTTTTTTTAATTTACAATACATCTCTTAACAATATGGAATTTAAGGCAAACCTTTATGTCTGCGTTGACTCGATAGTAGTAGGGGTAGGGACTTTTCATGCCCCTTTTGTGGACCTCAGAGAGGACCTCCACCGGTGTTGCGCAATACGACAGGTGGCGCGCAGGTGGGGGGCGGCAGGTGGGGGCGGGCAGGTGGTGCGGCAGTGGTGGTGTCAGGGTCAAGGTCACGATGATCACGCTGGC
>CM031611.1:6574855-6593237 GCA_018398815.1 Conus ventricosus | reverse complement strand
TTCATTTTACATAAGACAAGACTCATTGAAAAAATGTATTGCGCGAAAATGATGTTATTGAAAATGACCAGGAAAAACACAGATTAAACAAAAACTGAAATCTGAAAAGTTTAGTAAATTAGTATTGAAAACGATAACCCTACACAGTATGTTTGTTTGTAGATAATCGTTATTTTTTGGTTATTGAAGTCTTACTTGTCAGAGAACATTAATATGCGCTTGCGTGTGTGTGTGTGTGTTGCCCGCCTCTCTGTCTGTCTGTCAGTCTCTCTCTGTCTCTCTCTTCTCTGTCTGTCTGCCGGTGATTCTCTCTCTCTCTCTCCGCCACAGGAAAAGGCGGCTTTAAAGGCCACTTTCGCCCAAAAACACGGTGGTTGAGCAAGTGAGTCAGGATTGGTAAAAAGCTGTTCTCTGAGGGGTGGGAGAAGAAGGGGAAGGAGAGGGTAAGGAGGTAGGAGGGAGGGGTGTCAGGACCCCTGTCAATGAAGCCTTCTCATCCTTCTGCTCCACGCTTGCTGTAGCTGGTTCCAGACTCAAAAGAGATGCCTTATTTTCGGGCATTGATTGTAGAACAACCACGTGGCATATTTTGTGGCATAGTTCCCTTACGTGGGCGTTAGTGGCAAGAGTTCCTGTGGGCGTTAGTGCAAGAGTTCCTGTGGGCGTTAGTGGCAAGAGTTCCTGTGGGCGTTAGTGGCAAGAGTTCCTGTGGGCGTTAGTGGCAAGAGTTCCTGTGGGCGTTAGTGGCAAGAGTTCCTGTGGGCGTTAGTGGCAAGAGTTCCTGTGGCGTTAGTGGCAAGAGTTCCTGTGGGCGTTAGTGGCAAGAGTTCCTGTGGGCGTTAGTGGCAAGAGTTCCTGTGGGCGTTAGTGGCAAGAGTTCCTGTGGGCGTTAGTGGCAAGAGTTCCTGTGGGCGTTAGTGCAAGAGTTCCTGTGGGCGTTAGTGGCAAGAGTTCCTGTGGGCGTTAGTGGCAAGAGTTCCTGTGGGCGTTAGTGGCAAGAGTTCCTGTGGGCGTTAGTGGCAAGAGTTCCTGTGGGCGTTAGTGGCAAGAGTTCCTGTGGGCGTTAGTGGCAAGAGTTCCTGTGGGCGTTAGTGGCAAGAGTTCCTGTGGGCGTTAGTGGCAAGAGTTCCTGTGGGCGTTAGTGGCAAGAGTTCCTGTGGGCGTTAGTGGCAAGAGTTCCTGTGGCGTTAGTGGCAAGAGTTCCTGTGGGCGTTATGGCAAGAGTTCCTGTGGGCGTTAGTGGCAAGAGTTCCTGTGGGCGTTAGTGGCAAGAGTTCCTGTGGGCGTTAGTGGCAAGAGTTCCTGTGGGCGTAGTGGCAAGAGTTCCTGTGGGCGTTAGTGCAAGAGTTCCTGTGGCGTTAGTGGCAAGAGTTCCTGTGGGCGTTAGTGCAAGAGTTCCTGTGGGCGTTAGTGGCAAGAGTTCCTGTGGGCGTTTAGTGGCAAGAGTTCCTGTGGGCGTTAGTGGCAAGAGTTCCTGTGGGCGTTAGTGGCAAGAGTTCCTGTGGCGTTAGTGGCAAGAGTTCCTGTGGGCGTTAGTGGCAAGAGTTCCTGTGGGCGTTAGTGGCAAGAGTTCCTGTGGGCGTTAGTGGCAAGAGTTCCTGTGGGCGTTAGTGGCAAGAGTTCCTGTGGGCGTTAGTGGCAAGAGTTCCTTGGGCGTTAGTGGCAAGAGTTCCTGTGGGCGTTAGTGGCAAGAGTTCCTGTGGGCGTTAGTGGCAAGAGTTCCTGTGGGCGTTAGTGGCAAGAGTTCCTGTGGCGTTAGTGGCAAGAGTTCCTGTGGGCGTTAGTGGCAAGAGTTCCTGTGGGCGTTAGTGCAAGAGTTCCTGTGGGCGTTAGTGGCAAGAGTTCCTGTGGCGTTAGTGGCAAGAGTTCCTGTGGGCGTTAGTGGCAGAGTTCCTGTGGGCGTTAGTGGCAAGAGTTCCTGTGGGCGTTAGTGGCAAGAGTTCCTGTGGGCGTTAGTGGCAAGAGTTCCTGTGGGCGTTAGTGGCAAGAGTTACCTGTGGGCGTTATGGCAAGAGTTCCTTGGGCGTTAGTGGCAAGAGTTCCTGTGGGCGTTAGTGGCAAGAGTTCCTGTGGCGTTAGTGGCAAGAGTTCCTGTGGGCGTTAGTGGCAAGAGTTCCTGTGGCGTTAGTGGCAAGAGTTCCTGTGGGCGTTAGTGGCAAGAGTTCCTGTGGGCGTTAGTGGCAAGAGTTCCTGTGGGCGTTAGTGGCAAGAGTTCCTGTGGGCGTTAGTGGCAAGAGTTCCTGTGGGCGTTATGGCAAGAGTTCCTGTGGCGTTAGTGGCAAGAGTTCCTGTGGCGTTAGTGGCAAGAGTCCTGTGGGCTAGTGGCAAGAGTTCCTGTGGGCGTTAGTGGCAAGAGTTCCTGTGGGCGTTAGTGGCAAGAGTTCCTGTGGGCGTTAGTGGCAAGAGTTCCTGTGGCGTTAGTGGCAAGAGTTCCTGTGGGCGTTAGTGGCAAGAGTTCCTGTGGGCGTTAGTGGCAAGTTTCCTGTGGGCGTTAGTGGCAAGAGTTCCTGTGGGCGTTAGTGGCAAGAGTTCCTGTGGGCGTTAGTGGCAAGAGTTCCTGTGGGCGTTAGTGGCAAGAGTTCCTGTGGGCGTTAGTGGCAAGAGTTCCTGTGGGCGTTTAGTGCAAGAGTTCCTGTGGGCGTTAGTGGCAAGAGTTCCTGTGGGCGTTAGTGGCAAGAGTTCCTGTGGGCGTTAGTGGCAAGAGTTCCTGTGGGCGTTAGTGGCAAGAGTTCCTGTGGGCGTTAGTGGCAAGAGTTCCTTGGGGCGTTAGTGGGCAAGAGTTCCTGTGGGCGTTAGTGGCAAGAGTTCCTTGTGGGCGTTAGTGGCAAGAGTTCCTGTGGGCGTTAGTGGCAAGAGTTCCTGTGGGCGTTAGTGGCAAGAGTTCCTGTGGGCGTTAGTGGCAAGAGTTCCTGTGGGCGTTAGTGGCAAGAGTTCCTGTGGGCGTTAGTGGCAAGAGTTCCTGTGGGCGTTAGTGGCAAGAGTTCCTGTGGGCGTTAGTGGCAAGAGTTCCTGTGGGCGTTAGTGGCAAGAGTTTCCTGTGGGCGTTAGTGGCAAGAGTTCCTGTGGGCGTTAGTGCAAGAGTTCCTGTGGGCGTTAGTGGCAAGAGTTCCTGTGGGCGTTAGTGGCAAGAGTTCCTGTGGGCGTTAGTGGCAAGAGTTCCTGTGGGCTCGGGGGTTAGTGGCAAGAGTTCCTGTGGGCGTTAGTGGCAAGAGTTCCTGTGGGCGTTAGTGGCAAAGTTCCTGTGGGCGTTAGTGGCAAGAGTTCCTGTGGGCGTTAGTGGCAAGAGTTCCTGTGGGCGTTAGTGGCAAGAGTTCCTGTGGGCGTTAGTGGCAAGAGTTCCTGTGGGCGTTAGTGGCAAGAGTTCCTGTGGGCGTTAGTGGCAAGAGTTCCTGTGGGCGTTAGTGGCAAGAGTTCCTGTGGGCGTTAGTGGCAAGAGTTCCTGTGGCGTTAGTGGCAAGAGTTCCTGTGGGCGTTAGTGGCAAGATTCCTGTGGGCGTTAGTGGCAAGAGTTCCTGTGGGCGTTAGTGGCAAGAGTTCCTGTGGGCGTTAGTGGCAAGAGTTCCTGTGGCGTTAGTGGCAAGAGTTCCTGTGCGTTATGCAGAGTCCTGGGTTAGTGGCAAGAGTTCCTGTGGGCGTTAGTGGCAAGAGTTCCTGTGGGCGTTAGTGGCAAGAGTTCCTGTGGGCGTTAGTGGCAAGAGTTCCTGTGGCGTTAGTGGCAAGAGTTCCTGTGGGCGTTAGTGCAAGAGTTCCTGTGGGCGTTAGTGGCAAGAGTTCCTGTGGGCGTTAGTGGCAAGAGTTCCTGTGGGCGTTAGTGGCAAGAGTTCCTGTGGGCGTTAGTGGCAAGAGTTCCTGTGGGCGTTAGTGGCAAGGTTCCTGTGGCGTTAGTGGCAAGAGTTCCTGTGGGCGTTAGTGGCAAGAGTTCCTGTGGGCGTTAGTGGCAAGAGTTCCTGTGCGTTAGTGCAGAGTTCCTGTGGGCGTAGTGGCAAGAGTTCCTGTGGCGTTAGTGGCAAGAGTTCCTGTGGGCGTTAGTGGCAAGAGTTCCTGTGGCGTTAGTGCAAGAGTTCCTGTGGGCGTTAGTGGCAAGAGTTCCTGTGGGCGTTAGTGGCAAGAGTTTCCTGTGGGCGTTAGTGGCAAGAGTTCCTGTGGGCGTTAGTGGCAAGAGTTCCTGTGGGCGTTAGTGGCAAGAGTTCCTGTGGGCGTTAGTGGCAAGAGTTCCTGTGGGCGTTAGTGGCAAGAGTTCCTGTGGGCGTTAGTGGCAAGAGTTCCTGTGGGCGTTAGTGGCAAGAGTTCCTGTGGGCGTTAGTGGCAAGAGTTCCTGTGGGCGTTAGTGGCAAGAGTTCCTGTGGGCGTTAGTGGCAAGAGTTCCTGTGGGCGTTAGTGGCAAGAGTTCCTGTGGGCGTTAGTGCAAGAGTTCCTGTGGGCGTTAGTGGCAAGAGTTCCTGTGGGCGTTAGTGGCAAGAGTTCCTGTGGGCGTTAGTGGCAAGAGTTCTGTGGGCGTTAGTGGCAAGAGTTCCTGTGGGCGTTAGTGGCAAGAGTTCCGTGGGCGTTAGTGGCAAGAGTTTCCTGTGGGCGTTAGTGGCAAGAGTTTCCGTGGGCGTTAGTGCAAGAGTTCCTGTGGGCGTTAGTGGCAAGAGTTCCTGTGGCGTTAGTGGCAAGAGTTCCTGTGGGCGTTAGTGGCAAGAGTTCCTGTGGCGTTAGTGGCAAGAGTTCCTGTGGGCGTTAGTGGCAAGAGTTCCTGTGGGCGTTAGTGGCAAGAGTTCCTGTGGGCGTTAGTGGCAAGAGTTCCTGTGGGCGTTAGTGCAAGAGTTCCTGTGGGCGTTAGTGGCAAGAGTTCCTGTGGGCGTTAGTGGCAAGAGTTCCTGTGGGCGTTAGTGGCAAGAGTTCCTGTGGGCGTTAGTGGCAAGAGTTCCTGTGGGCGTTAGTGGCAAGAGTTCCTGTGGGCGTTAGTGGCAAGAGTTCCTGTGGGCGTTAGTGCAAGAGTTCCTGTGGCGTTAGTGGCAAGAGTTCCTGTGGGCGTTAGTGGCAAGAGTTCCTGTGGGCGTTAGTGCAAGAGTTCCTGTGGGCGTTAGTGGCAAGAGTTCCTGTGGGCGTTAGTGGCAAGAGTTCCTGTGGGCGTTAGTGGCAAGAGTTCCTGTGGGCGTTAGTGGCAAGAGTTCCTGTGGGCGTTAGTGGCAAGAGTTCCTGTGGGCGTTAGTGGCAAGAGTTCCTGTGGGCGTTAGTGGCAAGAGTTCCTGTGGGCGTTAGTGGCAAGAGTTCCTGTGGCGTTAGTGGCAAGAGTTCCTGTGGCGTTAGTGGCAAGAGTTCCTGTGGGCGTTAGTGGCAAGAGTTCCAGTGGGCGTTAGTGGCAAGAGTTATTCCTGTGGGCGTTAGTGGCAAGAGTTCCTGTGGGCGTTAGTGGCAAGAGTTCCTGTGGGCGTTAGTGGCAAGAGTTCCTGTGGGCGTTAGTGGCAAGAGTTCCTGTGGGCGTTAGTGGCAAGAGTTCCTGTGGGCGTTAGTGGCAAGAGTTCCTGTGGGCGTTAGTGGCAAGAGTTCCTGTGGCGTTAGTGGCAAGAGTTCCTGTGGGCGTTAGTGGCAAGAGTTCCTGTGGGCGTTAGTGGCAAGAGTTCCTGTGGGCGTTAGTGGCAAGAGTTCCTGTGGCGTTAGTGGCAAGAGTTCCTGTGGGCGTATAGTGGCAAGAGTTCCTGTGGGCGTTAGTGGCAAGAGTTCCTGTGGGCGTTAGTGGCAAGAGTTCCTGTGGGCGTTAGTGGCAAGAGTTCCTGTGGGCGTTAGTGGCAAGAGTTCCTGTGGGCGTTAGTGGCAAGAGTTCCTGTGGGCGTTAGTGGCAAGAGTTCCTGTGGGCGTTAGTGGCAAGAGTTCCTGTGGCGTTAGTGGCAAGAGTTCCTGTGGGCGTTAGTGGCAAGAGTTCCTGTGGGCGTTAGTGGCAAGAGTTCCTGTGGGCGTTAGTGGCAAAGTTCCTGTGGGCGTTAGTGGCAAGAGTTCCTGTGGGCGTTAGTGGCAAGAGTTCCTGTGGGCGTTAGTGGCAAGAGTTCCTGTGGGCGTTAGTGGCAAGAGTTCCTGTGGGCGTTAGTGGCAAGAGTTCCTGTGGGCGTTAGTGGCAAGAGTTCCTGTGGGCGTTAGTGCAAGAGTTTCCTGTGGGCGTTAGTGGCAAGAGTCCTGTGGGCGTTAGTGGCAAGAGTTCCTGTGGGCGTTAGTGGCAAGAGTTCCTGTGGGCGTTAGTGGCAAGATGTTCCTTGGGCGTTAGTGGCAAGAGTTCCTGTGGCGTTATTGCAAGAGTTCCTTGGCTGTTATGCAAGTTCTTGTATCAGTTTAGGGCGTTCAACGTTGCCCTGTCTACTGCTACAAGTCTGGAAAGTCTATTTCGTTGCATTGTCTACCTCTTCACACGTCTTGTACTGTCTACCCTTCACACGTCTGGACACCTGTCTACCTCTTCACACGTCTGGACACCTGTCTACCTCTTCACACGTCTGGACACCTGTCTACCTCTTCACACGTCTGGACACCTGTCTACCTCTTCACACGTCTGGACACCTGTCTACCTCTTCACACGTCTGGACACCTGTCTACTCTTCACACGTCTGGACACCTGTCTACCTCTTCACACGTCTGGACACCTGTCTACCTCTTCACACGTCTGGACACCTGTCTACCTCTTCACACGTCTGGACACCTCTCTACCTCTTCACACGTCTAGACACCTGTCTACCGCTTCACACGTCTGGACACCTCTCTACCTCTTCACACGTTCTGGACACCTCTCTACCTCTTCACACGTCTGGACACCTCTCTACCTCTTCACACGTCTGGACACCTTCCTACCTCTGGACACCTCTCTACCTCTTCACACGTCTGGACACCTCTCTACCTTCACACGTCTGGACACCTCTCTACCTCTGGACACCTCTCTACCTCTTCACACGTCTGGACACCTTCCTACTCTGGACACCTCTCTACCTCTTCACACGTCTGGACACCTCTCTACCTCTTCACACGTCTGGACACCTCTCTACCTCTGGACACCTCTCTACCTCTTCACACGTCTGGACACCTCTCTACCTCTTCACACGTCTGGACACCTCTCTACCTCTGGACACCTCTCTACCTCTTCACACGTCTGGACACCTCTCTACCTCTTCACACGTCTGGACCCCTCTCTACCTCTGGACACCTCTCTACCTCTTCACACGTCTGGACACCTCTCTACCTCTTCACACGTCTGGACACCTCTCTACCTCTTCACACGTCTGGACCCTCTCTACCTCTGGACACCTTCCTACCTCTTCACACGTCTGGACCCCTTTCTACCTCTGGACACCTTCCTACCTCTTCACACGTCTGGACACCTCTCTACCTCTTCACACGTCTGGACACCTCTCTACCTCTTCACACGTCTGGACACCTCTCTACCTCTTCACACGTCTGGACACCTCTCTACCTCTGGACACCTTTCTACCTCTGGACCCCTTCCTACCTCTTCACACGTCTGGACACCTTCCTACCTCTTCACACGTCTGGACACCTTCCTACCTCTTCACACGTCTGGACACCTTCCTACCTCTTCACACGTCTGGACACCTTCCTACCCCTTCACACGTCTGGACACCTTCCTACCTCTTCACACGTCTGGACACCTTCCTACCTCTTCACACGTCTGGACAACCTTCCTACCTCTTCACACGTCTGGACACCTTCCTACCTCTTCACACGTCTGGACACCTTTCTACCTCTTCACACGTCTGGACACCTTTCACCTCTTCACACGTCTGGACACCTTTCTACCTCTGGACACCTTTCTACCCCTGGACAACCTTTCTACCTCTTCACACGTCTGGACCCCTTCCTACCTCTGGACACCTTCCTACCTCTTCACACGTCTGGACACCTCTCTACCTCTGGACACCTTTCTACCTCTTCACACGTCTGGACCCCTTCCTACCTCTTCACACGTCTGGACACCTTTTCTACCTCTTCACACGTCTGGACACCTTTCTACCTCTTCACACGTCTGGACACCTTTCTACCTCTTCACACGTCTGGACACCTCTACCTCTGGACACCTTTCTACCTCTTCACACGTCTGGACACCTTTCTACCTCTTCACACGTCTGGACACCTTTCTACCTCTGGGCACCTTTCTACCTCTTCACACGTCTGGACACCTTTCTACCTCTTCACACGTCTGGACACCTCTCTACCTCTTCACACGTCTGGACACCTCTCTACCTCTTCACACGTTGGACACCTCTCTACCTCTGGACACCTCTCTACCTCTGGACACCTCTCTACCTCTGGACACCTCTCTACCTCTGGACACCTCTCTACCTCTGGACACCTTCCTACCTCTTCACACGTCTGGACACCTTCCTACCTCTGGACACCTTCCTACCTCTTCACACGTCTGGACACCTCTCTACCTCTGGACACCTTTCTACCTCTTCACACGTCTGGACACCTCTCTACCTCTGGACACCTTTCTACCTCTTCACACGTCTGGACACCTCTCTACCTCTGGACACCTTTCTACCTCTTCACACGTCTGGACACCTCTACCTCTGGACACTTTCTTACCTCTTCACACGTCTGGACCCCTTTCTACCTCTGGACACCTTCCTACCTCTTCACACGTTGGACCCCTTTCTACCTCTGGACACCTTCCTACCTCTTCACACGTCTGGACACCCTTTCTACCTCTGGACACCTTTCTACCTCTTCACACGTCTGGACCCCTTTTACCTCTGGACACCTCTTACCTCTGGACACCTTTCTACCCTGGACCCCTTTCTACCTCTGACGACACCTTCCTACTCTGGACCCTTTTCTACCTCTTCACACGTCTGGACCCTTTCTACCTCTTCACACGTCTGGATCACCTCTCTACCTCTCACACGTCTGGACACCTCTCTACCTCTTCACACGTCTGGACCCCTTCCTACCTCTTCACACGTCTGGACCCCTTTCTACCTCTTCACACGTCTGGACACCTTCTACTCTTCACACGTCTGGACCACCTTCCTACCTCTTCACACGTCTGGACACCTTTCTACCTCTTCACACGTCTGGACACCTTTCTACCTCTCTTCTCTCACCCCAGCCTTCCCCCCTTTCTATCTCTCTTCTCTCACCCCCAGCCTTCCCCCTTTCTACCTCTCTTCTCTCACACCCCAGCTCCCCCTTTCTACCTCTCTTCTTCGTTCTCTTTACCCTCACCCCAGCCTTCCCCCCTTTCTACCTCTTCTTCGTTCTCTTTAGCCTCACCCCCAGCCTTCCCCCCTTTCTACCTCTCTTCTTCGTTCTCTTTAGCCTCACCCCAGCCTTTTCCCTTTTTCCTCTCTTCTTCGTTCTCTTTAGCCTCACCCCCGCCTTCCCCCCCCCCCCCCCCTTTCTACCCCTTTTTCTTCGTTCTCTTTACCTCACCCCGCCTTCCCCCTTTTACCTCTCTTCTTCGTTCTCTTTACCCTCACCCCAGCCCTTTCCCCCTTTTTACCTTCCCTTTTTCGTTCTCTTTACCCTCACCCCAGCCCTTCCCCCCCCCCCTTTTTACTTCTTTTCGTTCTCTTTACCCCCACCCCAGCTTCCCCCCTTTTCTACTCTCTTCTTCGTTCTCTTTCCCCCACCCCCCGCCTTCCCCCCCTGTCCTTTCTACCTTCTTCTTCGTTCTCTTACCCTCACCCCCAGCCTTCCCCCCTGTCCTTTCTTCCCTTCTTCTTGTTCTCTTTTACCCTCACCCCCAGCCTTTCCCCTGTCCTTTCTACCTTCTTCTTCGTTCTCTTTACCTCCCCCAGCCTTCCCCCTGTCCTTTCTACCTCTCTTCTTCGTTCTCTTTTTCTCAACCCCAGCCTTCCCCCCTGTCCCTTTTTACCCCTCTTCTTCGTTCTCTTTCCTCACCCCAGCTTCCCCCCTGTCTTTCACCTCTCTTCTTCGTTCTCTTTACCCTCCCCCCAGCCTTCCCCCCTGTCTTTACCCCTCTTCTTGTTCTCTTTACCTCACCCCAGCTTCCCCCCTGTCCTTTCTACTCTCTTCTTCGTTCTCTTTAGCCTCACCCCAGCCTTCCCCCCCCGTCCTTTTACCTTCTCTTCTTCGTTCTTCTTTCCCCCCCCAGCCTTCCCCTGTCCTTTCTCCTCTCTTCTTGTTCCCCTTTACCCTACCCCCAGCCCTTCCCCCTTTCCTTTCTACCTCTCTTCTTCGTTCTCTTTACCCTCACCCCAGCCTTCCCCCCTGTCCTTTTACCTCTTTTTTCGTTCTCTTTTCCTCACCCCCAGCCTTCCCCCTGTCCTTTCTACCTCTTCTTCGTTCTCTTTACCCTCACCCCACCCCTTCCCCCTGTCCTTTTCTACTCTCTCTCTTTCTCTTTACCTTTACCCCAGCCCTTTCCCCCCTTTTACCTCTCTCTTCGTCTCTTTACCCTCACCCCCAGCCTTCCCCTTTCTACCTCTCTTCTTCTTCTCTTTACCTCACCCCAGCTTCCCCTGTCCTTTCTACCTCTCTTCTCGTTCCTTACCTACCCCCCGCCTTCCCCCCTTTCTACCCCTTTTTCTTCGTTCTCTTTACCCACCCCAGCCTTTCCCCCTGTCCTTTCTACCTCTCTTCTTCGTCTTTACCCTCACCCCCGCCTTCCCCCCTTTTACCTTCTTCTTGTTCTCTTTACCTCACCCCCAGCCTTCCCCTGTCCTTTCTACCTTTTCTTCGTTCTCTTACCCTCACCCCCGCCTTCCCCCTTTCTACCTCTCTTCTTCGTTCTCTTTACCCTCACCCCAGCCTTCCCCCTGTCCTTTCTACCTCTCTTCTTCGTTTTCTTTTCCCCCACCCCAGCCTTCCCCCCTGTCCTTTCTACCTCTCTTCTTCGTTCTCTTTAGCCCCACCCCCAGCCTTCCCCCTTTCCTTTTACCTCTCTTCTTCGTTCTCTTTTCCCTCACCCCAGCCTTCCACCTTTCTACTCTCTTCTTCGTTCTCTTTACCTCACCCCCCGCCTTCCCCCTGTCCTTTTACCTCTCTTCTTCGTTCTCTTTTGCCTCACCCCCCGCCTTCCCCCTTTTCTACCTCTTTTTCTTCGTTCTCTTTACCCTCACCCCAGCCTTCCCCCTGTCCTTTCTACCTCTCTTCTTCGTTCTCTTTACCCTCACCCCCAGCCTTCCCCCTGTCCTTTCACCTCTCTTCTTCGTTCTCTTTACCCTCACCCCCAGCCTTCCCCCCCGTCTTTCTACCTCTCTTCTTCGTTCTCTTACCCTCACCCCAGCCTTCCCCCTTTTCCTTCTTCTTCGTTTCTCTTTACCTCACCCCCGCCTTCCCCCCTTTTATCTCTTCTTCGTTCTCTTTACCCTCACCCCAGCCTTCCCCCTGTCCTTTCTACTCTCTTCTTCCCTTCTCTTTTTCCCTCACCCAGCTTCCCCCCCTTTTTACCTCTCTTCTTCGTTTTTCTTACCCTCACCCCCAGCCTTCCCCCTGTCCCTTTTTACCTCTCTCTTCGTTCTCTTTACCCCCACCCCAGCCTTCCCCCTTTTACCTCTTCTTCTTCGTTCTCTTTACCTCCCCCAGCCTTCCCCCTGTCCTTTCTACCTCTCTTCCCTTTGTTCTTTTACCTCACCCCCAGCCTTCCCCCCTGTCCTTTCTCCTCTTTCTTCGTTCTCTTTAGCCTCACCCCAGCCTTCCCTTCCCTTTTTACCTCTTTTTTCTTGTTTCTTTACCCTCACCCCCAGCCTTCCCCCCTTTCTCCTCTCTTCTTTCGTTCTCTTTACCTCACCCCCAGCCTTCCCCCCCGTCCTTTTTACCTCTCTTCTTCGTTTCTTTAGCTCACCCCCAGCCTTCCCCCTTTCTACCTCTCTTTTTCGTTCTCTTTACCCTCACCCCAGCTTCCCCCCGTTTCCCTTTTTACCTCTCTTTTCCGTTCTCTTTACCCTCACCCCCAGCCTTCCCCCCCGTCTTCTATCTCTTTCTTTGTTCTCTTTACCCTCCCCCAGCCTTCCCCTGTCCTTTTACCTTCTTCTTGTTCTCTTAGCCTCACCCCCGCCTTCCCCCTGTCCTTTCTCCTCTCTTCTTCGTTCTCTTTGCCCCACCCCAGCCTTCCCCCCCGTCCTTTTCCCTCTCTTCTTCGTTCTCTTTAGCCTCACCCCGCTTCCCCATGTCCTTTCTACCCCTCTTCTTCGTTCTCTTTACCCCTCCCCCAGCCTTCCCCCCTGTCCTTTCTACCTCTCTTCTTCGTTCTCTTTACCCTCACCCCCCGCCTTCCCCCCTTTTTACCTCTCTTTTTCGTTCTCTTTAGCCCCCACCCCAAGCCTTCCCCCTTTTCTACCTCTTTCTTCGTTCTCTTTTTCCCCCACCCAGCCTTCCCCCTTGTCCTTTTACCTCTCTTTCTTGTTTCTTTACCCTCACCCCCAGCCTTCCCCCTGTCCTTTCTACTCTCTTCTTTCGTTCTCTTTTAGCCTCACCCCAGCCTTCCCCCCTGTCCTTTTACCTCTCTTCTTCGTTCTCTTTACCCTCACCCCAGCCTTCCCCCTGTCCTTTTACCCCTCTTCTTCGTTCTCTTTAGCCTCAACCCCAGCCTTCCCCTTTCCTTTCTCCTCTCTTCTTCGTTCTCTTTAGCCTCACCCCCCGCTTCCCCCCCGTCCTTTCTACCTCTCTTTTTCGTTCTCTTTTGCCTCACCCCCAGCCTTCCCCCCTGTCCTTTCTACTCTCTTCTTCGTTCTCTTTACCTCCCCCCAGCCTTCCCCCCTGTCCTTTCTACCTCTCTTCTTCGTTCTCTTTCCCTCACCCCAGCCTTCCCCTTTTACCTCTTTCTTCGTTCTCTTTAGCCTCACCCCCAGCCTTCCCCCTTTCCCTCTCTTCTTCGTTCTCTTTACCCTCACCCCAGCCTTCCCCCTGTCCTTTCTCCTTCTTCTTTGTTCTCTTACCTCCCCCACCTTCCCCCTGTTTCCCTTTTACCTCTCTTCTTCTTCTCTTTACCCTCACCCCAGCCTTCCCCCTGTCCTTTCTACCTCTCTTTTCGTTCTTTTACCTCCCCCAGCCTTCCCCCCTGTCCTTTCTACCTCTCTTCTTCGTTTCTTTACCCTCACCCAGCCTTCCCACCGTCCTTCTTCCTCTCTTCTTCTTCTCTTTGCCTACCCCAGCCTTCCCCCCCGTCCTTTCTACTCTCTTCTTCGTTCTCTTTACCTCACCCCAGCTCCCCCCCTTGTCCTTTCTACCTCTCTTCTTCGTTTCTTTACCCTCACCCCCGCTTCCCTTTTACCTTCTTCTTCGTTCTCTTTACCCCTCACCCCAGCCCTTTCCCCCCTTTTTACCTCTTTTTCGTTTTTTACCCTCACCCCAGCCTTCCCCCCTGTCCTTTCTACCTCTCTTCTTCGTTCTTTTACCTCTCCCCGCTTCCCCCTTCCCACTACCTCTCTTCTTCGTTCTCTTTGCCTCACCCCAGCTTTCCCCCCTGTCCTTTCTACCTCTTTCTTCGTTCTCTTTTACCCTCACCCCCAGCCCTTTCCCCCCCTGTCCTTTTTCTCTTTCTTCGTTCTCTTTAGCCTCACCCAGCCTTCCCCCTTTCTACCCTCTTCTTCGTTCTCTTTTCCTCCCCCCAGCCTTCCCCCCTTTCTACCTCTTTTTCTTCGTTCTCTTTACCTCACCCCAGCCTTCCCCCCTTTTACCTCTCTTCTTCGTTTTTCTTTACCTCCCCCCACCTTCCCCCCTGTCCTTTCTACCTCTCTTCTTCGTTCTCTTTAGCTCTCCCAGCCTTCCCCCCTTCTTTCCTCTCTTCTTCGTTCTCTTTACCCTCACCCCCAGCCTTCCCCCCTTTCACCTTCTTCTTCGTTTTCTTTACCTCCCCCAGCCTCCCCCCTGTCTTTCTACCTCTCTTCTTCGTTCTCTTTCCCCCACCCCGCCTTCCCCCCTGTCCTTTCTACCCCTCTTCTTCGTTCTCTTTACCCCCACCCCGCCTTCCCCCTTTCTACCTCCCCTTCTTCGTTCTCTTTACCCCCACCCCCAGCCTTTCCCCCTGTCCTTTCTACTCTCTTCTTCGTTCTCTTTACCTCACCCCAGCCCTTTCCCCCCGTCCTTTCTACCTCTCTTCTTCGTTCTCTTTAGCTCACCCCCAGCCTTCCCCTTTTCTTTTACCTCTCTTCTTCGTTCTCTTTACCCTCACCCCCAGCCTTCCCCCGTCTTTTCTCCTTCTTCTTCGTTCTCTTAGCCTCACCCCCAGCCCTTCCCCCCCGTCCTTTTACCTCTCTTCTTCGTTCTCTTTAGCCCCCCCCCAGCCTTCCCCCCTGTCCTTTCTACCTCCTATTCTTCGTTCTCTTTAGCCTACCCCAGCCTTCCCCCTGTCCTTTCTACTCTCTTTTCGTTTCTTTACCTCCCCAGCCTTCCCCCCCTGTCTTTCCCTCTCTTTCTTCGTTCTCTTTACCCTACCCAGCCTTCCCCCTTCACCTCCCCTTTTTTCGTTCTCTTTAGCCTCACCCCCGCCTTCCCTTTCTACCTCTTTTCTTCGTTCTCTTTACCCCCACCCCATGCCTTCCCCCTGTCCTTTCTACTCTTTCTTCGTTCTCTTTACCCCCACCCCCAGCCTTCCCCTTTTCCTTTTACCTCTCTTCTTCGTTCTCTTTAGCCTCACCCCAAACCTCCCCCCTGTCCTTTCTACCTTTTCTTCTTCGTTTCTCTTTACCCTCACCCCCAGCCTTCCCCCCTGTCCTTTCTACCTCTCTTCTTCTTCTCTTTTGCCTCACCCCCAGCCTTCCCCCCTGTCCTTTCACTCCTCTTTCTTCGTTCTCTTTACCCCCACCCCAGCCTTCCCCCCTGTCCTTTCTACCTTCTTCTCGTTCTCTTTAGCCTCCCCCCCGCCTTCCCCCTGTCCTTTTACCTCTTTCTTCGTTCTCTTTACCCCCACCCCCCGCCTTCCCCCCTGTCCTTTCTACCTCTCTTCTTCGTTCTCTTTACCTCACCCCCAGCCTTCCCCCTTTCTACTCTCTTCTTCGTTCTCTTTAGCCTCACCCCCAGCCTTCCCCTTTCTACCTCTCTTCTTCGTTCTCTTTACCCCCACCCCAGCCTTCCCCCTGTCCTTTTTTACCTCTCTTCTTCGTTTCTTTACCCCACCCCAGCCCTTCCCCTGTCCTTTTACCTCTCTTCTTCGTTCTCTTTACCCCCACCCCCAGCTTCCCCCCGTCCTTTCTACCTTTTCTTCTTCGTTCTCTTTTTCCCTCACCCCGCCTTCCCCTGTCCTTTCTACCTCTCTTCTTTCGTTCTTTTACCCTCAACCCCGCCTTCCCCACCTGTCTTTCTACCTCTCTTTTTCGTTCTCTTAGCCTCCCCCCGCCTTCCCCCGTCTTTCTACCCCTCTTCTTCGTTCTCTTTACCCTCACCCCCAGCCTCCCCCCTGTCCTTTTACCTCTCTTCTTCGTTCTCTTTACCTCACCCCCAGCCTTCCCCCTTTCTACCTCTTTCTTTTGTTCTCTTTACCCCTCACCCCAGCCTTCCCCCCTTTTCCTCTCTTTTCGTTTCTTACCCACCCCCAGCCTTCCCCTGTCCTTTCTTACCTCTCTTTTCGTTCTCTTTACCCACCCCAGCTTTTCCCCCCCTTCCCCACTACCTCTCTTTTTTCTCTTTTGCCTCACCCCCGCCCCTTTTCCCCTGTCCTTTCTTCTCTCTTCTTCGTTCTCTTTACCCTCACCCCCAGCCTTCTCCCCTGTCCTTTCTACCTCTTTCTTCGTTCTCTTTACCCTCACCCCCAGCCTTCCCCCTGTCCTTTCTACCTCTCTTCTTCGTTTCTTTACCTCACCCCCAGCCCTTCCCCCCTGTCCTTTCTACCTCTCTTCTTCGTTCTCTTTAGCCTCACCCCAGCCTTCCCCCCCCCCTTCCTTTTACTCTCTTCTTCGTTCTCTTTACCTCACCCCCCGCCTTCCCCCCTGTCCTTTCTACTCTTTCTTTTTTTCCTTTTCCCCACCCCAGCCTTTCCCCCTTTCTACCTCTTTCTTTTTTCTCTTTACCCCCACCCCCCGCCTTCACCACCTTTCCCCTACCTCTCTTCTTCGTTCTCTTTAAACCCCCCCCAGCCTTCCCCCTGTCCTTTCTACCTTCTTCTTCGGCTTCCCTTCTCTTTACCCTCACCCCAGCCTTCCCCCGGTTCCCTTTTTTTTTCTCTCTTCTTCGTTCTCTTTACCCTAACCCCAGCCTTTCCCCCTGTCCTTTCTACCCCTCTTTTCGTTCTCTTTAGCCTCACCCAGCCTTCCCCTACCTCTCTTCTTCGTTCTCTTTACCTCACCCCCGCCTTCCCCACCTTCCTTTTACCTTCTTCTTCGTTCTCTTTACCTACCCCCCGCCTTCCCCCTGTTTCCCTTTTTACCTCTCTTCTTCGTTCTCTTTACCTCACCCCAGCTTCCCCTGTCCTTTCTACCTTCTTCTTCGTTCTCTTTTTCCCTCACCCAGCCTTCCCCCCTTCCCCCCTACCTCTCTTCTTCGTTCTCTTTAGCCTCACCCAGCCTTCCCCCGTCCTTTTACCCCTCTTCTTCGTTCTCTTTACCTCACCCCAGCCTTCCCCCTGTCCTTTCTACCTCTCTTCTTCGTTCTTTTTTACCCTCACCCCAGCCTCCCCCCTGTCCTTTCTACCTCTTTTTCGTTCTCTTTACCCTCACCCCCCGCCTTCCCCCTGTCCTTCTACCTCTTCCTCGTTCTCTTTAGCCTCACCCCAGCCTTCCCCCCCTGTCCTTTTCCCCCTCTTCTTCGTTCTCTTTACCTCACCCCCCGCCTTCCCCCTGTCCTTTCTACCCCTTTTTCTTCGTTCTTTTACCTCACCCCAGCCTTTCCCCCTGTCCTTTCTACCTCTTTCTTCGTTCTCTTTTACCTCACCCGCCTTCCCCCCTGTCTTTTACTCTTTCTTGTTCTCTTTTTTGCCTCACCCAGCCTTCCCCCCGCCTTTCTACCCTTTTTCTTCGTTCTCTTTAGCCTCACCCCAGCCTTCCCCTGTCCTTTCTCCTCTCTTTTTTCGTTCTCTTTAGCTACCCCAGCCTTTCCCCCCCGTCCTTTTACTCTTTCTTCGTTCTTCTTTGCCTCACCCCAGCCTTCCCCCCCGTCCTTTCTACCTCTCTTCTTCGTTCTCTTTACCCTCACCCCCAGCCTTCCCCCCTGTCCTTTCTACCTCTCTTTTCGTTCTCTTTAGCCCACCCCCAGCTTCCCCCTTCCACTACTTCTTCTTCGTTTCTTTACCCTCACCCCAGCCTCCCCCACCTTCCCAATACCTCTCTTCTTCGTTTCTTTACCCTCACCCCCAGCCTTCCCCCTGTCTTTTACCCCTTTCTTCGTTTCTTTAGCCTCAACCCCAGCCTTCCCCCCTTCCTTTCTACCCCTTTTTCTTTGTTTCTTTAGCCTCACCCAGCTTCCCCCTGTCTTTTAAACCCCTTCTTTGTTTCTTTAGCCTCACCCCAGCCTTCCCCTTTTACCTCCTTTTTTCCCTTCTCTTTAGCCTCACCCCAGCCCTTCCCCTTTCTACCTCTCTCTTCGTTCTCTTTAGCCTCACCCCCTTTCCCCCCTGTCCTTTCTACTTCTTTTTCGTTTCTTTGCCTCACCCCAGCCTTCCCCCTGTCTTTCTCCTCTCTTTTTCGTTCTCATTTACCTACCCAGCCTTCCCCCTGTCCTTTTACCTCTCTTCTTCTTCTCTTTAGCCTCACCCCCAGCCTTCCCCCCCTGTCTTTCTACCTCTCTTCTTCGTTCTCTTTAGCCTCACCCCAGCCTTCCCCCCCTGTCCTTTCTACCTTCTTCTTCGTTCTCTTTACTCACCCGCCTTCTCCACTTTCTCTTCTCTCCCACTGATTCAGCCGCATTCAAAATATTCCGCTCAGTGTTTTCAGGAAATCTGTGTACTTAAAGTCAACATTTAGCATCTTTTGGAATGACGGACTGATAGATTGCCGCACAATACTAGCATCCTTAAAGGTTGTGAACAATTAAGTAGTGGGGGGCAAAGTCGGTTAACAATCTTCGTCATGATGTATTGACTTGGCAAGATTTGAAATTATTAAAAAAATATTGAGATGAAGAAATGGGGAAAATGTATATTTAAATTGAAACCCTTCACTGCCGCATGGGGAACCGTCGCAATCCCTTCGAAGGCGATCCATTGTATCGCCCGCTCTCTCTCTTTGCTCTCTTTTCTCTCTCTCTCTCTCTCTCCTCTCTCTCTTCTCTCTTATTTCTGGTTCTCTTCTCTAGTGTTCCAAAGGTGCTGTTGTCAGTGTTTATTTTTGTCTTTGCCCACAGGATGGGGTCCTGTTCATGTTTTTATTTCTTTTTCAGAAATGTGTTATAATTTTATTGTGTGATAATGTTTATTGATATATTTATCTATCTTCCAATAACGATTTTTCTGAAAATATATATGATGGACCCTCCCTCCCACCCACCTGTTTCTCTGTTTCTTTTC
>CM031611.1:6537355-6562355 GCA_018398815.1 Conus ventricosus | reverse complement strand
AGTTGAGAGCGTTAGCAATCTGGACTGTAGTAGTTGAGAGCGTTAGCAATCTGGATTGTAGTAGTTGAGAGCGTTAGCAATCTGGATTGTACACTGCCAGGTGTGAAAAAGGACAGAAACTTTTGGATCTCTGTGTGTTTAGAAATGTCATTTCAGTTTTTTTTCTTCTTCTTTTTTTCTTTCTTTTTTTTTAGCCCACAGTCCTTGCAGCTGTTGCGTCTGTTCAGTGTGTTCTGTAGTTCTGCCGTTTGTAGAAAACAGTCTTACCAGATCATCGCTGTACGAAGAGCATGAACATTATTTTTTTTTTTATCACTGCCTATGTATGGTGAGTCAGTATCCAACGATGACTGGGAATATCATTCATATACACATTAACTGCAGCGGGATTTAATATTTTCCTCTCACCACCCACTTAAGAATGTTGTTTAAAAAAAAGGCCAGCATTTGGTCTTGCGTATACGTTAGTATTTTTTGTGCATTTTTGAATAATTCATACTCAATATATCTGAACGTGAATGTCATAGAAATTCAGGTTGATGCCCAAATTTAAAGAAATGGTTTCTGAAAACCGATGAAGTAACACTCAAGTCAATTTCCCTCCCCTTTTCATGATATTCTCAGCTAGTCTTTCGGGACAAGGATGTGGGTAAGGTTCTGTTTGTTGTCTTTACTTTTGACAGTAAGTGATTGACTTCACATCACTCTGTCGTACCATTGTTTATAGGTGACTGAATGCTACGTGAGTACGTCAGTGATGCCATGATAATAATTTGGATAAAAAAGATCCCCTGTAAGATTGGTATAATTATTGATTCCAGTTTTCCATGCCCCTGAGTAAATCTCTGAAAGAAGAATCAGCTGACATAATTTTTTTTTTCAGAAAGGCTAAGCCTTTCCACCTTTTCCAACTGATTTTCTTTTCCTTTGTTTTCGTCTTCTGTACAGGATTTTTTTTATGTAGTTAACCTTTTCTTTGTGGAAAGTGGCTGCTTCTTGAAATAATTTTGATAAAGCGCGCGCGCAAATAAAACGTATCCGTATCAGTTTGTGTGCTCCTCCTTTGCTTGCTCTCTGTCTCTGTCTGTCTGTCTCTGTCTGTCTGTCTGTCTGTCTGTCTCTCTCTCTCTCTCGCTCTCTCTCTCCTCTCCTCCTCTTCATCTCTCTCTCTCTCCTCTCCTCTCTCTCAATGTGGCTGCCTGTACGTTTAAAAATATATGATTACACTTTTATGCCAAGCACAGCATGAGAAATACAGTCTTACATATTTCTTTCTTAGCTATCTGTCTATCTATCTATCTAATCTATCTATCTATCTATCTATCTATAAGTTTGTTCAAATAAGTTTCATGCATTTTCTTGTCATCAACTACGCACCTGCCGCAGAGAGAGAGAGAGAGAGAGAGAGAGAGAGACAGAGACAGAGACAGACAGACAGAGAGAGATTTTCCCTCCTCGTTCCACTAGAAACCTTCACACAAACGGAGGATGTCAATTCATCCGAGGCACAACTTCCATCCCGACCCCTCCCACCCACCCCCCTCCATTCTCTTCACTCTCCCCATCCCCGACGCCTGTCGCTCTCCCTGTGTGTCAAAAAGAAGACCGGATGAATGGTGACTGGATGAATGGTGGTATTAACATCCCATCAGCCCCCAGGCAATGGAGGATACACTGTTGACAGACGGAAATCTGCACGAGCACGTGAGTGGGTAGGGGGGTGGGGGGGGGGATGGACGAAGACGGTTGGCCCGAGGGGTAGGGTTGGGGGTGTGGGGGGAACTCTTCGCAAAGTAGCACCTGGCCGGAGACCCTTTGTTCGTCTGTAGCACCACTGCTTCGCTCTCTCTCTCTCTCTGGCTCGCTGAGATCAGGCCCAACGCGTCGGGAAATCGCCCTCTCTAGGATGGGGGATTTGCCGTCACGAGATCATTGTCATTTGTCTGCCTGAAAGGGCCCGTGGGAATGTCGGTCTGTCGTCGATTGTTTGTTTTTCTTCTTTTTGTCCCCATTTCCCTCTCTCCGTCTCAGACTTCGGTTCCTTTTAAAAATCACGAGTAGCTTTTGTTTTTTGGGTGTGTTGTGGTGGGTGTGGGTGTTTGGGGGTGTTCTTCTCTCTTGTCCCTCTCCTTCCCCCTCAGTTATGTGTCTGGGCCCCTCCCCCCCCTCCGCCCCTCCTCTCTCTCTTTCTTTCTCCCCCCCCCCCTCCCCCCCTCCCTCCCTCCCCCCCCTCCTTCATTTGACCCACATTCGTAAATTCCCTTTTGTGGTGAATCCCGTAATTACCTTTCTTTAATATGTTTTAAATTTTTAATTTTTACAGAATACTCTTTTTAAAACCCTTTTGGATACCGAGTGGAAATTTTTGAAAAATATGGATGCGCCTGAAAGGGAGGTAAAAACAAAACTGAGGGAACAGGAAAAAAACAAAAAAAAAACAAAACAAAACAAAACAAAAAAAAACGAAACAAAAAAAAACAAAACAAAAATTTTTACAAAAAAAGCTTTTTGGGAAAAGCCCGGGTATGGCAAGGAGTAGGGTATTAAAAAAAAGGATTTAAAAGCAAAAATTCAAAGACATTTAGTTGCCTTAAAAAATGGGAAAATTGGGCATGCAGGGCATTTTATTTGGGAAAGAAAAAATTGTTTTCTTTTAAAACATTACATCAAAACGGGAAAAAGTATTTCGCTGTGATAAAAAGTTTGGTTAGTATTTTTCAGCCCCAATTCAGACTCAAATTTTTGGTCAAAAACAAAAAGTTATGGTTTTTAAAAAAAATAATTTTACCCCCCACCTTCTACCCGTCCAATTTTATCGGCACCGCAAATGAAAAACCGGGTTTTTTCTTTACTGTAACGATCACACGGGAATGGGAACGAAAGTAAATTTTTTTATAAAACAAAAAAGGCGAAAAAAAACCCAAAAAAATTGGTAGCTTTCAGACAGGTGAATTTAAAGACATGGCATCAATACTTTGCATTGTTTTTCTTTGAACGCCTGGATCATTTCTAGCAAAAAGTAAACAAAAAGGGGCCAGAACCCTTTTCATAAATATTTTAAACCCTTGTCAATGTTTTGAAAAGGGCCTCAAAAAACTTTGGCCAGGCATGAATAATTGCCCCCGGACTTTGCTAGGGCTGTATGTTGTTTTTTTTCATCTATTTCAAATTCGCCAAAATTAAAAAATTGAATCGTTTTTTTCACCCTTTTGGGGCCCTAAGGGCTGTTAAGTTAATTTTTTATTTTCTCTTAATCTCTCCCCTCTCCCCTCCTCTCTCTCCTCCCCCTCCCCTTTTTCCCCTTTTCTCTTCTTTTCCCCCCCTCTCTCTCTCTCTCTCTCTTTTTGGGAATCTCTTTTAAAAGGGAAATTCCAAATTTCCCGGGAAAAGTTTTTTGATTAAAGATGGGAATTTTTGGGCCCTTTCTACTACAAAAACCAAAGGGGTAAAGCTTTTCCCCATTTCCCTGTATGCTTCCCCTTTTAAACAACGGGCCCGGGGTGAAAAGACAACGGGGACCCCTTCTTTTCTTTTCCCCTCATTTATAACCTTTTTCCTTTCTTTCTTCATTCTTTTCCCCCTTCTTCTTTTTTTTTCTCCTCTTCTTTCTTCCCCCCCCCCCCCTTTCCCCCTTCTTCTTTTTTTCATTTTTATTGTCCTCCACCCCCATGTATTAGTCTTTTTTTTTCCTTTTTTATTTTTTTTGTCCCCCCCCCCCATGTATCAGTCTTTTTTTTCCTTTTTCATTTTTATTGTCCTCCACCCTCCATGTATCAGTCTTTTTTCCTTTTTCATTTTTATTGTCCTCCACTCTCCATGTATTAGTCTTTTTTCCTTTTTCATTTTTATTGTCCTCCACCCTCCATGTATTAGTCTTTTTTTTTCCTTTTTCTTTCGCTTTTTCATTTTTATTGTCCTCCACCCTCCATGTATCAGTCTTTTTTTCCTTTTTCTTTCGCTTTTCATTTTTATTGTCCTCCACCCTCCATGTATCAGTCTTTTTTTCCTTTTTTCTTTCGCTTTTCATTTTTATTGTCCTCCACCCTCCATGTATCAGTCTTTTTTTCCTTTTTCTTTCGCTTTTCATTTTTATTGTCCTCCACCCTCCATGTATCAGTCTTTTTTTTTCCTTTTTCTTTCGCTTTTCATTTTTATTGTCCTCCACCCTCCATGTATCAGTCTTTTTTTTCCTTTTTCTTTCGCTTTTCATTTTTATTGTCTCTCCACCCTCCATGTATCAGTCTTTTTTTTCCTTTTTCTTTCGCTTTTCATTTTTATTGTCCTCCACCCTCCATGTATCAGTCTTTTTTTTTCCTTTTTTTCTTAACGGGTCCTCCATCCTCCTATTTTTCCCATTGTTTGTCCTCCCTTGACTCACACTTACCATGCAATGTCTGTATGTTTGTCCCCCCTTGACTCACACTTACCATGCAATTGTCTGTATGTTTGTCCTCCCTTGACTCACACTTACCATGCAATGTCTGTATGTTTGTCCTCCCTTGACTCACACTTACCATGCAATGTCTGTATGTTTGTCCCCCCTTGACTCACACTTACCATGCAATGTCTGTATGTTTGTCCCCCCTTGACTCTCACTTACCATGCAATGTCTGTATGTTTGTCCCCCCTTGACTCACACTTACCATGCAATGTCTGTATGTTTGTCCCCCCTTGACTCACACTTACCATGCAATGTCTGTATGTTTGTCCCCCCTTGACTCACACTTACCATGCAATGTCTGTATGTTTGTCCCCCCTTGACTCACACTTACCATGCAATGTCTGTATGTTTGTCCCCCCTTGACTCACACTTACCATGCAATGTCTGTATGTTTGTCCCCCCTTGACTCACACTTACCATGCAATGTCTGTATGTTTGTCCCCCCTTGACTCACACTTACCATGCAATGTCCTGTAGTTTGTCCCCCCTTGACTCACACTCACCATGCAATGTCTGTATGTTTGTCCCCCCTTGACTCACACTTACCATGCAATGTCTGTATGTTTGTCCCCCCTTGACTCACACTTACCATGCAATGTCTGTATGTTTGTCCCCCCTTGACTCACACTTACCATGCAATGTCTGTATGTTTGTCCCCCCTTGACTCACACTTACCATGCAATGTCTGTATGTTTGTCCCCCCTTGACTCACACTACCATGCAATGTCTGTATGTTTGTCCCCCCTTGACTCACACTTACCATGCAATGTCTGTATGTTTGTCCCCCCTTGACTCACACTCACCATGCAATGTCTGTATGTTTGTCCCCCCTTGACTCACACTTACCATGCAATGTCTGTATGTTGTCCCCCCTTGACTCACACTTACCATGCAATGTCTGTATGTTTGTCCCCCCTTGACTCACACTTACCATGCAATGTCTGTATTGTTGTCCCCCTTGACTCACACTTACCATGCAATGTCTGTATGTTTGTCCCCCCTTGACTCACACTTACCATGCAATGTCTGTATGTTTGTCCCCCCTTGACTCACACTTACCATGCAATGTCTGTATGTTTGTCCCCCCTTGACTCACCTTACCATGCAATGTCTGTATGTTTGTCCCCCCTTGACTCACACTTACCATGCAATGTCTGTATGTTTGTCCCCCCTTGACTCACACTCACCATGCAATGTCTTAGTTTGTCCCCCCTTGACTCACACTTACCATGCAATGTCTGTATGTTTGTCCCCCCTTGACTCACACTTACCATGCAATGTCTGTATGTTTTGTCCCCCCTTGACTCACACTTACCATGCAATGTCTGTATGTTTTGTCCCCCCTTGACTCACACTTACCATGCAATGTCTGTATGTTGTCCCCCCTTGACTCACACTTACCATGCAATGTCTGTATGTTGTCCCCCCTTGACTCACACTTACCATGCAATGTCTGTATGTTTGTCCCCCCTTGACTCACACTCACCATGCAATGTCTGTATGTTTGTCCCCCCTTGACTCACACTTACCATGCAATGTCTGTATGTTTGTCCCCCTTGACTCACACTTACCATGCAATGTCTGTATGTTTGTCCCCCCTTGACTCACACTTACCATGCAATGTCTGTATGTTTGTCCCCCCTTGACTCACACTTACCATGCAATGTCTGTATGTTTGTCCCCCCTTGACTCACACTTACCATGCAATGTCTGTATTTTGTCCCCCCTTGACTCACACTTACCATGCAATGTCTGTATGTTTGTCCCCCCTTGACTCACACTTACCATGCAATGTCTGTATGTTTGTCCCCCCTTGACTCACACTTACCATGCAATGTCTGTATGTTGTCCCCCCTTGACTCACACTTACCATGCAATGTCTGTATGTTTGTCCTCCCCCTGACTCACACTCACCATGCAATGTCTGTATGTTTTCACTGACCATGCAATGTCTGTATGTTTTCACTGACCCATGCAATGTCTGTATGTTTTCACTCACCATGCAATGTCTGTATGTTTTCACTCACCATGCAATGTCTGTATGTTTTCACATCACCATGCAATGTCTGTATGTTTTCACTCACCATGCAATGTCTGTATGTTTTCATTCACCAATGCAATGTCTGTATGTTTTCACTCACCATGCAATGTCTGTATGTTTTCACTCACCATGCAATGTCTGTAGTTTTTCACTCACCATGCAATGTCTGTATGTTTTCATTCACCATGCAATGTCTGTATTGTTTTCACTCACCAATGTTTTCATTCACCATGCAATGTCTATGTTTTCACTCACCATGCAATTATCTGTATGTTTTCACTCACCATGCAATGGTCTGTATGTTTCGCTCTACCATGCAATGTCTGTATGTTTTCACTACATCCATGCAATGTCTATGTTTGTCCTCCCCTGACTCCACACTCACCTTGCAATGACAGTTTGTCCTCCCCGACTCACACTCACTTTGCAATTGTCTGATGTTTTCACTCACCATGCAATGTCTGTATGTTTGTCCTCCCCTGACTCACACTCACCACAATGTCTGTATGTATTCACTCACCATGCAATGTCGTATTGTTTTCACTCACCATGCAATGTCTGTATGTTTTGTCCTCCCCTGACTCCACTCACCATGCAATGTCTGTATGTTTTCCCCCCCTCTCACACTCCATGCAATGCCTGTATGTTTGTCCCCCCCTGACTCACACTCACCAGCAATGTCTGTATGTTTTCACTGACCATGCAATGTCTGTATGTTTGTCCATCCCCTGACTCACACTCACTATGCAATGTCTGTATGTTTTCCCCCGACTCACACTCACTGCAATGTCTGTATGTTTGTCTACCCCTGACTCACCTCCATGCAATGTCTGTATGTTTGTCTCCCCCGACTCACACTCACCATGCAATGTCTGTATGTTTGTCCTACCCTGACTCACAGTCTCCAAGCAATGCTGTATGTTTGTCCTCCCCCTGACTCCACACTCACCATGCAATGTCTGTATGTTTTCACTTACCATGCAAGTCCTGTATGTTTTCACTCACAAGAATGTCTGTATGTTTTCACTCAACCATGCAATGTCTGCATGTTGTCCCTCACCCGACTCACACCACCATGCAATGTCTGTATGTTTGTCCTTCCGCCCACTCACCATGCAATGTCTGTATTTTTGCCACGATGGAATAATTCTGCTGCTGTAATTCAATGTTATGTCTCAGATACATGGCGTCTGGGATTTATTCATGTCAAGGCAACACTCACCATTATGATCACTGATCATGATCCATCATCTGTTGTTGTTGTTGTTGTCGTTGTTGTTATGTGTTGATACATGCGTTGTTTTGCTTCTCCATCTTCCTCTACTCCTCCTCCCTTCCCTCCCTCCCTGATGTTGGTGTGTGTTGTGTGTGTAGTGTGTGTTGTGTGTTGATGTGTGTGTGTGTGTGTGTGTGCGCGCGCGTACACACACACCCACACACACAATACTTGTATACGTCTAAATGTATAAGTGCATGTCTATGTGCGTTCATGTAGGTGAGTAGGTCGTGCTCGTGCATCCATGCATGCAAGTGATTCATTTTTCGTTGTTTTTTCTTGTTCTTTTCCTTTCTTTCTTTTGTTTCATTTCTTTTCTTTTCTTTCTTTCTTTCTTTCTCTCCTTCCTTTCCTTCTTTTTCCTTTTTTTTTCCTTTTAATTAAATATCATGTGTCGACGAGGAAGGCGTCATGGATGTATGTACACGTGCACTTCGCTGTCTTAGGTATCTATTTTTTTTTTTTTCAAAAAAGAGCAGGATCGTTCGTTACAGTGATGTAATAAATAGATAAGGCGGCGGCAGACAAGGCTTCCCTTGTACAGTGGAGACAGAAAGGCCTCTTCTAACCGCTCGCTTCCCGCCGCCATCCACACTGCGCCTATCTCTGGGGAGAATGAATTAGATGTGAAGTGGCCCCTCTTTCTGGCTGTCTCTGTCTCTGACTCTCTATCTCTGTCTCTCTCTCTCTCTGTCTCTTCCTATCTGTCTTCCTGTCTGCAAATTTCACACACACTCACACACACGCGCATGCACTCACGCACGCACGCACGCACGCACGCACGCACGCACGCACGCACGCACGCACGCACGCACACACACACACACACACACACACACACACACACACACACACACACACACACACGTGTTTAATCTTATTACGATGCTCCTCTCCTAGTATTTGCAGTTTCCATCTTAGATTTTGAATTCAAGATCCAAAATTTTACATTGTTTTTACATCAAACAAGAGAAGAAAATGAGAGAGAGAGAGAGAGAGAGAGAGAGAGAGAGAGAGAGATTAAACATCTTTTTTCTTTTGTTTTTTTCGTTTTGTCTCCAAATCCAGTGAAGTTCCAACAGACCGAAGTGAGGGTTCGTCAGTATCGTATCTTTCTTCACGGGTGGCTGCACCCTCTGCCCCACATGACTGGAACTGGCTGAAGCGTAACGCCGTAAACACAAACCAAAACAGCAACCACCAAAATGACGCAGCAAAGACTGCGCGCTTAAGGCAATCTTTGCAGGAATGGAAATTCCGTCCCTTACCAGCCTCCGCACCGAAGTGGTTAGCGTCACGGACTCCCAGCTGGGAGGTAGTGGGTTCGATTCCCATCAGAGTCATGTGGGATATTTTTCTGCCCCGACCGCTCCTACCCAGAGTTGAGTTTGCTACGGGCTCAGTTGGGAAGACTGGGACCACGCAGTCGAGTTTCATCCACTTAATGGATGCCTTTTCTGAGAGTGTTGCTCAAATTTCCTGACCAACACTGCAGGTGTCTGTATCTCTCAGGCCTGGTTGACGTCGGGATATATAATGAAAGGGAGTGTAGAGTACAGCCCTGTCATGTAGTCTCAGACCGAAATGGAAATCCGTAGCATCATCTTAATCATCCTCATTCTCATCGATCGGCATTAAAAAGTCTCAAACTCTGTGACCCTTCATGCCATACTCTCATGGTGAGCTCAGTTCTGATGTCCACTCCACGTCTGTGGTCTTGGTTTGATTCCGTCGGGTTATCGGTATCGGCGAGTCCATGGGGCTGTCGTTGGAACGGACGTGGTGACGCCTTCCGGAGGAGAGCTCACTCACGCCGGCTCCGCGACTAAGCAATTATTGTCGTCAGTAGGGGCTTAGTAGGTGGTGTCCTGCGTATGTTAGAACAGAACTGGCGTCCCTGAACACCACCGAAGTGACTCGGCGGCAGTGCAGTGTCTCCTCCGGTGGGTTGCCTCTTGACGACTTGAATTTGGCTACTCCCTGTGGATTGTCGGTGCCGGGGCTGCGGCAGGACTGACCGGGCTGTGGCTGTGGACGGGGTGTTGGACTGACCGGGCTGTGGCTGTGGACGGGGTGTTGGACTGACCGGCTGTGGCTGTGGACGGGGTGTTGGACTGACCGGCTGTGGCTGTGGACGGGGTGTTGGACTGACCGGGCTGTGGCTGTGGACGGGTGTCGAATGAACGGCGTGGGTACACTGCCACTGAGGTGGCACAGAAGATGGGACAGCTAAAAGAAAAAAAAAAAGAGAGATAAATTGCGTCCCTTACCAGACACTCTTTTAATTTGTCTGGGCACAGTTGTTTTTGTGTCCACCGTAATCAGACGGGCAGAGGCTTAGTATCTCCGCTTTTTGATGGTCAGTCTCATCTCACTGCACATATCGAAGGCATTCACACCTTCCGCTTAAGCTGACTGGCTGTCTGTCTGCCTCCATTTCAAGCGACTTAATCTGACTGGCTGTCTGTCTGCCTCCATTTCAAGAGACTTAATCTGACTGGCTGTCTGTCTGCCTCCATTTCAAGCGACTTAATCTGACTGGCTGTCTGTCTGCCTCCATTTCAAGCGACTTGATCTGACTGGCTGTCTGTCTGCCTCCATTTCAAGCGACTTAATCTGACTGGCTGTCTGTCTGCCTCCATTTCAAGCGCCGGCTGTTCGCCACATTTCGCCACTGATTGTGGCGAATTTTCTAATCTGAAGGGCGCACGCGACAAGGGCGCACGCACGCACGCACACACACACACGCACGAATACACACATACATATTCTCTCTCTCTCTCTCTTTCACACACACACACACACACACACACACACACACACACACACACACACACACACACACACACACACACACACACATGCTCGCACGCTTGCAGGCATGCACATATGCACGCACACAGACACATACATACACACACAACCACACACACACACACACACACACACACACACACACACACACACCACACACACACACACACACGGTTTCGTGCGGGCAGGGGACTGCGTAGAGGTGGGTTTTACGTCTTACTGGCCTAAGGCTCCCAGGACACGGTGCCCCAGTCTGTAGTTTGCGTGGTGCGATGTCAGACTGGTCCTTGGCAGGGGTCTGGGATTGGGATCCGGACGGGGGCTGTCCTGTCTTGTTCTGGACATCGTCTCAGACTGGTGTCTGGTCCTCTTCTTTCTTCCTGCAGGAAAGGTGTCTGGGTCATCTTCTTTCTTCCTGCAGGAAAGGTGTCTGGGTCATCTTCTTTCTTCCTGCAGGAAAGGTGTCTGGGGCATCTTCTTTCTTCCTGCAGGAAAGGTGTCTGGGTCATCTTCTTTCTTCCTGCAGGACTGGTGTCTGGGTCCTCTTCTTTCTTCCTGCAGGAAAGGTGTCTGGGTCATCTTCTTTCTTCCTGCAGGAAAGGTGTCTGGGTCATCTTCTTTCTTCCTGCAGGACTGGTGTCTGGGTCATCTTCTTTCTTCCTGCAGGAAAGGTGTCTGGGTCATCTTCTTTCTTCCTGCAGGAAAGGTGTCTGGGTCATCTTCTTTCTTCCCTCAGGAAAGGTGTCTGGGTCCTCTTCTTTCTTACTGCAGGAAAGGTGTCTGGGTCATCTTCTTTCTTCCTGCAGGAAAGGTGTCTGGGTCCTCCTCTTTCTTCCTGCAGGAAAGGTGTCTGGGTCATCTTCTTTCTTCCTGCAGGAAAGGTGTCTGGGTCATCTTCTTTCTTCCTGCAGGACTGGTGTCTGGGTCATCTTCTTTCTTCCTGCAGGACTGGTGTCTGGGTCCTCTTCTTTCTTCCTGGAGGAAAGGTGTCTGGGTCATCTTCTTTCTTCCTGCAGGAAAGGTGTCTGGGTCATCTTCTTTCTTCCTGCAGGAAAGGTGTCTGGGTCATCTTCTTTCTTCCTGCAGGAAAGGTGTCTGGGTCATCTTCTTTCTTCCCGCCGGAAAGGTGTCTGGGTCATCTTCTTTCTTTCTGCAGGAAAGGTGTCTGAGTCATCTTCTTTCTTCCCGCAGGAAAGGTGTCTGGGTCATCTTCTTTCTTCCTGCAGGAAAGGTGTCTGGGTCATCTTCTTTCTTCCTGCAGGAAAGGTGTCTGGGTCATCTTCTTCCTTCCTCCAGGACTGCTGTCAGGGTCCTTGTCTTTCTTCCTCCAGAACTGGTGTCAGGGTCCTTGTCTTTCTTCCTCCAGAACTGGTGTCAGCACTTGGTTCCGGTGCCGTGTGAACTGCTGTTCCTTTTCAGTGGACTGACCCACGGCCCTCTGACATAACAGCGACAGTTGACTGACCCACGGCCCTCGGACATAACAGCGACAGTGGACTGACCCACGGCCCTCGGACATGACAGCGATAGTGGACTGACCCACGGCCCTCGGACATAACAGCGACAGTGGACTGACCCACGGCCTTCGGACATGACAGCGACAGTGGACTGACCCACGGCCCTCGGACATAACAGCGATAGTGGACTGACCCACGGCCTTCGGACATAACAGCGACAGTGGACTGACCCACGGCCTTCGGACATAACAGCGACAGTGAACTGACCCACGGCCCTCGGACATAACAGCGACTGTGGACTGACCCACGGCCCTCGGACATAACAGCGATAGTGGACTGACCCACGGCCTTCGGACATAACAGCGACAGTGGACTGACCCACGGCCCTCGGACATAACAGCGACAGTGAACTGACCCACGGCCCTCGGACATAACAGCGACTGTGGACTGACCCACGGCCCTCGGACATAACAGCGACTGTGGACTGACCCACGGCCCTCGGACATAACAGCGACTGTGGCACTGACCCACGGCCCTCGGACATAACAGCGACTGTGGACTGACCCACGGCCCTCGGACATAACAGCGACAGTGGACTGACCCACAGCCGTCGGACATGACAGTGGACTGACCTCACTGAACAGCGGTCAACACAGCTGATGGCTGTGGTCACCTGGGAGAACATCCCTGTCAGTGGAACAAGTCTCCCGCGGCACGGGGAGACGACTTTGGAACCCGGAAGTCAATAGTGACCTACACAAGAGATCGGGACTCCGACAAGGGAGGACTGTGGGAAAGCGAGGCGTGAAAGAGACCTCCTCCCCTGTTGGTCTATGTTTCTACTTTAAAAATAAAATCAAACCAAACCAAAAACAAAACAGGATCAACAACGAAAGTCATTCTCATAGTATTGCACCTGGAGAGGTCAAATGTTTAGTGGCTTAGAGATACTGACCCCCCCCCCCCCCCCCCACACACACACACACACACACCCTGTGAATCTGGATTAAGACCCAACACACCAGCTTTTACGTTTCATTGTGGACAGACAGACAGACAGACAGTCACAAACACACAGACGAGACAAAAAAACATTCTCAAAACCACCCCACCCCCCACCCCTCAAATATTTAAAAACTGCGTCTTTACTGGAGGACAGACGATCTTTGGAATGACTATTTTAAACATTCAGGTTTTGCATAAACCATGCGGTACAAGGCATCTATGATTAAATCTTTGCACAGATTAGCGTGCTAATTCAAAGTAATTCAAAATCAAACCACCAACCCGACAAATCATTGAACAGTACGCGCGCGCACCCACAGACTGCGAAAGCTCAACCCCACACTTTGTTTATTGACATTTCTAATGCATTTTAACAACGTTTTAAGGCACGGTAGTATTTTATAGTGTTCATAGTGCCATTTCATTTAAGTCAAACATGAATGTTTTACGACGACTTTTTTTTATAGACTGTTTCAGTATTTCAAAGACTCAGATTTCCCCATTTCCTGTGGAAGTTTATATTCTGTATGTCTGAACAAGCTGTTTAGAAGTTAGGATTATCTGAGGATACTACTGCATTGAAACGTCCTAAGCTCTATGTGAAAATAAACTCAGTTTGTGGAAAACAGTTGTTTACACAAAAAGAACCCTCTTCCAGTTTCGATCAGGAGTAAACCTCTTTAACGTAGCTTAGTACACAACAATACACTACACACACACACACACACACACACACACACACACACACACACACACACACACACACACACACACACACACACACACCCCACACACATACACACACATACACACACACACACCACACACAACCACCACGCACACACACACACACACCACACACACACACACACACACACACACACCACACACACACACACACAACACAACATATATAATATATATATACACACAAAACACGCACGCGCGCGCACGCACACAAAGAGAGAGAGAGAGAGAGAGAGAGAGAGAGAGAGAGAGAGAGAGAGAGAGAGAACTATTTTGACAATACAATGGTAGATGAAAGCGTGCAATTTGCACAAGTACAATTCGAAAAATAACTCTTTTCATAATACTTACTCATCACACTATACGCACACGCCATTTGTACGTGAATGTACATACCAGTGTACATAAAGATTTTGGAAGGTAACTCCATATCCTATGAACAAAGAAAAGAATATTCCCGAACAAACAATTCTTTTGAAGACAATAGGCTTTATTCAAGAGTTTTTTACCGGCAGAAGTGTGTGTATACAGATTTTTGAAGGTAACTCCATAATGGCGAGACAGACGCTCAATGCTCCCGAACAAACAAATCTGTGTAAGAAGATAGACTGAAAACTTCAGGCCAACGATCTTTTTCTTACGAGGCACCTGCTCTGTGGAATAGTCTCCCTTCTTCTCTGCGTCACACGGACTCTTTAAAGATTTTTAAAACCTCCCTAAAGACACATCTTTTCCCTCGGACAGATCAACGATATCCACTTATCACTGTGCGCGTGTTTGCTGGTGTTAACGCACTCGTGTGTCTGTCTGAGCGAAGTCCCTGTCATGTAGGTCTACCGCAGCTACTGCCAAAATAGCCAGTCTGAGAGAAGTCCCTGTCATGTAGGTCTACCGCAGCTACTGCCAAAATAGCCAGTCTGAGCGAAGTCCCTGTCATGTAGGTCTACAGCAGCTACTGCCAAAATAGCCAGTCTGAGAGGAGTCCCTGTCATGTAGGTCTACCGCAGCTACTGCCAAGATAGCCAGTCTGAGAGAAGTCCCTGTCATGTAGGTCTACCCGCAGCTACTGCCAAAATAGCCAGTCTGAGCGAAGTCCCTGTCATTTAGGTCTACAGCAGCTACTGCCAAAATAGCCAGTCTGAGAAGTCCCTGTCATGTAGGTCTACCGCAGCTACTGCCAAAATAGCCAGTCTGAGCGAAGTCCCTGTCATGTAGGTCTACCGCAGCTACTGCCAAAATAGCCAGTCTGAGAAGTCCTTGTCATGTAGGTCTACCGCAGCTACTGCCAAAATAGCCAGTCTGAGCGAAGTCCCTGTCATGTAGGTCTACCGCAGCTACTGCCAAAATAGCCAGTCTGAGCGAAGTCCCTGTCATGTAGGTCTACCGCAGCTACTGCCAAAATAGCCAGTCTGAGCGAAGTCCCTGTCATGTAGGTCTACCGCAGCTACTGCCAAAATAGCCAGTCTGAGAAGTCCCTGTCATGTAGGTCTACCGCAGCTACTGCCAAAATAGCCAGTCTGAGCGAAGTCCCTGTCATGTAGGTCTACCGCAGCTACTGCCAAAATAGCCAGTCTGAGCGAAGTCCCTGTCATGCAGGTCTACCGCAGCTACTGCCAAAATAGCCAGTCTGAGCGAAGTCCCTGTCATGTAGGTCTACCGCAGCTACTGCCAAAATAGCCAGTCTGAGAAGTCCCTGTCATGTAGGTCTACCGCAGCTACTGCCAAAATAGCCAGTCTGAGCGAAGTCCCTGTCATGTAGGTCTACCGCAGCTACTGCCAAAATAGCCAGTCTGAGCGAAGTCCCTGTCATGTAGGTCTACCGCAGCTACTGCCAAAATAGCCAGTCTGAGAAGTCCCTGTCATGTAGGTCTACAGCAGCTACTGCCAAAATAGCCAGTCTGAGAAGTCCCTGTCATGTAGGTCTACCGCAGCTACTGCCAAAATAGCCAGTCTGAGAGAAGTCCCTGTCATGTAGGTCTATCGCAGCTACTGCCAAAATAGCCAGTCTAAGAAGTCCCTGTCATGTAGGTCTACCGCAGCTACTGCCAAAATAGCCAGTCTGAGAAGTCCCTGTCATGTAGGTCTACGCTTCTGCAGGGCCTCTGTCTGTCTGCTTGTATGCATGCGTGTATGTATCTTTGCATGTATGTGTGTGTGCCTGCGTGCGTGCGTGCGTGTGTGTGTGTGTGTGTGTGTGTGTGTGTGTGTGTGTGTGTGTGTGTGTGTGTGTGTTGTGCGTGCGTGTATGTATGTATGTATGTATGTATGTATGTATGTATGTATAATATGTATGTGTATATACCTTTCCTTTTTTTGGTTTTGTTTTTTTTTTGGTCGCGTCTTTACAAAAATTCAGTTTGTTCGTCACTGGACATTTCGAATGTTCACTTGTATTTTCCCTTTTCTCTCTCTCTCTCTCTCTCTCTCTCGCTCTACTTATCTATGTTCTATCTCTCTCTACATCTGTCTGTCTGTTTGTCTGTCTGTCTATCCATCTATCTATTTATCTGTCTGTCCTTCTGTCTACCTATCTTCTATCTATCTATTTATGTATGACCATTTTTCAAACAAGGATTGCAAAAATCAAAGACAACAAGCACAAATAAAACTAGATTATTCCAAAGGCAAATGAGTGTTAGCAGATGGTGACTTCAGCATGCAGAGTTACCTAGCTTTAACCAATTGACTGGAATGAAAAAAAAAGGGGGGGGGGGAGGAGGGAGAAAAAAAAAGTCACAGGTGATAATGTGTCTGGTCACAATTTGTCTCGTGCTCTCTGCGTGAAGTTGACAATGGGACACACTCCACCTCCACCCACCAATCTCGGCAATAGATCTACCCGCTATCTCCCCCTCCACCCTGCAGGATGTCACTCTCGGCTCCTGTCAGCCTTCCACCCTTGCACGAGCTCACGCGCCCCTTCCCCGGCGGCCTCGTCCCGAAAGCGAGGCGTCGCGCGCGTGTCGCCGAGTGCAAAGCTCGTCAGTTTCCTCAAGCAGGCGAGAAAGCAGACGATCAGAAAGTTTGGCAAAGGCAGGCGGAGTTTCGCTGGTGACTACATTTACTACCTTCCCCTTTCTCTCTCGCTCTCACTCAACCGGCCTCGCGTTCTTCGGAAGGACGGCGGGATTTTGTCAGGTGTGTGTTTTGAGGAAAAGCCCCGCGAATTTCCCTCCCGAGCCTGCACGCCGACCCAACCTTTTCTCACCTGATGAAGAAAGCAGACCTCATTCGAGTCAGCTGTTCGTAATTCGTCTCCCAAACTTTTTCCTTTTTTGTTTCATTCGACATTTTTTTTTCTTTTATATTTGATAACTCCTGTCGTGTTTTAAACATGGGATAATAAACCATGTTGTTGTACGTTACCTGTTTTGGTTGGGCATTTCCCCCGAACAGTTCTGGATTCTGAAGGTGAATGGTTTGAGTGAGCTACTGTGAAGACCGCGAAAGACGTGTGCAGCGTTGTTAGTGGAGATTTTGAACACCATGGGGAACTTTCACGGATTATGTATCGTATTACTCTTCGCCGTTTCTTCGGTTCTTGGAGCCGACCTGAAGGCGGGAATGTAAGTAATTGTCCATTCATTTTCTCTTTCATGCGTGTGCATGTGTTGCAGTCTTGTAACAATCTGACCATCTGTCTCGCAGTCTGTCTCACTCTCTCTCTTTGAGAACTCCCCACTGCTCTGTCGTTTTTATCTCTCGCCGGGGCGGAATGCCGAGTGAGGAAAAACAAATCATAAATCAGGCATGTCCGTTGGCTATTAAAATAGCAAGGTGTCTTGCGCGTCCCGTATCTGTGCGAAAATGTTATCATTACCACTTTCCTCGCTGAGTTAATTTATATCTCTTTCTTCAGAAAGTGAATATTTTTAATTTAAAAAAAAGCATATATGCATTAAGCAAAATATTCGTGTGTTTTTCATTCTTGTGTTATCGGCATAATTGTTTGTCCATCGTCTCCTTTTCAAAAATTTCTTTTTTTTCTTTCAGTTTAAACTTTCTTTTTGGATGCCTTGTTTAGGCGCCCAGATTTCATTGTCCATTTTGTATTCCTCTTCACGCAATTGCCATAATCATTTCTTTGCTTCTTTTTGATCTGCTTACGTTTTTTTTTTTTATCTATTTGTTTACCACGTCTTACTACAATTTATGGATTATCAACACCACTGTAGTTCACGCAAAACGCTTCGAATGAAATGCTTTTAAGAACCATTTTCAGTGCATGACCAATGTTAACAATTGTACCCACGATTCTCGCTCGTCAAACATTCCCATATGGTCGTTCTTTCCAGCCTTCATTTAAATTCAGAAACAAGCGAATAAATAAATGCATGGATGTTTAAAAATATCTAAGCCCCCCTCCCCCCCCCCCCCCCCCCCCCCCCCGTTAGGTCCATTTCCATCCCCCACCCGCCACCCCCTTAAAACAAAACCCCACCAAAATCGAAGAATTTTTCCGACGCAGTTATAAACATGAAAAATCAAAGTTTCATTTCTCGTGCAGTCTGTTGCACAACCAGCCACACCTGCAGACACATTGGATGGAAATTCTAAAGGGAACATGGACAACGTAGACAGAATGGACGCGAAATTCTGAAAAGCAAAGAAAAAACGAAACGTGAAAACAAAACAAAAGAACGAAAAAAACGAATAAATGAAAAAAATGAAAATAAGAAAGAAGGACAGAAAAAGAAAAGAAAGAAAGAAAGAAAGAAAAAAGAAAAACAATGTGGAGATTACCTTTCAATAAAATTCTCTCGGCACGTGTCAGACGGATGGAACCCGAGGGAGAGGGAGCACAGAGGGGAGAAACGAAGGCTGGACTATTCTGCATCGTGGCAGATTTTCTTCCAAAAGACCTGAAGGTCTTGAACTCATTTCTCGGAACTTCTTCATCAGATTCCGACTGTAGTATGTCCATCTCAGAGAAAATTCGCGCATAGTTCCGTTTTTAACTTGCTTGCAAGCAGCCCTGACGACATCGTTGTGGTTGGCTGGTCTACAGACAAGATTTGAGTCGACTTGGACAGAATTTTTAACCCGTTCAAGATCAAGAATCCCCCCTATATCCCGCCCCACCCCCTCTAAACTGCTCATTCATTTCTACAACGTTTGAATTCCTCCTCTGGAGGAAAAAAAAAAAGAGAAGAAAATCAGCAAGAGGGGAGAAATGTTTTTTTTGAAAAGAGAGAAAAAAACAACAAAAAACAAACAAACAAACAAAAACAAAAACAAAAAAACAACAACAACAACGACGGGACAATTAAAGTATGAAGTAAAAGTGTACTGTTAAGAGTGTTGACGTCATTTAACACAAAGCAGTGACTGTTCGCGGTATTAGTGGGATGAGCATGAATTAGCGGAATCGGTGATTGCTGTGGCCGAAAACACTTCCCAAAGGGAAAAAAAGGCGGTGAGTGAAACAAGCGCATTTACTCTTATTTTCCCCACACACCCACACATCTTTTTCGCTCGATCGTTCCCTCTTTACCATTTCCCTCCCCCTATTCTGACTGTCTGTCTGTCTGTCTGTCTTTCTCTCTGTTTATCTTTGTCTCCCCCAAAGACCCCCTCTCCTCCTCTTCCTGGCTCTAGACACATCTGACTGGTCTGTCTGTCTGTCTTTCTCTCTGTTTATCTTTATCTCCCCCAAGGACCCCCTCTCCTCCTCTTCCTGGCTCTAGACACATCTGCGTCAAGTTCTCTAGCGTGAAGCTGGTTCGGCTGGTTATACCCCCTTACCTCCCCTTACCTCCCCTTACCCCCCCCCCCCTTTCTTTGGTCCAGCCTCTAACGTTTATTGCTCTCTGTCTTGCATCGTCTAGATTGGGCTAAATATTAATTTTGTAGTAGTTAATGTCGCGTAGACATATTATATGCCACTCAAGCTTATGAACGAGGGGGTGAAAAGAGGAGAATGAGAGGGGTGGGGGTGGGGGCAGTCTTAATATAAACGCGAAGAAAACGGTAGTCCAGCAACATCTGCATTGTTTGATATGACCTGAATGTGGTTGATAGCGCAGAACAGTTGTTTCCACTTAGGAATAATGTTATTCTTTGACTACAGTATCGTCACGTTCACGATGAACCCCAGGATACGACATGGGAAATGACTGCACGTAGCATTAGTCTCCATTACAATGCGTCAGCATAATGTTAAGGGAGGAGAAAGGATGCTTGAACTGAAAAAAAAAAATCGGTAGAATATAAACCATCCGTAAACGTACTCACTCACTATTTTTGCCTCCGTTATGGCGCCATCGCCATGGAAGACTTCCAACCCCAGGAATGAAGCCGAACTCTGGAACACCTAGTCGTAAGCGGCTGCTGGGAAAAAAAGGATAGACCCCCCCCCCCCCCCCCCCCCCAGCATATCAGCCATTCGGTGGTTTCTCATCAAAGTAAAAACGTATTCTTATGTATGTGTGTCCATGCGTGTCTCTAGGACGTAGGCGTGGTGGATTATATATGAATGTTAAAGTTGTCATCATCATCATCACCATCATCAACAACAACAAAGTGTCAAACTATGTTCACGATTGGCTTTTTTTAGCCACTATTACACAAACGGACCCCTCTCTTATCCTTTTTCTCACCCTCCACTCCTCGTTCTGCCACTTGCTAGCCCCCTTTCCTGACCCCCCCCCCCCCCCGCCCCTTTTAACAAAACCGAACCAACCAAAGCACCCAAAACCTTGTTATTTTTGGCACCATCTTTAAGATGCTCGACAGTGAATGTGTACGTGACATGTTGCGTGCCTTGTGCGTTTACTTACGACATCTTCTTTACGAGGTACCAAGTCACTAAAAGAGCACTCCAAGTCGATTTTGATATTTGACTGAAAGAACTGAGACACCATGAATATAGATTTCCCGTCAGTATTTTTCAAAGAAGAAGAACAACAACCACAAAAACCACAATCGACACTGCAGTTGAAAATGTGTAATTTACACAAAAGCATTCATCACGTGACGTGGCATGTGAACTTTAAATGTGGTAAACTGTTTACTTCCCTGTATTCCGTGTGATGTAGATCGTGCGCCAGTTCCCACACTACCGCATACATACTTCATTACACACACACACACACACACACACACACACACACACACACACACACACACACACACACACACATATATATATATATATATATATATATATATATATATATATATATATATAATGAACATGTACACAGAGAGAGAGAGAGAGAGAGAGAGAGAGAGAGAGAGAGAGAGAGAGAGGATGAAGAACAAGAAGAAAGCCGCTCTGTTTTCAAGACAACCAGTTGGACTGGTTCTAATTTGTTGAAGACCCATTAAAATTGGGTGTAGACAAGATGTTTTTACGTGAACTCACGCATGCACGCTTGGATGTGTGTGTGTGTGTGTGTGTGTGTGTGTGTGTGTGGTGTGTGTGTGTGTTGTGTGGCGCGCGAGAGTATGCGCCAGTTTAGTGCGTGTGTGTGTGTTCGCGCGCGCGCGCGCGCGCGCGCGTATGTGTGTGTGTGTGTGTGTGTGTGTGTGTGTGTGTGTGTGTGTGTGTGTGTGTCTCGCTCTCTGTCTGCCTCTGTCTCTGTCTGCCTCTGTCTCTGTCTGTCTGTCTCTCACGCATGCAAGCCCCTACACACACTTCTTTCTCTCCTTCATTTTTATTCATCCATTCTTTCTTTTATAGCAGCCTACTTCCATTTTCTTTGGCTGTGTACGCTGCATTAGATTCATAGATGAGAGTAATACCGACGATACTACTAACAAAAAGAAACTCAAACAAACACGACAGAAAGAACGAGAAGAAAAGGAAGATAGATAAATCGATAGAGAGATAGGTAGTTAGACAGACAGGACAGGTCGACCGACAGATAGGTAGAAAGATTGATAGCGGGGCCCATGGCCATTTTGTGTGTTACCCTGCCCCACAGATCCTTTTACAATTATGCTCGAGGTGTCAGGGACCCTTTGACGTTGAAAAAGAAAAAAAAAAGTTGCCCGACCGACCTTTAGAAATTCTGCAGAGTGCCTATCAACAGAGAATATCAAGCTTACCGTACGATCCGCTGCTCATTACGGGGTTTTCCCAGTAAGAGTAAAATCGCGAGGCCGTGGCGTTTATTACCTGACGGAGCCAGACCCGAGCACAGTGCATGTGCATGTCTGGCAAGGCAAGGTTATAGATAGAATGCGCGAGCCAGGCGAGGCGCCAGGGTTTCAAAGGCAAAATGACGGCGTTAGACGCCGGCTGAAAGGCAAAGGAAACGGTTGCAGATGCTATGGTCGACGACGACCCTGCAGAATTCAACTCCGGGGAGTCAGGTGACTGTTTGAAAACGATAGCCAGCGGAATCCGGAGATAGATGAATAGGCAAACAGCAGACAGACAGGTAGATGAACGGCAGGCATCAATTAGCGCACAAATACAAATAGCGCGAAACGTTTTTCTTATACAAATAGCGCGCACGTCCTGCATACAAATAACGCGCTTGTCTCGTATACAAATAGCGCGTTACACACACACACAAGAGAGAGAGAGAGAGAGAGAGAGAGAGAGAGAGAGAGAGAGAGAGAGAGAGAGAGAGAGCACCCCTTCCGTCTGCCAATGCCCGCTGCTCACCAGGGGGAGGTGGAAGTAGGATTTCGAGCAGGATCTTCTTTTTAATGGTAAAAAACAGGCTTAACAATATATCAACTGCAGGAGAAGACGTCATAATCACAGGGGCACAGGGAAGTAAACTTTCTGTACAAGTTCTTTAGAGTAGTCTTGGAAGCACCTTGTAGGCCCTTCGCTTGATGTACTCCTTTGTGGTGAGCTCCTGTCGCTGGAAGCGTTCTCGATTTTCCATGCATCTCTTGCAGTCTGAGGCGTCGTTGCCTTGGCACTGGCACAGTCACGCCCGTTATGGCCGCATTCAGTTAAATGTAGATTTGCACTTGAAAGCGCTTCAAATGTTCCATGAAATGATAGATGGGTGGATGTGGGTGATAGAAAGTGTCCCCCAGATGCCTATGGAAGGCCTCACAGGCATTGTTGTCCGGTGTGACTCCAAATCGGGGTCTGCCCCATATCCGGCGGGAACTTGGCCTCTGGTGCCACGTAGGTCTGCAGCACGTAATCGCGAACTGTTCCACTTTCCTTCCTTCTGGTGCATCTGCTAGTAGTCGAATGCGAAGGCGTCCTGAGACATCTGCAGGGGGAGGAAGCTGAGTCCGAAAATGACTTGAGCCAAGCGCTTGTCTCCGTTTCGTGCGTCTTGTACTCATCAGAGAGTCCTAGTGCTTGGATCTTACGCAGCCACGCCTGCCCAAGATGAAACTTGCAGCATTTGACGATCGGGGTTGGCCATGATTCTTTCACAGCCTGATGCATCGCATCTTCAAAATCCAGATGAATGCTGGCGACGTTCAGATCCAGACCATACGTTGTACAACTCGTTTCAGGTGCCTGAACATGGTGAGGTACGTGTCTTTGACTTATTTGAAAGCAAACTGAAAACACAGGGATGTGCTGACCGTTCTTAAAACCATGAAGGTGTAGAACTGCAGAAAGAAGTTTGGACAGTAATTGAAAGTGCGATCGCCAAAAAGAGGCACGTCTTCATTACACAAGAATTCCAGGTTTGTTCGTGTGGTGAAGACGATGAGCCAGAGTCTTCGTCATTCACTTGGATCATGGCTTCGCCCCTCGAAGACTCTAGAACATAGTCACGCAAACATTGGTGTGTCTCTTCCCCGTTCTTGGGTTGCTTTGGCGTCCTCTTTTCTCCGCTCCCGGTAGACAGCCCGACGGATGCCAATCATGTCATTGGGAAGCATGTCCCCTTCCTCCGCCGTTCCGTTCTGCAACTCTAGCCCGAAAGAATTTTTGAAGGTCTCTCAAGTAAATCGTCAGCGACTCTCCTTTTGCATCCTTGTCTGAGCTTGTGCGCCTCTATCGATCTTAAAGAGTTTTCTTCATGATTGTGCTGGTTTGTGAAGGAAATGAAACTGCCATCAAGTTGTGTCTTGCACCGCGCTTGGTATGCTCGCTTCGTACATCTCACAGCTTTGTTGACTTCGTCACACGGTCCAGTCTGAAACGAAAACCTTCGTACAGAAGGCAAGGCCGTCCCTGGTTTGTAAGCGAAGCGTCCATTGTGCTCTGTTCGAAACAGCAACTGAATCCAGATTTTTTTTCTTCGGAAAGCTGGTTGTCGAGTCAAGAATCTGATACGTGTTCACGGCAGGGAAAATCTCTCTCCTCTCTTCTCCCCTCTCTCTCTCTGCGCGCGCTATTTGTATACGAGACATGCGCGCTATTTGTATACGAGACATGCGCCTATTTGTATACAGGAAACATGCGCGCTAATTGTACTACGCGCGTTAGTTGACAACTCCCAGATGAACGGACCGATAGTTACAGGTAGATAGACACGGAGATGAATGAGTATGCATAAACATGCAGACGAATAGATAAGTTAGACAAAGTGACAGAGAGAGAGAGAGAGAGAGAGAGAGAGAGAGAGAAAAGAGAGAGAGAGAGAGAGAGAGAGTCCGATTTATACAGATAAGTGGATAGGAGATAAATAAATAGTGAGAAAAAAAACGATGCTATATATAGTCATTGTCCCTACTGACGTAGGAATCGTTTATTTCCACCTGTTTCTTCCACGACGTATTTTATTCCATATAAACAGATTACTGATAGATGGACGGACAGACAGGCAGACAGACAGACAGACATATAGGTAAACTGTCGGATCAACATTTCGAGTTCTTGATAAAGGCATGAGAAATTTCTTTAACGAAGTAGAACTTTTAGAAAAGTGATGAAATCCACGGTTAAGAAAAGTGATGAAATCGACCGGGCAAAATCAAATTATTTAAATTAATAAAGAAAAGAAAAAAAAACCAAGGACACAGACGGCGTTCGAAAATCATAGCCAGCCAGCCAGCCAGCCAGCCAGCCAGCACACACACACACACACCACACACACACACACACACACACCACACACACACACACACACACACACACACACACACACACACGTGCGCACGCGCCCGCACACACTAAACGAGGTTGTCTTGCAGTTGAACAAAATCTGTCCCGAATCGTTTCTGGATTTATTGTACAATATTATCATTAATGCCTATTTTTTGTCTGTTTTTCTTAAAGCAGATCGACTGTATTTGTAATTTTATAAGTGGTCCTGAAAAAGCCCCACCCACCACCTTCT
>CM031611.1:6529855-6532355 GCA_018398815.1 Conus ventricosus | reverse complement strand
GGCGTGCAGGAACAGCTCGACCGCGACCGACACTCGCCTGATACGCCTCGCCAGCTTTCGTCCAGCAACTGTATTCGGTCGTCCCGCCCGGTGTGTGTGTGTGTGTGTGTGTGTGTGTGTTTGCGATTCTTGTGCATGTGGGAACAGCTGGGCGGAGGGAGCATGGTGAATGCACGCTGATGTCCTTCTGTCCTTACCCCCCCCCCCCGTTCCTCCCTCGCACGGTGCACCTTTCCCCATCCCCACTACCCCCCTCCCTCCCATGCATGCCTCCACACACACACACCGACTAACAAATCCACAGTTAGCACATGAAAGCAGGCAGGCAGGCAGGCAGGCAGGCACGCACGCACGCACACACGCACGCACGCACGCACGCACCACGCACCACACACACACACACACACACACACACACACACACACACACACACACACACACACGCATACGCTTGCGCGCTCACATACATACGCACACACATACTCGCGCGCGCGCACATACACATACACACACACTCGTACTCTTTGTCTCTCTCTCTCTCACTCACACACACACACACACACACACACACACACACACACACACACACACACACACACACACACACTTACTTGTAAAGACTTCACCATAACCTACGGACGTTATGTATGTTTAAGCACCCAACATGCTGTACCCAGTAGGTGTTGCTGACCGCAGCAGATTTTCTGATTGAATGAGATAAAAAAAAAAAAAGGGGGGGGGGGGGGGGGTAAAAAGAAAGGTTGATACCAAGGCATGTGGACTTTACATTGGCAAAGACTGTCGACGTTTTGTGTCGTAGATCCTTCTTCTGGTCCGCACGCACACGCACACACACACACACACACACACACACACACACACACACACACACACACACACACAACCCCACACACACACACACACACACCACGCACTCCACGCACATGCACATACACACATACATAGATAGATGCAGACACACACACACGCGCGCACACGCACACACACACACACACACACACACACACACACACACACACACACACACACATACACACACGCACGCACGCACGCATGCACGCACGCACGCACGCACAGTGGAATACACACTCACACCACATGCATACACTATACACACATGAATACTTTGTGCACACCCAAACATACACATATCTCACAGATAATGAGTGCAGTATTCCTAACCGCCCGGCATTTTTGTACAAAAGTATACTGAGATGCACATACGTGTGCCAAACTGGATTAAAGAAAAAAAGTTTTAGATATTTCATATTACATGATTACGTTATTGGAAGTGGTTCAAAAAGTCGTTTTATCTACTATGTATAGGAGTCAGCCTTTTTTTAATTTTAAATTTCTAATTCTCTTTTGTTGAATACATGTACAATATGATATTAGAGAGAGAGAGAAGAGAGAGAGACAGAGAGAATGGGATGGAGTGGGGTGGGGAGGGTGGGATTTAAAGAGGAGAAGATAACCCATTCAGAAAATACGGCTTCTGTATTAAAGAAGATGAAATTGGAACTGGCTTCGCTGATGTGACAAGTATATGGTGTTGAAGACTTTCTACATCTTTTCTCTCCCTCCCTCTCTACCTGGCCCCCTCCTCCTCCTCCCTCCCCCTTCACACACACACACACACACGCACGCACGCACGCACGCACCACACACACACACACACACACACACACACACACACAACACACACAACACACACACACACACACACACACACACACACTCGGATTGTACATGTCTGCGCCGTAAAGAAGAGATCAATTTCATGGATGTCTTCCTCCACTCTTACCATTCCGTTCGGCAAGGATACATTTCAGTTTAACGTCTGTCTGTAGCTCTCTCCATATCGATAAAAAAAGTAATATAACTAAGCAGAGTGACCCGATGGGGATATGACAGAAGGCGCGCATGCAGGCATTCACACACACAAAAGCGCGCGCGCATGCACGCATTTACACACACAAATGCGCGCATGCACGCGCACACGCACACACATATTCACACGCACGAATACACGCACGCGCACACGCACACATACACAGAGGCTTGCGCGCTCGCAACGAAAAGATTTGTAGAAAAACCCACCAAAACAACGAAAAGAGGAAAAGATTGTTGCCATCAAATAATGAACTTGAAGTTGGCGACACTGTTGAGAATGGCAGTGCTGCCCAACGAGGCCCAGCACAGGTGGATTCAGTCATGCTCGGTGTCCCGCAGAACTGAAAACTGCTTTATTCATTGTCTGCCAGATCAGTCATGCATGGTGTCCCGCAGAACTGAAAACTGCTTTATTCATTGTCTGCCAGATCAGTCATGCATGGTGTCCCACAGAACTGAAAACTGGTTGATTCATTGTCTGCCAGATCATCACAGCAGGCCTGGAACCGTCACTGCACTGGAGTCATCCAGCTGATAACGAGGCTTTGGACGAGGGTATTACTCGCGTGTTTTGTCGAGATTTGGC
>CM031611.1:6509855-6512355 GCA_018398815.1 Conus ventricosus | reverse complement strand
GTGGGTGACTGGCCGGGTGGAATGAAGAAGGCTGGAGCAAGGTGACGACATGTTCCCTCCTATACATGGCAGTGCCCCCATTTCTTTTTTGTTTGTTTTGTTTGTTGTTGTTGTCGTCGTGATTTAAAGGCCTCAGCTGGCTGGCTGACGACAGCTTTGACTGACGTAGGACGTGACCGTGAGAATGGTGTCAAAAGAAATTTTGGCTCAGCGACGTGGTTGTGTGTGTGTGTGTGTGTGTGTGTGTGTGTGTGTGTGGTGTGTGTGTGTGGGGGGGGGGGGGGGGGGGGCGTGTGTTCTATAGATGTGTTTTGTGTGTGTGTGTTGTGTGTGTGTTTTGGTGTGTGTGTGTGTGTTAATTCGTCTCTCTGTTGTTATCTATCGCCTGTCTGTCTACCTGTCTGTCTTTTTTTCGCCAGCCCTGATTGGCCCTTTGCGGTCGGCTGGGCTATAAGCAACATTATCTTATCTTATCTGTCTCTTTCGCTCTCGATCTTTTTCTGTGTTACCCCAAATCCTCCCCATCCACCTCCCCCCCCCCTTCTCTCCCCTCTCCCCCTCTCCTTCTTCTCTCTCATCTCTCTCTCTCTCTCTCTCTCCCTCTTCTCTGTGTTTTGTGCGTTTTTGTGGATGGGGGAGAGGAGGGGGCTGGGCGGTGTACGTGCTTTGTGCGGTTTTTTCTCAGTGGGAAGAACCCCCACGTTTCAAACACGTCAAAAGAGTCAAGAGTATCAGGATTTCCATAATAGCGCATCCAATGAAAAAAAAAAATGAAAGGAATAGAATAAGCGCATACTTTGAGCATGAAGAAGGGTGTGAAACCGATCCGCCATATATGTATTCTTCTCTCACTCTCCATTCTTGGTAAACGAAAAGATACACAGCCATGAATTTAAACCTTTTCCAAAAGCGACGGGGTGTCTCAGTTGACTTCTTTTTATAAAACGGAAATCGCTTGAACTTGAAAAAAGAACCTTAATTTCCCACCTAACTCCTGTGGTTCTTTGGATGGGCGCTTTCCACCTCTACGTCCAAAACTGGCATAACCAGGGCTTTTGTATGCAAAAGTATTCCCAAAGGTATGTAACTAGAACGAAAGGCAGAGAGAGAGAGAACAGAGAGAGACAAGAAGTTGTCAGTGAGGCGCGAGAGTGATGGCGATGACGTAGGTTGTTATGACAATTATGAGCATTGGGAATCACGCACGGCAGGTCCACTACAAAAGCGTGTTCAGTACATGGCAAAGGCGCATGGGAACACTTAGAAATACAGCGATGGAGAAGAACAAAGAAGAAGAAGAGGGGAAGTAGAGGAAGAGGGACACCAGGTGAGATGGGGAGCATGTGAGGGTGGGGGATGAGGAGTGTGAAGAGGAGCTTCCAGTCGCATTTCGCTCTTCCCTCTGGAGACCGAATTCTGAAGAAACAAAAAAACACCACCCACACACACACAAAACCAACACACACACACACCACCCCACACACACACACCCACACACACACACACACAACACACACACACACACACAAAACCCCCACCTCACGTACAGAATATGGCATTCCAGCACTGCATATGTGTGGCATCCCGGAAAATCCGTGATCTGCGTCTCTTTGAGCTGTCGGCCCCAAAGATGCCTCGTCGATTTTGTAAGGTCCCCCAAGTGAATAGACGTGTGCAAACGTTGAGAGACGTATGAAGCTGGATCCCTTCTTCGTGTTTGAGCGTGACCAGATTATGTCCAACAGTTCAGTTTGAACTGTAAAGAAAAAAGAAAAACACCGACATTCAGAGAAAGAAAACAAACCAAAACCAAAGGCAAACCAAAACAAAAACAAAAACAGACAAAAACACCACACACAAAACACACAAACGCACGCACTCACGCACGCAACGCACGCACGCGCACGCAAAGCACGCACGCACGCACGCACGCACGCACCACGCAGCACGCAACGCACACACACACACACACCACACACACACAAAACACCCCACGACACGCACGCACGCAACGCACGCACGCACGCACACCACCCCACACACACACACACACACAACACACACCACACACACACACACACACACACACACACACAGAGCAAGAGAAGGATTGCGAGGGTGTATTGTGACGTTCGGGAGGACCAGCTTTGTTTTGTTACAGAGAAATCTGTTTTCACGAGGTTATACAACAATACAGTACTTGCACTTATTTACAGCATCCTCCCCCCCCCCCCCCCCCCCCCCCCCCCCCCCTCCCCCCCCCTTTTTTTTCTTTAGATGTTTTCGGCTGCACCCGTGTTTTTAAGATTCTTCATCATCTTCCTTGCATGATTTTGATTATGTCCATATGCAGTTCATCCTGATATTGTTTCCAGGCATCTTTGAACTGCAGCTGAGTGCGAACAGATTTCCTCAGAAGGCATTTCACTGAGCGGAGTAACCCTTCCGAGTGTTCATATCAAAAACGGTTGAATCTGGGTCATGAGATTAAAATCTAATT
>CM031611.1:6496745-6508855 GCA_018398815.1 Conus ventricosus | reverse complement strand
CCCCCCCCCCCCCCCCGCCCCCCCCAAACCCCCTCCACCCCCTCCCCCCCAAAACTTTCCTGTTCCCGAAACACAGGCAGACCATTTCGAAAATCCCAAGAAGAGAGAGAGAACGAGAGAGAGAGAGAGAGAGAGAGGAGACGGGGGGAGGGGGGGGGGGTAGGCGCAGGTAGGCGCTCTATCACAGCCATCTGCCGATGCACTTCCTATAACTCGTCCTACGCCTTGCACCGTTTTGGCCGTGTCCGACCCCCATCGCCACCACCACCCCCCTCCCCCCGCACCCCCACCCCTCTAGTTCTACACCCTCTCCCTTCAGATCCAACCCCACACCCCCTTTCTCCTCCCCCCCCTCCTCAGTTAAAAAAAAAGGGGGGAGGGGGGGGATAGATCTACTATTACACCGGCACCGCGTGGCTGCCTCACTTGTAAAGGTATTCGGGGCCAACACTACAGATCCCCAGGAGGGTTTTTTTCCCTTTCTTTTTTTTCCTTTTCTGTTCTGTGTCTGTGCAAGTCGATCATATCATATCTAAAGCATATCCCGCGGGGCTGGCATTCTCCGCCCTGTTGATTCGGGTGCGTGTGTGTGCTGGGTGTCGGGGTGGGTGTCTGACGATGTGGGTGACTGGCCGGGTGGAATGAAGAAGGCTGGAGCAAGGTGACGACATGTTCCCTCCTATACATGGCAGTGCCCTCATTTCTTTTTTGTTTGTTTTTGTTTGTTGTTTTGTCGTCGTGATTTAAGGCCTCAGCTGGCGGGCTGACGACAGCTTTGACTGACGTAGGACGTGACCGTGAGAATGGTGTCAAAAGAAATTTTGGCTCAGCGACGTGGTTTGTGTGTGTGGGGTGTGTGGTGTGTGTGTGTGTGTTGGTGTGTGTGTGGTGTGTGTGAGGGGGGGGGGGGGGGGGGGGCGTGTGTTCTATAGATGTGTGTGGTGTTGTTTTTGTGTGTGTGTGGTGTGTGTGTGTGTGTGTTAATTTCGTCTCTCTGTTGTTATCTATCTGCCTGTCTGTCTACCTGTCTGTCTCTTTCGCGCCAGCCCTGATGTGGCCCTTTGCGGTCGGCTGGGCTATAAGCAACATTATCTTATCTTATCTGTCTCTTTCGCTCTCGATCTTTTTCTGTGTTACCCCAATCCCCCATCCACCTCACCCCCCCTCTCTCTCTCTCTCTCTCTCTCCTCTCTCTCTCTCTCCCCTCTCTCTCTCTCTCTCTCTTCTCCTCTTTCTCTCTCTCTCTGGCGTGTTTGTGGATGGGGAAGAGGAGGGGGCTGGGCGTGTGTACGTGCTTGGTGCGTGTTTTCTCAGTGGGAAAGAACCCCACGTTTCAAACACGTCAAAAGAGTCAAGAGTAGTCAGGATTTCCATAATAGCGCATCCAATGAAAAAAAAAAATGAAAGGAATAGAATGAAGCGCATACTTTGAGCATGAAGAAGGGTGTGCACCGATCGCCATATATGTATTCTTCTCTCACTCTCCATTCTTGGTAAACGACAGATACACAGCCATGAATTTAAACCTTTCCAAAACGACAGGGTGTCTCAGTTGACTTTCTTATAAAACGGAAATCGCTTGAACTTGAAATAAGAAACCTTATTTCCCCACCTAACCCCCTGTGGTTCTTTGGATCGCGCTTTCCACCTCTACGTCCAAACTGGCATAACCAGGTGGCTTTTGTATGCAAAATGTATTCCCAAAGGTATGTAACTAGAACGAAAGGCAGAGAGAGAGAGAGACAGAGAGAGACAGAGAGTTGTCAGTGAGGCGCGAGAGTGATGGCGATGACGTAGGTTGTTATGACATTATGAGCATTGGGAATCACGTCACGGCAGGTCCACTACAAAAGCGTGTTCAGTACATGGCAAAGAGCGCATGGGAACACTTAGAAATACAGCGATGGAGAAGAACAAAGAAGAAAAAGAGGGGAAGTAGAGGAAGAGGGACACCAGGTGAGATGGGGACATGTGAGGGTGGGGATGAGGGGTGTGAAGAGGAGCTTCCAGTCGCATTTCGTCTCTTCCGTCTGGAGACCGAATTCTGAAGAACACAAACACACACACACACACAAACACACACACACACACACACACACACACACACACACACACACACACACACACACACACACACACACACACACACACACACACTCACGTACAGTTATGGCATTCCAGCACTGCATATGTGTGGCCCTCTGGGAAAAACCGTGATCTGCGTCTCTTTGAGCTGTCGGCCTACGATGCCTCTGTCGATTTTGTAAGGTCCCCCAAGTGAATAGACGTGTGCAACGTTGAGAGACGTATGAAGCTGGATCCCTTCTTCGTGTCTTTGAGCGTGACCAGATTATGTCCAACAGTTCAGTTTGAACTGTAAAGAAAAAGAAAAACACCGACATTCAGAGAAAGAAAACAAACCAAAACCAAAGGCAAACCAAAACAAAAACAAAAACAGACACACACACACACACACACACACAAACGCACGCACTCACGCACGCACGCACGCACGCGCACGCACGCACGCACGCACGCACGCACGCACGAGCACCGCACGCACGCACGCACACACACAACACACACACACACACACACACACACCACGCACGCACGCACGTCACGCACGCACGCACGCACGCACCACACACACACACACACACACACACACACACACCACACACACACACACACACACACACACACACAGAGGCAAGAGAAGGATTGCGAGGATGTATTGTGACGTTCGGGAGGACCAGCTTTGTTTTGTTACAGAGAAATCTGTTTTCACGAGGTTATACAACAATACAGTACTTGCACTTATTTACAGCATCCTCCCCCCCCCCCCCCCCCCCCCCCCCCCCCCCCCTCCCGCCCCTTTTTTTTCTTTAGATGTTTTCGGCTGCACCTCGTGTTTTTAAGATTCTTCATCATCTTCCTTGCATGATTTTGATTATGTCCATATGCAGTTCATCCTGATATTGTTTCCAGGCATCTTTGAACTGCAGCTGAGTGCGAACAGATTTCCTCAGAAGGCATTTCACTGAGCGGAGTAACCCTTCCGAGTGTTCATATCATACGTGCTTGAATCTGGGTCATGAGATTAAAATCTAAATTGAGTGAAGTGAACTCCTCAGTGGTGACTTAGCTAAGCTCAGCAGGCCTACTGAATGTCAGGAACTTCGTCTCTCCATTGGATTTTCGATGACGTGTAGACCTCCAGCGTTGCTTGTTGAAGTTGGTCTCCCATTGCTGGCGTGAAGACGCCGCTGTCCACTTCATACGGGGTTATGCTTTCAGCACACACTTTAAAACCCGTTCATGTTTACACGGTTAACAGGTTCCATTAGGTTCTTAACGTCCTCAGACGTAGCCTTTGCGATTCAGACGTCAAATAAACAAACCAAGGAGAGGTACAGGAAGGGCTAATGATTAATGACAAGGCATTTTCGAATACTAGACCGGTAAAACGTGCAAACAGTTGTTGATAATGTTGTTGTTGTTTTCTCTCCTCCTTTTTCTCTTTTTCCAAATGTTGAAAAGGACTATTGTCGGCGAAGCACGCCGTCGGCCCGAGGTTCTCAAAACCCGCATATCATTGCAGAATAATTAGCGCTGGCGAAGACTTGAATAACGGATATTCCTTTGGGTTTGGGTTTGCAGGGACATTCAACTTTCAGAGACGTCTTAAGTGATTCAGGCGATTACATCCTGTTGTCAGTCAGACAGTGATCTCTCTGCTTCCTTCCACCCAGCAGACAGAAACCAGCTGTAGGAGAAAACAAGTGTGATGTGGATGTCCTTCCACCCAGCAGACAGAAACCAGCTGTAGGAGAAAACAAGTGTGATGTGGATGTCCTTCCACCCAGCAGACAGAAACCAGCTGTAGGAGAAAACAAGTGTGATGTGGATGTCCTTCCACCAGCAGACAGAAACCAGCTGTAGGAGAAAACAAGTGTGATGTGGATGTCCTTCACCCAGCAGACAGAAACCAGCTGTAGGAGAGAAAACAAGTGTGATGTGGATGTCCTTCCACCCAGCAGACAGAAACCAGCTGTAGGAGAAAACAAGTGTGATGTGGATGTCCTTCCACCCAGCAGACAGAAACCAGCTGTAGGAGAAAACAAGTGTGATGTGGATGTCCTTCCACCAGCAGACAGAAACCAGCTGTAGGAGAAAACAAGTGTGATGTGGATGTCCTTCCACCCAGCAGACAGAAACCAGCTGTAGGAGAAAACAAGTGTGATGTGGATGTCCTTCCACCCAGCAGACAGAAACCAGCTGTAGGGAAAACAAGTGTGATGTGGATGTCCTTCCACCCAGCAGACAGAAACCAGCTGTAGGAGGAAAACAAGTGTGATGTGGATGTCCTTCCACCCAGCAGACAGAAACCAGCTGTAGGAGAAAACAAGTGTGATGTGGATGTCCTTCCACCCAGCAGACAGAAACCAGCTGTAGGAGAAAACAAGTGTGATGTGGATGTCCTTCCACCCAGCAGACAGAAACCAGCTGTAGGAGAAAACAAGTGTGATGTGGATGTCCTTCCACCCAGCAGACAGAAACCAGCTGTAGGAGAAAACAAGTGTGATGTGGATGTCCCTCCACCCAGCAGACAGAAACCAGCTGTAGGAGAAAACAAGTGTGATGTGGATGTCCTTCCACCCAGCAGACAGAAACCAGCTGTAGGAGAAAACAAGCGTGATGTGGATGTCCTTCCACCCAGCAGACAGAAACCAGCTGTAGGAGAAAACAAGTGTGATGTGGATGTCCTTCCACCCAGCAGACAGAAACCAGCTGTAGGAGAGAAACAAGTGTGATGTGGATTGTCCTTCCACCCAGCAGACAGAAACCAGCTGTAGGAGAAAACAAGTGTGATGTGGATGTCCTTCCACCCAGCAGACAGAACCAGCTGTAGGAGAAAACAAGTGTGATGTGGATGTCCTTCCACCCAGCAGACAGAAACAGCTGTAGGAGAAAACAAGTGTGATGTGGATGTCCTTCCACCCAGCAGACAGAAACCAGCTGTAGGAGAAAACAAGTGTGATGTGGATGTCCTTCCACCCAGCAGACAGAAACCAGCTGTAGGAGAAAACAAGTGTGATGTGGATGTCCTTCCACCAGCAGACAGAAACCAGCTGTAGGAGAAAACAAGTGTGATGTGGATGTCCTTCCACCCAGCAGACAGAAACCAGCTGTAGGAGAAAAACAAGTGTGATGTGGATGTCCTTCCACCCAGCAGACAGAAACCAGCTGTAGGAGAAAACAAGTGTGATGTGGATGTCCTTCCATGTTGGCCCTGTGTTTGTTCCCTGATCACTGCTGCTCCAGTGTTTTGGAGGAGACGATGCATAGAGGCTCCATTAGCAGGGTGGACTTAGGCATGTAACTGACCCCATGGCATGTGACTGACCCCATGGCATGTGACTGACCCCATGGCATGTAACTGACCCCTTGGCATGTAACTGACCCATGGCATGTAACTGACCCATGACCCATGGCATGTAACTGACCCATGGCATGTAACTGACCCCATGGCATGTAACTCGACCCATGGCATGTAACTGACCCCATGGCATGTAACTGACCCCATGGCATGTAACTGACCCCATGGCAATAGTGGAGTTGTCTCTTTGCAAACTCCAGAAAAAAACTTTAATGGGTAGAAAGATGAAGACAGGCAGGTATGGATGGGGTAGGGGCGGGTTTAATGGGTAGAAAGATGAAGACAGGCAGGTATGGATGGGGTAGGGCGGGTTTAATGGGTAGAAAGATGAAGACAGGCAGGTATGGATGGGGTAGGAACGGGTTTAATGGGTAGAAAAAATGAAGACAGGCTGGTTATGGATGGGGTTAGGGGCAGGTTTAATGGGTAGAAAGATGAAGACAGGCAGGTATGGATGGGGTAGAGCGGGTTTAATGGGTAGAAAGATGAAGATAGGCAGGTATGGATGGGTAGGGGCGGGTTTAATGGGTAGAAAGATGAAGACAGGCAGGTGTGGGATGGGGTAGGGGCGGGTTTAATGGGTACAAAGATGAAGACAGGCAGGTATGGATGGGGTAGGGGCGGGTTTAATGGGTAGAAAGATGAAGACAGGCAGGTGTGGATGGGGGTAGGGGCGGGTTTAATGGGTACAATGATGAAGACAGGCAGGTATGGATGGGGTAGGGGCGGGTTTAATGGGTACAAAGATGAAGACAGGCAGGTATGGATGGGGTAGGGGCGGGTTTAATGGGTAGAAAGATGAAGACAGGCAAGTATGGATGGGGTAGGGGCGGGTTTAATGGATAGAAAGATGAAGACAGGCAGGTATGGATGGGGTTAGGGGCGGTTTTTAATGGGTAGGAAGATGAAGACAGGCAGGTATGGATGGGGTAGGGGCGGGTTTAATGGGTTAGAAAGATGAAGACAGGCAGGTATGGATGGGGTAGGGGCGGGTTTAGTGGGTAGAAAGATGAAGATAGGCAGGTATGGATGGGGTAGGGGCGGGTTTAATGGGTAGAAAGATGAAGACAGGGCAGGTATGGATGGGGTAGGGGCGGGTTTAATGGGTAGAAAGATGAAGACAGGCAGGTATGGATGGGGTAGGGGCGGGTTAATGGGTAGAAAGATGAAGACAGGCAGGTATGGATGGGGTAGGGGCGGGTTTAATTGGGTAGAAAGATGAAGACAGGCAGGTATGGATGGGGTAGGGGCGGGTTTAATGGGTAGAAAGATGAAGACAGGCAGGTGTGGATGGGGTAGGGGCGGGGTTTAATGGGTAGAAAGATGAAGACAGGCAGGTATGGATGGGGTAGGGGCGGGTTTAATGGGTAGAAAGATGAAGATAGGCAGGTATGGATGGGGTAGGGGCGGGTTTAATGGCAGAAAGATGAAGATAGGCAGGTATGGATGGGGTAGGGGGGTTTAATGGGCAGAAAGATGAAGACAGGCAGGTATGGATGGGGTAGGGGCGGGTTTAATGGGCAGAAAGATGAAGATAGGCAGGTATGGATGGGGTAGGGGCGGGTTTAATGGGTAGAAAGATGAAGATAGGCAAGTATGGATGGGGTAAGGGCGGGTTTAATGGGTAGAAAGATGAAGACAGGCAGGTATGGATGGGGTAGGGGCGGGTTTAATGGGTAGAAAGATGAAGACAGGAGGTATGAATGGGGTAGGGCGGGTTTAATGGGTTAGAAAGATGAAGACAGGCAGGTATGGATGGGGTAGGGGCGGGTTTAATGGGTAGAAAGATGAAGACAGGCAGGTGTGGATGGGGTAGGGACGGGAGGTCTGGTGGTTTTTCAAGATGGCAACGTGCCATCACTGACGACAGCAGACCGAAGTCCACACTGAGAAATCTGTTATGATGACGTTACATGCAATACAAATTCTTTCTCTTTCTCTCTCTTATAACGACGGCGAGATAATCGAGTTAAAGTGGGAACAACGGTACCTCTCTACCCCGCTCTCTCTCTCTCTCTCTGTCTCTGTCTGTCTGTCTGACTGTCTGTCTGTCTCTCTCTCTCTCTCTCTCTCTCTCTCTCTCTCTCTCTCTCTCTCTCTCTCTCTCTCTCTCTCTCTCTCTCTCTCTCTCTCTCAAATCTTAATGTTATCCTTCAATGAAAAGCTCAACTAGGTATTTATTCCACACACCCATGGAGGAGGGTTAAAAAAAGCCCCTACTCTTGCTCCTCACGACTCGCCCTTGTCTTCAGGCAACAGTTCTATACTAGTCACAACTACTACTCTAATAGTTTTGTTTGTCTGAAGCAAGGACACCCCCCTCCACCCTCCCTCCTATGGGTAATGCTGATGAGGATAGAGTCGTCTGAAGCAAGGACACCCCTCTCCACCCTCCCTCCTATGGGTGATGCTGATGAGGATAGAGTGGTTTGTCTGAAGCAAGGACACCCTCTCCACCCTCCTCCTGTGGGTGATGCTGATGAGGACAGAGTGGTTTGTCTGAAGCAAGGACACCCCTCTCCACCCTCCCTCCTGTGGGTGATGCTGATGAGGATAGAGTCGTTGTCTGAAGCAAGGACACCCCCCTCCACCCTCCCTCCTGTGGGTGATGCTGATGAGGATAGAGTGGTTTGTCTGAAGCAAGGACACCCCTCTCCACCCTCCCTCCCGTGGGTAATGCTGATGAGAGATTCGTTTGTGTGAAGCAAGGATGTTTGTGCCCCGTGGTTTTTGGCGATGCGTTGAACGGCACAGATTTTGACAGCCTACAAGGCCAAGGCCTACAGGAGGGGGAGGGGGGGGAGGGAGGGGGGCCTTGCTGGTGTGTAGGATGTGGTCAGTGTCCACAGAAAAAAAACAAACCCGTCAGCAAGAGGGTTTCAGGTCAACAACGTCACGATCAGTCCTTACCTGATCGTCGTCGGTCACAGTGGAGAGGCGTGGGTGGTACTGGTGCACATGAGGGAGAAAGAGAGGTAAGGTGGTGGTGATGGTGGTGGAGAGGCGTGGGTGGTACTGGTGCACATGAGGGAGAAAGAGAGGTAAGGTGGTGGTGATGGTGGTGGAGAGGCGGGGGTGGTACTGGTGCACATGGGAGAAAGGGAGGTGGGTGAGTGTGGAGAGGGGGGGTGGTAGTGCAATGAGGGAAAAGAGGTAAGGTGTGGTGATGGTGGTGGAGAGGCGGGGGTGGTACTGGTGCACATGAGGGAGAAAGAGAGGTAAGGTGGTGGTGATGGTGGTGGAGAGGCGGGGGTGGTACTGGTGTACATGAGGGAGAAAGAGAGGTAAGGTGGTGGTGATGGTGGTGGAGAGGCGGGGAAGGGGGAAAGGGGAAGGGGAAGAGCAGAGAGGAAGAAATGTCGTTAACTGTCATTTTTATTTCTCAGACAGATTTCCATCCTCGCGGAGTGGACCAATGTATCACTGTCTGCGTCCGTGCTGATAAATTGTCATCATCTGCATAAGCGGAGGATAATAAGCAAGCGGACACCCTAGTCTGTATGGCCTTTGCATTCCAGTTCAGCAGATTGCATGGTTTGCTGCAGTTAACGTTGGAAGAGAGAGAGAGAGAGAGAGAGAGAGAGAGAGAGAGAGAGAGAGAGAGAGGGGGGGGGAGATGGGTACCGTTGTTCCCACTTAAACTCGATTTTCTCGGCGTCATTATGGAACTTTTGGGTTCTCCACCCACGCTTCTATTTTCCCAAAGACGCTTCATGTGAACTTGATTTGCATTGTTACACTTTATGCTAAGTAAAAAGCAGAAGAAAAAGTCCCTCTTCCTACAGGCAGCATTGAACTGACGATGAGGCAGGTCCTGGAGGCTGGGTGTGCCATCTGTGCCCTCTTCATTCTGTGTGGACGGTCGGCGCTCTCATTCACACCCAGTTGTCTGTGCTGGCTGCACTAGAGCTGGGTGTGCCATCTCTGCCCCCTTCATTCTGTGTGGACGGTCGGCGCTCTCATTCACCCAGTTGTCTGTGCTGGCTGCACTAGAGCTGGGGATGACGTCGTCATGTGTCACTGAAGAACGGGTTTTTTTCTTCTAGGAGTGGCTTGGCGCGCCTTCTTGCTGTTGTACGTTTCTATGTCTGATGACGCTGGATTGTCGTTGTAGATACTCGCACGGAGGTAGGGTCGAGCTATACGTGCACGGACACATGCCTACACCTCGTGCACCGGTTCACAAAATCAAGTGCACACGCACGCGCACATGTACTCATGCACGCACGCGCGCTCGCACGCACGCACGCACGCACGCACGCGCCGCGCGCACACATGCACGCACGCACGCACGCACGGACGCGCGCGCGCGCACACACACACACACACACACACACACACACACATACACACACACACACACACACACACACACACACACACACACACACACACACAACCACGCACACTTACTTGTGTGCGTTATGAGCGCTAACAGATGTGACCAAGAAATTCAAGTGTTGATGCTTTCCGGACAGACGCAGTGAACTTTTGGTGTCGATAGAAGGTCTTGCCGAGAGATCTCAGGTTTCGGTGTTTGTTTGATGTCTGGCTGGAAGACCTGAGGTTTCTGTGGTTGTAGCGGTGTTTGTTTGATGTCTGGCTGGAAGACCTGAGGTTTCTGTGGTTGTAGCGGTGTTTGTTTGATGTCTGGCTGGAAGACCTGAAGTTTCTGTGGTTGTAGCGGTGTTTGTTTGATGTCTGGCTGGAAGACCTGAGGTTTCTGTGGTTGTAGCGGTGTTTGTTTGATGTCTGACTAAAAGACCAAAGCTTTTCACCACTTTGGCTTCACAAGGGGAGTATTGTGCATGTTTTAGTCTGTATTTTTTGTCGCTGAGGAAGGCATATTGCCGAAAATTTCTTGTCCTGTTTTGTGTCGTGCATTAAAACTGCGTTATTTTCACACTTTGTTTTGTGTGCTCTTCTGCTTTTTTGTCGTGTTCCAGTAACGCTGCAGTTTGTTTCATTTGCCGTTTGTACTTTTTCTGTGGTTGTAGGATCTCTGGCCGAGGGACCTAAGGTTTGGTGATTGTTTGATGTTTGACAAAGAGACCGTGAGTTTGGTGGTTGTAAGATCTCTGGCCAAGAGACTTCAGGTGTGGTGATGGTATGATTTCTGGCCAAGAGACTTCAGGTGTGGTGATGGTATGATTTCTGGCCAAGAGACTTCAGGTGTGGTGATGGTATGATTCTGGCCAAGAGACTTCAGGTGTGGTGATGGTGTGATCTCTGGTCAAGAGACTTCAGGTGTGGTTATGGTGTGATTTTTGGCCAAGAGACTTCAGGTGGGTGATGGTATGATCTCTGGCCAAAAGACTTCAGGTGTGGTGATGGTATGATTTCTGGTCCAGAGACTTCAGGTGTGGTGATGGTGTGATTTCTGGTCCAGAGACTTCAGGTGTGGTGATGGTGTGATTTCTGGTCCAGAGACTTCAGGTGTGGTGATGGTGTGATTTCTGGTCCAGAGACTTCAGGTGTGGTGATGGTATGATTTCTGGCCAAGAGACTTCAGGTGTGGTGATGGTATGATTTCTGGTTCAGAGACTTCAGGTGTGGTGATGGTATGATTTCTGTCAAGAGACTTCAGGTGTGGTGATGGTATGATTTCTGGTCCAGAGACTTCAGGTGTGGTGATGATATTTGGCCAAGAGACTTCAGGTGTGGTGATGGTATGATTTCTGGTCCAGAGACTTCAGGTGTGGTGATGGTATGATTTCTGGCCAAGAGACTTCAGGTGTGGTGATGGTATGATTTCTGGCCAAGAGATTTCAGGTGTGGTGATGGTAGTATGGTTTCTGGTCAAGAGACTTCAGGTGTGGTGATGGTATGATTTCTGGCCAAGAGACTTCAGGTGTGGTGATGGTATGATTTCTGGCCAAGAGACTTCAGGTGTGGTGATGGTATGATTTCTGGTCCAGAGACTTCAGGTGTGGTGATGGTGTGATTTCTGGTCCAGAGACTTCAGGTGTGGTGATGGTATGATTTCTGGTCAAGAGACTTCAGGTGTGGTGATGGTGTGATTTCTGGTCCAGAGACTTCAGGTGTGGGGATGGTATGATTTCTGGTCAAGAGACTTCAGGTGTGGTGATGGTGTGATTTCTGGTCCAGAGACTTCAGGTGTGGTGATGGTATGATTTCTGGCCAAGAGACTTCAGGTGTGGTGATGGTATGATTTCTGGCCAAGAGACTTCAGGTGTGGTGATGGTGTGATTTCTGGTCCAGAGACTTCAGGTGTGGTGATGGTGTGGATTTCTGGTCAAGAGACTTCAGATGTGGTGATGGTATGATTTCTGGCCGGAAGACCTAAAGTTCTGGTGATTACAGGGGAATAGGATCATAGACACAAGTTTTAGTATTATGTAGTATCTCTTGTCTTGAAACTTAAGCTTTTTTTTTTTTTTTTTTTAGTGATTGTAGAATCTTTGAAACCCCGCCCCGTCCCATACCTACCCTATCCCACCCCGCCCAATATCCACTCCTAACTACCTACCCTATCCCACCCCGCCCAATATCCACTCCTAACTACCTACCCTATCCCACCCCGCCCAATATCCACTCCTAACTACCTACCCTATCCCACCCCGCCCAATATCCACTCCTAACTACCTACCCTATCCCACCCCGCCCAATATCCACTCCTAACTACCTACCCTACCCCACCCCGCCC
>CM031611.1:6489245-6491745 GCA_018398815.1 Conus ventricosus | reverse complement strand
ACTGCATTGTTTCAATCTTTCTCAAGCCACTTTTTTTTTTTGGTAAGAATCGGTCCAAGACTGAACAAAAATTTGTTTTTCTATATTTTGGCATCTTTTGAACCTCAGAAAATATGGGTAGGCATATTACATGGGAGTTTGATTTGGATTGAGGGTGACGGTTTGATGTAAAGTTAGTTTTGATTCACACATCCCCAGTATGTCATAATACTTATTAATTCTATGTTTAAATAAAGGATACAATATCACTAAGTATGTATTAAGAACTGCTTAGTAGTGCGTTGTTTCTTAATGCAAAGATGCTTTTTAACTCTGGTATAGTCATGTTAATTTTATGTTTCTTGCTTTGAGAATTTCTTTGAGTTAATAATTTAAGCTTATTTTTTTAAGGTTTAAGTTTCTGATACAATGATAAGGTATTTGAAGATTGAATGCCATTTTTAGATTTGACTTTGTGCCCTCATATTTGACTATGATGTGGAGAACACAAAAGGGATTGCATCCAAGTTGGAGCATGGTGGTATGTCAGGATCCCAATGTGTCTGAAATAATGAAGTTTAAGGTTCTGAACTTGTACTCTTTCACTGTTCAATTTATGGCTCAAGGCTTAGGGTCAGGTTAAGGAAAGGGGGGTGGGTGAAATAAAAGGAAATATATTCAAACATAGTAGAAAATATGTTTTCTGGACACTAGGGACCGCAGACCCACTGCTTTTTTTTTTAATTAAATAAACAGTCAACATCAAAGTAAAAATGGTTTCTTTTCTTACCTTAGCCTTTACCGGGTGTTGTGTGTGTGCTTGTGTGTGGTTTAAATCTCTTAACATTAATTTTTTTTTTTCTGTGCGAGAACTTGAATCTCTCTCTCTCGCTCTCGCTCTCTCTCTTTAATTGCTCAACAAAAAGCAGAATCGCTAAAAATGCAAAATAAGTTAAACATCTCTACACAAAAAGCATAAATGGCTGTGTACAATGGAAAATATGGTCATCATAGACCAGAATATTCATTTCTTTGACTCTTAAAAGAATGAAATTTGGGGCGTTTTTCAAATAAGTAGCAACTGCTGAATTGGTGGAAAAGTGAGGCACAAAACCTGAACTCAACACACCAAGGAACTCTAGCAAAGGTTTTACTGTGCAAGATAAATGATTCACTAAATTTTGATCACATCATTCTGACACCATAAACAACAACAACAAAACAACAGCAGCAATGGGTTTGCGACTAACTTAGCAACTCTGGTCACATTATCCTGACACCAACAAAGTAAGGGTTTTAAACAGTTTTTGGTCACACGTATTGTTAACTGTGAAACCTTTGAATAAGTTATGTCCCATGGATCTGCTAGACTGTAGAAAAAAAATAGAGAACAAGGGTGTCGCAGAGCGCTGACATGCCCATCTCCCCCCCCCCCCCCCCCCCCACACCACCACGTGATTGTTATGCCCTGCACTTGTTACTTTTTACACCACATTCGTACACCATTGTCACATGTACAAAGTTTGAAACTTATCAGAAGTTGAAACTTCCCTTTTATGGACCCCTTCTACTTTCAAGGCCTAACAGTGTCCTTGACCTTTATCTTGACCTTAATCAGTATCTATTATTTGGAAAAGCCATACCCCAATGTACATACATACTAAGTTTTAACATTAAAAGTCCAACAGTTTGAAAGATATAGGCATTTTTGGTTTTGAAAGTTGTGAACCAAGGTCAAGGTCACAAGCCACTGAATATTTATACAAATGCTGTCCAACTCAGTATATTTGACCATGATGTGCAAATGCGGCATAAAAAGCAAGATAAATTCAGGTTCGTTTTGTGTGGACTCCACTATATATTAGATCAAAAGTTATAGCGAAAGGAAATTTTGTAAGGTGAAGCCGTTTCAGGCCCAGTTTTGGCAACTTTGGACAAAACAGCAATTTCACCACACCGCTACAGAAAAAAACTAATCATCACAGGACAATGAAATTGCAGAAAAGTAATATTTTGAATATGTGAATGATGTCTTTTTTCAGATAGTATGATCAATTACTTTGCTTGGTACTGGTCTTCATAATTGAAAATTTTGTAAATTTTACACACCGCAAATAGCCCTTAAGAATAAAACGAGCATATTTTCTTTGTTTTCACAGATATTTTGATGAAATAAATTGATCTATGCTCAGGAAGTGAAGGCATTTAAATCGAGATATTTGGTGGACAGACAGACCCAAAAAACCCAAACCACTTCCCTTTTATGGACCCCTACTTTCAAGGCCTACCAGTCCTTACAAGTCTTGACAAATTGAAATCTGAAAGTAAGGCCTTAAATGTGCTTACATTCACACAAATATCCTTTTAAGTCCTTGGCAGGTGCCTGAAAACTGCCATCAAAAGCAACTGAGCTTGATCAGTTGAGCACAGAGGCAACAGGTTTACACTTAAGAAATATCACCTCTCTCTCTCTCTCTCTCTCTCTCTCTCCTCTCTCTCTCTCTCTCTCTCAACTAGTTGG
>CM031611.1:6469245-6484245 GCA_018398815.1 Conus ventricosus | reverse complement strand
GCTAAAGGGAATTTCTTTCCTAAAATCTTAAATAAAATGTAAAGTATTTATCTTTTTAAGGAAGCAAAAAGATATCTGGTGGTATGTCTCAAACCATTGAGTCTGCTGAAAAGAGTCTATGTCTAACAACATGCAGGTCTCAGTACTCTATTAGAATACGCTTCATAGTGAATGATACATTACATGTCTAACATCATGTAAGTCTCCGTACTCTATTAGAATACGCTTCATAGTGAATGATACATTACATGGAAGGCACAACACATACGACTTGGTGTAAAAGAGTATTAGAATACGCTTCATAGTGAATGATACATTACATGGAAGGCACAACACATACGACTTAGTGTAAAAGAGTACTCTATTAGAATACGCTTCATAGTGAATGATACATTACATGTCTAACAACATGTAGGTCTCCGTACTACTATTAGAATACGCTTCATAGTGAATGATACATGGAAGGCACAACACATACGACTTGGTGTAAAAGAGTGTCCTGTGATAAACCACTGGATCATTAAACTTCGCATGGAGCGTTGGGATGAATAAGAAGCACTAGCAGATACTATGAAGGTTCCACCCGGTGTAATTCGTTTTCAAACGAGATCAATAACTTTTAATCTGACTAAAACGTGGTTGGCAGTAAACTTTTGTTTCAGATCAGTCTTATATTTCAGAACATAGTTTGGTTTTGAATATTAGTCTTGAAACTGTTGATTTGTACATAATTCCGTTTCTGACGTCCCTGCAGCCCCACTGCTCTCTCTGTGATCGACTGAGTAACAAACAACACGACTTCACTTGGGAACCTGTAATCTCCCTAGAGCTGTCAAAAAAAGGAGATCTGTCCGTTGAAATACGTTCTGTGGATCGTCACGACACAACCAGCCGCACAAATCAGATGCTGAACAGCTCGTTGAAGGAAACATGCAGTGGGAACAGGATCGGTACTTCCGTCTTTCGCCATCTGGAGTGGTGTTGGGCACATTGAACGCACTTGTTCCTTCCTGTTGATCTGATTCACCGTGTCTGTCACCGCTGTTCGGCTGCCTGTTCACCGCATTTCACTGCTGACATTGTTCAAGTGTGACACTTGAAGCGCACACGCAATGCTTCACTCGCGGGCAAATCTGGCGTGCGGGCATGGGGTCCACCGGACCAGACGAAAGTGGAACACATCCTTACCTGAGAAGGTCGCCCGGCCAGTTAGGACAATTACCTCACCTGGAAGTAGCTCAAGATCTGCGCGAGCGGACGGTACACCGACAAAGGCGACTGCTGGGAAAACAAAGGGAGATAACGGTCTCTCTCCTCTACACCTACAGTCTGAGTTCTGTTCGGATACCAGCTAGGGTTGGTAGTAACGGCGCTCCACTTACGTCAACGAGCAGTTGGTTCAACGGACAATGTTTGTAGAACTTCGGGGAGGGGCAAAGAAACTGTTTGTTTTTTTATCTTTGTGATTGGATTGAACCGTAAAACCACAAGAACGTTGTGTTGTGTGTGTGGGTGTGTTGGTTGTGTGTGGTGTGTGTGTGTGTGTGTGTGTGTGTGTGTGTGCGTGCGCGCGCGCGTTTGTGTGTGCGTGTGTGTGTGTGTGTGTGTGTGTGTGTGTGTGTGTGTGTGTGTGTAAAAGAAGTTCAGTAACTTTTTACCACCGTTGCAGGTTCTTATCTTTTCAGTTTGCAAGAATGGTAATGTTGCTCATAGCCCAGCCGACCGCAAAGGGCCATATCAGGGCTGTCACCAGTTTGCAAGAACAGCATAACTTGAGTCACAATACATCAACGAGATGAACTCATCATAATTGAATCACAATAAATAATTGACATGTAAGGATTGTTTCTTGACATTATGAGAGAGCATAGAGTGTTTAGTTCAACCGAATTTAAAAAAAAATCGAGAAACGTCTAACCAGAACAAACACACAAACTAACAAATGGTTAAAAAAAGAAAGAAACGTACTTATAAAAGGTAAGGGGTAGAGAGGCACACACTTTTAGCGTTCAAATGTGTATGTAAAACTAGGTGATTCACACATGCGTTGAAAATCGATAGCTTATAAAAAAAAAAAAATGTTGAAACTGGGAGTACGATTTCATATGGTAAAGGGTGTGTGTTCCTGTCCATGTTAATTGGATGCTTCTTGAAATCAAAAAAGAAGACTTTAGTACTGAAAGCCTACTATATTCTGAATGATGCAAGTTTTTTTTTTTTTTTTTTTTTTTGTGGCATCAGTTCTCGGATCAATGGAGCACCTAAGGTGGTGATTTTTTTTTTTTTTAAGGCCAAAATCCACCTCTTCATTTTTTGGTGCTTCACACTGTCCTCTTCATCTGCCAAAAAAAACAAAAAACGGAAAAAAAACAATGTCCACTACTACGTTGTCTTTTTGTTTTTTGTTTTTTTGTTTTGGTCTCTCTTTTTTCTTCTTCTTCTTTTCTTTCACAACCAATCTCTTTCACACCATGCATAGTCTGTATGTTCTCTTACAAATGGACATATTTTTGCTGATTTTAGTGTTTTGGCAATTGATGCAAAGTGTCTGGGTTTGTTAATGTACTAATGTGTGGTGTACTGGCACACTCACTCTGATAATGTGTTACATTATACGGAAACGGAACCAACATAAACGAAGCAGAGGACTTAATTATTTTTAGTTTTTCATTTTGTTTTACACACACACACACACTCGCACACACACTCAAAATGCACAAACACGTGTATGAATTTGTAACTATGTGTATGTCTCTCTCTCTCTCTCTCTCTCTCTCTCTCTCTCTCTCTCTCTCTCTCTCTCTCTCTCTCTCCTCCCTCCTCTCTCCCCCCTCCCTCCCCCCTCCCTCTCTGTGCGCGCGCGCGCGCGCGTGTGCTTGTGTGTGTGCGCGTGTGTGTGCGCGTGCGTGCGTGTGCACGTGTGTGTGCGTGCGTGCGTGCGTGCGTGTGTAAGAGTGAATGCATGTATGAGATCTCTTTATATTTTCCACAGACGCATCTGATTTTCGAATATGACTGAAATTGGCAGCTTAGATTCCGTTTTTTAATAAATACTTATACACATCTTTGCAATAATCACAACATGGTTTATTTTCAGTAGTATATGTCTGTCAATATTTTCTTGTCTAAGAATTCCAAATAGCACAGTTTCTTCAGAAAACACAATTCTTGTGTTGTATACAGCTAATATGTATTGACTGACAAATTTCCAAAAGGAATTAACCTTATGACAGTGGAAAAAGAAATGTTCAATGTAATCAATTTCATCGTTGCAATATGAACAGTTTCGGTTATCCCTGACTTTCATTTTGCATAGCATTATGTTAGTCGGGTATATATTTTGTAAAATTTTCCATTGTAAAACTCTCAGTCTGGTTTCTTTTGTGCACAAGCGGGGTATCTTCCATACATTTTCATTTAACTCCAGTCCATATTTATTAGACCAAAAACGGGCTGCACATGGTTCTGTATAACTTAGGAAACACCAAGTTGCACGGAAATCCTTGCAAGATATATGCTTTTTGTTACAAAAAAGAGGTGGTTCGAAAAATCTATATCATATCTATCTTGTTCACTAACCCTAGTATTAAAAGTATGTATGGCCGCTGACACTACATTATACTCTAAGATCCTTGCAGGGGAGGCTCCTATCTTGTTAACCACGTCCTGGTATGAAAGCATCCCATTTGGACCATACATGTCACTAACATTTAGTATTTTGCCCTTTATCCAGTCAGGGAAGAAAAGGACATTTCCTCGATATTTTATGTATTGGTTATTCCACAGTAAAGAGGGAAAGGGTGAGACATCTTTATGTTTATTAAGATCTAGCCATGTTTTCAGAGTAATTTTCCAAAAGTGTGAATGTATCTTGTCTAAACCTTTGAAAAGTGCGCTTTTAGTATTTGCATAAAAACACGTGACATTCTCACCAAAGGGTAGAAATATTTTTCTCGGAATTATAGTCCATCTTTCATTGTTTGTGGCCTTACAAATTTTTACAACCCATGACAGGAGAAAAGCAGATTGCATCTGTCTTAAATTTATCATTTTCAATCCTCCTTTTTCATATTCACTGCACATTATGCTTCTTTTAACTTTTTCAAATGCCTTTCGATTACAATGTTTTTTACGCCAGAGAAATCTAAAAAGCATGCGATTTATATCTGATAAGATCTTGTCCGGAATCACAAATGTTTGCATAACATAGACCATTTGTGAAATAAGAAATGTTTTAATAATATGTATTTTACCCATTACACTAAGATCTCTTTTTTCCCAGGAGTGAATAATTCTCTGAATAGTTTCTATTCTTTGCAACCAATTATCCTCAACTAAAGATGCCGATTTATCATTCTCATAATAAATACCCAGAATCTTTAGTTTATTTTTCCACGTAAAGCCATAAAAGCTGTCTGCACTATGTTTTCTACTACCTAGCCACATAGCTTATTTCTATTTATAACCAAACCAGAAAACAAAGAAAAATCATAGAGTATATCTAATGCCTGCATCATGTCATGCTGATCTGTCAAAAATAAAGTAACATCATCTGCATAAAGCGCAATTTTGCTTACATTAAGACGCGTATCTCTTGAACCCCCTAAATCAATTCCTCTAATGTTTCTACAGTCTTTTATCTTTATTGCTAGCAATTCTATAGCCAACACAAATACTAAGGGAGAAAAAGGACATCCTTGTCGGATTCCTGTTTTAACCGCAAAATACTCTGATGTCCAGCCACTATACAAAACACAACTACAAGTATCAGCGATTAATACTTGAAACCATCCAATGAATTCTTCCCCAAACCCATACTTTTTGAGAGCTGTTAACATGAAGTCTTTTGATATACTATCAAAAGCTTGTGTGTAATCAATACTTAAAAGCAAACCAGGAATATTTTCTACATTTAGATGATCAATAATATCATAAATTAGTCTCAATAGCGTCGCTACTCGACGTCCCTTTATATACCCAACCTGATCTTCACTTACTAAATTTCTAATTACTTGACATAAACGATTTGCCAAACATTTAGACAAAAGCTTATAATCGCTATTCGTTAACGAAATTGGTCTCCAGTTTTTTAAAACATTTCTAGGTAGATCTTTGCCTTTGTGAATTAACGTAATGACTGCTTTTCTCTGAGAAGGAGAAAGTGTCCCTTTTTCAAATGCAGAGTTAAGTGATGATGTTAACAAACTTTTTATATGACACCAAAATACTTTCAAAAATTCTGTTGTAAGCCCATCACTTCCTGGTGAAGAACCTTTTTTGAGGGCTTTAAGAGCTGTCAGCAATTCATTCTCTGTTAAGTTGCCTTCACAACTATCCTTCTAAGAGTCAGAAAGCTGTGGCACTGAAGTATCAGATGTAAAGTTATCTACCATTTGTTCCATGTTTCCTGCTCTTACCTTTTTCTTGTACAACTTCGAATAATAGTCTCGCTGCATTTTCATTATTTCTGACTGTTGTGTAACTGATCTACCATTTTCATCACGAAGTTCTTCTATTATCTTTGAATTTGCTCTTGATTTTTCCAAGTTTAGAAAATATTTTGTATTCTTTTCTCCCTCTTCAATCCATTTCATTCTAGATCTTACCTGTGCTGCACGTGCTTTATAAGTTTCCAATAATTCTAATTCTTGCATTAAGTGCTGTCGCTGATTTTGATAATAAATATCATTAGGGTTTTTTGCAATCTTAATATCTATGTCATTTAACTTACCTTGTATTTCTACTAATTATTTCTTCTGTTGATGCTCTTACCTTTAGCATAGATTATTGTAAAACTCTTGATCTTCATTTTTAGGATTTCCCATTCCATTTGAAAATCGATGTTTTCATCCATACGAGAAACATAATCATCTATCAAACTATTCATCTGTGTGACATAGTTTAAGTCATTCAACAATGAGTTATTAAACTTCCACAGCCCAGGTCCCCTCTCAAAGCTTGAGAATTTCAATTTGATGGAGCAACCTCTGTGATCTGTGAAAGGGATAGAATGAATATTACAGTCTATTGTTTTGTCAAACAAATTATCATTTGATATGAAATAATCCAATCTACGTGCAATAAAAGGAGAAGTTTTATGCCATGTAAATTCCTTTTCATCTGGATGAAACAGTCTCCAGGTATCATGCAGGTCATGGGTTTTTATTAAATCATTAAATTTCTTTACTGTGCCCTCTGCATGTTTTTCTCCAGAGGTGATATCTAAATCGTTATCTAATACGCAGTTGAAATCCCCCCCAATTAGCAAGTGCTCTGACTGAACATTAGAGATAACATCTCCCAGTTCATCAAAGAAAGTATTCTTTTCATTGTCATTATTTGGAGCATATACATTCACAATGACCACTTTTTTATGCTGTATTTCTATTTCAATGGCCAAAATCCGTCTTGAATTGTATACTATCTTGTAATTATCAACCACATTGTGCCGAAATAAAACAACTTGACCACAACTGTGTGAAGTATAACTATACTATCTTGTAATTATCAACCACATTGTGCCGAAATAAAACAACTTGACCACAACTGTGTGAAGTATAACTATTATATATATATTCACCTTTGCCCCATTCTTTTTTCCATTGCCCATAAACATCATCAGTGATATGTGTTTCTTGCAAGCAAATTACATCATATTTTTTCTCTTTCAAGTGTTTAAATATTGATTTTCTTTTCCAACACGAGCGCAAACCCCGTGAATTTAATGAAAAAACAGTCAATCCAGAATCACAAGCCATAAGGAAAGTCCGTAATCCAAGCCGTTTTCAAATCCAAACGCAATCCCGTAAACATAGTCCGTGTAACGCGCATAGGCCGTCTCCGTCAGGTCAAACCGTCACACTCGGTGAAGATTCACCCACCACCTCCCCCACCTTTACTTTGCCCACTCGACACGGAGCAGTCAGGTGAGGGCCGCGAACAGGTGAGCATTTTAGCCTTTGGCCCGTCACGCCGCTGGCTAGGTGAATCCTCGTCACCTGACCTCTGTCGCTTGCCACCGGTGCTGCGTGAACGCTGGTCCTTCCCACGCGTACCGTATTGCCGGATATTTTCCGCGGCGAAGGTGTAGACGAATCTTTGCCCTTGTCAATTTTATCAGTCTGAGTTTCGGGAACCACATCTGTTAGAGAGTCTTCAAAAACATCTTCCCCATCCTCAAACAAATTTGCCCCTACCTGTTCGTCTCCTGACTGCTGGTTCTCATCTGTGAGCCTTACCTTTTCTGTATGCTCAATCTGAGCACATGCCTCTGATTCAGAGATAGGTTCACTCACCTGGGGGTCAGAGAAAGTTCCACAGGCGGGATCACCACGCTTGTGACCACTCTGCAGGCAGTCCCTGCAAGTCACCAGATTTTGACACTGGTGTCGGTGGTGTCCTGACTGCAGGCAGTTAGAGCACACAGGGCTCCGGGACACCTTGGGCTGCTCCTTGTGGTAGAGGCGAGCAGTGAAACTACCCACCTTTACAAACCTGTCCAGTGGTACTAATGGAAGGTTTATGAACACAAAGCGTCGACCTGTAACAAAACGGGTTAGCTTTCCGTCCCTGTCCCTTATTTTCTCCATTAGGAGAGAAGATCTAAGAACACATCCCAGTCTGACAAAGGCACTCTCTATATCGTCATTCGATACTGAGACTGGAAGATCTGAAATAAACAGTTTTGTAACGGGAACTTCAACACCATCGCTCCCTCTCAAAATGAATGGATTCTTGTCAAAAAGAGACACAGTACATCCATTTATAACAATCCCCTCAATCAAAAGTTGAGTCCTAGCAGCTCGAGTCAAGGGGTAGATCCTCCAGAGACCTTTGATGCACTGAGCACCATACACTGTTTCCTTGCCACACACTCTTTCAGCAGCCAGACAAACGTTTAGATCAGAAAAACTATCTTCACTTGAGTTCATACTCTTATCAACAAAAGGTTAAGTCTTTATGCTTGAAAAAAAACAGGCTCCACTCGCTGTGAGATAGCCATTGTGAAAAAAAAAAAAAAAAAAAAAAGAAGGGAGGGGCTGAAAGAGGGGGGGGGGGGGGGGGGACAAAAAAAAATCCCAAAGAGAAAAGCTGAATTCGTTGGGTTGGAGTTACATTTTTTAGCACAAGCTGCACGTGCAAATGGAAAAGCAAAACACAAACCTGTTCAAGGCGTACCCAGCGAAAAATAAAAATTAAAAAAAAACAAACAAAAAAAAACCAACAAAAAAAAAACAAACCACGCATACACACAAAAGCATCGGAATCAACAAAACACCAAAATACAAACAATTCACCAAAACAAGAAAATCCCACCACCAATCACCATCAAACTTCACATCCTGCAAGACTGTGGCATCAGCTAGGCAGCACACACTATAAAAGCGCACTAGACGCAACACTGCCAAGAAAATTAGAAGGCAAACACAGAGCTCGCAGAAACACGTCCTCTCGACATCGAGTGAACATCTCTCCCCCTGAATGATGCAAGTTGACCGGTTGACTGTGATTTCTACATTATATCACTATTTTGGACTGTTAAAGAATACAATATAGCCAATGTATTACAAATCTATGACAGTGCTCTCTTAAAATCGTAGTAAGCTTTTCCGTTTCATATTTTGCTTTACGACATTGCCCGAGGTACAGAATACTGGTAAGCGTACACCGACTCTGCATTTGAATATAATAAAGAATTTTCAAAGTAATGATATAAAGTCAACGTTCAGCCTGGTCTGAAAGGTTCATCATCGGAAGACCATTCTTCACTTCGATGGTTCTTACAGTATTTCTATGACATTTGTCCCTGGACATAAACAGTTCCGAACGTAATCTATGAAGGACAGTCTTTTGCGTGTGAACGTTGCTGCTTTGGTGCTGATGTCTTGTTGCTAATGTTTTAGAGACTTTTAAAACCTCCCTAAAGACACATCTTTTCCCTCGGACTGATTAACGATATCCACTTACCACTGTGCGCGTGTTTGCTGGTGTTAACGCGCTCGTGTGTCTGTCTGCGTGTGTGAGTTTTTCGCGCGCGCGTTTGTGTGTGCGTGTCTGTGTAGTGTATGTGCGCGCTCGCATGTGTGTGTGTGTGTGTGTGTGTGTTGTGTGTGTGTGTGTGTGTGTGTGTTGTGTGTGTGCACGCGCGCACGCTTTGAATTAGAATTAGCATTTTTATGTTTTTCTGTAATATGCACTTTGGGCTCTTGCGAGGTAAAGCGCTCTATAAAATTAATATCCTTTTACATTACATTACATTATTGTTGTTGATATGTTGGTGTTTGTTAACATATTGTCAACGCCTTGTTGTTGGCATTTTAAAAATATTTATTTTGTCGACGTGTTGTCAACGCGGTGTCACTTTGTCTCTTCTTGCCTGTCTCTGTCATGTTCAGTTTCTTGCCGATGTTTTCAAACCTCGTTTCCTACAGGGTTTGTCATTGTCGCTTCCTTTTACTCCTTCCTGCTTGTATCTCTTTGCCGTCGGTTTGTCATACTATCGCTCATTCATCATCATCATCACTATCATCATCACCACCACCATCATCATCACCATTATCATCATCACCATCATCATCAACACCACCACCACCACCACCACCACCACATCATTATCATCATCATCATCTTCTTCTTCTTCTCCCCCCCACTCTCTCTCTCTCTCTCTCTCTCTCCGTCCCGCACCCCCCCCCCCCCCCCCCTCCATTCCCTGAGCCCCTTCTGTCACCCTCTCTCTTTCGTTACAGAGTTCAGTTCTGAGTGGCAGCGTGGTGTTTGGGTACCTCGCAGAGCGTGGGTCTCCTCACTGGTTGGTGGGGGGTTAGGACTGCAGCCACAGTAGGAGTCATCGATTTCGGTTAGAAATCAGTTAGTGTTCCGCCAGCGTGTCTGAACAGGTTCGGTCCATGTGAAGGCACGGAGAGGCATGGCCAGGAAACCGTTATCCTCAATCAACTGTGGAACGGGCGCAAGAATAAGATCGGTTTGTATTGAATTTCGTAATGGGCTCTTGGCTGCGGAAAAAGATTTCTCCCACAAAAGTCGTGGTACTAGCTTTCAGCAACTGCAGTGTCTATGTCAGCGTTCTTCATCTCCGTGTCAGAATCACCACAGCCCTTACACGGTCCTGTGTGGTGGGATGGGAGATAAGAATAATGACGCTGACACTGTGCCAACAGTTGACACCAAGGAATAAAAAGAAGACATCTCTTCCCGCATTCCGCCCAGTCACTACCCACCTCCCTCCCGCCCCCTCCAAAGCGAGAACCACAGGAATTAAGGGTTAATTAATTACGAGGTTTAACTTCCATACCCATCCCAGGTGACATGACAGACAGGAAAATCTGTCTCGTGAGAGTGGGTGGGGGTACGGGAGAGGCGGGGTGGGAGAGGCGGGGTGGGAGGGATGGGGCAAGCTTACAGTTAATTATTCCTCCAAAGCTTATAGTAAATTATTCTTCCAAAGCTTATAGTAAATTATTCCTCCAAACCTTATAGTAAATTATTCCTCCAAAGCTTATAGTAAATTATTCCTCCAAAGCGACAACACACCAAGATGGGCATATGACACTTTTTGTTTGGAGCATCTGCATGATCCGATTTTGCCAATGTGATTCTAAATTGAGGAGCACTTGCAGTCCTGATATACAACGTTCTCAATGCCATGGGTGCTGTCGTGCGTCCTGTGACCAGGAAGTGATGTAAACGTCAGAGCGAATCACACCGTAGGGCAGGGTAGGGAGGACGCTCGCGCAATCAGCAGATCGTGATTACTTGGGGAAAAAACAAAAAACATAACAAGAATAGCAAACCGACAAAAAATTAAATGAAACTTACAAAAAAAATATCCCATTTCATGGCGAAAGTGCAGTCGATCACAAAAGCGAATAGGTTCTCGCCGCGCGCGCGTGCGTGCGTGCGTGCGTGCGTGCGTGGGTGTGTGTGTGTGTGTGTGTGTGTGTGTGAGAGAGAGAGAGAGAGAGAGAGAGAGAGAGAGAGAGAGAGAGAGAGAGAGAGAGAGAGAGAGAGAATATCGCCATATAAAACTGCCCTAAAATCACAGTTATTTGACAGTGCTCGAGTTTTCAAACTAACGGTTCTTTTCTGCATCCATCTCTTTACATTCAAAGGGTTAAACCATGACGAAATGATTGGACAGTGTTCGAGTTTTCGAACAAACGGTAATTTTCTGCGCCAATTTTGGTTTCCTTCAAACGGTGAAACCATGACGGATTGTATTGTAAAACCAGAACAAGCACAGAATGGCTTTGTATTCTTTCGAGTGGTGTCTATGAGAACGATCCTCTTGTCCTGGTGTCGGGGCAGTGTTTCATATCATCACACGGCTTTCACATCTCGCACCTGCGGTGCCTCATGCTAATACAACACAGGCAGCAGCAGGGCTGTCACCAAACACTGTGTTGTCTGGCCGGTGAATCAGCTCCTTAAACCTGTCAGACGAGACTCGAGGGCGGCGCTGCTGACTGGGGAATGGCAGAGGCGCGTTCAGCCAGATGGATTGCCGGGTACCCGCCACTGAACGCTGTTCAGCCAGCCGCAGTGCTACAAGGTTTTGCATATTTCTTTCTTTCTTCTTTCTTACTGCATGCGACGTTCAATCAGTGTTTCTGTTTCCTGCTTTTTACTACACAGATCTACCATCTGTATGGCTTTGACTTCTTTTCACTTCATGTATCATTCAGTCAGCACTAATTTTGTCTGCGTTTTAAGCACAGGCATCGTTCAGCCAGGATGTTCGTGGCCTACGTTTTACTGCACGTATGGTTTGTCGGACATTGTTCTATCCTGCGTGTCGACACACGTGTGAGTCATCCAGCACTGCTGGTTTCCAGGTGTTCACCACACGTGTGAGTCATCCAGCACTGCCGGTTTCCAAGTGTTCACCACACGTGTGAGTCATCCAGCACTGCTGGTTTCCAGGTGTTCACCACACGTGTGAGTCATCCAGCACTGCTGGTTTCCAGGTGTTCACCACACGTGTGAGTCATCCAGCACTGCTGGTTTCCAGGTGTTCACCACACGTGTGAGTCATCCAGCACTGCTGGTTTCCAGGTGTTCACCACACGTGTGAGTCATCCAGCACTGCCGGTTTCCAGGTGTTCACCACACGTGTGAGTCATCCAGCACTGCTGGTTTCCAGGTGTTCACCACACGTGTGAGTCATCCAGCACTGCTGGTTTCCAAGTGTTCACCACACGTGTACTTCAGCCAACGGTGCTCTATCCTACAACACGTGTACTTCAGACAACGGTGCTCTATCCTACAACACGTGTACTTCAACCAACAGTGCTCTATCCTACAACACGTGTACTTCAGCCAACAGTGCTCTATCCTACAACACGTGTACTTCAGCCAACGGTGCTCTATCCTACAACACGTGTACTTCAACCAACAGTGCTCTATCCTACAACACGTGTACTTCAACCAACAGTGCTCTATCCTACAACACGTGTACTTCAGCCAACGGTGCTCTATCCTACAACACGTGTACTTCAGCCAACAGTGCTCTATCCTACAACACGTGAGGTTACTTCAACCAACAGTGCTCTATCCTACAACACGTAAGGTTACTTCAACCAACGGTGCTCTATCCTGCAACACGTAAGATTCATCCAACACTAAGTGTTCACCACACGTGTACTTCAGCCAACAGTGCTCTATCCTACAACACGTGAGGTTACTTCAACCAACAGTGCTCTATCCTACAACACGTGAGGTTACTTCAACCAACAGTGCTCTATCCTACAACACGTGAGGTTACTTCAACCAACAGTGCTCTATCCTACAACACGTAAGGTTACTTCAACCAACAGTGCTCTATCCTACAACACGTAAGGTTACTTCAACCAACAGTGCTCTATCCTACAATACGTAAGGTTACTTCAACCAACAGTGCTCTATCCTACAACACGTAAGGTTACTTCAGCCAACAGTGCTCTATCCTACAACACGTGAGGCTCATCCAGCACTACTGTCTCCTGCATTTTACCCAAACTGTCAGTGTCTCAGATCATACAGAAACGGTGTTTTGGTAGGTTACAATTAGGAAAAATCGCGGAAAAGGTCAAATTACGCATTATGTTTTATTTCCAGAGATTTCATCACGTCCTGACGGTTTCTGTGGAAGTATGAAATTTGAACAAATTTTCATTTGCTCCATGGGAATCTCAGGACTAATTTTTTTATGCCACAACTCACAAACTTTCACTCACTGAGTCATGAACGCCAACAATAATCGCTCAACGAAAACAGTCTGGCCGGCCTCGTCTAGTTGGCATCAAACGACGGTGTCCAGTACCGTTAGAGTGCATTCCCTTTGAAAGCTTCTAACTTCTTGCGAAGTCACACTGGTCTGAGAGTGAAGGTGTCCATGACGTTGCAGAGAAGTCACACTGATCTGAGAGTGAAGGTGTCCATGACGTTGCAGAGAAGTCACACTGATCTGAGAGTGAAGGTGTCCATGACGTTGAAGAGAAGTCACACTGCTCTGAGAGTGAAGGTGTCCATGACGTTGCAGAGAAGTCACACTGCTCTGAGAGTGAAGGTGTCCATGACGTTGAAGAGAAGTCACACTGCTCTGAGAGTGAAGGTGTCCATGACGTTGAAGAGAAGTCACACTGCTCTGAGAGTGAAGGTGTCCATGACGTTGCGGAGAACTAGACTTTCAGCGTGCAGTTTAATCTGTGCCCCTGAAAATGCTTGTTGCAGGAATGATTACCTTCAAATTTTCCGAAAATGGTGGTGAAACCGTGAACACACCTTTCTTTGGGAAGAACATGAAACACTGACGCATGGTTAATCAAACACAACCGTTTCGTTTTACTGAACGGGTCGTTCAGAGAGCGCTACCGTTTCATCAAACATAACTGTGTCGTTTTGCTGAACGGGTCGTTCAGAGAGCGCTACCGTTTCATCAAACATAACTGTGTCGTTTTGCTGAACGGGTCGTTCAGAGAGCGCTACCGTTTCATCAAACATAACTGTGTCGTTTTACTGAACGGGTCGTTCAGAGAGCGCTACCGTTTCATCAAACACAACTGTGTCGTTTTACTGAACGGGTCGTTCAGAGAGCGCTACCGTTTCATCAAACACAACTGTGTCGTTTTACTGAACGGGTCGTTCAGAGAGCGCTACCGTTTCATCAAACACAACTGTGTCGTTTTACTGAACGGGTCGTTCAGAGAGCGCTACCATTTCATCAAACACAACTGTGTCGTTTTGCTGAACGGCTCGTTCAGAGAGCGCTACCGTTTCCAACGTTGTGCCACCTTAATGCTAGGTTCACACTATGGAAACTGTGGGAAACTCTGGCAGTCTGCGCGTTAAAGAAACTGCTTTGGAAACCGTCTATAAATAAATGTGACTGGAGTTTCTGTCGACAATGTGAACGCTCGACGAAATTATACAGAAACTGCGAAGCTCCTCCCCTTTTTTGCTCTTTTCGCGCCATTCACGCTGTGCGCGCGTTTTGCACGGACTTCCCTGCTATTTTCGCCTTTCTTTTTTTTGGGGGGTCAATTTCAGTCAGTCTCGTGTACAAAAACTTTGTTGCCTACCTGTTCACACTTTGGAAACGATATGGAAACTCGGTAGCGTCAGTGTCCTAGTTTCTTCTCGGCCTTGTATTTCCAAACAACTTTGCAGACTGAGATGGAAGGAAACAGGCTTGGCAACTCTATCGGGAATATCCGATAGAGGTAATGCAGTTTGTTGAAGGGGGTAATGTGAGTTTTCTCAGTGCAGATTTCGGTTACCCGACAAGAAATTGGGGCTGTTTCCAGGCCGGTTTCCATAGTGTGAACTTAGCTTAACCATGAAATCTGTGGAAACTCCAGAGCGGTCAAACCTCTCACGGCGCGCCTGAGACCCAGCGTTACGTGATACTGATGACGAAGATATGCAATGGAAAATCAGGGATAAGCGAAGGGAGCTGAACGTTATTTCCTGTTCTAGTGAGCACAGTGCCACCAAGTGTGTGAA
>CM031611.1:6459245-6464245 GCA_018398815.1 Conus ventricosus | reverse complement strand
TCATCTTCCTGCAAGAATTAACAAAGGAAAGGAAGAAAACAGGGGACTCTGATGATACTGAACCGTTACGGGCAGTGCCTGCCAAGTTCTGTATGTTCTGCAGGGTGTGATGAGTAACATGACAAGAACACATTCACCACAGCCGTCTGGGAGACACTTCGTACTGTTTCACCACAGCCGTCTGGGAGACACTTCGTACTGTTTCACCACAGCCGTCTGGGAGACACTTCGTACTGTTTCACCACAGCCGTCTGGGAGACACTTCGTACTGTTTCACCACAGCCGTCTGGGAGACACTTCGTACTGTTTCACCACAGCCGTCTGGGAGACACTTCGTACTGTTTCACCACAGCCGTCTGGGAGACACTTCGTACTGTTTCACCACAGCCGTCTGGGAGACACTTCGTACTGTTTCACCACAGCCGTCTGGGAGACACTTCGTACTGTTTCACCACAGCCGTCTGGGAGACACTTCGTACTGTTTCACCACAGCCGTCTGGGAGACACTTCGTACTGTTTTTTCTGGATAACAGTTATGGTGTTCAGATTCAGACGTTGGCAGGAAATAAGAATTAAAAAACAACAACAACAAAAAACCTTAAATGACCAACGACATCTTCCGCCTTTCCAACTTAGGAACGGATCAGTAATACAGTTGATTTTTCAGATCAGGGAGGAAACTTTACTCAGGCTGAAAGCATGATGACCGACTGCCCAGACTGTTTGGATAGGATGGATAATGAACACAGTGGAACACAGACATGGTGGAATAGATTGACTGCAAAGACTGGACTACCAAAAGACACGACTGAACAGACACAGCACAGTGCAGACATGGTGGAATAGACTGACTGGACTACCAAAAGACACAACTGAACAGACACAGCACAGTGCAGACATGGTGGAATAGACTGACTGGACTACCAAAAGACACAACTGAACAGACACAGCACAGTGCAGACATGGTGGAATAGATTGACTGACTGTAAAGACTGGACTACCAGAAGACACGACTGAACAGACACAGCACAGTGCAGACAGTGCAGACAGGGTGGAATAGATTGACTGACTGTAAAGACTGGACTACCAGAAGACACGACTGAACAGACACAGCACAGTGCAGACAGTGCAGACAGGGTGGAATAGACTGACTGCAAAGACTGGACTACCAAAAGACACGACTGAACAGACACAGCACAGTGCAGACAGTGCAGACAGTGTGGAATAGACTGACTGCAAAGACTGGACTACCAAAAGACACGACTGAACAGACACAGCACAGTGCAGACAGTGCAGACAGGGTGGAATAGACTGACTGCAAAGACTGGACTACCAGAAGACACGACTGAACAGACACAGCACAGTGCAGACAGGGTGGAATAGACTGACTGCAAAGACTGGACTACCAGAAGACACGACTGAACAGACACAACACAGTGCAGACACAATACGCGAAACATCCAGCAGCAACAAACTTCTTATCTTCGTGTATTGTTTACATTGGTTTTTTTTTCTTCTTGTGTGTGTTAGTCATTAATCTCTGGGGGAACAAGTTATGAAATAGAGTGGGAAATAACCTTCAACAATTCCATTGTCTTGACACATCACTGCGAAGAAGCAAGAGAAATAACAGAAGCAAAGCAAATCCGCTCAACAACAACAAAAAAAATAAAATAAAAATAAAAAGATGGAGCGCCAAGTGAATTGTTTATCGGAAGAGGGGTGGGAAAAGGGGTGGATGTGTGGTGTAATAAAGGCAGAATGGAGAAGGAACGGAGGAGAGACAGCCATCAAAATTCGACAACAAGTGCTCCCCAAGTTAAACGAGATAAGACATTTACATACACTGATCTTGAAATCGCCTATTCGTTCCCTGTCAGCTGAGGGACCCACTCCACGGGGCTTGACTGCTGCTTCCTCAGCCGACCTTCACCTTTTATCTGCAGCACATGTAATCCCGTGTCGTGCGAGAGCGGCGGCTTCCCTAAAGCTGAGGGACTAAGATGGCGGCGGGGACCGTTTGTTTTAAACCTTCTATCTCATTACGTATGTATCGCGTCGCGTGCTATCGGCCGTCCCTGTCACAGTTAGCTCCCTTAGAAAGTCGTCAGAGGGCGTAACGTGCCTGTCACTCGCCAGCCGTTTTTTTTTTTTCCTTTTTCTTTGTTTTTAATCTCTCTCTCTCTCTCTCCTCTCTCTCTCTCTCTCTCTCTCTCTCTCTCTCTCTCTCTCTCTCTCTCACGTGTGTGTGTGTGTGTGTGTGTGTGTGTGTGGGGGTGTTCCACACATCCCATCCCACGTACATTCTTTTCCCTCCATCGTCATTAACATTCCTTTTATCTTCGTTTCTCCCATCACGCCCCTATCATCATGGCGTCATGCGTCTGGTTCTTTCCTGTTTCTGAGTTTTTCAGTTTACTTTCTCACACATCAAAATGTAAGAGAGATTGATAGTGGCGGAAAATGCTGTGAAGAGAGAGAGAGGGAGAGAGAGAGAGAGAGAGAGAGAGAGAGAGAGAGAGAGAGAGAGAGAGAGAGAGAGATGAAATGAAATGAAATCTTTAGTCCATAAGGCCAAGGCCTCTTTGAAAGAGGGAACGAAAACAAATGCATATAAACATCATTACATACACATACATAAATATACATTCAAGTTATAGATATTTTCCGCGCTTTAAATGCTTGATAGATATAAAGTGCTCATTTTCTGACTGTATTGCTGTTCGTTGAGGCCAACAAGAGAGATAAACGAAAACCATTTGGATTATGAAAGAACTTTTGAGAGAGAGAGAGAGAGAGAGAGAGAGAGAGAGAGAGAGAAGAGAGAGAGAGAGAGAGAGCGAGAGAGGAGAGATTCACTGATAGCAAAACACATGACTGCAGGCGAAAATCGGAGAAACACAGAGAGAGGATTTTTTTGACGCTGTTGATTCTAAGTATCTGTTCTCTGTCTGTGTACGTGCTGGTGTAGGGTACCTCTGTCTTCATAACCATGAACATATGTGCCCTTAACTGTTTTCACTATGGCAGCAGAAGTTACCTTCCTTGTTGACTGTGCACTGTTTAGAGCAACTGTCTCCATGAGGTCAGAACACCGCAAACTCATAGTGTACCCATTGAAAAGAATCGTCTTTCGTTTGTCACTGATTTTTATTCTTGTTTGATGAAAGACACCCGGGAAATCTGTTCTTTTTACTTGGTCCGGCGCAGGCGTTGTCCTGTCTTCAGTCGACTTTTGTAGTGATAGATTCGACACTTCCTTGGTTTGACCCATGTTGGGAGCATGTAGGACATAATGCGATGGCCATGTGTCAACAGACCAAACACGCTCAGTAAACATCTGTAACAAAGAATCAAAGACCAAACACGCTCAGTAAACATGTGTAACAAAGAATCAAAGACCAAACACAGTAATGATCTTTCCTTGCTTGATGATTTTAGCTGAATTGAGCGGTCGTTTAGTACTTTCGTTTTAGACAATAAAATATTGAAAAAAAACCACCTTAGAACAAGTAGTTTTCTTTTGAAAAGTTGGGAGGAATTTCTTTAGTAGTATTCAAATATGGCGTATTCCGTGATGACGTGAAAATGGTCTCACATGACATTCATATCACAATCTGTACAGAATCTGTCCTCTTTAGGAACGCCATCTTCTACACCTACTTTCATTTGATGCCTACGATTACCGCATCAAAATTATTTCGGGAAGTAAACATAAATATTGGATAAAGTATTCATAAACCGTGGGTAAAAGTAGAATAAAAGAAATACTAGAGAAAAATATTTATAAATGATATGCAAAGTGTTTATGTGTTTCTGCCGTCAAAAACATGTTTGATATTTCCATAAACAACTATTTCTAAAGGCTGTCCTCAGCGTTGAACGCAGTTTCTTTTGAGACTCAGGCCTACGTCAGCCCAGAATGTACCTGCCTGGAAAAGACCGAGAGCCTCCCAACCCAGCGCAATCATACCTACTCTCGGTGTTAGCGTGATTAGCACAGACTTTGTCGGTGTCAGGGAATGCCCTACTTCTTTCCCCGCCCGTGTGGGCGGGCAGATGGGCAGCACGCACCGCTCTTGTCTTGTCCGTGTCAGACTGTTTGCTCGAGTTCTCCAGTTCCCAGCAGACGTGGTCAGTGTCCTCACTGTCCCCCCCAGTGGTCTGTTGACCTTCCTCTGCCGCCCGGGTCCCAGTCTTCGTCATCTCAGTTTACCTGAAGGTCTCTCTCTCTCTCTCTCTCTCTCTCCTCTCCTCTCTCTCTCTCCTCTCTCTCTCTCTCTCTCTCCACCTGTTACGCAGAGTCTCCCACCCGGGTGCTTGCTAATATGCTGACATTAGGTTCATGAAATGAAGACAGGGGGTCATGGGAATAGGGTGGCATGGAGAGGGTGGGGGGCAGGGGGGGGGGGGGATAGAGAAAGGAGCTGAAGCAGGGTACAGGGACGTACACTGTCAGGTAGTGGGGGTGAGAGAGTTGCTGTGGTGACATTTAGGGTAGCGCTAACAACCCCTCTGACAGGGACGATCAGACCAGGGTATCTGGGATCTTCGTGACGCCGTTGGTGTCTGCGAGCGCCAGGTAAAGGTGTTTATGATGAGATCCGTCTCTGGTTGGCCTTTACCGTGTCATTTGCCGTGTATTTCTTCTTGATCGTAATCTTTCATGTCACATCGTTTTATTTCTTTTCATTTTCCTTTTGCAGAAAGATTTCTTATCCCCTTCAGTGTGGATATAGACAAAACAGTTGAACCTGTATGGCTTTGGGAACAGGCGTGATAGCGATAGCTGAACAGTGATTGAGTTATGATCACTCCCAGTTCCTTCTCTCTCTCTCTCTCTCTCTCTCTCTCTCTCTCTCTCTCTCTCTCTCTCTCTCTCTGTCCTGTCTCTGTGTAAACACACACACACACACACACACACACACACACACAACACACAACACACACACATAATATATATATATATATATATATATATATATAGAGAGAGAGAGAGA
>CM031611.1:6451745-6454245 GCA_018398815.1 Conus ventricosus | reverse complement strand
TGGTTAGACGTCTGATATCCCCAAGTTTTTATTTTTATTTTTTTTAGAAGAGGGTATGAATAACTATGCTCTGAGATTATCTGAAACAGAATTCCCGAGATTGTTGTTCATTAGTTTGTTTCAGCTGTATTTTCTGTACTCCCCCCCAAGGCATTGTTCCACCTTCCCCCCCCCCCCCCCCCCCCCTACCCACCCCCCTTGAATGAAGTGGCCACGTGGATAGTTTACAATACTGCTGCAACAGATTTTCTGGATTGGAGTCTGGCCAGACAGGAGGGACATTTTAGGTCAGGATAACAGGCTTGACACAGGAATAAGTACATCAGGACTGACGCCTAACCTCACAGCTGTTGGCTAAGCAGTGTTTAGCGGAACATGTTATCCACGATAATGGGGGGTGCTGCTTGTGGAATGGGATGGCTGGGGACCTCACGACAATGACAACTCGAGCATCCTTCAGAGCTGAAACCTAGCCATTAGTTGTGGGCCAACTAATGGTAGTTGTGGGACCTGTTTGACAAACGAACATTTGTCTTTTCTGAAACAAACGCGCTGTCTTGTAATGTGGGTTAAAATGCAGACACAGTGGCGGATTTTTAGGACAATTTGTGACAAAATGAAGAGGAATCCGCGGGCGCCCATGTGCATGCGTGTTTTTGTGTGTGAGGGCGCGCGCGCGTGCGTGCGTGTGTGTATGCATATATGTGTGTGTGTGTGTGTGTGTGTGTGTGTGTGTGTGTGTGTGTGGTGTGTGTGTGACTCATGGAACCTAACTAAATGTTCACGAGCACACTTCAGAATGTTCCCATTCGTGGAACAGACATATTTCATCAGTCAGTGGTCTTGTGGCGAGTGTGTGTGTGTGTGTGTACTTTAAATGTCCCTTTTCTCCCAATATGGAAGTCCTCAGGACAGCGATCGTAAGAGTGGAAGCCACGTGGCGGCATCTGCATACCAACTCTGTCAGTGTACCGCTGTTCCGTCTTCGCCCCCGTGGCCTCGTGCAGAATAGGAATGCTTTTCATCTCGTCAAAGAAAAATACCGTATTCTCCTCACCGTGTCGTGTCTTGATAATGTTTTCCACATCAGCAACGAAATAGGATTCCTCTTTTCCCATCCCTCCGTCCCCTGTCCCCTATTATATTGCACAGACTTTCTCCCTCTCCTTACGGCTTACAGCTTGCTTTGTTGTGAGCGCCGGCAGATAATCTCAGCGCAGACTCAAAGCCGAGACGGAATGGGCGGCAGGGCAGGGGAGGCAGGTTGGGGGTGCTTTGTTCCAAAGCCGGGTCGAGCGATCGGGTTCACCGAAAAGACATCGCCGGTGCCTTCTTGTAATGGGGGAGAGGGAAGGGTGAGTGGAGCACAGGCACTCTGCTGGGACCATCAAACAGCTTTTTTAAAAATCAGAGCTGAACTTCCTCCCAGTCTGTGTGGCTGTCTCTGTCTGTCTCCCTTTCTCTCTCTCTCTCTCTCTCTCTCTCTCTCTCTCTCTCTCTCTCTCTCTCCCGCTGTCTCTTTCTCATTCTTTGTGTAATTTTGGGAACCTGTTCCTTTTGGCGACGTACATTGCGCCACTAAAACAAGCATGGCGTTGGAATAAAACCATACCTCAACGAAGCTTTCTCGCCATTTTAAGAATCTTGAACAGGATTGTCTAATTCTCGTCTGTTTTTTTTTTTTAACTTCAAGCGAGGCTTATTATTAATTGTTGTTATCATTATTATAATTATTGAAGGTATTTTATTGCGCCTGTGGTCGGTTAGAGACCAAGCAATAAGCGCTTTACACTCCATGTTCTCGTTTTCACAGCGGGCTGCCTACCTCGGTAGAGCCAACCGGAGAGCTGCCTGCTGGCGTTCATCCTTCGTTTCCCCTGTCATTGAGTCAAGGACCACTCACTCACGTTTCACTCATTCCTTCCATTTCTCACGCAGGGTGCATGCTATGTGTAGACGTGTCACCCATACCAACGGCCACACTGGCCTTTTCTTCTGAAATTTGGGAAAGGATTTTGCATGTGCGTATGAATTTATTCGTGCGTTCTTATACGGAACAACGGTTTATAGTCTTTTTTTTTTTTTTCGAAGACTTTCTCGGTAAATGGAGTTGGAAGCATTGTTAACTACGAGGGAAAATTCCCGCCGTACGGGCATAGTCACATGCCTACCGGGCATAGTCACATGCCTACCGGGCATAGTCACATGCCTACCGGGCATAAGTCACGTGCCTACCGGGCATAGTCACATGCCTACCGGGCTTAAGTCACATGCCTACCGGGCGTAAGTCACGTGCCTACCGGGCATAGTCACATGCCTACCGGGCGTAAGTCACGTGCCTACCGGGCATAAGTCACGTGCTTACCGGGCATAGTCACGTGCCTACCAGGTATAGTCACATGCCTACCGGGCGTAAGTCACGTGCCTACCGGGCATAGTCACATGCCTACCGGGCGTAAGTCACGTGCCTACCGGGCATAAGTCACGTGCTTACCGGGCA
>CM031611.1:6441745-6446745 GCA_018398815.1 Conus ventricosus | reverse complement strand
AAATTTCATACAATATACACACACTGGACAGGAGAAGTTGCACGACACTGGACAGGAGAAGTTGCACGTCAAATTTCATCGGGGAAGTGATGCAGGCGCATGCAGCAACGTCACTAACGTAGAGCCTGGTGGACACGGGGTATCCGGGAGTGAAGCGACTAGTTCCAACAACATGATGGCCACCCGGTCTGCTCTGGAAAAGAAATGCCAGACACGAGGTATCCGGGAGTGAAGCGACTAGTTCCCAACAACATGATGGCCACCCGGTCTGCTCTGGAAAAGAAATGCCAGACACGAGGTATCCGGGTGTGAAGCGACTAGTTCTCAACAATATGATGGCCACCCGAAGAGAAATGCCAGACGTCCTTATGGCTGCGATGTTGCTGAAACTCTCTTTTCTTCGGCTTCTCCTTCACCACAGACTTGCCTTTCTCATGGGTGACATCCTGTTCTTCTTCGGGCGGCTTGCTCCTCCCCCTCCCCCCCCCCCCCTTTTTTTTTAACCAGTCCGTCGTCCTTGGATGTAGTGTGAAGGTATCCACTGACCGATTGTGCATTTAGTGAACCGCTGTTGGTGGACTAGTTCAAGACAGCTACTAAGATATCCAGATCCTTGCTTTGAGAGATTTGGGAGAGTTTTTATTTTTGAGAATTAACATCATATTGGAGATTATAAAAACGTCTGCACTAAGCTGTTTTTTTTTTAGCATCATAGAAAGTTCATATGTCCATAATAATAGTTTTTTCCTTTTTTCCTGTCAAAACATTTATTATCCGTAAGGAAAACAGCGATAACGGGGAAATCAGTTTTCAAAGCTGGTGAAAATTAAAAGAAAAAAAAACCCAGTGATTATTCCGGAAGAAAACATTAGTGATTTGTGTTTTCTTTGGAAAAAAAAAGTATCATCATTGTTTTGAAGGATATTAAATGGTTTCCGCGCGACGTTCTTCAAGAAAACAGAGATAAGAAATGGTTTCCAGGACAACAGTGATGGTCGCACTGTTTCTTTGAAGAATGTGTATTGTTCACGGGAAATGAGGTGGGGGGGGGGGGGGGGGGGAGCACTTATTACGGGTAGCATTCTCAGGCAGCGCTGAAGCTTTGTTGTCTAGGAGTGTCATGGCAGCAATTTGACGTGCCAAAGAAAAAAAAGATAGTAACACTAACCCAACCAACTCTCAGTTTTCTTTTGCAGGCCTAAACTTTTCTCTCGACGGATGAAAAGAAAAGATGAAAATGATAACTCAGGCACACAGGCGCGCGCGGAGAGCGCATTGCTCGTCGTCCGATCTTGTGTTTGAGCCATCGAAACCAAGAGGTGCTGTATTGTGTGACAGCAATCATGAGTGCCAGACCTTACGGAAGATTTAAAAGAACAGTTCCACGGTGCCGCTACCACAACTGTGTGTGTGTGTGTGTGTGTGTGTGTGTGTGTGTGTGTGTGTGTGGTGTGTGTGGTGTGTGTGTGTGTGTGTGTGTGTGTGTGTGTGTGTGTGTGTGTGTGTTTGCCGAATTGGATGACTACAGACCAGAGTGGTTGCTATGGCATGTTGGATGGTTTCCAGTCACCCGGACTGACGAAGAGTTCCCTCACTGTCCTGGTCACTGTTCTGTGGGGACATCAGGGAATATATCACTCAGCTTCTGTTCAAGGTTCATTTGACCCAATGTAGTCGACAGCCACGGCCTTGCTCTCCGCTGCTCACTGTGTCGTTGGGCAAGGTGCCAAGGAATGCTGTTTCCTATTCCTGGAAACTGCTGCTGTTGTATGCGTGGTGTGTGCGTGCGTTCGTTGTTGTTGTTCTGTTTTACGTCTTTCACATTACGTGATATTAGACGAAAAAAAAAAAAGAAAAAAAAAAGAGAGGGGGGGGGGGGGGGGGTGGGGGGGGGGGGGGGAGGGGGGAGGGGTAAAAAAAATGTTAACACTATGAGGTAAAATAACTAACTTATCTACAGCAATAACACAAAGGTAGAAAATCCACTTAATCAAAGACTGAAAAAAAACCAACAACAAACAAACAAACTAAAAACCCACACCAAAAAAAAACCCCGAAATATTTAACTCTTCTGTCTCATCGCACCACTGACTGTTATATGTTATAAATATTTGCCAATTGGACTTTTAGCTAAGTGCAGAAAGAAAAGATACGTTTCACTTGCTGACAGTGACCGGAAAACATTTTGACTAGGCTGTACAGACGTATTTGGAATGATTTTTTTCATTAAGTTACACAAAAGAATGTGATCAGTTGATATGCTATGACCACATATACAATGTACATTTTGGACATACTTTGTTTTAAAACAATCCAATTTCCATCTACAGATCAAGGAACTTATCTGTCGTCTACGATAAATGTTTTGATCGTACTTACTTAACATTTCATGAATACTTCTCATTTCATCGTGTAAACCAAAACACCCAGTTTCTCTTTCTATCAAATGAAAATGAGAAAATTGTACTTTCTCTGCCAAAGTATAGCACTCTTGCATTGACATAGAGAAGTTCAAAAATTGCGAATCTGATGATCGTTTTGCTCCTCTCTTTGCCAGAACATCAACCTTTTCATTATAGTATAACCCACAGTGGGAGGGCACCCAAAGAAATGTTATTTCAGTGTCTCTGGATGAGAGGAAGTGTACTAAATTATTTATTTCAGTGATCATCTCAGGTCGAACTTTTAATCTAAAATTCTTCATTGCAGTAAGAACTGACTTGGAATCTACACATAAAACAACTTTAAATAAATTTTGAGGGTAATCAACAACACACTTTAAAGCCATAATTATAGCAGTTAACTCAGCAGTGAATATAGATTTGTTTTTTCCAAGATAATAGGACTTTCTTCGTTAAGACCTGGGATAATGTATGCTGCACCTGCATGTTCACAGATTAATAATCCATCAGTGTATATCTTCAAATGGTTAGAATCGTGATCATGCAAATGCATTTTGATATTGGATAATAAGAAATGAGTATTTTCAGCCTTTGTTAAATCTGTATGGTCAATATCAAAATGTGCTCGTATTAGTTTCCATGGGCGGATAGGAGACACAATAGATCTTTTTGCAATAGATGTTAGTTTTATATCCGAGGATTCTAAAATCGAGGAAGTATATGTTCTTAGAGTCGTTTGAGATGATATATTTTTAGCCCTTTTGGGAAAATCAATGTCGATTTAATATTTATTTCAGGGCCTATATTGTTTGTCTATAGTAGAACTTCTTATAACAAATTTGGTGCATGCAAGATTCCTGTATTCTTCCAGTGGTAATATCCAGCAGCACTGTATGCTTTTGTACAAGAGGCATGGACTGGTAGTCCCATGGCTATCATATATGCTTTGGAATCAATACTTTGAAGTTTTTTCAGTAAGTATTTGGGTGCACTGAAGAACACCTCTTGTGCATACGTTAATTTTGATCTAACCAGTGCAGTAGAAAGGTGCAAAAGAGCAACTGTGTCCTGAGCCCAAGCATGCTTGCTAATAATCTTTAATAGGTTTAAACTTTTTCGAGCTTTTGTTAGAATATGCTCTATATGAAAATTCCATGACAACTTTGATGTTAAATTTACTCAAGGAATTTCACTATTTTGGTATATTTGATGGGTATGCCGTTGACTTGAAATGAAGGCATATTAACTGGATCAGATCAGTATTAAATAACATCATGTGTGTTTTTTCTGTTGATATTTGCAAACCATTTTCAGTCATGTAAGCAGAAAAGGTGTTTAATTCTTTTTGATATAACTTTTTAATATAGTTTTGTGATCTGACAGATGTACATTTTTTAAATGTCACTTTCATCCATATGCATATGTCATCTACATATTGGGCTAGTTCTATATTTTTAGTAAGTTTTGTGGGTAAATCGTACATAAGAATACTAAAAAGTAAAGGGGCAATAACAGCCCCCTGAGGAATGCCCATGTGTAATTTCCTTCTTGTAGAATAGGAGTTCCCTACCTTCGTTCTAATATATCTGTTTTCTAAGAAGTCTTTAAGAAACTCATAAATGTTTCCTGATAATCCAATCTCTTTAAGTTTATAAAGCAAACGAGAGTGCCGTACTTGATCGTAAGCTTTAGTGATATAAAAAAAGGTTGCTAGTAAACATTTTCTTCTGGAAAACTGATGTTTAATTTGAGTGGTAAGTTTGACCAAGTGTTCAATAGCACTTCTTCCCTTTCGAAAACCTGCTTGGTTTGTTGGGATAACTGTTCTTTTCACAAAAGTATAGCCTATTCAAAACAATTGTTTCATAGAGTTTACAGACATGAGAAGTTAATGAAATAGGTCTGTAACTATCTATTCTTTCTTTCAGTTTACCTTCCTTGTGAATCGGTACTATTACTGATTCTTTCCATATTTGTGGCAAAAGACCTGAACTCCAGCATTTTTTAAATGTACTAAGTAAAATGCTTATCCATTTGTCTGGAAAATGTTTAATCATTTCATTAGAAATGGCGTCAATCCCAACAGCTGTTTTTTTTGTTTGGTAGAGAATCTATGGCGTCTTTCACCTCTTGTAATGTAATTGGGGCGTTGATGTCGCTTGTGTCATTATCAGATGCATCATTAAAGACATGGGCAGATTCTTTATCCTCTCTGAATTTTCTTTGGTTTTCAGACAACCCATCTAACCTGCTTACTTTAGCAAACTGGTCGACAAACGCTTCTGCTTTGTCTGCGGATGATGGTAACTTATTATTATCAAGAATAATGGGATATTCTGGGAGTTTGATTCCATTTTTTATCGTTTTTATCTCTTTTCATACCATTCTACTATCTTTATGATGGAATGTGTTTCTTTCGCAAAAATCATCCCAATAATCCGTTTTGGCTTGTTCCATAACTCTATTACTATGTATATTTGAGTGTTTCATTTCTTTAAATTTTTCATCTACCATTTTCTTATCTTGACTTTTCTTAGAGTGCACGTATTCCTTGAATAACCGTTTTTTCTCTTTAACTGCCTTATCGCAATCTTCAGT
>CM031611.1:6424245-6439245 GCA_018398815.1 Conus ventricosus | reverse complement strand
CCAGTTACACAAGGCCCTTCTTTGTACACTAGAAGAAACATTTTGAGCCAGTTACACAAGGCCCTTCTTTGTACACTAGAAGAAACATTTTGAGCCAGTTACACACAGGCCCTTCTTTATACACTAGAAGAAACATTTTGAGCCAGTTACACACAGACCCTTCTTTGTACACTAGAAGAAACATTTTGAGCCAGTTACACACAGACCCTTTTTTGTACACTAGAAGAAACATTTTGAGCCAGTTACACACAGGCCCTTCTTTGTACACTAGAAGAAACATTTTGAGCCAGTTACACACATGCCCTTCTTTGTACACTAGAAGAAACATTTTGAGCCAGTTACACACAGACCCTTCTTTGTACACTGTAAGAAACATTTTGAGCCAGTTACACACAGGCCCTTCTTTGTACACTAGAAGAAACATTTTGAGCCAGTTACACACAGGCCCTTCTTTGTACACTAGAAGAAACATTTTGAGCCAGTTACATACAGGCCCTTCTTTGTACACTAGAAGAAACATTTTGAGCCAGTTACACACAGGCCCTTCTTTGTACACTAGAAGAAACATTGTGAGCCAGTTACACACAGACCCTTCTTTGTACACTAGAAGAAACATTTTGAGCCAGTTACACACAGGCCCTTCTTTGTACACTAGAAGAAACATTTTGAGCCAGTTACACACACGCCCTTCTTTGTACTCTAGAAGAAACATTTTGAGCCAGTTACACACAGGCCCATCTTTGTACACTAGAAGAAACATTTTGAGCCAGTTACACACAGGCCCTTCTTTGTACACTAGAAGAAACATTTTGAGCCAGTTACACACAGACCCTTCTTTGTACACTGGAAGAAACATTTTGAGCCAGTTACACACAGACCCTTCTTTGTACACTAGAGAAACATTTTGAGCCAGTTACACACAGACCCTTCTTTGTACACTAGAAGAAACATTTTGAGCCAGTTACACACAGACCCTTCTTTGTACACTAGAAGAAACATTTTGAGCCAGTTACACACACGCCCTTCTTTGTACTCTAGAAGAAACATTTTGAGCCAGTTACACACAGGCCCTTCTTTGTACACTAGAAGAAACATTTTGAGCCAGTTACACACAGACCTTCTTTGTACACTAGAAGAAACATTTTGAGCCAGTTACACACAGACCCTTCTTTGTACACTAGAAGAAACATTTTGAGCCAGTTACACACACGCCCTTCTTTGTACACTAGAAAAAACATTTTGAGCCAGTTACACACAGACCCTTCTTTGTACACTAGAAGAAACATTTTGAGCCAGTTACACACAGGCCCTTCTTTGTACACTAGAAGAAACATTGTGAGCCAGTTACACACAGACCTTCTTTGTACACTAGAAGAAACATTTTGAGCCAGTTACACACAGGCCCTTCTTTGTACACTAGAAGAAACATTTTGAGCCAGTTACACACACGCCCTTCTTTGTACTCTAGAAGAAACATTTTGAGCCAGTTACACACAGGCCCATCTTTGTACACTAGAAGAAACATTTTGAGCCAGTTACACACAGGCCCTTCTTTGTACACTAGAAGAAACATTTTGAGCCAGTTACACACAGACCCTTCTTTGTACACTGGAAGAAACATTTTGAGCCAGTTACACACAGACCCTTCTTTGTACACTAGAAGAAACATTTTGAGCCAGTTACACACAGACCTTCTTTGTACACTAGAAGAAACATTTTGAGCCAGTTACACACAGACCCTTCTTTGTACACTAGAAGAAACATTTTGAGCCAGTTACACACACGCCCTTCTTTGTACTCTAGAAGAAACATTTTGAGCCAGTTACACACAGGCCCTTCTTTGTACACTAGAAGAAACATTTTGAGCCAGTTACACACAGACCCTTCTTTGTACACTAGAAGAAACATTTTGAGCCAGTTACACACAGACCCTTCTTTGTACACTAGAAGAAACATTTTGAGCCAGTTACACACACGCCTTCTTTGTACACTAGAAAAAACATTTTGAGCCAGTTACACACAGACCCTTCTTTGAACACTAGAAGAAACATTTTGAGCCAGTTACACACAGACCCTTCTTTGTACACTATAGGAAACATTTTGAGCCAGTTACACACAGACCCTTCTTTGTACACTAGAAGAAACATTTTGAGCCAGTTACACACAGGCCCTTCTTTGTACACTAGAAGAAACATTTTGAGCCAGTTACACACAGACCCTTCTTTGTACACTAGAAGAAACATTTTGAGCCAGTTACACACAGGCCCTTCTTTGTACAGCCCGTTTATCTTTTCAGAAGGGAGGAAGCTCCATGGCGCATTGCGTGTGATGTATTTCTAACTGTAAAGCACCTTCCTACAGAGTGCAGGCCCTTGTTTCATGTCGGACATAAACACTTGGCATCATCCATGAAAGCCTTGTTCAGGGTGTTCCACCAAGTGTGATTACATAGTTCCTGATAGAGAGAGACATAAGCACATTGCAGCATCCATGAAAGCCCTGTTCAGGGGTGTTCCACCAAGTGTGATTTTATAGTTCCTGATAGAGATAGACATTTTTCATCCGATCAAAGACTGTATGGAAGAAAGATTTTAAAGCAGATATTGCGTGTTTTGAAAATAATCTGGCCTGCTTTTAATGTGTGTGTGTGTGTGTGTGTGTGTGTGTGTGTGTGTGTGTGTGTGTGTGTGTGTGTGTGTGTTTATACATCTGTGTAAGGAATTGATTTTGACAAGATGACAGCCCTAATATCGCTGGCTATTTGTCAGAAGCGTGAAAGATTTTGTTTCTGTACAAGACAACCTACGTTTCATCTTGTGTTGCGGAATTTCATGTATCCCAAAGGCCGAGCACACATTTGGTGCATATGATAAATGTTTCTCCACTGTTCAACAACGTCTGACTCATATCACAAGGGCCGAGCACACATTTGGTGCATATGATAAATGTTTCTCCACTGTTCAACAACGTCTGACTCACATCACAAGGGCCGAGCACACATTTGGTGCATATGATAAATGTTTCTCCACTGTTCAACAACGTCTGACTCGCATCACAAGGGCCGAGCACACATTTGGTGCATATGATAAATGTTTCTCCACTGTTCAACAACGTCTGACTCACATCACAAGGGCCGAGCACACATTTGGTGCATATGATAAATGTTTCTCCACTGTTCAACAACGTCTGACTCACGAATGGCAGTCTGGTCAGTAAGAGTGTTTGTATTCCATTGTACTTTAAAAAATCATTCTAAGTATACATGAACGATTAAATTATGAATATAGCTCACTTGTACTTCTGTAATGTAGAACAAATGACAAAACCGTCTCCTTGATCCCATTTTGTGTTCATTCAGTTCAGTTGATGTTGCTGATGTCTCACCCGCAAAGGGCCTCATCAGTGTTGTCACCACGTTGATGTTGCTCATGGCCCACCCACAAAGGGCCACATCAGTGTTGTCACCACGTTGATGTTGTTCATGGCCCCCCACAAAGGGCCACATCAGTGTTGTCACCACGTTGATGTTGTTCATGGCCCACCCACAAAGGGCCACATCAGTGTTGTCACCACGTTGATGTTGTTCATGGCCCACCCACAAAGGGCCACATCAGTGGTGTCACCACGTTGATGTTGTTCATGGCCCACCCACAAAGGGCCACATCAGTGTTGTCACCACGTTGATGTTGTTCATGGCCCACCCACAAAGGGCCACATCAGTGGTGTCACCACGTTGATGTTGTTCATGGCCCACCCACAAAGGGCCACATCAGTGCTGTCACCACGTTGATGTTGTTCATGGCCAACCCGCAAAGGGCCTCATCAGTGTTGTCACCACGTTGATGTTGTTCATGGCCCATCCACAAAGGGCCACATCAGTGTTGTCACCACGTTGATGTTGTTCATGGCCCACCCACAAAGGGCCACATCAGTGTTGTCACCACGTTGATGTTGTTCATGGCCCGCCCACAAAGGGCCACATCAGTGTTGTCACCACGTTGACACTTCTTCCTTAATGGATCGTAGGATTAAATGCAGCCTGAAGTTTGAAATGTTTTAAAGATTTTTTTTTTCTTTGTAAAAGAAAAACAAAAGAAAAATAAGGAAGAAAGAAATCAATCACTGCAGCTTAAGATCGTCTATTTGCCAATTTTTCTGCCTGCCTGCCTGCCTGCTCTCTCTCTCTCTCTCTCTCTCCCTCTCTCTCTCTCTCTCTCTCTCTCTCTCTCTCTCTCTCTCTCCTCTCTCTCTCTCTGTCTCTCTCTGTGTCCTCTCTCTGTGTGTCTGTCTCTGTCTCTCTCTGTCTCTGTCTCTCTCTCTCTCTCTCTCTCTCTCTCTCTCTCTGTGCATTTGGGCGCGTGCACATGTGTGTCCCTTTATATCTAAAGAACAGAGAGGGAAAGAGAGCATCTTTTGTTGGCAACACTTCGCTTCACTCACACACGCACACGCGCGCGGACACACACACACGCACGCACACACACACCCACCCCACACACACACACACACACACACACACACACAACACACGGACACACACTGAAAGCACTCCTCGTCAGCTAGCTACACCATCACACACTTGCTTTTATCTCTTTCAGACTGGTATTTCCGATCTTTTTTCTTTCTCTTTTTGGCGTTATGTTTACCACAGGAGCCAACATTGCTGATTGGCGCCAACGTCATTAACAACGATTGTGCGGCGACTATACGTGTGCTTAATAGAGATGCGCACGCGCTAGTGCGTGTATGAAAGAGTGAGAGAAAGGTGAGAGGGGGGAAAGAGAACAGAAAGGGATGGATGAGGCAGAGGGAACGGGACGGGGAGGGAGGGGAAGGGTGTGGGGCAATGACTCGCGTTTAGTTAATTATGTTTTGCCGTTGCAGTTGTTTTGTCCGAGGCACGTGTGTTCTTCAGAGATTTCTATGTTGGATGATTGGATTATTTATTGACAGATTTATTTTTCCATTTAGATATGGGTCAAAACCATACAAATTCTCCGCCTGTTTTGAGCAAATCGATGATCTTTTAGGCGGGTGAAATGGATCCTAATTGTCTCCCTTTATCCCTTCTGCTTCCCTGGGCCGGGAATAAAGAACAGAGAGAGAGAGAGAGAGAGAGAGAGAGCATAATATGAAAAAAACAAGCCTATCAATAATTATGGTAGGTTCTACCAAAGGACAGTGTGATGTGAAAACAATTTCTTCCCGTCACAGTTACCCCCGGACTAAAACAAAAGCGGGAGTGGTATGCTCTTTCCTCCCTGACACCGGTCTGTTTGGAAAAGAGAAGGTCCGGGGGGGGGGGGGGGGGGGGGGGAGCAGAACGGCTGGGGGGGGGGGGGGGGGGGGTTGGGCAGTGGGCAGGCAGTGGCCTCGGTCTGAGCAGAGAAAGATCGGTGAGGGCGACGATGAGTTGGTCAATGGGCCGTGAAGGGGAGATAAAGGGGAAATTGGAAAACCCTCCGTGTTCTGTGTCTGTCAATCATTAAAATGAATGGCCCTCGCATTGCGCCGTCGGCAGGAGCGGGCGGTTTCTCGTTAAGTTTCCGTTCGGGTCGGCGTGTTAGGCAGGACAGTACATTCCATGAAGCGGGGGGAGGGGGCGGGGGGGGGGGGGGGGGGGGGGGGTGTTCTGTGCAGATTTTCTTCTTTTTTTATTTATTTTTTTTAGGGGGGGGGGGGGGGGGATTCTTCACCTTCCATTCCCGACTGCACACACACACACACACACTCACACACACACACACACACACACACACACACACACACACACACACACTGATAGCTCCCAATACGGGCGCAAATGAATTGAGGTGTAAATATTAATTACGGTTTGAAAGAACATAATTACCATGTTGTGTCTATAGACGCTTTAAGGGCCTCTCTGTCTCTGTCAGTCTGTCTGTCTGTCTGTCTGTCTCTCTCTCTGTGTGCGCGCACGCGGATGCGTGCATGCGTGAGGTGTGTAACTTAAGCAAAGGGATATTGAGTATGGCTTGACGGAAACGAGAGGTGTGGTTTGCTTGTAAGCAAATGCGTTCACTGTGTTCTTGTATCAAACAGCAACTGGCTAGCTTTTTCGAGCATCACCAGTAACAGGCCGTATGCATTCAGAGTGTAATGTTATTAAGCAAAATTATGATCGTAATATAGAGATCTTGTCTTTATCGGTCTTACGCTGCTGAATGCATTTAACAACGTAACTAACAATAAACAGTAAACAAGTGGGGTATGTTTTGCTCCCATAAGGAAACCTAACACAGAGTAACTTTTATTCAAGACTGGCACAGCCTTTTAAACTTGAATAAAGTCAGACAAATACATAGACGAACAATCTAATAGTGGGGGAACAAACAAGCGCAGGCCAACAACTCAACTGTCTTCATAGTAATGACTTGGCAAAGATTTGGACTTAAGGAGGGGAGGGGGGGGGGGGGGGGGAGTTTGAAGATGGAGAAACTGGGAACATGAAATTTAAAAAAAATGTTACAGATATGAAAACTCTTCTGCTGAAGTGAAGAGTTTTCATATCTGTCAACATTGACACTCAGGTAAACAGGACCCCGACCAAGACGAGACGTAGGTCAACTGTCGTTTAAAGTCGGGGTTCTGCTGACCGGGCGACCCTCCGGGTCAGGTGTGAAGAGGAGCAGAGAGGGAGGCGGGGAAGGGGGAGTGGAGGAAGACACACGCTCTGTTGACTCTTGTGATGCTAGCCGAGACACAGGGACGGCGGCTCTGATGCAGACACAGGTAGGCACGGTGTGTATGAGGCAAGAGAGCACAGGGGGGGAAGAGGGCACGGTCTGTTGGCTCGGGAGGCGTGGCCCGACACGCACGATCAGAGCGGACAGCTGGAGCTGTACAGGGCATGAATGGGATGGGACAGGGTCATGGGATTGTGCTGACCTAACTGAAGGGGTCCTTGTTGGGTCGTCTCTCACTCACCCCCCCCCCCCCCCCCTCCGTCTTCTTCAATGGTCTCGGCGGTTGGGTGTTTGGCTAAGAAAAAACAAAACAGAATAGTTAAATCAGCGTTTTGCCCGTCCCTCCGGGAATTGTGCGATACACAATGAGAAGACGGTAAAGCATTTTCATTCATTGTTTTGTGGCCAGGGGGGGGGGGGGGGGGGGGGGGGGGGGGGGGGGGAGAAAAGAACGGGTCGGGAAGGGGGGGGGGGGGGGGAGCTCATTAAATGAAGGTTGTGGCCAAGGCTGCTGTCGTCACAGGTTCGCTAAGTTTGTACGGGAGTGTGGACATTGATTTTGTTCATTTTTGTAGATTTCTGGTAAAAGTGTAATGACACATGTGAAACTAGGATGCACAAAACACAGAGGTGTGCACGCACGTCTGTAAACACACACACACACACACACACACACACACACACACACACACCACACACACACACACACACACACTGTATTGACCCGTAACTCCCTCCCTCCGCTCCCCCCCCCCCCCCCCCATCTCTCTTGCTCTCTCTCAATACGTACAGTACAGGGCATCTGGACCAAGGTATTGCTTACACATATTTTACACACACACGAGAGAGACAGAGACAGAGAGAGAGAAAGAGGGGGGGGGGGGGGGGGGTTCCAATTCGTGTCTTTTCGTCTCCGTTTCCGTCTACTGTTCTAAACACACCTTATGTCTGTGTCTGTCAGTCTCCACTCCTTAGTTTTGTTGATCTCTACTCTCATCCCCCCTCCCAACACACACACACACACACTCCCTACTGTCAGCCCTCTTTCTACCTACCCATTCCCGTCTTTCTGTTTCTTATCTCCCTCTTCGTTGGTCTGCATGTACGCCTGTTTGTTCAGTCCGTTCGTCTGACTGTCTGTCTTTATCTCTGCCTTTTTTGTTTCCCTTTCTTTCCGTTTGTCTTCTCCTTCCTCCCCCATCCCCTTCCCCTCCCTTCCCCTCCCCTCGTTATCGGACTGGACCAGGTTTTCTGTTCACTGTGTCGTGTTGCAATCCATCTCTGCCGGTACCAGCTGCACTGGTTACACCACGAACAACATCAAGACAGCCACACACGGAGAGAGAGAGAGAGAGAGAGAGAGAGATGAGGAGAGAGAGAGAGAGAGAGAGAGAGAGAGAGAGAGAGAGAGAGAGAGAGAAGGGCTTGGGAAGAGGCGAGGGGGGCATGGAACAGCATAATATATAGGAAAGATTAAACTGTCACAGCTTTCATTCAAGACAGGACAACTTGAATGAAAACATCATTGAGAGTGTTGCAGCAAACCCTGCACGCACCGAGCCGCACCTTGCGCAGTTGGGTGGCAGCGTGGGAGAGCTTTCCCCTCCCAATGTTGTTGTCATGTTTGTTCAGGCCCGACCTGCATGTGCACGTTGGTTCTGAGCGGAGCCCTGTACATTTTGATGAAGACACTGCCGTCTGGTTTTCTGGAAGATAGACAGACAGACAGACAGACACACTGATGAAAACACGCCAACACACACACACACACACACACACACACACACACACACACACACACACACACACACGCACGCACGCACGCACGTACGCACGCACGCACGCACACACACACACGCACGCACGTACGCGCACGCACGCACACACGCACGCACGCACACACACACACACACACACACACACACACACACCGCACACACACACACACACACACACACCACACACACACACACACACACACAACACACACCACACACACGGCCTAAAGACAACATCCTATTCCCAGTCCTCTGTGCGTATATGGTATTGACGTTGGCAATATTAGAGTTTAGAGGCTCCCTGTTTATCATGTTGATTTTCACGGCTTTGTTCACTTCAGCGTCATCCCTCGGCGTCATTCAGGTGTGAAAGGGCTTTCGCAAGATGATTCTTTTCTTCAAAGGCTCTGGTTACTTCTTTTTGACATTGGGATTACTGTTGGTGTCATCAGATCAGTGTCACATTTCTACCTTAAAAACCCCGCCATGGACCAGCGGCGATCAAGCTCTGTTGACATTGCGTTACGAAACCTGCAGACATGGCAGGCTTCGGGGTTTGAATGGTTACGCCATTCTGTTTCCAGCAAGAGTCCGGATGTGTGCTGGAGTGTGAAGGCGGAAAGCTGGCAGTTTAGAACCGTGTTCTGTTAGGGCTATCTTTCCCCATCAATATTGCTTGCACTTGTCCAATCAAAATCGCTTTCTGAGGAGTAGATAAGCCATGTGTGGTTTACTTCCCTTCCAAAATGGCGACTGCCATTCACTGATGCTTATGGCATTATGAATTCAATTATGCAGCATATGTGTATCAACCGCCCTCTTCCCCTACGTATGATCGGTAATTCATAAATTTTGAGACTGAAATTTTAACGATTTTAACTTTCCCCTCTCTTCATACGTGTTCATCATTAGCCAAGTTCACATCCAGGTGTTTTTTTTGTTTTTGTCGTTTTATTTTGCTGATTTTCATGAGTTTGTTCACATTGTCGTCATCCCTCACCATAATCAACGTGTCAAAGGACTTTCACGAATGCTTATTTTCCTTCAAAGACTTTGGTTACTTTTGTTTTCGACATGGGATTTACTTTCAGTTTCATCAGACAGGTGTCGCATTTTTACCTCGAAAACCCGCCATGGACCAGCAGCGGTCAAGCTCTGTTGACATTGCGTTACGAAACCCGCAGACGTGACAAGCTCACGGACTTGAAAGGTTACACCATTCTGTTTCAAACACAGGTCGGATTCGTCCGCGAATCAGAGAGCGGAAAGCTGGCAGTTTAAAACTGTGTTCTTTCCCAGCCAATGTTGCTGGCAATATTCCAGGCAGGAGCAGATAATCTGTGTGTGGTTTACCTCCCTTCTGAAATGCCGATGCTTTCAATGATGTTGATGCAATAAAATTTCAATCGCGCAGCATACATAGATCAACCCCTCACCCCCATCCCACAATAAGATTTCAATCACGCAGCATATTTGGATCACCACCACCCCCCACCCCACCCAAACCCATCCCACGCCATTTATCAATAATTCATAGATTTTGAGACTGATTAGAAAAAAAAACTTCTTGAATTTAACTTTCCTCTCTCTTGATACGTGTTGATCATGAGCCAAATTCAAGGCCAGTTTCTTTGTGGTGTCATGAATGCCCAAGCATTGACAAGCACATGCTTTAGTGATTCTACCGTCGCTTACCAGAATTTTTTCTTGACAGCCACAGTTCATAGACAAGTAGGTGTAAATCCATTCTAGTTGCGATTGCACGACTTTTGCGACAATGATACATAACTGATTTAAATGATTTTGTCTAGGCACATGAGTACCTCTCTTCCCCCTCTCTTTCTTTCTCTCACGTGCGCGCGCCATATTCAATCAAAATAAAGTTAGCGTGCGCGTGCGCGTCAGTGTGTGTGTGCGTTTATATTACAGTCTGTGCATGTACGTCTGTGTGTGTTTATATTACAGGCCATACAAATGCGCTCTCATGTTAGCGACAGACACGTGACAAAACGCATTCACAGCATACCCCCCCCCCCCCCCCCTGTCCTACACCCCCTACCCCGCCTCACGTTCGTCATGTGTGAAGTTCCTTCAGAGATTGCAATCCTAATTCACGGGAACAGACGTTCACCAGAACGCCGACCACCCGTTATACCTTTTTGATCTGTCAACTTCGGCTTCAATGAAACACCTGCGGGCTGGCGAAATGATCGGAGCGTTCCCAGTGAGCAAAGAAAAGGGAAATAGAGCGAGACTAAGTGAAGAATTATACCGTTAATAAATGGTTTAAAATGGCGGTCAGGGTATTTAACATACCCATCAGCTGGAAGCAACAGGTGAAACAGTCTTCTTTAGTTACCGCTGACCAGAGGGTGCAGCCTCACACACTTGTTAATCTATAGGAAGAAAAGGAGAGAGACGTGGCCCGTTTAAGACACCTGGCTTCATTTGTTAATCTATAGGAAGAAAAGGAGAGAGACGTGGCCAGTCTTAAGACACCTGACACACTTGTTAATCTATAGGAAGAAAAGGAGAGAGACGTGGCCAGTCTTAAGACACCTGACACACTTGTTAATCTATAGGAAGAAAAGGAGAGAGACGTGGCCTGTCTTAAGACACCTGGCTTCACTTGTTAATCTATAGGAAGAAAAGGAGAGAGACGTGGCCAGTCTTAAGACACCTGGCACACTTGTTAACCTATAGGAAGAAAAGGAGAGAGACGTGGCCTGTCTTAAGACACCTGGCTTCACTTTCAGCTTCTTTTCCTTTACACGGGGATGAGACGCAAAGAAAAAAACCTCTGAGTTTCTGAGTTGGCCTGAATACACAAGACGTTCGGCATTTCCGAAGCACGGCACTGTGGTAGGCGAGTTCATCCTCCCTTCCATCGCCTTCATGTTCCCTGACCTGAACCGGGTGCCCCTTTGCCGCTGGATGGACAGAGGGGGTTTTGATCTGTTGGGTGGACAGAGGGGGTTTTGATCTGCTGGGTGGACAGAGGGGATTTTGATCTGCTGGGTGGACAGAGGGGGTTTTGATCTGCTGGATGGACAGAGGGGGTTTTGATCTGTTGGGTGGACAGAGGGGGTTTTGATCTGTTGGGTGGACAGAGGGGGTTTTGATCTGCTGGGTGGACAGAGGGGGTTTTGATCTGCTGGATGGACAGAGGGGGTTTTGATCTGTTGGGTGGACAGAGGGGGTTTTGATCTTTGGGTGGCAGAGGGGTTTGATCTGTGGGTGACAGAGGGGATTTTGATCTGCTGGGTGGACAGAGGGGGTTTTCAAGCCGGACAAATCTACCGCACGAGTCGCCTGAACTGACAACGTCGGCTCAATGGCCAAACTCTCTGACCAGTTGACTACGGGCTCCTTCAGATCCGATGAAAATGTTAATCTCTTTGAGTTCTTGAAAGAGATTAACATTTTTAATCGGATCTGAGATTTTACAATAGAAAGATTTTTAACAACATTTCGGATGGGTTTTTAGATGTATTTTAAAGAATTGTGTGAATGAATGACTTGTGAGTTGATTTTAACGTGGTGACAGCGCTGATATGGCCCTTTGTGGTCGGCTGGGCTATAGCAACATTACCTTACCTTAAGTACTAGTTTTACTCCCAGTAAAGCTTCCCTTCCCCTGAGGATTTGTTGACCTGGAACATTTTCCCGTTTGTTTATACTAGATCAACCTCTCCAAAAGACTGTCTATACCTGTAAAGTTCTTGTTGTAAAGGCTTTCTGTTTATACTAGATTAACCTCTCCAAAAGACTGTCTATACCTGTAAAGTTCTCGTTGTAAAGGTTTTCTGGAGGGTATTGTGAGGTTTCGCCGCAGTTCGAAGTTCAGCTTACTCGCTTTTTTTTTTCTTAGCCCTAATTCATCTCCTTTACAGCACATCCCGCTCCTTATCTCGTGCGCCGGCGATCGCGCGTGCATATGCATACATGATGCATACATGCGCATGCGCTCGGACAGTCGCATATTCATACTTTTGCACACTCACATACACACTTACACACAAAAGCAAACGCCCCCCCCCCCCCCCCCCACACACACACAGGGAGTTGTATGTATGTGTGTGCGTGTCCGTATATGTATGTATGTGTGTGCGGCGGGCTTAGGGGCAGCAGTAAAAGCAACTACTTCTTACGTCAATATTATTGCAATGATTTTGCACAGATTTATGATTACGTTATAATTGTTGGGATGGGGTTGGGGAGTCGGGATGGGGGAGGAGGAGGGGATGGGGGCATGACAAACAGGTTTTTAAAACATAAGATATTAAACCGTTCCTGACAGCGTATGGGGACCAAAGAATTTCACGTCAAGTGGCCAGGCCTGACCAGAGCCGGATTTCGTCCACAGGGTTGGACTGGTCAGCAGAACCAGAACTGGCATGGACGCACGCACGCACATGCTGGGGTGCTGCTGCCTACACATGCACGCACGCACATGCTGGGGTGCTGCTGCCTACAGATGCACGCACGCACGCACGCACGCAACACACACACCACACATACAGAGAGAGAGAGAGAGAGAGAGAGAGAGAGAGAGAGAGAGAGAGAGAGAGAGAGAGAGAGAGAGAGATGAAGACAAAAGAGTGAGAAACAAAGAAGGATAAGCGAAGAGACAAAGAAGAAAATCAACTTGAAAAACGCACGCACTTGGAGATATACTATTACCGTGGAGGAGGGCCACGCGGATTGGGAGGCAGGGTGGGTGTGGGGATGCCGGACAGGTGTGAGGGGAGTTAGGTGAGGGAATGGGGAGGGGAGGAAAGCAGAGATACACACGTGCATCGTCCTAATGACGAGTTGGCCCATCATTTATTTTCCTTTCACTGATAAGTCGGGCGCGGCAATCCATGTTCAAAACAAAAATTGTCAAGCCATATGAATGTGTGTCTAGTTCGTCTGGTTTGATTAATTAAACACGTAACATAGAACATACGCCTAACAGGTTCAGTGTTGAGGTTTTACGAACGAGCACACACACACACACACACACACACACACACACACGCACGCACGCACGCACGCACGCACACACGCACACACACACATACACACGCACACACACACATACACACGCACACACACAGTGTACTTGTGCAGGTGACAGAGACATCTGATGAAACGTATTCTCAGGATATTTTCGCCCAGATGTCGTCAGCTGCCGAGTACTTTCAAAGACATAACTTAAAAGAGTATCCTCGTCGTAGCCTTTTCCACATCAGAATGGGAAAATGATGGTGCTCTTCTCACATGTTACACATTCATTGTTACTTTTTTTGTTATGTGTCTGTGGGTGCGAGTCCATGCGCGCGCGTGTATGCGTGCGCGCGCGCGTTGTTTATGTTGTCATAATCATTGTACTCGTCGGTTTTGTCTTGCTGCTCCTCCACCTCCTCCTCCTCCTCCTCCTTCTCCTCAGTGCGTATTCTTCAGTTAACCTGAAGTAGAAAGTAACCGTTGGCAAAGAAATAGCAACTGGCAAAGAATGGCACGGAGGAGAGAGAGGAGAGAGGGGAGGAGAGAGAGAGGAGGAGAGAGAGAGGAGAGAGAGAGGGGGACAGAACAGAGAGAGGAGGGATAGAGAGAGACATAGAGAGACAGAGAGAGAGGGAGGATAGAGAGAGAGAGAAAGAGAGAGAGAGAGATGAGAGAGAGAGGAGAGGGAGAGAGAGAGAGGGATGGATAGAGAGAGAAAGAGAGAGAGAGAGAGCATAGAGAGACAGACACAGAGAGAGGGAGGGAGAGAGAGAGAGAAAGAGAGAGAGAGAGGAGGGAGGGAGAGAGAGAGAGAGAGGGATAGAGAGCGAGAAAGAAGAGGAGAGGGGAAAGACATAGAGAGACAGAGAGAGAGGGAGGGATAGAGAGAGAGAAAGAGAGAGAGGAGAGAGAGGGAGGGAGAGAGAGAGAGAAAGAGAGAGAGAGAGAGGGAGAGACTGAGACTCAGAGAGAGAGGGATAGAGAGAGAGAGGGGGGGGGATAGAGAGAGAGAAAGAGAGAGAGAGCGAGGGAGGGATAGAGAGAGAGAGAGAGAGAGAGAGGATGGGGAAGAGAGAGAGAGAGAGAGAGAGAGAGAGAGGAGAGAGGATCAATCTAAACATATTCAACATCCATCCTGCCACAAAGCCATGACACCAGTGACAATAACGAAGAGGAAGACAGCAATAGTCATAAAGATGACGACAGCGATGGTCCACTTTATAAAAAAAAAAAAAAAAAAAAAAAAAAAAAAAAAAAACCGTGGCAAGGATTCAAGGGAAAGCACCGACCCGCGGGTGAGCGTGCAGGCCCCGATGCCCGGATGATGCCCCAGTGTACCACCCCGCCTTCCCGCCCAACCAGAAGATTATCAGTCACGTTTTCTGTTCGCACTTTGCATGACCGTTGCCGCCTTTGACTGGCTAACGTAATAGCGTACTAGTTGGCCCGCTCTCCGTTTGGTGTCTCCTGATTTCAAACGGGGGATGTCGTCGTGGGAGGTTTTTGGGGGAGAAAAGGGAGGG
>CM031611.1:6414245-6419245 GCA_018398815.1 Conus ventricosus | reverse complement strand
TGAATTGGGGAAAGGAAGATCTACTCCCCCCCCCCCCCACCCAGTCCAAGCCAGGGGAGCAACTTCCCAGCTCCCACCTTCCATGTTCCCCCTGTCCACCACCTGTTTCTTTGTTCCCATACCACGGGGCGATCAGAGACAAAGGAAACTGGTGACGTAAGAAAGAGCGGTTTACGTCATTAGTTTCCACCCTGCCAGCAGACTGGAGGAAGCCAGTGATGTACAACTTTGCATTCAGTTTGCACAATTTGTACAGTTTGTAAAGTACATACATGCATGCAACACATGCACAGAGAGAGAAAGAGAGAGAGAGGGGAGAGAGAGGGGGGGGGGGGGGGGAGGGGAGAGGGGGGAGAGAGAGAAAATGATGGTGGGTAGGTGGATGGATGGGATGTGGTCCATTTAGACGCTAACTGACTATTGTGCGTTACTCTTCTATCCTTTTTATATAAACATGAGTGCGTGGAGTGCAGACCACCATAGTTTAGGGTGTGCCACTAAGAGACAATGTAATCTTCTATGGCAGCACAAACTAGTGGGCTCTCTCGTTAAAGCCAGGGTAGGTTTCCTTGTCTTTTATGGCAGCTCAAACTAGTGGGCTCTCTCGTTAAAGCCAGGGTAGGTTTCCTTATCTTTTATGGCAGCACAAACTAGTGGGCTCTCTCGTTAAAGCCAGGGTAGTTTCCTTATCTTTTATGGCAGCACAAACTAGTGGGCTCTCTCGTTAAAGCCAGGGTAGGTTTCCTTATCTTTTATGGCAGCACAAACTAGTGGGCTCTCTCGTTAAAGCCAGGGTAGGTTTCCTTATCTTTTTTTGGCAGCACAAACTAGTGGGCTCTCTCGTTTAATGCCAGGGTAGGTTTCCTTATCTTTTATGGCAGCACAAACTAGTGGCTCTCTCGTTAAAGCCAGGGTAGGTTTCCTTATTTTTATGCTGCACAAACGGGGGAATTTGGACAGGGGAAGAATCTTAACCACAAATGGTTTGTTAAACGGGAGTTTTTACTGATTCTTTTTCATCACACTCCGTGGTTTGTCGAAAAAAAAGCCCATGTATTTCCTTAACTTTAGCAGCCAAACTATCTTCCTCTGTATGGGGCCCGTAGTTCAACAATTATTTCATGAGGAAAAAATAGTGGGCTTATCGTTTAAAAAGGGTAGATTCCAAATGCCAGGCAGTGATAATAGGCAGAAGAACAGATCACACTAATTTTTCAAGTTGAGCTATCTATCCTATGGTTTCTCCATCATTTATCCCGTGTTTTAAAAAACCCCCCATGAACTCTCCGCCTAACACCGCTTTTCCACAAGTCTTCAATATCACCCTCAGGTTGATGGGTCCACTAAGCAGCAAACAATTTTTATGGGAATAATGGGGACTTGAGGGGAACTAAGGCACGAAGACCACGATTTCCAGCGCATTAGTAAGGAGGAAAAGCCCGAAGCAAACTATTCAAGCGAAGATCCTAGTAGTATTCCCCCCCAGCTCTGGTCGACGTTTTTCCCCCTGCTTTCGACACCACGCCACCAACATGTGGATAAATAGTCACGACGCGAGTCAGAGTTGATGGTGTTTGTCTTAGCGAGCAACGTTCCTAAAATGGGATTTGGATGTGGGGGTGAGGTGAACTAATGGACTACTAAGTCAGCACCGATTTTCATCACGGGCCATGTAGTGGACGAGGAGGGGGAAAAGGCCAGAAAGAAAAGTATTGAACGAAGATTGGGAGATAGTTTCAGAGCTCTGGTGACGTTTTCCTGTTGTCGACATCACCCAACGTTTGTGGAGAAAACACAAACACGTGTCCCACTCCATCTTGTTTGCCGTCGTCTGGCAGCGCTTACCTCCCTTCCCAGAACGGCCCCAGATGGTTTCTCTGGCAACTAGGTACAGTTCGTCCGGACGTAACCAGTTGCTTGTATCAGTCTTTTCTGTCTCTTTTCCTTGTCTCTGAGCTACGAGGAGGCAGCGCGTCTCGGCATTGTCCTCTCTTGTGACAAGTGTCCACAGAATTCAGTTGGACTGGAAACATTGCCTTCAAAGATCTTGAATGGGAGGAGGTCGCGTACGTGTGCAGAATGGTAGAATGACCAAAAACTTGTTTTCTCTTGTGAAACGAATGGGATCAGTCTACTGAAATTGCTCACCCAAACCTCAGATCGAGGAGGGTACTACTGCAAAGGAGTTGACCAAACGGCTTGTCTCCGTGGAGTGGGTGTGTTGACTTGACAATGCTACACCCAAACCATCGCAGCAGAGTGTAGTGTGTTGACTTGACAATGCTACACCCAACCACCGACAGCAGAGTGTGTGTGTTGACTTGACAATGCTACACCCAAACCACCGACAGCAGAGTGTGCTGCGTGATTTGGTTTTTCTGTCCTCTGCCATCTCCTCCTTCAACTCCTTCCTCCTCCTCTTTTCTTTCTTGTTGACGATTTCCAAAGCTTGAGTTGGTACATTTAGGTAGGGGAAGAAAGATCTGCCCCCCTCCAACACACATTCTCCCAATCCAAGCCAGGGGAGCAGCTACCCACCTTCCTGTTCTTTCCGTCCATACAGTTGTGCTGTTTGTTCCCACACTACAGGGCCTTCAGAACTGATGAAACTAGAGACGTCAGAGTGGTTTTCCATACAGTTGTCCTCTTTGTTCCCACACTACAGGGCCTTCAGAACTGATGAAACTAGAGACGTCAGAGTGGTTTTCCATACAGTTGTCCTCTTTGTTCCCACACTACAGGGCCTTCAGAACTGATGAAACTAGAGACGTCAGAGTGGTTTTCCATACAGTTGTCCTCTTTGTTCCCACACTACAGGGCCTTCAGAACTGATGAAACTAGAGACGTCAGAGTGGTTTTCCATACAGTTGTCCTCTTTGTTCCCACACTACAGGGCCTTCAGAACTGATGAAACTAGAGACGTCAGAGTGGTTAATGTCATCAGCTTCCTGTTCTTTCCATCCATACAGTTGTGCTGATTGTTCCCACACTACAGGGCCTTCAGAACTGATGAAACTAGAGACGCCTCCTGCCTCCTTTCTTTTCTGGCTGATTTTTTTAAAGGTTGGACCGGTACGTTTAGGTAGGAGAGGAAAAAGATCTGAGTGCTCCACTCCTTCCCCCCCCCCTCCCCCCCGTCACCAATCCAAAGCCAGGGAAGCAACTCGCCATCACCACCCCACTTTCTTCTTCGCCACCCACGCCCTCACCTGTCCTCGTTGTTCCCATACCACTGGGCGATCAGAGACAAAGGAAACTAGTGACGCAAGAAAGAGCGGTTTATGTCGTTAGTTTCCACCCTGCCAGCAGACTGGAGGCACCTGGTGCACAGTTCTTCAGTTCTGCGTTCCACTGACTCTTCACACAGTAAAGCTAGAAGAAAAAAGGTTAATGTTGAACATCAAATGAAAGGTTCATGTTGAACATAAAATGAAAGGTTCATGTTGAACATAAAATGAAAGGTTAATGTTAAACATCAAATGAAAGGTTAATGTTGAACATCAAATGAAAGGTTAATGTTGAACATAAAATGAAAGGTTAATGTTGAACATAAAATGAAAGATCGGAAATGAAATGAGGTAGGGAACAGTAAACGATAAACAGTAAACAAGTGGGGTATGTTTTGCTCCCATAAGGAAACCTAACACAGAGTAACTTTTATTCAAGACTGGCACAGCCTTTTAAACTTGAATAAAGTCAGACAAATACATAGACAAACAATCTAATAATTTCATGTTCCCAGTTTCTTCATCTTCAAACTCCCCCCCCCCCCCCACCTCATTAAGTCCAAATCTTTGCCAAGTCATTACTATGAAGACAGTTCAGTTGTTGGCCTGCGCTTGTTTTTTCCCCCACTATTAGATTGTTTGTCTATGTATTTGTCTGACTTTATTCAAGTTTAAAAGGCTGTGCCAGTCTTGAATAAAAGTTACTCTGTGTTAGGTTTCCTTATGGGAGCAAAACATACCCCACTTGTTTACTGTTTATCGTTTACTGTTCCCTACCTCATTTCATTTCCGATTTTGCTTTGATTAAATTGAGGTTATTTGTGTTTGTTTCTGTCCGTCTGTGTGTTTGTCTTTTGATCTCCCTTGCATCTTTGGGTGGATCCTCAGGTGTAGGCTCAAAGACTGTCCCCTACATTTTATATTACTTGCATAATGTCTTTAGTTTTACAGCAACTTTTTTCCTCCCCACACTTTCGTTTGGTTGCATTTACTACTCTTCGCTGGCTGCTTTGGGGGTGCTATTGGATTCTTTTTTGCACCCTTGGTGGTGAGAACACCACAGTATTATGGACTGTGGTGTGTCTCTATTTGACGCCGGGAGCGCAGACACAACCAGCCGTGTCTCCCTGATGAGTCCGACCCAGCGGACGAAAGGCCTCGGAGCAGGCAATACAAATATATCTGCCTTCAAAAGGGATTGCGATGGTTCCCTTATGCAGCTAGTGAAGAGTTTTCATATCTGTAACTTTTTTTTTATTTTTATTTTTTTTTTATATTTCATGTTCTCAGTTTCTTCATCTTCAAACTCCCCCACCCCCTCATTAAGTCCAAATCTTTGCCAAGTCATTACTATGAAGACAGTTCAGTTGTTGGCCTGCGCTTGTTTTTTCCCCACTATTAGATTGTTTGTCTATGTATTTGTCTGACTTTATTCAAGTTTAAAAGGCTGTGCCAGTCTTGAATAAAAGTTACTCTGTGTTAGGTTTCCTTATGGGAGCAAAACATACCCCACTTGTTTACTGTTTATAAAATGAAAGGTTAATGTTGAACATCAAATGAAAGGTTAATGTTGAACATCAAATGAGATGCTTGGATATCGAATACTTGGGCTGTTGCATAACTTGGTCTGCATTCAGTTTACATCTGTCTGCATTCAGTTTACATAAATAGGTACATGTGTAAGGCACATACACACAACAGACGCAAAGAGGAGAGGAGAGGACAAGAGAGAGAGAGAAGAGAAGAGGGGGTGGGAGAAGGTATAGATGGGTG
>CM031611.1:6391745-6404245 GCA_018398815.1 Conus ventricosus | reverse complement strand
TCAGGAAGTCGCTCACCGAGTAGCTTCATTATAGATTCCTCCTTCATCAGGATCAGAAGAGGGAGATGGGGGGGGGGGGGGGGGGGGGAGCAGAAGGAGGAGGACGTGAAGAAGAAAATGATGAGAAGGAAAGAAGAAAGAAGAAAGAAAAAAGAAGCTTGGGATGGTGATGATGATTTTGAGGAAGACAAGATGTAGAAGCGGAAGTTAAAAGAAGCAACTGTGATAATGATGATGGCGATGGCCATACTAATGATGATCGTGGTGATAATGATGTCGATTGAGGCGGCCAAGGAAGAGCAAGAGACTGAAGAGGGTGGAAGCGGTGAGTGCATAAGGAAACCTCTCACATAGAAAATTCATTTCAAATCATACAGAGGACAAAATCTCACCGACTTCGAAAATAGTTTAAGTTGGGGATAGTGTGCGTGTGGAGAGTGGGCAGGGGAGATAGGTACTGGGAATGGACCGAGGCTGTGATGATGGCAGATGCCGCATGTTTGAAGAGAGGAAGGGGTTATCATGAGACCTATCGCGGGCAGTTACTTTGAGAAGTCACCTGACCCTAGAGTAGAATTCTAAACAGTCATCGAAGACCATCTGAAGCGTTGCATTTACGTTCAAGTCTAAATCCAACGTCACCATGTTGCCGTCTTCGGTCCATATTTTGCTGAGTCAATAAAAAACGGCATCTCTTTGGAGTTTACACCATGTTGCCGTCTTCTGTCCATATTTTGTCGAATCAAGAAACAACGGCATCTCTTTGGAGTTTACACCATGTTGCCGTCTTCTGTCCAGATTTTGCTGAGTCAGGAAACAACGGCATCTCTTTGGAATTTACACCATGTTGCCGTCTTCTGTCCATATTTTGCTGAGTCAGGAAACAACGGCATCTCTTTGGAATTTACACCATGTTGCCGTCTTCTGTCCATATTTTGCTGAGTCAGGAAACAACGGCATCTCTTTGGAATTTACACCATGTTGCCGTCTTCTGTCCATATTTTGCTGAGTCAGGAAACAACGGCATCTCTTTGGAATTTACACCATGTTGCCGTCTTCTGTCCATATTTTGCTGAGTCAGGAAACAACGGCATCTCTTTGGAGTTTACAGCAGCTGTCAACCCTCCGCAAACTGTTTACGAGCTCATGCAGCAAATTTCATTTCTATCGTTTGGAGCAGCACAAAATGTACAGGGTCAACTCAAATGACTGCTATAGTTTTTAGTTTTCATGTCGACTAAGGCTGGACAAAAAAAAAGGAATTTTGTGTTTCTCTACGCGCAAAATGCGTGTCAACGGGAGCCCGTCTTTACGTACATAATGTGCGTGTGTGTGTGTGTGTGTGTGTGTGTGTGTGTGTGTGTGTGTGTGTGTGTGTGTGTGCGTGTGTGTGTGTGTGGTGTGTGTGTGTGTGTGTGTGTGTGTGTGTGTGTGTGTGTGTGTGTGTGTGTGTAAAAGAGACAGAGATGGAAAGCTGTACCAAGTTTAAACAAATTCTGATTCAGCTTCTTTCTATGAAAAGTCCGCTTAATCTTCCATACAAACAAAACACAATTGTTGTCCTTAGGGTCTGAAAGTAAAAAGGATAATTTTTCTTTGCGTGCTCCGAAGCTATTTTTGTCCGTTCGACTCTTTGTTTTATTTCGAGCAACATAATTAGTGACGTCCGCTGAGTGGTGAACAAAATGATGGGCATTCTTCCTCTCCCTCTTACAGGATGGATACAAAACATATCCACAGGCTGTGTCTGTGCTTGTATTTTTTTTTGTCTGTAAGCTGCTGTCCACCTATCCGTCTGCCTGTCTGCCCCTCTCTCTTATCGTCTTTTTACCTGTCTGCAAGCCTGCTTGCCTGTCTGCCCAACTGGCGATCGGTCGGTCTGTCTGTCTGCTTGCATGTTCCTGTGTGTTCCAGCCCGTCAAGTATTGTCACACTATATGTTTCATGGCATGAAAGCGCAGTGCAAATGGACTTTCAGTCGGTGAACTATTGCAGCGTTGTACTTCATCCTGCGAACCATGAAAGAATAAAACAAATGAACTCTTTGTCTGTGATGTGTTGTCACATTGTACTTCATCTTGGGAACCGTGCCTCAGCCATGATCCCTGGCTCCGTCCAAACAGCTTGCACGATGACTTTCCTGAACAGATCATAATGACAGGTAAGGGGTGACGGGGAACAGATCATAATGACAGGTAGGGTGAGGGAACGATCTAAGAAGTAGGGTGACGGGGAACAGATCATAATGACAGGTAAGGGGTGACGGGGAGGGATAAGGGGAGGACACAAACCTGGACGAACAGAATCTGAGAGAAGGAAGGGAACGGGAGGGATAGGGGGCGGACATGAAACTGGGGCCACATGTACCTGTGGGATGTAGGACTGGAACCATGAACATGGAGGCTGGGCCACATGTACCTGTGGGATGTAGGACTGGAACCATGAACATGGAGGCTGGGCCACATGTACCTGTGGGATGTAGGACTGGAACCATGAACATGGACTGGGGCCACATGTACCTGTGGGATGTAGGACTGGAACCATGAACATGGAGCTGGGGCCACATGTACCTGTGGGATGTAGGACTGGAACCATGAACATGGAGGCTGGGGCCACATGTACCTGTGGGATGTAGGACTGGAACCATGAACATGGAAACTGGGGCCACATGTACCTGTGGGATGTAGGACTGGAACCATGAACATGGAGGCTGGTGCCACATGTACCTGTGGGATGTAGGACTGGAACCATGAACATGGAGGCTGGAGGAAAAACACAGATCTTGGAGAACAGAGATAGACCTGAGAAAACATGACGATAGAGAATTAGGAGAAAGAGACATCCTGGGGAACATAGACGCGGAGGCATGTAGAGTTACGGGAAGACAGACACGGGAGAACACAGACCAGGATGATGGACAGACCTGGGGTGCCAACAGCCTGATCTCCCGGGAACAGGGCGACAGGAGAGGCCAGTGAAGATTGAACACAAGGATCAAAATCAATGGAAGGAACGGACACAGGTGGGGGAGCAAAAAACGGGATCTATAAGAACACAACGGAGAAATCTAACGGATATGACGTCACGGCACGTGGAAGTGAACGTGACGAATGAGGCAAATCGGGACTGAGCGAAACAAATCAAGAACAAACCAACACACACACACACACATACACACACACGCTCGAAAAAAAACATTGTGCTGATGTTTAATTCCCGTAATTTCAGCTCTCTTTAAAGTTATAATTCTAACATTCGCATATTTTCAATGCAATCGTTTAACAAGAACACGAATTCTGTTTTTGAAACAAAATTATTATAAGGAAAAGAAAAGGAATGAAAGAGAGAAAAGGCATTTCCGTTTTCAGTGTGAATACCGCACAGCAAAGATGTCTACTTTTCTTGACCGCCGATTTGAAAAAACGACGACAAAGTCCCAAAGCGACATAGCTTTAACATAAAAAAAAAAACCATGTACCCCACAAAACCAGTCCTGGTGTTCAGTTGTCAATGAAGCCTGGTGAAAAATATTTACATACTGTTTCTGCTCAGTTGTGTTTTTGTTATCAGTCTCTCGTTCACCACGCATTGTACTTTGAGATGCATTCCCATAGTCATTTCAGGTCACTCCATGAAACGATAAGTAATAAAATGGCAGAGATAGAAAGAAAGGGATCGCTATCTAACCCACTCCACAGCAAAACTGAAGAACACAAGTGTGGAAGAGATGCAGTGGGACGGATCATTCAGGATTACCAGCAACAAAACAAGATCAGTGGGAACTGCGGGAGTGGAACAGGGCACGTGACAATCGCCGATCAGCTTTGACTTCTTCACTCACGCGGACAGCCTTCATCTCTATGTTTATCTAAGGCATCATCCCTTCAGCCGACCTGGGGTGTCAAGCTTCAACATACCAACCTACCTCCCCCGGCGCCCCTGCAGATAAAGACTGTGGCTCACAGTTGGGAAGTGGCTTAAAGAAACAATGCGTCAGTCCGATACGCGGTTGAAGGTAAATCCGGAAGACGTGTGAGTTGCCTTTAAGGTCAGGGCCTGGGGACCCACGACAAAGCCCCTGACCATAGCTGGGTTGACAAAGCCCCTGACCATAGCTGGGTTGACAAAGCCCCTGACCATAGCTGGGTTGACAAAGCCCTGACCATAGCTGGGTTGCTGGGTCACATAGCTGGGTTGCTGGGTCACATAGCTGGGTTGCTGGGTCACATAGCTGGGTTGACAAAGCCCTGACCATAGCTGGGTTGACAAAGCCCCTGACCATAGCTGGGTTGCTGGGTCACATAGCTGGGTTGCTGGGTCACATAGCTGGGTTGCTGGGTCACATAGCTGGGTTGCTGGGTCACATAGCTGGGTTGCTGGGTCACGAGGAGCACAGGGCACAAATGCAGATATTGGCTTTGTTCTCATCGCCCCAACAAACGACACCGGTGGATAAAGCCAGTCAGCTGATAAAGATACTCTGGTTTACCACACCGGCCAAGGACCACCCCGAAAGTAGGTCCAAATGACCGCCAAGTTTTCTCCCCCAACAGCCTGCTGAGGTTAGTCCAGTCATTGCTGCCCGCGCCTTAGGCCGGTACTGTGGCGGTCACCATGTCAAGGTGGATATTGGGTGTGAATTCCTCACTGACCTTTTTCTTATCTCATGTCATTTCATTCCGTGCTGAGAGCAGGTCACATGATCATGGCTGAGAAGTGGAGGAAGAAGGAGCAGGAAAGGAGATAAAGAGGGGGGGGGTGCGGTGTGCAGAGGAAGACGTGGAGAGAGAGAGAGAGAGAGAGAGGAGAGAGAGAGAGAGAGAGAGAGAGAGAGAGAGAGAGAGAGAGAGCGTACACTGTCAGATTGGGGACAAAACAAACATACAAACAAAACAACAGCAATGACGACGACAAAATCCAACAATTATTTTACCGCCGTTGCTTCTCTTTTATTTGTATTTCAGTTCTTTTTCTTAACGTCTTTTTTTTTCCTACTCTTTTCTTTACTTTCTTTATGCTGCTACTTCAGTCTTTTATTCTTTTTAACTGTGTAGGCATGTGATTAAGCGTGCCTGGCTCGTGCTTGTGTATCAAGATTTCTTTGGTGTACGCATCGTCTCATGAAAACCAAACGTCCACGTGATCGATGTTTGTTTTGGAACAAGACGATTTAAGCATTAAGACTCTTTATTACAAACCGGTACATACATATAAGACAAAATGGAAAGTTCCTCACAGCTTTCACACAGTTGCAGTCAGCTAGCGCCATTTCCCCATAGGATGCTCTCTCTCCCTCCCTCCCTCTCTCTGTCTGTCTCTCTCTCTCTCAGTCTGTCTGTCTGCCTCTCTCTCTCAGTCTGTCTGTCTGCCTCTCTCTCTCTCTCTCTCTCTCTTCTCTCTCTCTCTCTCTCTTCTCTCTCATTATTTACGGACTTAAGTCTTGTTCTATCAGCGAAAACGGACTTAACGTGATCGCTATGGACAGAATTCAGCCTTATAACTCCACTACTTCGTGTTTCAATGTTATGGCGGCCATTTACTTCTCAGTGGTGGACACAGTATCCGTTAGATTGTTGGTTCACATTTCCAAAGAACCAGAGGGCTGAGGAATAGTATCTTTGTCTTCTACAAGTTGAATTTCCATTTTTACATATGGAATACTTAAGCGTCTTCATGTTGGTCTGAATAGTTCTGCCTGCCAGCTGCTTATGGGTTTGCGTTATGTTCACCACGGTTCACAGCTGATAGTGTCAAATTATGACGTTTGAAGCACACACACACACATGGTGCGCGGCTTGCAGGCAGAGCCTGTGTACAGGCAGTAAGTCGCCCTCAATGAATAGCAGACAAGAAGAATCTGGCATGTGCGTGGTAATCTGAGAGGGCGGCCTAGCAAATTGAATAGGTTTCTCGCCCGGAAGAGGTTATTTACCCGTACACTGGCGTGTACAGGTCAGAGTTCGGGGTCACAGCAAAGGTCAGGCAGTAACACCCAGTTTGAACAGGTGAAAATTGTCCTGGCTCTGTGAACAAGAAAATAATGTGAAAAAAAATTATCCTGGAACTTGAGGCTAGCAAATGAGATCACTGCCATATGTCGGCAAAAACAGCAGAATGATGCATGACTTGTGGACTCTTGTGTTTCTACGCCAGTGGTAGGGCAAATGCCAGGTGCAGCTTGGAGTGTAGCAGAGAATATACAGCGTTTAGGGCCCTATAAACTGTAACCGAGGACTCGGACCGAACAGTGGGAAATCCAGAGGAGCTGCTGTTCTTCAACCCTCCTCCCCTCCTTCTTTGACATTACTCAGTATCTGTTCCCACACACAAAGCGCGTGCGTGAAGATCGGTGCCACGTGACCCATTCAGCCACTGAAACTGTTCTTTCCAGAGAGGGCTACTTGCCTTGTGTGACTGACCCATTCAGCCACTGAAACTGTTCTTTCCAGAGAGGGCTACTTGCCTTGTGTGACTGAGCAAAGCGAGGTGACTGCGAAGCACACTTCGGCGTTCCAAAGAAACGTCACCCGAAATGAGCGTCGTCCTTTGTCGCGGAGTATGGAGGGCTGGTGGAGGGCGGTGTTTGCCCTGGATGTGTTGACACGCCGCAAGGCTGCACACCTCTTACCTGGGCGCCGACACCTCGCCCAACATCGCACTTGGTCTCCTCGTTCCTTACATGTACGCTTGATCGTCGTTGTCGAAAAGATCGAGGACAGAGACTTGTGTGCTTTCTCTGTCTGATCGCGTTGCGTGTCCATGATTCCAAACATTCTCTCAGCCACCTCTCTCTCTCTCTCTCTCTGTCTGTCTGTCTGTCCCTCTGTCCGTCTGTCTCTGTCTCTGTCTGTTGCTGTCTATCTGTCTGTCTGTCTCTGTGTCTCTCTCCGTCTCATTATCTCTCTGACCTGTGTGTGTGTGTGTGTGTGTGTGTGTGTGTGTGTGTGTGTGTGTGTGTGTGTGTGTGTGTGTGCGCGCGGCGCGATATGCACTGTGTTCTGACTCATTAGTCAAAATGTACTGGCTTTTCAATGTATCTTGACAAAATTTAGAATCGGAGTTTACTGTCATGGTCAGTGACTATAATTACAGAAAACGTGATAAGAAAGATGTTATATGCGCTGTGTGTAAAAGAGTAGAAAAAAACGTGATGTTTAATTTGTGATCTCATCATCGACACCTTTCAGTTTTGCCACTTCAGTTATTCATGGCATCCACAGAGGAGACTATTGTCAAACGTTATGCTGTTAATCGTACCAGTTGATATTTAATGCATAAACTTCAGATGGGGATTTGGTAAGGAACCTGGTTAGATATGAGACTGGTCTCACATTTTTTTTTTTTTATTGTTGTTTCTTAAAATATTTGTTCACAATAACACCCTCTTCCCTGCATGAGGGGCTATGGCTATGGCCTTGTATAACAGTATTCGTAATCTCTCTCTCTCTCTCTCTCTCTCTCTCTCTCTCTCTCTAGTGCCTGCTCATTAGTTTTACAGATCGGGAACACCGATTGATCTGTTTCAACCTTCTCACTGGTCCTAGCGACGGGTCTCAACTAGTTTATACTAACTTCGTTCTGCCTTCGTGTCCGCTACGTCTTTTTCATGAAATCCTGTGACACATACCCTTCAGAAAGTCACAATTTTACGTTGGAAAAAAAAAACTGAAACGAAGAACTCGCCATGAAGATTGGCGTATGCGTGTGATAGTCACAAAAATACTTACAGAGCCATTTCCAAACAGATCGAAGTATTGGCTGATCATAAGTACGTTTGTGTAAATGAGGATATGTGTCGGGAAATTTTACCTGTAAGAGATTACTCAGTTGCTGCCTTGTTTTCTGTGACAAATTCGTCTCACCTCTGATGTGACCTTCACCGTCAGCTGATCAAGAAACAGCATCAAAGGCATCCTGAGCTGTGTACATCCATATATTCATTCTTCAGTTTACGCTTGATAGTTCAAAGCGGTAGTCTAGACATGGAGTGGAATCCCGTCTCATGTTTGTGAAAACATGCGGCTCTTTCAAAATAAACAGTCTGTGTTCATTTGCTTGAATAGCGGTTTGTGTGAATTTAACGCCCCGATGTTCCTGTAACATTTCCACGTTTCTCGCGGTTTGCATTGTACTGAATGAGACAGACTGTGAGAGATTGACGACGTAGGGAGACAAAGTGAATAGAAGGAGCTTCAAAGCCGTGACAGCCGCCACTGCAGGCGAATGGCGTGATTCACGTCCTGTCAACCTTTGACTCCTCGAGGCCATGTTCCCAGGCCAAAGCTGTTCGGGAGTGGTGGGGACGGAGTGTGACTCCATAAGCATTTAGCGTCTGTTGGTTTGCCTTTCATCCTGCAGAAAAGAGTTTGGGGTGTGTGCACGGCGTGGAGGAGACCCACCCTTTTGACAGGGATTGGAACACACCTGGATATGACATGGTGGGCAGGTTCATGGTCCCGAAGACCAGCCACTTACAGAGGTTTCCACACTAGGAGTGCTCAGTCATGGTGAGGGAGACATCACCTGAAACGGGTTGGCAAACACTGAGCGTCTAATCGTCTCCTGCACATATGAGCAGAGCGTACCGCACAAGGACATTGTGTTGACTCGCTCGTGAACGGTTGTCCTTTCAGTGTTTTGCCAACTGGCGGTCCTGTAGTTGAACCCTTCCTCCCTTTCCTGCCCGCCCGCCATTCCCACTGTCCTGTCAATGTTTTCCAGTCTCAATCTTTCGTACAGATATCATCTTCGTCGTATTGTGTTTTCCCCAAAGATCAAAGTGGGTGACATCAGGAACTGTTGGTGATACGTGGTCGGGGGGGGGGGGGGGGGGGGGGGGGGGGGGGGGGGAAGGGGTTTGGCATGGCACAAACAACGGAAGTGGGGAGAAATGGGCCCTGTTTTAACGGTCTTCACTCTCAAACTATACGGGAAACGAATACATCTGCTATGTTCTTGTGCATTAATGGTTCGATCAAATTGCCAAGATCAGAAGTACAGTTTGTCTCTTCCAGAGGATTTTCCAGAGAAGGTCCATTAGAGAGAGAGAGAGAGAGAGAGAGAGAGAGAGGAGAGAGAGGAGAGGAGAGAGAGAGAGAGAGAGAGAGAGACGACTGTTCTTCATGCCTGATACTTAACACAGAAGTTAGCATGCTTCAGCTAATGCGGCCTTTCTATTTAACCAAAAGAAGCTATCTTTCAAAGAAAAGTCATACACTATGGTTTTGAATCGATGGACAGGGTACTGCACACTAAAAAAAAACAGGATTGTCTCGGCAGTTGACAGCCAGAGATCTGAAGATGAAATCCCTTGTGGACACTGACCCTAGGGACAGCCCCTAAGAGAACGGGTGAAGGTCTGTCCAGTGTTCCTCATTTATCTTGTGAACAGATTGACGGAGACGGAGACACAGAAAACCAAAAAAGAAAAGAAAAAAATTGGTAACGATAGTGATGACAGTAGTGGCAGTAGTAGAGGTAGTAGTGGTAGTAGTAGTAGTAGTAGTAGAGGTAGTTGTAGTAGACGTAGTAGTAGTAGTGGTGTTGGTGGTGGTGGTGGTGGTGGTGGTGGTAGTAGTAGTAGTAGTAAACAGCATTTAGAAAGCGCACATTCTTGCCTAAGCAGCTCAGTGAGACACACAGTTTTAGATCACAAGTCAAGGAATTTCTTGTGACAACTGATATGTCTTCAGGCTATTTTAAAATTTCGGGCGCACATGAGATGCTGAGCAGACCAGATTGCAGCGAGTTCCAGACACATGAGATGCTGAGCAGACCAGATTGCAGCGAGTTCCAGACATGTGCGTTCTTCCATGGCTTTCCTTGTGCCTCTTGGAAGTCTCGAGAGCTTTTTGTCGGGGAAACGAAAGTGAAAGGGAAGGACAGTTTGTGGTGAACAAGGCAGACAAACACGGCGAAAGTGGCCTGTGAACAGGGCAGAACACCAGCACTGTTTTCTGGCACGAGCACCGACATCATGCAGGGAGCAATGCAGTTATTATGATAGCGGCATTCATGTTTTCTCGGTTTGTTTTTCTTTCCCAACACAGGTCATGCGGCACTAAACATTTTGATTTCTCTTTCAGACAGGTCATTGGATCTTCTGGAAGATGCATGAGAACAGGGCTGCAATAATGTAAAGCGGGTATCTGTAAGCCGTGGTCATTGATGCGCAACAATGAGCCTTGGGGGGAAAAAGGTGATGGAACATGCAGTGCGCCCCAGTTAAAGACGCGCGACATTTGAACCCACCATAAGCACCACCTTGTTGCTTTCAAATTCTAAACGTTTACTGTAAAGCTGCCATGTGACTGGAACTTAAAACAAATTCATTTAAACCAAAGTGTCGCCACAGACACTGCTAGTGTGCTGTTATATCAAAGGATGTTTTGTAAAGAGTTTGATTCAGTCAGATACGGATGGTTTAAAGTCAACATCGCTATTCCCAGTATCAGAAGACTGGATGGCAACCAGTTGAATGTCAGACGGAGCGCCAACAGGCATGAGGACAGTGTTATCAGAGTTCAGCATCAGTCTGTTTGTTGTCTTCCAGAGGAACACCTCGCCGCACGCCGCTTCGTCCGGGGGCAGGTTAGTACATGCGAATAACTGGCCGGGGTTCTCTATGATCCGTTAGAGGCCAGACCACTTGGCTTTGCGGGAGCAAACCACACGACACGTAATTGAGTTCAGCCCGTGATGACCCCACAGGCAATAAGGGCTGTGCGCCTTGCGGGGAAGGTAAGCTGCTTGTAGTGGCGTGTCAGATGCTCGTTAGTCAGATAGGCAGCAGCGGACAGGCTCTCAGAATGACGTATGTTTCTCTGCTTCGGCCTGCCTACGTCATTACGACTCGGGGTTATTTTGCGTTTATGATCTGTCTCTCTCTCTCTCTCTCTCTCTCTCTCTCTCTCTCTCAGTCGGCTTTCACAAATTGTTCCGTCACGCCGCACATGCTATACACATTTCCTGTTTTAACACCGATTAATTCAAAGCCGAATGGATTCCTGCCGTCAAATGTTCATGTTCGATTCTCTGATTTTAGTTTGAACCTGCCGACTTAGAATATGGCGAGCAAAAAATATATGTAGCCTAAATGTGGCGTACTTGTGGGATATGTTATATGTATTTCAAACATGGTTCGTTGAATACCTGTATGTTCAATCACAGTGCATGAGAGTATCGGAAAGTCCGGTTCCAGAGAACCCAGGACCGGAGAATTCAGTGTGGTGAAAACCGGTGCTGGTTTGGAAATCCGTTGATACGGTTTACATCCCAGTGGTTAATTATCACATCTGAGAGATCGTTCATAACTCACTAACTAAAGTGGTTAATTATCACATCTGAGAGATCGTTCATAACTTACTAACTAAAGTGGTTAATTATCACATCTGAGAGATCATTCATTACTTACTGACTAAAGTGGTTAATTATCACATCAGAAAGATCGTTCATAACTCACTGACTAAAGTGGTTAATTATCACATCAGAAAGATCGTTCATAACTCACTAATTAAACACAAGAAAGCAGTTGTAAGGCATGCATTCAAAAAGACTGCTCAAAAAGAATGGAGAGAGAGGAGCGATTGGAAATAGATGTCTGTTGAATCAGTGTTCATACTGAAATCAGTAGCAGAGCAGCAAATAAGATTTAGCTGGCAATTTCAGTAGGACAGGAGAGAGACTCCATGGGGGGGGGGGGGGGGGGGGGGGGGGGGGGGGTGGGGGGGTGGGGGGGGGGGGGCGAGTAGACGCAAAGCACATTGAATTGATTAATTACGATATCATTAATAACGTATTTCAAGACTTGCTTTTTACTTTTCTGAAGAGGGTAGGGGTTAGGGTGGGGGAGAAAAGCCCATTGAGTGCAGATTGAATTGATTAATTGTGATCTTTCTGATGACGTGTTTCAGGAACAGTTGATAGATTTACTTTTTACTTGTCTTTATCGGAGAGCCCCACTGAAGGGATTTTCAGCTGTATATTTTCTTTCTGAATGGGATCGGGGCACATGGACTGTAAATCATCGGACAGCACTAACCCACTCCCCCCAGCAGCACGAGTGAAAGTGGGGGAGGATTAACGAGCGAAATGAAACACCTGGTTCGGGGTAAAGGGGGTAGGGGGATGATGGGATGGGGAAACACCTGGTTCGGGGTGAAGGGGGTAGGGGATGATGGGATGGGGGAAAAACCTGGTTCGGGGTGAAGGGGGTAGGGGGATAATGGGATGGGGAAACACCTGGTTCGGGGTGAAGGGGGTAGGGGGATAATGGGATGGGGAAACATCTGGTTCGGGGTGAAGGGGGTAGGGGATAATGGGATGGGGAAACACCTGGTTCGGGGTGAAGGGGGTAGGGGAATGATGGGATGGGGAAACACCTGGTTACGGGGTGAAGGGGGTAGGGGGATAATGGGATGGGGAAACACCTGGTTCGGGGTGAAGGGGGTAGGGGAATGATGGGATGGGGAAACACCTGGTTCGGGGTGAAGGGGGTAGGG
>CM031611.1:6376745-6386745 GCA_018398815.1 Conus ventricosus | reverse complement strand
TTTTTTTAAAGTTTTTTTTCCCCCCCCCCCCCTTTCCCCCCCCCCCTTTCCCCCCGGGGGGGGGTTTTTTAAAGGGGGGAAGGGGAGGCGGAAGGCCCAACCCCCGCCCTCCGGTTTTTGGGAAATTTTTCCCCCCTTTTTTTTTTAAGGGTTTTTGGGGGGGGGCCCCCCCGGGGTTTTTAAAATTTTTCCCCCCCCCCGGGGGTTTTTTTTTTTTAAAAAAAGGGCCCCCCCCCCCCGGGGGGGCCCCCGGGGTTTTAAAAAAACAAAAAAGGAACCCAAAAATTTTTGGGGCCCCCCAAAATTTAAAAAACCCCCCCCCCCCAAAAAAAAAAAAAAAAAAAACCCCCAAAAACCCCGGGCCCCCCCCCAAAAAGGAAAAAAACCCCCCCCCCCCCAAGCAAAACCCCCCTTTAAGCCCCCCCCCCCCCCAAAAACCCCAAAAAAAAACCCCAAAAAAAAACCCCCCCGGGCCCCCCCCCCCAAAAAAACCCCCCAAAAAAAAACCCCCCCCCAACCCCAAAAAAACACCCCAAACCCCCAAAAAAAAAACAAAAAAAAAACCCCCCCGGGGCCCCCCCCCCAAAAAAAAACACAAACCCCCAAAAAAACCCCGGGAAAAAAACCCCCCCCCCAAAAAACCAAAAAAACCCCCCCCACCCGGCCCCGGGAAAAACCCCCCCAAAAAGAAAGGGGAATTCCCCCCCAAACCCCCCCCCCTTTTTAAAAAACCCCCCCCAAGGGGGGGCCCCCCCCCCAAATTTTTTTTTGGTTTTTTTTGGGGGCCCCCCCCAAACACCCCCCAACCCCACCCCCAAAACCCTTTTTCCCCCGGGGGGCCCCCCAAAATTCCCCCCCCCCGGGACCCCCAAAAAAAAAACCCCCGGGGTTTTAAAAAAAAAAACCCCTTTTGGTTCCCTTTTTCCCCCCCCCTTTTTTCCCCCCCCCTTTTTTTTCCCCCCTGGAAACCCCCCCGGGTTTCCCCCCCCCCCAAAAAAAAGGGGTTGGGAAAAGGCCCCCTTAAAAAAAAAAACCCCCCCCCTCCCCCCCCCCCCCCCCCCCCCCCCCCCCCCCCCCCCCCCCCCCCCCCCCCCCCCCCCCCCCCCCCCCCCCCCCCCCCCCCCCCCTTTTTTTTAATCAGGGGTTTTCCGGAAAATTTTTTTCCTTTTTTTTTTTTTTCCCCCCCCCCTTTTTTTTTTTTTAAAAAAAAGGTTTTCCCCCCCCAAAAAAAAAAAAAAAGGGGGGGGGGAAAAAAAAAAAAAAAAATTTTTTGGGGGGGGGGGGGGAAAAAAAAATAGGGGAAAAGGGGGAAAAACCCTTTTTTAAAAAAATTTTTTTTTCCCCCCCTTTTTTTTTTTTTAAAAAGGCCCCCCCCCCCTTTTTTTTTGGGGAAAACCGGGGGTTTTTTTGGGGGAAAAGGGGCCCTTTTTTAAAAACCCCCTCCCAAAGGGGGTTTAATTGGGGGTTTTTTTTGGGGGCCCTTTTTTTTCCCCCCCCCTTTTCCCTTAAATTTTGAAAAGGGGGTTTAATTTTAATTTTCCGGGTTTTTTTCCCCTTTTTTTTCTTTTAAGGGGGGGTTTTTGGGGGAAGGGGTTTTTTTCCAAGAAACCCCCTTAACCCCAAATTTAAAAAAAAACCCCCCTTTTTCCTTGGTTCCAAAGGGCCCCCCCCTTTTTTAAAAAGGCCCAACCCCCCTTTTTTTTCCTTCCCACTTGAAAAACCCGGGGGGGGTTTTTTCCCCCCGGGGCCCCAAAACCCCGGGGCCCCCTTCCCGGTTTGGGGGTTTGGTTTTTTTTTTTTGGGCCCCCCCTTTTAATTTTCCCCTTTTCCCCAAAAAAATTTTCCCCTTTTTTTTTTTTTAAAAAAAAATTTTTCCAATAACCCCCCCCAAAGGGGGTCCCTTTTACCTTGGGAAAAACCCCCCTTCCCTTTAAAAAAAAATTTTTTTTGGGGGGGGTTTTTTTTTTCCCCTTTTTTTTTCCCCCCCAAAAACCCCCTTAAAATTTTTTTTGGGGTTTCCCCTTTTCCCCGGGGGCCCCCCCCTTTTCCCAAAAAGGGGGGAAAACCCCTGACCCCCCCCAAATTTTTTTTTCCCGGTTGGGGGCCCTTTTTTTTAAAAAAATTTCGGTGCAATTTTTTTCCCAAAAAACCCCCGGGGAAAACCCCCCCCCAAAAAAGGCCCCTTTTTTGGGTTCCTTTTCCCCCCCCCTTGGGTTTTTGGGGAAAAAACCCCCCCAAAACCCCCCCTTCCCCCCCAAATTTTTTGGGGGTTTTTGGACCCCCAAAAACCCCTTTTTTTTTTTTTTTAAAAAAAAAAAAAAATTTTTTTTTTCCTTTTTTTTTTGGGGGGGGGGGGAAAAAAGGGGGTTTTTTTTTTTGGGGGAAAATTTTTTTCCCCAAAAAAAAAAAAATTTTTTTTTTTAAATAAAAAAGGAAAAAAAAAAAGGGGGAAGGGGAAAAAAAAAAAAGGGGGGGGGGTTTTTTTTAAAATTTTCACAATTCCAAAATCAAGGGTTTTTTTAAAAAAAAATTTTTTAACCCCCGGGGGGAAAAAAAAAAATTTAAAAACCCAAAAAATTAAAAAAAAAAGGGCCCAAATTTTTTAACGAACCCCCAAAATTTTAAAAAAAAACCCCCCCTTTCCCCCCAAAGGGAAAAAAAACCTTTTTCCCCTTTTTTCCCTTTTCCGGGGTTTTTTTTCCCGGGGGCCCCTTTTTTTTTTTTTCCCCCCCCCCTTTTTTTTTTTTTTTTTTTTTACCCCCCCGGGGGGGGTTTTTTTTTTTTTTTGTTTTCCCCCTTTTTTTTTTTGCCCCTTTTTTTTTGGAAAATTTCCCTTTTTTTTTCCTTTTTAACCCGGGAAAAAAAAAACTTTTTTAAAAAAAAAAAATTTTTTTTTTTAAAAAAAAAAAGGGGGGGGGGGGGGAAAGGGGGGGAAAAAGGGGGGGAAAAGGGGGGGGTTTTTTTTTAAAAAAATTTTTTTTTTTAAAAAAAAAAATTTTTTTCCAAGGGAAAAGGGGAAAAGGGGGCCCCAAAAAGGGGTTTTTTTTAAAAGAAAAATTTTTTTTCCCCGGGGGGAAAAAGGAAAGGGGGTTTTAAAAAAAAGGGGAAAAGTCTTGGGGGAAAAAAAAAATTTTTTTTTAAAAAACCCGGGGGCCCGTTTTTTTTGGGCCAAAAACCCTTGGTTTTTTTCCCCCCCTTTTTCCCCCCTTTTTTTTCTCTTTAAAAATTTTTTTGGGGGGTTTTTGGGGCCCCCCCTTTTTTTGGGGGGGGGGGGAAAAAAAAAAAAAAAAAAATTTTTTCCCGGGGGGAAAAAAAAAAAAAAAAATTTTTTTTTAAAAAACCCCAAAAACCCCCAATTTTAAAACCCCAAAAAAAAAAATTTTCCCCCCCCCCAAATTTTTTTTCCCCCTTTTTTCCCCCCCCCCCTTTTTTTTTTTTTCCCCCCCCCCTTTTTTTTTTCCCCCTTTCCCTTTTTTTTTTTTTTTTTTTTTTTTTTTTTTTTTTTTTAAAAAAAATTTTTAAAAGGCCCCCCTTTTTTTCCCTTTTTTTTGGGGGGGGGGTTTTTTTTTTTTTTTCCCCCCCTTTTTTTGGGGGCCCCCCCCAAAAAAAAAAACCCAAAAAAATCTTTTTTTCCCCCCCCCCCCCGGGGGGACCCCAAAAATTTTCCGGGAAAAAGGCCTTTTTTTTTTTTTTTTTTTTTTTTCTTTTTAAAAACCCCCCTTTTTTTCCCCCCCTTGGGTTTTATTGATCCACTTGCTATTCTTTTCTTTTTTAAGGGGGGGGGAGGGGGGGGGGGGGGGTTGCACTTAGAGGTCCTTTCTGGAGACTGATGTCTGATGTGGAACTCTCTTCATTAGACAGAAAAAGAAAATATTTCAACATTTGGCATGAGATAGATAGATAGATAGATAGGTAGATAGATAGAGAGAGAGAGAGAGAGAGAGGAGAGAGAGAGAGAGAGAGGAGAGAGAGAGAAGACTTGGGTTATATCTTTAGATGTGAAATCACAAGTATCTACAGTCAAGTGACGTTCGACTTTACAGGGCGAAGATCAAAGTTAGCCGTCGAATGCAGGTAGTCGAAATCTACTGCACAAAAATTAGTTCAGAATACCCTGTACGAAAAAAATAAGATTAAATAGAATAAAAGCAAATCTTAAATAAATGTTAGCGAACCGCCCAGAGAACGTGGACAAACGAGTCACAAGACAAAACACAACGCGTTTCGACCTCTTAGGTCTTCGTCAGGTGATATATAAACGAATAAAACAACGAAAATTCACTTAGCTTTGATCGCTTCAGATCGCTTAGGGTTCAGCGCAAGGAAGAAGGCCTTCTTCTGAAGCGATCAAAGCTAAGTGAATTTTCGTTGTTTTATTCGTTTATATATCACCTGACGAAGACCTAAGAGGTCGAAACGCCTTGTGTTTTGTCTTGTGACTCGTTTGTCCACGTTCTCTGGCGGTTCGCTAACATTTATTTAAGATTTGTTTAGATTTCCGCCTGCAGTCGTCTCGCTTTGCAACTAGAATAAAAGTCAATAAAAATGAAAAATAAAAACAAAACAACAGTAAATAAATGGAAAAATAAAGGAAGGGAAAGTGGGGAGGGGGGAGGGTCGGATTGACGCAAGTTTGATGGAGAAGGCAACATCTGACTTTACAATTTATGGGTGTACTCTAAGGCAACATCTGACTTTACAATTTATGGGCTGTACTCTAAGGCAACATCTGACTTCACAATTTATGGGTGTATCTACGCTTTTCAAAAAGAAGAATAATTGGCAGGTTTGTGGATCAGATAGGATCAGATGAAGGATCTCTAGGGGGTAGCATGAATACCGCACAAGCGAGGTGCGTTGTAACGACGTTGCACCCTGTGCTTTGAGAAGATAACGGCTGACGTGGGCCCTGCGTCAGTTTGTCTACAGCTAACAGGCGGCGCCTGTCTTTCACTGTTTGCACCTGAACTCGAGTACCTGGGTTGACTCTTCCCTCGGTTCCTGTGTTTTCTGCTTCGGTGCTCTCTCCTTATCCATGCTGTGGCTTTTCTTGTCTGTCCGTGTTTCGCTGTTTCTGTCTCTTTCGGTCTGAGTGAAGTGTCGATGACATGTGTGAAATGGCAGTTTGCGAAGTAAAGATACAGAGTATGAGTAAGTCTCAGACATGGGAGAGAACACGGAGAAATATCCAAGAGAAGTGATGAGAGCAACGACAAGAACCAGTTCCATGTGGTCATTGGACAATACTCGGAAAGTAACAATTCACTGATCACCCACCCCATCTTCTATGTCTTCTTTTCCTTCTGCCTTCTCTCTCTTCTTTTCCTTCTGCCTTCTCTCTCTTCTTTTCCTTCTGCCTTCTCTCTCTTCTTTTCCTTCTGCCTTCTCTGTCTTCCTCTCCTTTTGCCTTCTCGCCCTGTTCCTTTTACAATGGTTTTGTCCAGTCCTGTAGATCTTGATACATGACCATACCCTCTCATTGTCCTTCTTTTCACTGTGGACAACGGGTCTTTGTATGGTCCAACGGCTTGCCTTGCTCTGGTCTGGACCTCCAAGTTGGTCATGTGGCCTTTGATCATGCGGAAGCATCTCATCTCTAATGCCTGAATCCATCTCTCAAGTTCAGCTGTCAGAATGCACGCCTCACAGGCACAGAGAAATATGGCAATGACCAGGGAGCGCATCAGTCTGTTCTTGGAAGTGATTGCGATGTTTCTGTCATTCCAGATAGGTCTTAGTCTGGCTAGCGCTGCTGTCGTTTGGGCAGCTCTGGTGAGCACTTCAGATTTTGATCCCTCATCTGAAACAATTGCCCCGAGGTACTTGAAGCTATGAACTGTCTGTAGGTTTTCTATTAGCGCTGATGCCGGTGGTGATGTTAGTCATCAGTTTAAGTAACAATGACCCACAAGAAATCCCCACTGCATGCGCCAGGTTACGGTGACAAGTCTCCAACCACAACTGACGACAGGCTTGATGGGGAGCCAGCCAGCAGAAAGGGAAATACCGCCACTGAAAAATCCGCACCTGAAACTTTAATTAATCAAGAAGTGCATGTCTGGGAAGAACATCTTCAGGTACAGCCATCAGGGTGGCGACACCGTCAGCGCATTTCACGTAGTCTGTGATACATCAGGCAAGCTTGCATAGCTCCCGTTTGTGTGTATGAGGCGGATCTGTTCAGACCCGACGTGATCTACGCCGCGTGCAGCTGCTCAGAGGAAGAAAAAAAAACGAAACAAAACATAAAAAAGCTTGTACCTGGCTCCCCAAAAATAGCCATTAGGCCTCGGCTCTCTGACACCGATAGGTGTTTTGGGAAGCACATCTTGGAGCCCTGGCTGTCGAGTTATTAAAATAGGTCTGTATTCCCCCCGCCGCCGCCTCCCTTTCTTTCCATTTCTTCTTTGCAGCGCGCTCCCGTCCCTACTATCCCCCCCCCCCCCCCCCCAGCCATCCCGTGCACCTTTCCACTTCTCACCCCTTCTCCTAGAGCGGAGAGAGAGAGAGGGGGGAGAGAGAGAATTAGTTTGTGTGTGCATCCGCTTGCGTCTGTTCATGCGCTCAGTAGTGTGTGTGTGTGTGTGTGTGTGTGTGTGTGTGTGTGTGTGTGTGTGTGTGTGTGTGGCGCGCGCGCGCGCGCGTGCACACGTGCGTGGGCGCGTGCATGTAGCCCAGACGGCGGCTTGTTTGCTGACGAAGCCGTTGAAAGCGTTTTAAGTGGCGGCAGACGTGAAATGGGTTCAGGATCAGTTGGGTCTTGGGCACGCGTCCAACTCCTCTCCAAATACAACCCTGACACCTCACACACAATGCCTGCAGGCCTTTAGGCTGCCTGTACCCACGTTTCACCTTTGACGCCTTCAATGAACATGTCATGGGTCACGTGACATACACCTTTGTCTTTAAAAGGTTGATTCGACTGTTATTTTGAGGCCTTTCTGAAATGCTAGCTCTATACCCATCACGCTTTGATCCCCACCCAGCCACCCCCCTCTACGTGTCAAAAGCTGAGACCGACTAACTGTTTTGGAGTTCATCTTTCATAGTCTCATTGGGATAGGCAGTCCTTAACTGGGGCGACAGTGTTGAGAAACGTAGACCTCTGCACCTGCACTGGCTTTGGGTCAACGATGTACTTCAATGTGCTGTGCCGATCAAAACGCGTTGTATCCGTTGAGGCAGTCGGTCCCGTAAGGATGTGCACCCTTCTGCTTCATATTTGATGGGAACGGTACTTATTTCAGTGAATACATACGTCACGTGATGTGTCAGGTGCAGCTGAAACCTTGTGCATAGCAGTAATGACCCCCGCCCCCACCCCACCCTCTCCCAGGGAATAGCGAGTACAGTGATCTCTTGGTTATGAAACGTCACCCAGTATCACGCTCCTTCAGTCCTTTTTGCTTTCGGGTTAAGACACGACGAAAGTTGGTTTCACGACAGGGGTCTCAGAAGATTCACGTCATGATTTTCTCGTTGAAATAGAATTCTCAGTTTTTGCATATCACCCTGAATGAGCGAGGACCTTAAACCAAAATGTCACGCAACCTGAACAGTTAGATTGTTCGTTTGTTTGTCTGTTTGGTGTTTGTTACTGTGGTGCCACAAGAAACAGATTCCACGTCTCTAACTCTCTCTGTCTCTGTCTCTCTGTATATATATATATTATATATCTGTCAATGATGTTAAAAGGAAGGTTAAAACTCAAGGTTAAAACTCGACAAATTTGTTTCTAGCGGCGTTGCGCTGTCATCATCCTGATGACAGCGCAACGCCGCTAGAAACAAATTTGTCGAGTTTTAACCTTGAGTTTTAACCTTCCTTTTAACATCATTGACAAATGTTGCTCCCCAAGGGGTCGAGCACTTTTAAAATCATTTTAGGCTCTTTGGTTATATTCATATATATATATATATATTATATATATATATATATATATATATATATATATATATATATATATATATATATATGTGTGTGTGTGTGTGTGTGTGTGTGTGTGTATGTGTGTGTGTGTGTGTGTGTGTGTGTGTGGTGTGTGTGTGTGTGTGTGTGTGTGTGTGTGTCTGTGTGTGTCTGTGTGTGTGTGTGTGTGTGTGTGTGGCGCGCGCGCGCGCGTGTGTGTGTATGTGTGTGTGTGTGTGTGTGTGTGTGTGTGTGTGTGTGTGTGTGTGTGTGTGTGTGTGTGTGTGTACAGAGGACGGCTGTGGAGGAGGGGAGGTCGTAACGGAAGAGGTGAAGGTCACGCTGAGGTCACTCATCTGTCTCTGATTCTAAGACACGAAGAACTCTGTTTCAAAAGCAAAACAAAGCACAACACTACAAATCGATCACAGACCTAACACGCTGCAGATGTTTTAGCCAGTCTTTCGGAGGTGATGTGAAGAGGGAAAAGACAGGGATTGAAGCAGTATCGTGTTGGAGGACGTTCCACGACATGGTGCTCGTTCTAGGCAGATGAGTGCAGATACACCTGTTTGTTAGTGTGCTACCTGAAGCTTCGGCTGATCAAGAGCGTAACACGTCTGGACAGGGGTCAGGGGGCGTGTTTACTTTACGTAAAGAATTACTAAACACCGTGGTAGGCTGTCGTGTGATATTAGTCTTTAGGTTTCTTTCCATCACTGATATCACGCCAGGAGGCAATTTGGTGTCAACATGAGTGATCATGACTCTCGAGCGTGTGCCACCATGTTAACAAAAGGCTGTGAGGGCTGTTAGGGCATAATGACTGTGTCTATGATAACAAAAAGTCCCCATTTATGCTGTAGATTATCATGTGCCACCATGTTAACAAAAGGCTGTGAGGGCTGTTAGGGCATAATGACTGTGTCTATGATAACAAAAAGTCCCATTTATGCTGTAGATTATCATGTGCCACCATGTTAACAAAAGGCTGTGAGGGCTGTTAGGGCATAATTACTGTGTCTGTGATAAAACTAGTCTCCATTTATGCTGTAGATAATCATGTCGATCTTTTAATGGAACCCGATCATCTCCCACAGACAGTTCCATTCAAATGGAGATGACCTGGGACTTGGACGCCCACACTACTCGCAGCTGTTCTTGATGGGGAACATGGTCCAGATCCGGAATGCGTGAACCTAACCCTTGCGTCGACCTGATCCTGTGTCCCATCCTAACCTGACCTTAAGCCTAATCCTACCCTAACCTGACCTTAACCCTAACCCTACCCTAACCTGACCTTAGCCCTAATCCTACCCTAACCTGACCTTAACCCTAATCTTACCCTAACCTGACCTTAACCCTAACCCTACCCTAACCTGACCTTAACCCTAATCCTACCCTAACCTGACCTTAACCCTAATACTACCCTAACCTGACCTTAACCCTGACCCTACCCTAACCTGACCTTAACCCTAATCCTACCCTAACCTGACGTTAACCCTAATCCTACCCTAACCTGACCTGAACCCTAATCCTACCCTAACCTGACCTTAACCCTAACCCTACCCTAACCTGACCTTAACCCTAATCCTACCTAACCTGACCTTAACCCTAATCCTACCCTAACCTGACCTGAACCCTAATCCTACCCTAACCTGACCTTAACCCTAATCCTACCCTAACCTGACCTTAACCCTAATCCTACCCTAACCTGACCTAACCCTAATCCTACCCTAACCTGACCTGAACCCTAACCCTACCCTAACCTGACCTTAACCCTATTCCTACCCTAACCTAACATGAACCCTAATCCTACCGTAACCTGACTTTAACCGTAATCATACCCTAAACTAACACGAACCCTAATCCTACCCTAACCTGACCTCAACCCTAATCCTACCCTAACCTGACCTCAACCCTAATCCTACCCTAACCTGACCTTAATTAACCCTAATCCTACCCTAACCTGACCTAATTAACCCTAATCTACCTAACTGACCTTAATTACCCTAATCTACCCTAACCAACATGAACACTTATTACACAAAGGTGAATTGTCCTTAATAAGGACGGACAACTGGATTGTCCT
>CM031611.1:6351978-6376645 GCA_018398815.1 Conus ventricosus | reverse complement strand
GAATCAAAGACCAAAGTCCCTCCCGTGTGCTCGCGAAATTTCTCGGCACTAGGTCGTACACACACAACACACCCACACCCCCACACACACGCCGCACCAGCAGCACTGCACAAACCCCGCACGCGCCGCAGCGCGCGAAACGCACGCACACACCACACGCGCGCGCACGCACGCATGCAACCCACACCACCAAAACCCACCAACACACACACACACACACCACACACACACACACACACACCACACACACACAAAGAACAGCATTTTACCAAATTTCTAACTCATTTGCTCCACCACGGTTTTTGGCGAAAGGGCCTAAAAGCCGCCTTCGTCCTGACGTAAATTCAATAGCTAAAAAAAACAAATTATCTGAAAACAAACATACTGTGTAGGGTTATCCGTTTTCAATACTAATTTACTAAACTTTTCAGATTTCAGTTTTGTTTAATCCTGGGGTTTTCCTGTCATTTTCAATAACATCATTTTCACCCCAAACATTCATCAAATGAGTCTCTGTCTTTCATGGAAATAGAACACAGCTTTAACGTTCTCTAAAGTCTTTTAAAACTGAGTTATTTTTTTGACATAAAATCCACACACTTATTCCAGCATGTCTTTCCACGAAAGCCAGTTTTGACAAAGTATTTCTTTTTTTAACTATGTCTCTTTCTGCCGAACAGTCATCTATAATAAATAGTTCTGCGTTCCTTCAAACAGTCTATAAACTGTTCTAAACACTCACTCAGTTTATTGCGGGATCAACTAAATATATGTCATCATCTGTCCATATAAACCTTCTATCATGATATGCTTTGTTTCCTTTTAAGTGTTGGACAGAAAATCACAAAAATGATAAAAAATTAAAAGCGATAAACTGTTTTTTAATAAGTCTAGGACAAATATTGCTTTTCCACAACCAGTCTCCCCACAAATCATTGAACAATGGGGGGATTTTATCATAAAGTTTAACTGCTCCTAGTTTATAACAGAATTTAATGTAATCCAGTTATTATTTTTATCATACTCTCCGTCAAAACTTGTTCAGTATAATAAAACCCTATGAGGCCTAAATGTGTAAGATTAATCCAATCAGTTCTGTAAGATTGTTTCTATTTAAGTCAACATTGATTTTTTTGCTTGTTGTTATGATCTAATATCCTCACCATTGTGAAGAACGACGACAACAACGTTAAGGCGTTTAACGTCTAAGTTTTGCCAGCTAATATTAATTTCCCTTTTTATAAGGACTAAATAACGCCCACAACCCCACCCCTCTCCACATCTTTAAAGACAGAAATTTCAAATATCATTGTGAACGTGTCTCCAAAATTTCTGCTTGGAAGACTGTAATTTTTTTAGAAGCTTTTTTACAACTGTTTCTTTTCGGTGGAGGATTTCTTTTTTTCCCAACGGCGTTATTTCAATTTCTTTTCCAGCTATTGTCGTCCGGCAAAAGACTTACATGTAAAGGGCCAGAGTTTAAACTTTTCTGAAACTTTTTTGGGCGGCTAAAATATGTAAATGGGCTTATGAATTCAAATTTTATTTCCATTCTAAATATGGTTCTAAGTTGCCATTGAGGTCAGGTTTTCGAACTATTTTATATTCATACTGACCAACATTATTTGCTCTAGATTGCGCAGCTGTTCTAGTTTAGGAAACTTTTTACTGTCGCCAACCTCTTTGCGTTTATAACACCATCTTTAGTGTACTCAAAACCATACAAGCGCCTATCTCACCATTTTGTCAAAGTCCGCAACGTCTGCAAGGTCTTTTAATTCTAAAGTTATACACCTCCAGGCGCTAATGTAACTCCTGATTCTTCTGGCCCACGCGACATTATTTTTTAGTAACGTATTATTTTATTTCCAAAACAATGTGCAGGTTATCACATTTTACGACTTTCCCCGTTTTGTCTTTAATTTTTATATTAAAGATCCGACCCTCCCACAAACTAATCTTTTAACTGTAAATTAGGGAATTGTATAATTTCATAATCGCAATATGCAGCTTTCCCTGATGGAAAGCTCTTAAAACAGTTGAGGGCCTTCCATCAAATAAGTTTTCATCAGTGCTCACTCATCCAAATGAACATAGAGTAATGAATGTAATGCAAATCGAGCGACTTTCTCCCCCATAAGTAGTTTTGGTCGGTGTAACTCTAAATCTATAATTGTTAGCCGTAAAGCCTAACATTTTTGCTAGCTCTTTATCAAAAAAGTAACCTCCTTTTCTTTCAGGGTTGAATGTTAACATGTTTCAGATTTGCATTGTTAAGTTTGAGAGTAAAGTCAAAGTTACTCATTGCTTCTTTTAGTGAGCAAAACCCTAATAACCATCAGGTATTGTTAACTGGCTAACTTGGGCCCCTGTTTTGTCAACTTTAGAAAACCCTTTTTATTCTTCCTGGTTTCACTTATATTAAACCATACGACTTTGTAAAATTTTTCATGAAGTGCAACCATTTTGGCTCCGAAATTCGTTACCCAATAGAAATGTTCAAAAAAAACAAAGGACGGTTTTTGGGTTTTTTATTGTTACAAACATTTTTTAAAACAAAATTTAAAAAATGAGTCATTCAAAAAAAACGGGCCAAAATATTCGTTTGGGCCCCCCCTCCCAATCTTAAAAAATGAAAACTGATACTCTTCTTTGCTGTACCCAGACTCCCCTTTTTTTTCAAAAAAAGGGGTGAGAAACCCTTTAAAAGAGCTATTTTAAAACCCCCCCCCTATTGAAAACGACCACATCAAAAAGGGGTTTTTAAATCTCCATGCAGTTTTATCAGAACCATTTAAAACTTGCTGTGTTTTTGCGCATCAACGGGGTGGGGGAGTGTCGTATGCTGATAAATTTAAACCCACCATGACCCTTTTGGTGAGGTATGAACAGATTTCATTTCTTTTAACCCCTTTTGGGCCCGTATTTTGACTGAACGGCAATTTCCTTTAAACCAAATGACAAACCGTTTAAAATTCCCCCAGCACAGAAAAGCCCTGAAGGCTTTTGAAAGGATTGAAAAACAAATTTCAATATTAACATAAAACCCAAGCCTTTGGGAAAAAATTTGGGAACAAATCATGGCCTGGGGCGACCTTTATTTTCCCGGGGAAACGCACGAAATAAAATTTTTGACGGCATCCCCTTTAAAAACTTTTTTTTTTTGGCACAACTGTTGAGCCCGGGTTTCCCTACGGGCAAACATAAAACAGCAGGGAAACAAAAATTTATCTTAGACGCTTCTAAGGGCCTAACTAGGGGGGGGGAATAAACGAAAAAAACGACCAAATTCGTACTTACTTTGGTGTTTGCTGGGTTTTCGCAACACACCCAAGATCGAGCATAACGGACCCTTCTATTTTGGCTTTAAACGCACAAAAACAATACTTACAAATTTAGAGGACCCATTAATTCTACAGTTGTTTTACCTTCAGTATTCAAAGGTACCAACAATTTTTTTTAAACAATACCCCAAGATCGAAATTAACTTTGCTTTTGGGCACGGGTTTTAACATCTCCCTTTCTGACCTCAGACTCCAGATGGGAAACAAATAAAAAAACTTTTAAAATAAAATTTTCTTATAGCGGGCAATAAACCAGAAGGTTGGGAAAAACGACAAAAATTTTTCGGAGCCATTAAAATTACAAACAATAAAAAAAACACCCAAGATTAATCATCCAATCCCCGAAGTAAAAAACCCCCAAAAAGTAAATTGAAGACCCCAGCAAAGCTCGAAAAATTTCTGTTCGCGATGACCATGAATATAAAAAGAAAGCGCTTTTTCTTGGGTTAACTGGCCTAGGATTACTTTGGGCTTTATCTTACAAAAAATTAAAAAACCCCCCCTATTAAGAGAACTAATGTCCAATTAAATGCCCCATAAAGCCAAAACCCCTTTCTTGCAGTAGCAAAAGCCAGCTGAAATACTCCCCAAAAAATTTTCCCCCTAAAAGCGTCTATAGGGTTTTTCCAGCTAATTTTTTTTAAATAAACTTTCAAATATCAAGCTGTTTTTTAACCCATGATTTTTCAGGGGGAAATGGAGGCAGGGGGCGGAGGTAATAACTTTGAAAACCCCCGCCGCCTGTATAGCCATCAAACCAATGGACAAAATTTCCAAACCTAAGGCTTTATAACCCCCTTGCCCCAAAGTACTTCCCGCTCTCTAAACAAATTTTTTTCGTTCTGCTAGCGTTGCGTCTTCATATAAAAAATTTTTTTGATGTTTCTCTTTTTCTATTCACTTGAGTTTTGTAATAGGGCTCGTTAGTAGTCGCACTTCTAGTCTTGCATCTCCTTGTTCAAAAATCTTTTTGTCTTTGGGTTTTTCTTTCTTTAATATCAGGGCCCAAGTTGGCGTCATTTACCTCAACGAGTTTTTCTTTTTCCCCTTTTTTTTTCCCATTTTAGTTTCACCTATTTTTCTAAATTGTTTTGTTAAATTTGCCTCTGATGGTTTTTTAAAATACGAAACAAGGGGTAATTTAAATTTTCCCCATAGGCAATGGGAAAACATTAATTGTTTTTTTAAAGCGTTTTTCTGAAAAACTGGTTTCTGCCCTTCCCATTGTATTTAAATTTAAATTTGCCCTGATGGAAATTTTAATTTTTTAAATTTTTTATGTTTTTCATTTGGGGGTCTGCGCGAGTTCTTGTAGTGTGTTTTTGAAGTTTTGCAACTTCATTCCCCCATCTAATTTTGGTCTAGCAATGCCAAGGCGATTTTTAAAGCTCGGGAGGGAGTCTAATTTAAATTTAACCCCACGGGCTAAAAACTTTGATGGGTCCTTTTTTTTGTTTAAGCTGAAAAAGGGTTTTTCCCCCGGTCTTTTTCACAAACAAATTTTCATCTTTTACTTCAAAATCCTTAGGGCTATAAATTCGGGGGGGTTTTTGACCTTAAAATTTGGTACAATGATTTGGCCTTTCTTTCTGTTTAAATTTCCGGGCCCCAATGAAAAGCGTTGAGCATGCTGGTCCAAAAAGGGGTAATTTTTACTCAATTTGTCTCCAAAACAAAAACAAACAAATCTTTTTCAAACTTTTAATTCCTGCCATGTTTTTTTTAAAAATTAACTTTTTAAATTTTTCTTTATAAAAATGCCCAAAACAAACATATGTTTGATTTTTGACCCCCCATGAAAAAATGAAAAAAAGCCCCATGGGGTGAAGGGGAAAAAAACGGAAATTATTTTTTCCCAAAAAATCCATCTACTATTGATGCAGATCAAATTTTTACGTCAAATTTTTCCCGACCAAAGGGGCAGATGAATTTATTGTGCCCCGGCTCCCGCGCGTCTTTCTTTCAAAATAAACTCCTTCAAACCCAAAAACCCAAACAGGACAGTTGTCCAGAAACTGGGGCGGGGCCCAAAGGGTTTTAAAAAATTTTTAAAAAAACTTTAGGGGGGAAAAAATATTTTTTTTTACACAATGCAAAACATAAATTTTTAAAACCCATTCTGATCTATGGGTAAACCGGGGAAGAAAGGGGTGACTTTTTCGTTTCCCAAAGGGAAACGAAAATGAAAAAAGCAAAATAAAACATAGAAATTGGCGCCGAAGATTTTTAAAACGGAAAAAAAATAAAGCAGCTGTAAAATTTTTTCGTATGGAAAACGCTTTTTTTTAGATTTTTAAATTGTTAAAAAACGCATGCGCCATACTTTTTAAAAGGGGCATTAAAAAAACAATTGTCATATGAAAATAACCTTTTTAAAGAATACAAAAGTGTTAAAACAATCACAGCACCGAACAAAGTACAGCATTTCTGACATCTCGTTAGAGTTTGACGTTGTTAGCAACCCTAAATTAGCAGAGCTGATTGCGCACCAATATCATTCACATTTCCCAATATTTTACGAAAGAGTGATTCATCATACAACCATATCCCAGAAGCAGGGCAGACACTATATGGAATTTTAGTTTTAGTGTTGCAGCAAGATCGCTTAAAGGTATTTTATTGCTGTGCGAAGATGAAGAACCGTTCAAAAGAGGAAGTGAAAAGTTTTTTTAATCCAAAAATAACGAAAGTACAATGTTCGATTGAGGGTAGTCCTAAACCAAATCTACGCTAGCGGGCTTAAACCTTATCAGCATTTTGATGAAATAAGAAAACTGTTTGGAGGCGGGAGGTGTAGAAAGTCCAACAGTTGACCTTGTGTCTAAAGATTTACATCTTCACAATGTTAGGCTTGATGATTATTTAACAACGAAATACGGTTTATGGATTGACCTAAGGTCAACAGAGGATAATCAGTTACATGGAAGCGGGAGAACTGTGAGAGACGTAATAAACATTCAAATTGATAAAGAAGAAGAAGCCGATAAACCGCTTAATGTACATTTGTTTTTAATATATGATGCGCAGCTGAATATTGTAAATAACAGATTAACAGATGTAGTATACTAAATTATTTTTTCATTTTAAAAAAAGCATGTCTGTTCAGGTTTATCCAAATGTGCCTACAGCGCCGCCAAAAGAAGAGATAGTAGAAACCCCTAACATAAAAACCTTCAGATTAACCAACATTACACAAATGCAGCAAGTACTAGAGCAAGACCTTTCAAAATACAGCAAAACCAAACGAAGGTATTCTGCTGCCTTTAATGCTGTTACTATGTTAATACTGGAACATCGACTATAAGTGCTCTATCAGCAGGAACGAGTGTTGGCTCTTAGCAACGGGCATAGGCGCACCCGCAGCTTTACCTCTAGAGGTTTGTCTTTAGCTCTCGGCCTGTGTTCATTAGCTGTAAGTGCGGCTGGCAAAAAATTAAAAACTAAACTCCAAAAGCACACAGCTATGGTTCAACTAATAACGGCTAAACTTAGTTCGTTTAAACTGACAATAAATAAGCGCTTGTTGACTCAAACATCACGATGAAGAATTTAATCGTTTACAGGTCGATTTGATGACTACAAAAGACAAAAGTTTGATCTTCAAAGAAAGGCGAGGACAAGTTTTTCTCAACAGCCAGACGCCGAGCAGATAAAAAAGGAATGCTTTAAAAAAAGTAAACGAGACATTAAACTCTGTTCTAAACAGCTCACAGTAACAACACCGAAGGGTGTTTATACTTTAGTTTATGAGTCCAAGCGCAAAAAGACCGTTGATATTGATTCTGATTAAGTATTTTTTTTTAATTTAAATAAATATTTTGAGTTAGAAAAGAAACTCAACATGGCTAAGAAATATGAAGGGCAAAGACGAATTGTTTGAAGGAATGCTTGAAGAGGCGTTTATCACAAGAGAACGTGGAATGATATTGATTTAGAAAGTCATTGATCCAGCCAACGTAACAGCAAGTGGTTGTTCATGCTAATTCTCAAGTTCCAGGCAAACTACCAATAGACCCCGCCAGTTAAAGTACGTTAGCTTTTTAAAGTGACTATTTAACAATAAATGAAGAAAATCTAGAATCTGGTCTCGACTAAACAACAGACTAATCTGTTGTAATAATGACTTAAACACCCGGTTTGGCAGACGAACTGCTTGCACCGTTTGACGCTGCGCGCTGAAGAAGCCAAAATGAAGGCGCTGGTTGGTTGAGGGCCAAGTTTTAGAGATTAGATAAAACAGCTAAGTAGCACCGAATGTTGGCAAGTCCTTACATTCCACTTTCACGGCCTCGAGATTTGGTAGCGAAAAAGGCAGTTCTAGAAACATAAAGAATTCAGACAACAAATGTTTTATGTGGTGTGTTCCTCGCAGGCGGCATTATAAATCCGCAAAAACGCAAGAGAGAGTTGGTCTAACTATCGTCCTACATCAATGATCTTAACTTTAGTGGGGGGGGGTCCTTTCCTGTTATGGAGACTCAAATTGATCAGTTTGAAAACAAACCAAACCAATAACGTTAATGTATGACACAAGGGATGAGGAAACAAATTTGGTGGCCAATTAAAGTGTCCAAGAACAGTCCACTACAATAGCGAACCAAGACAAAAATCAAGTTGACTTACTACTGATGTTTCACCAGCGGGGCCACCGCTTACACATTCATACGAACAAGGAGTAAACTAATGCAGCATACTCAAAGATGGGCACAAACAAGAATTCTATTAGAAAATGTTTAACAAGAAAGTGCCATCTGTTCAAGTGCAGCGAACTTAAGAAACCTTGGTAAAAGTTCTGTAACTGTAGATACGGAACTAATTACACCTCCACCCGGACTAAAGTTAGTTTTTAAAGAACTTGGAAACGGATGCAAAATCACCATATGTTGTTTACGCGCAAGACTTGTGAATCACTCATTGTTCCTTAGGAAGGGCCCCGCGCCACAAAAACTTCGAAAAAACAGTCTTAATGAGTAATCATCAAATTTGTTCATTTGCCTTCATCGTGTCGGTCGGATGGCGTTCATACAAAGCCAAAATTATATAAGGCCAAATGCCGCAGAATACTTCTTAGAAACCTTGCAGCAAGTGCGCAATGACTGTTTCTAATAATCTAAACTTATCTGAAATCATAATGACACTGAGACAACAACCGTATGACTCAGCCACACATTTTGGATTTGTGGTTTTAGTCTCTCATCAGACGCAGAAATCCCGCCAGTAAGAGACCATGATCACATTAGCGAAATTCAGAGGAGGCACGCACAGTAAATGCATCAATCTTCAACTCAAGTTAATTGATCCTAAACATGGAACTGCCCATCTTCTTTCACAACTTGCGAGGTTACGACGCTCCTCTTATATAAAAGCAGTGGACGAAGCCTTCAGGTGTCATGCATTGCAACAGTACATCAAGAAAATAACAATGTGCTTTAATCTAAATAACATGTCCTTTTTATGACCTCTAAAAACAAATGCAACACATGATGGGTTCATTAAGTCACTGCTATTCCCTAAAGTCCTGCCCAATATCAGAAGAATATTTTTGACTCAACGCTTGTTAGAAAGGAAGGGCTTTACACCCTTATGATACATGAACAGTTTGGGAAAGGTTTGATGAAGACACACTTCTCCTAAAGGCGCGTTCTTTTCTAGTCTCAGAAGAAAGGACATCAGGTGATTCTGATTACCAGCATGCTCAAGATGCTGGCAAATTATAATGTAAAACGATGGAGGCAATCATGACTCCTACTTAATGGCTGATGGATTTTGTATGGCGAACGTCTTTGAAAATTTATAGGAAGACCTGCATGAAACATTATAGCCTGGATCCCGCGCATTACATTTCTGGCGCCCAGGGATGAGTTTGGGACGCTTTCTTAAAGTTTACTGGAGTACAGATGATTTATTGTGCTGACCTACCAATGATTCAGATGATTGAAAAACGGATTGCGCAGGAATTAGTATGGCGTCGCACCATACATAAAGCAAACAACAACTACCTAGACGACTATGATCCGAGTAAAAGGTCTAACCTATCTTATGTAGTTAGATGCACACCATCTGTATGGCAATACATAGACGACTATGACCGAGTAAAAGGTCTAACTATCTTATGTATTTAGTTGCAAACCATCTGTAGGATGGGCTAGCGCAATCGCTTCCTTACGCACCTTTAAAATGTACACAGGCGCGATCCGAATAAATATTCAAAAGGCATTAGAAAGTGGTTGAACAGTTTAACCGCCTGATCAGCAAGCGGGTTTCATTCTAGAATTGACTTAGAGAATATCCACATGAACTCCATGACCTGCATAATGACTATCCTTGGCAGCAAGAAAATCTTAAAGAATGAATCCAAGAGAGCCGCCTAACTTGTCCTAATCTTCGGGTCAAAAAAAAAATTATGTCTGCCATTACAGACATCGTAGCAATTTTATTGTAAGGACATAGGTTTGAAGATGACAGCAGTTCATCGCATAATTGCGTTGAACATGAACAGTTCATGAAACCATACCTCATGAAGAACATGATCATAGAACTAAACCACAGATGCATCAGAAAAACTTTGTCAAGTTAATGAACAACAGCTGTTTTTTGGAAAGACTATGGAGAATCCGCAAACATACGCAAGATGTCAGGTTGGTTACCAAGAGAACGACGCAATTAAGCTGACTTCAAAACCAAAATAGCAAGTCCTTCAGAAGATTTCATGATCACTTTTTTGCATAATGATGAAAAAAACGAAAGTCAAATTGGACAAACCTGTATTATCGGGTTTTACTGTTTGAGAATTATCAAAGCTTTTGATGTTAGAGTTTCATTTAAGACTACATAAGCCCTCGTATCCCTGAGTCCCGAGTACTTTAACACAGATACAAGACAGTTTTTGTTAATAGATATTCCTACTGAAGACATCGAAATAAAGACATGGAATTAGAAGTAGCTAAAGGGCATGCGGGAATGGTACACAACGTCTGATTCCGAAATGATTTCGCCTTTTGCTTTCAATTACAACAGAAGTTTTAGGAACGATAAGGATGAATTATCTGGAAAGTGATCAAGAGTTTGTGGTTTAAGTAAAAAAATGTACAGTATTTCGAGCCAGGAGAAAATCATTAAGAAAGCAAAGGGAATATCTCGCAGAGCGTTTGTGCATCCAAACATATCCCATGTACAACTACAAAGCAGCATTTTTGCAATATACCTTTTCATCATGACAAACTAAAACTGCGATCTAATCTTCATGAGATCAACACAACTGTTGTAACAAAGAAAGTCATTAGATAGAACAAACACAAACGGGTGTTTTGTTAACCGGAGTTTTCATATGCAATTGGGCACTGGAGAACCGAAAATTATATAAAGCGGGAACTGTGCCCGGGTGGCGATGATTAAAACTGCAGTTCTTCTTTCCATTCACAAAAGAATCTTTGAGGAGCTGTTTGTTTGTTGTGCAGTTTTCTCGTAAATAATACACGGGCGGCTTCATATTTTATTACATTCTTTTATTTCGTACGGGTCAACACTCCATAAAGGGATCTGTTGCCCTGATGCGAGTGTCCCCTTCTGCTATTTCCCCCGGTAAATAAAGGTACGCTAGTCAGCGCGTTTCAAACCAATGTAATAGTTTTGCCGTATTGAAGACCCTTCAGCAACATTTATGTTTTTTTGCTTTTGATTGCTTGTACTAGGTTTTAAAAACCCTTTAAATTCATCATTATTCATGTTGCGCAGCTAAAACAGAGGGCAGTCCTTCTAACCCATTCTGTGTCCTGCGAGAATTGCCAATACAGCTTCTCTGTGATACTGGAGAGAAAAGTCTTTCGGCTAACTGATTGTTAAAGTTTTCAACTAAAGCCGTGATCTGTGAACTCCTGGAATGCCCTTTTTTAAATGGTACCTATGTTTTACAAAAATTGATTCACTTGGCCTTAAAATTCTTTCTTTTCCATCATCGTACTTGAATCAGTTGCGAGGGTAGGTTAGCGGGCCTCGTTGGGTATATTAGTTTATAGCAACAGCAACAGCAAATCACTCGATTGTGTTTAATGGTTCCCGCATCTTTGTATCTTGAAGCTATGTCAATGACATGTAAGGCTACTTAAATCTTTTTTCGTCTAAACCTATTCAGAGGGTAAATAAGATGATCCATTTGATGGGTGTCGTTCGTATTTTGTATTCAAAAATGTGGTCTCATATTCGTTTTGGGCGCAGGTAAATAATTTTGCCAAAATCGCTTGTTAGATAACCATTCCTTTGCTGTTTGTTCACTGACCCCCGCCGCTTGCTTAGCTTTTGTATTGCTGTGATACCCTTCCAATATCCTTTTGGGCGAATAATAGATTTTGTTCATTTTTTTAATTCGCCATATTATGCGCAACAACATCCACGACATTCCATAACCAAAGGCAATAACGCGATTTCTGCATAACTTTTGTTTTTTCCTGAGGTTGATCAAATTCCGCTGAATTTTGGTGGTGGCAATGTCTGGACCGTTTGGCCTGTTACTTAGGATAATATGTTTTATTGCTTGATCAACTCTTCAATATGTAAGCTTCCTGCCCCTGTTTTTTCAGTGTGTCATTAATAGAAAAAAAATCTACCTGCTCAAGTCCCTCCTTCCCCTGCTTTTTTCATAGGCGTCCTTGTGCACTGCTAGTTGCTCCATAGCTTTGTTATGTCTTTTTCACTCGGCCGTCATCCCCGTAGTTTTACTAAAATGCAAAATTACTTCCGCTACAAGCAAAGCGCATTCACCACACAGCGCCACCAATCATCATTACGAGTGAAGCCATTTTTTATAAATGTATTTTTTATTTACATATTTATACTGTCTGGAATGATACCTTGCTTGCCTAGAAAACTTTTCGTGGCAACCGAAGCTGCAAAGAAGCATTCAGCTTTGCTGACTCCTCAAAGTCTAGTTTGCCAAGATCTGCTGGTTTAATTCTTAACAGGCCTTTTAAACCAAGCATTGAAGTATCCTACACATAGTCCTCCAATAACGCAGAATGGTTATACAAGGTTGGTAACAGTTTTTTTCGGTGCTCATTTTATTTAAAAATAAAATAATTATAAATAATATAAAAACATGAACAGCGATGAATCTACTACAGCTAAACAGGAGACTAAACTTCCTGAACTTATGATGACCAGGAAGTTGATGATCAAGGGTTATTGCCCAAAAAGGAAGGCTGTATTCTTTTGGCAGCATGTGGGAAAACAAAACAGTCCTCGGAACTGAATTCTGCTTAGAACCAGATTCAACAGATAGTCTACACAAGACATTATAAAGTATCATAACAGGTAATGAAGGCGCAGCTGGGTCTAAGAACGGTGAAAAGTTGGGGGCAAACGGCTCTTAGTTTGTACACTAACACTAGTCCGTAGATTTGCTCCCATTGATTCTGAACAAATCTTACGTATGATTTAACGCAAGATCCAGTTTTAACTAAGTCATTAGAGTCTCTAGGCTGTGATTATATACAGATTTGGAACTTTTGTTAATCGCCATTAATTCATGGGATTAATAACTTTTAAATCATAAAAGAGTTTATTTCCCATCAAAATGACCGAGCAGAAAATCAGCAGAATCAAAAACACTGAATCAGGTGGAGAAAGTAACCAACCAGAAATCAGCAGAAAAACGCTGAATCAAGGGCGGAGACCATAAAAATCCCTGGGCCGTGTTGAAGCAGAAGAAAATTAGCAGAGTGGAACAGACACAAAAATAATGTTACAGAATATGACTCATCATGAAAACATAACACCTCCAACCCAGAAAGCAAGTTGATACAATGCCAGCTATAAAAACCCATGTGATACAAGGTCCCTAAAGTCTTCAACTGGAATAGTGAACTTAAAACTGTTGCCATTTTTTGGCCGCCCTTTGCTGCTGCTGGGGCGTTAATACTGTGTATAAAATATATAACCAATAGGCAACAAAAACAAAAAGCAATCAAAAGATAATCTGAACCAATAAATGCAGAAAACGACAACAGCAACAGCGCAAAACCACCGCCAATAACAAGCATCATTTTGATTCCATTTCAAATGGAAAATATTTAGAACTAATTTTAAAATTTTTAATAAAAATAAGAATCATGGCGTATTATAAAATGAAAAAGTCAATAAAAAAAGACATGAGTCTATAAAAGCATTTCCATAGACAAAATTGTAAATCAATGCGGTGCTTAGGAGTAAGAACTTCCTTTAAGACTATGCAGAGGAACCGTGAGCAAGACATCCTCAACGATGGCGCGTTTTTGAGGCGTGGTGGGTACTATATTAAACATCACATTTAAGAAAAACATAGATTTGTTTTTTTTTTGATAATTATAAGATAACTGAATAAAACTTTGGTTGTACATCAGGATGACTTAGTTATGAACTTACTAAGAACCTTGATCAAGAACTTATTAAAACTTGTGAAATGACTTTGAGGATGACTTTAGGGCAACTTGAGGATAACTTGGTAAGAACTGTGTGAATGACTTGAGGATAACTTGTGAATAACTATGAGTAAAAAGCTTGTGGATGACTTGGGGATAGACTAGGTGAAGAACTTAAAATGACTTACGTGTGTGCATGCGTGGGATGGGGTGGGTGGGGAGGAGTGGGTAGGGGGGGTGGTGCATGCGTGTGGTATGACAAACACACACATCACACCATACAACAAACACAAACAAACAACAAACAAACACAAACAAACAAAACAAAACAACAAACAAACCCCATAGGACAGGACAGTGCATGATAGGAAAGTGAAGGGGAAATGCCACTAGACCACACTGCGCCGACCACGTCAGCGGTAGGCCTGCTGTGGTCATATTTACAGTCGCCAACGTTAAGAGGCTTTGTAGGTCAATCGCAAGTCTGCCGATTGGCCTAGTTTAGGCACAGACAACCGTTTACTATTTTTAAGTCCCACTCCAGTGTTTAGGCGTTTTCACTGAGAGCCTTGCAAGACAGATGTCGGAGGGCAGTTAGCGAACATCACACCCACTATCATTAGCCAGTAACAACACCGGCCAGGTCTGGGCCCAGCCAGAGTCGTGTTCCGCGTGTCTGCTTTGCCGTTGTGTCACAAACACCGCAAGGTGAGAAGATTTTACTGAACCTACTAGGTAGTACCAAAAACCGGTCACTTAACATTTGGACTTTTTGATAGGAAACATTTCTTCAACATTACAAGCTTTTCAAATTTACTCCTAATTAAATAATTGTTGACGAAACAAAACAAAATGCTTCCATTTGGCATTGAGGGAGGAGAACAAGGCTCGCTACTCAATTATATTTCTCAAAAACTTGCCATGTCCTCATGAAAAACAATGTATTTTTCCATACATGACCGGTCTGTTATCGGAAAGTTTCCTGCAAGATAACAACACTTCAGCCAATTCTTGAGTAATTATAAGTTCACATCCAGCACTGACAGAAGGCATGAAACATCACTTCCCTGACTCGCCAATGTTTTTAACATACACAAGTTCTCCTCAGAAACGTCCTTACAGCCCAACCGGTCAAATGAAAAAATGGCGGCGGCTGTGTATGGGTGGGCACAACACAAAGTGTCCACGTGATTTTAAGCCGCACTTGAATTGAAACGAGGCTTAAGCGCATAAACTTGACTAGAAACTGGCAAGCTGTCTCGTCATCTCAGGCCGTGCGCCGCCGCGTGTCCTCGCATCAAGTTCCCCCCCGCACAACCACCAGAGCGCCTAGCCTCCTGTGCAACACCAAGGCCGCGAGGCCGAAATAATGTTGATCATGTTTCCGCAGCCCCCGTGTCTGCCTGTCTGAGTGAACAAAAGTTTGTAGGCATAAATTAGTCAGAAGAAGTGTTTGCGGATTTTATGACCATATAACTGAAGAGAGAGAAAAGAGAGAGAAAGAGTGAGTGTGTGAGTAGTGTGTTGTGTTTGTTTGTGTGTGTGGTGTGTGTTAGTGTGGCCTGTTTCTGTCTGTCTCTCTCTCTGTCTCTCTCTTCCTGTCTGTTCCTGTCTGTTCAGGAGGGCAACTTGACTTTACACCGGGCTTTGTCAGGGTTGTCGGTGATTCTCTCTCTCTCTCTTATCCGCCACAGAAAAAGGCGGCTTTAAGGCGCACTTTCGCCCAAAAACTCGGTGCGAAGCAAGTGAGGTTAGAATAGGTAAAATGCTGTTCTCGTCACACACACACACAGGCCACGCGGACACACACACACATACAACACACAGCGAACACAAAAACCAACACACACACCACACACGCACACCCACACACCACACACACGTATTGCACGCGCTCTGCGCCACGCACCGCACTGCACCACACACCCACACGCACCGCACATCACACACACACACGACACACGCGCGCATGCGCAGCACGCACGCATGCACACACACACACAAACACACACACCCACAACACACACACACACACACACACCACACACACACACACTCCGCAGTCACAGGCACGCGGACACACACACATACAACACACACGAACACACGCACATACACACACATACCACACACACAGACACCACCACACACACACACACACACACAACACGACACAACACACGGCACCACACACCACACACACACATACACACACACACAAACACAACACACACTCACACACCCCAGCAAACACACACAACACACACACACACGCATGCACGCGCGCCGTCAGCGCACTCACACACATCGCACACATCCAACTTCAGTAGAGTACACAATAATCACTCCGTGGTTGTGCGCGCGCGCATCACAATCACCACACACACACAACAACACAGCCCACACACACACACACACACACACGCACATGGGTCGCGCGCGCGCGCATACACACACGCACAGCTCGCGGCGCGCGCCGCGCGAGCGCACGCACCGCACGCACAAGCATCACGCACGCACGCTAACACACACACACACACCCACACACACACCTACACACACACACAGAGTGAGAAGCAGGCAATTTAGGTACTGCAGACGCGCCCTCCCCGTCACTTCCACGTCCTTCTTTCCCCCCTTCTGTCCGCCCTCCCCTTGCTTCCCCCACCTCCCTGTAAATCCCATCCGCCCACTGAAAAGTGGGCCAGCCAAGTCGACATGAATACCCGGCTCTTTTATCTCTGATTCTAGGGCGCTTCACACGTATCTCATCATCAAAGGAGAAAGAAGCCCCCCGCACGTTTTTAGACAGTCCACGTGCCAAGGACTCCGAACTGGGTTTCTTTGTTCTGCTTTTTTTGTCACAAAGTCTTTTTAAAAACGTTTAGGGGTATCTTTTTAATTTAGAAAATAAAGTGTTTGCAAACATCACACAGCACATTTACGCAAGCACGGCAGGCGCGGCGCGCCACAGAGAGAGAAGAGAGAGAGAGTGAGAGAGAGAGGAGAGAGAGAGAGAGAGAGGAGACAGACAGACAGACAACAGACAGACAGACAGAGCAGACAGACGAGCTTTGTGTTTCTGAACGACACACTAGATTTTAATCAGTCCATACAAGACTGTGGTTTTAATGGGTGGTCCACGTGAGTTCAGAACTCATCTTTTCTGGACTTCTTGTGTGTAATGTCCGTTAGTGTAGCCGTTGTTTTTAATCTAACAGACGGCACCTTGCATACGTCAACTGGAACTCTCTCTCCATGTACTAGGCCTTGTAGTGGTTAGTTCTATGAGTGTAGGCCATCTTTGCTACAGACGCACCCTTAGCCAAACTGGGATGATGTTGGAGAAAGACACGACCGTCACGCAGTCAGCTTGAAGCAATCTGTGCTGTCCAACGCACTCTGCATAGCTTGAAGAGCAATACTGTGCTGTCCAAACAGCTCTGCATAGCTTGAAGCAATACTGTGCGTGTCCCAAGCAGCTCTGCGTAGCTTGATAGCAATCCTGTTGCTGTCCCAAACAGTTCAGTCTGCGTAGCTTGAAGCAATACTGTGATGTCCAAAACAGCTCTGCCCATAGCTTGAAGCAATACTGGTGCTGTCCAAACAGTTCTGCGTAGCTTGAAGCCAGACAAAACAGCTTCTGCGTAGCTTGAATGCAATAACTGTGCTGTCCACACGTTTTTTCTGCGTAGCTTGAAGCAATACTGTGCTGTCCACACAGTCTGCTACTTGAAGCAAGTACTGTGCTGTCCCACACGAGTCTGCGTAGCTTGAAGCAACAAGTCTGTGCTGTCCACGACATTCTGCGTAGCTTGAACAATACTGTGCTGGCCAAACAGCTCTGCGTAGCATGAAGCAATACTGTGCCTGTGCCAGAACAGTTCTGCGTAGCTTGAAGCATACTGAGCTGTCAAACAGTTCTGCTAGTGCTTGAAGCAATACAGTGCAGTCACACAGTTCTGCGTAGCTTGAAGCAATACTGTGCTGTCCAAACAGGTTCCTGCGTAGCTTGAAGCAATACTGTGCTCTGTCCAAAACAGTTCTGCGTAGCTGAAATATACTGTGCAGTCCCAAACATCTGCGTAGCTTGAAGCAATACTGTGGCCTGTCCAAACATTCTGCGTAGCTTGAAAGCAATACTGTGCTGGTCCAAACAGTTTCCTGCGTAGCGTGAAGCATACTGAGTGCTAGCCTGTCCAAACAGTTCTGCGTAGCTCAAGGATTCCTTCATCCTGCATTGGTGAAGTTTGTATGATCACTCTCACAGTAAAAGCCAGAATTTATTAATGTTTTTATTGTCCCAAGATGGACTGATTCTCCTGATGTAAAAAAACGGTTTTTATTGATTTCCACTGCTTTTTCTTTTTTAAGGGGGGGGGGGGGGGGGGGGGGGGGGGGGGGGGGGGGGGGGGGGGGGGGGGGGGGGGGGGGGGGGGTGGGGGGGGGGGGGGGGGGTTGCCTCTTAGAGTCCCTTTCTGGAGACTGATGTCTGATGTGGAACTACTCTTCATTAGACAGAAAAAGAAAAATATTTCAACATTTGGCATGAGAAGAGAGAGAGAGATAGATAGATAGATAGATAGATAGATAGATAGATAGATAGAGAGAGAGAGAGAGAGAGAGAGAGAGAGAGAGATGCGAGAGAGAGAGAGAGAGAGCGAGATACCTTTAGGGGGGGGTTTTATGTTTAGTTTATTTATTTAAAAACTTTAGATGTGAATCACAAGTACACATCAAGTGACTTTGACTTTACAGGACCGAAAATCCAAGAGCAAGCCGTCGCATGCAGTAGTCGAAATCTACTGCACACAATTAGTTCATCATACCCTGTACGAAAAACAATAAGATCAAATTAACATAATAGTCAAATAAAAATGAAAAAAAAAAACAAAACAACATTAAAAAAATGGAACATAAAGTGAAGGGAAAGGGGAAGGGGGGAGGGTCGGATTGACGCAAGTTTGATGGGAGAAGGCAACATCTGACTTTACAATTTAAGGGCTGTACTCTAAGGCAACATCTTCTGACATAACAATTTATGGGCTGTACACTAAGGCAACATCTAACTTTAACAATTCACGCTTTTTTTCAAAAAGGAAAAATAATTGGCAGGTTTGAGGACAGAGTATGATCATATGAAGGATCTCTAGGGGGTACGCATGAATACCGCACTAAGCGAGTATGCGTTGTAACACCAGGTGGCACCCCAAGTGCTTGAGGAGAATAACGCTGGACGTGGGGCCCTACGTTCCAGTTTGTCTACAGCTAACAGGCGGGCGCCTGTCTTTCACTGTTTGCACCTGAACTCACCTGGGTAGTGACACTTCCTCGGTTCCTGTGTTTCTGCTTCGGTGCACTCTCCATAACCATGCGTGGCTTTTCTTGTCTAGTCCGTGTTTCGCGCTGTTTCTGTCGTCTTCGGTCTGAGTGAAGTGTCGATGACATGTGTGAAAGGCAGAGTTTGCGAAGTAAAGAATCCAGAGTAATGAGCAAGTCTCCGACATGGGAGAGAACACGGAGAAATTATCCAAGAGAAGTGATGAGAACCACGACAAGAACCAGTTCCATGTGGTCATTGGACAAGTACTCGAAAGTAACACTTCACTGATCAACCCACCCCATCGTCTATGTCTTCCTCTCCGTCTGCCTCTCTCTCTTCATTTCCTTCGCCTTCTCTGCCTCCTCTCCTTCTCTGCCTTCTCTGTCTTCCATCTCCTTCTGACGTCTCGTCATCCTCTCCTGCCTTCTCTGTTCTTCCTCTCCTTCTGCCTTCTCCGTCCTTCCTCGCCTTCTGCCTTCTCTGTCCTTCCTCTCCTTCTGCCTTCTCTGTCCTTCCTCTCCCTTCTGCTTCTCGCCCTGTTCCTTTATACAATGTTTTGTCCATCCTGTAGATCATGTAACATGACCATGAACCTCTCATTTTCCTTCTTTTCACTGTGGACAACCTGGTCTTTCCGTCCAGTCCATTGGCTGTGCCTTACTCTGGTCTGGACCTCCAAGTTGGTAATGTTGCCTTTGATCATGCCGAGGCATCTCACTCTACTACCTGAAATCCACTCTCAAGTTCAGCTGTCAGAATCCACGCCCTCACAGCCAGAGAAATAATGGCAATGACCAGGACCTCATCATCATCTGTTCCTGGAAGTGAATGCGATGTTTCCTGTCATTCCAGATGGGTCCTTAGTCTGGCTACGCTGTTGTCGTTTGGGCAGGCCTGGTGACCACTTCAGATTTTGATCTCCTCATCTGAAACAATGGCACCGAGTTACATGAAGCAATGAAACTGTCTGGTAGGTTTTCTATTCGCGCTGGTGCCGGTGGTGATGTTAGTCTTCAGTTTACAGTAACAATGATGACCCACAAGAAATTCCCCACTGCATGCAACAGGTCAACGTGACAAGTCTCCAACCACAACTGACGACAGGCTTGATGGCACCAGTCACGGTGACAAATCGACTTCCAACCACAACTGACTAACCGGCTTGATGCAACCAGGTCACGGTGACAATCTCCAACCACAACTGACGACAGGCGTGATTGCACCAAGTCACTGAGACAAGTCGCCAACCACAACTGACGACGGCTTTGAATGGCACCAGGTCCACGGTACAAGTTCCAACTCACAACTGACCGACAGGCTTGATGGAAGCCAGACCAGCAGAAAGGGAAAACCGCCACTGAAAAATCCGCACCTGAAACTTTAATTAATCAAGAGAAATGCATGTCTGGGAAGAATCAATCTTCAGGTACAGCCATCAGGTGGCGACACCGTCAGCGCATTTCACGTAGTCCTGTATGATACATCAGGCAAGCTTGCCGAGCTCCCGTTTATGTGTATGAGGCCGGTTCGTCAGACACAACGTGAATCTACGCGCGTGCAGCTGCACCAGAGGAAGAAAAAATCGAAACAAAACATAAAAAAGCTTGTACCTGGCTCCCACAACTAGCCATAAGGCCTCGCTCATTCTGACAACCGATAGGTGTTATTTGAGAAGATGCAGGCATCTTGGAGCCCCTGGCAGTCGATTATTATAAAATAGGTCGTATTCCCCCCGCCGCCGCCTCCCTTTCTTTTTTCCATTTCTTCTTTGCAACGCGCTCCCGTCCCTACTATCCCCCTCCCCCCCCCCCCCCCAGCCCCCCCGTGCACCTTCCACTTCTGTCACCCCTTCTCCAGAGCGGAGAGAGAGAGAGAGAGGAGAAGAGAGAATTAGTTTGTGGTTGGGCATCGCTGCGTCTGGTCAGCGCTTCAGTAGGTGTGTGTGTGTGTGTGTGTGTGTGTGTGTGAGTGGGTTGGTGTGTGTGTGTGTGTTGTGTGTGTGTGTGTGCGCGCGCGCGCGCGCGCGCGTGCAACACGCTTCGTGGTCGCGTGCATGTAGCCGCAGACTGGCGGACTTGTTAGTGACGAATAGCCGTTGAAACGTTTTAAGGTGTCGGCAGACGTGAAATGGGTTCAGATCAGTTGTGTCTTGGCACGAGGGCGTCCAACTCCACTCCAAATTTACAACCCTGACACCTCACACACAATGCCTGCAGGGGCCTTTAAGGCGGCCTGTACCCACGTTTACAAAAACTTGTTGACGCCTTCAATGAACACGTCATGGGTCACGTGACATACACCATTGTCTTTAAAAGGTTTGATTCGACCGTTATTTTGAGGCTCTTTTCTGAATGCAGGCTCTGTACCCATCACGCTTTGATCCCCACCCAGTCCACCCCCCTCTACCTGTCAACCGCTAAGACCGACTAACTGTTTTGGAGTTTTCACTCTTCATAGCACATGGGAAGAGGCAGTCCTTAACTTGGGCGACAGTGAGTTGAGAAACGTAGACCATTTGCACTGGCTATGGGTCAAGATGTACTTTAACGACCTGAGCCAATCAAAACGCGTTGTATCCGTTGAGGCAGTTGGGTCCCGAAGGATGTCAACCCTTCTGTTCATATTCTGATGGGAAACGGTACTTATTACCGTGAATACAAACGTCACTGATGTGTCAGGTGCGGCTGAAACCTTGTGAATACCGTAATGACCCCGCGCCCCCAACCCCCACCCTCTCCCAGGGAAAAGTGATTTCAGTGATCGCTTGGTTAGGAAAACGGCACCATATCACGCTCCTTCAGGTCCTTTTAGCTTTCGGGTAAAGACAGGACGACAAAGTTGGTATCACGACAGGGTCTCAGAAGATTCATGTTCGTTATGATTTTCTCGTTAAATAGAATTCTCATTTTTGCATATCATCCCTGAATGCGCGAGGACCTTAAACCAAAATTGTCACGCAACCAGAAAGTTAGATTGTTCGTTTGTTTAGTTTTGTATGTCTGTTTGTCTGTTTTTTGGTGTTTGTTACTGTGGTGCCACAAGAAACAGATTCCATCCACGTCTCTCACTCTCTCTGTCCTCTGTCCGCTCTAGTATGAAGTATGTATATATCTATATATATAATATATGTGTGTGTGATGTGTGTGTGTGTGTGGTGTGTGTGTGGTGTGTGTATGTGTGTGTGTGGTGTGTGTGTGTGTGTGTGTGTATTGGTGTGTGTGTGTGTGTGTCTGTGGTGTGTGTGTGTGTGTGGTGTATGTGTGTGTGTGTGTGTGTGGTGTGTGTGTATGTTGTGTTGGTGGTGTATGTGTGTGGTGTGTGGTGAGGTGTTGGTGTGTGTGTGTGTATGTTTGTGTGTGTTATGTGTGTGTGTGTAAGTGTGTGTGTGTGTGTGTGTGTGTGTGTATGTGTGTGTGTGTGTGTATTGTGGTTATGGATGTGTGTGTGTGGTGTGGGTGTGTGTGTGTATGTGTGTGTGTGTGGTGTATGTGTTGAGTGTGTGTGTGTGTGTGGTCTGTGTGTGTGTGTCCGTGTGTTGTGTGTGGGTGGTGTGTGTGTGTGTGTGTTTATGGTGTGGTGAGTGTGTGTGTGTGTGTTGTGTGTGGTGTGTGTGTGTGTGGTACAGAAAGACGGCTGTGAGGAGTGGAGTCGACGAAGAGAAGGAAGACACGCTGAGGTGGGTGGTTGACCTCATCTGTCACTGATCTAAACACAAGAACTCTGGTTTTCAAGAAAGCCAAAACCAAGCACAACACTACAAATCGATCACAGACCTAACACGCTGCAGATGTTTTAAGCCAGTCTTTCGTGAGATGATTTGAAGAGGGAAAAGACAGGGATTGGAAGCAGTTGTCCCCTGTTGGGAGGACGTTTTCCACGACGTGGTGCTCGTCTAGCAGATGATGCAGTACACCTCACTCTGTTAGAGTGCAACCTGAAGCTACGGCTGATCTAGAGCATAACACGTCTGGACAGAGGTGGGGGGGTCAAGGGCGTGTTACTTTACGTAAAGAATTACTAAACACCGTGGTAGGGCTGTCGTGTGATCTTAGTCTTTAGGGTATCCCTTTCCATCACCTGGTCACTATCAACGGCCAGAGGCAGTGTGGTGTCAACGTGAGTGATCATTGACTCGCGCGCGTGTGCCATACATGTTTAACAAAAGGCTGTAAGGGCCGTGTTAGGGCATAATTACTGAGACAGTGATAAAAAAAGTCCCCATTTATGCGTAAGTTATCCTGTGCCACCATTTAACAACAGGCTGTGAGGGGGCTTTTAGGTCATAATATACTGTGTCGTTGATAAAAATAAGTCCCCATTTATGCTGCAAGATTATCATGTTGTCCACCATGTAAACAAAAGGCTGTGAGGGATCTTGTTAGGCAATAATAAACTGTGTCTGTATAAAAAAAAGTCCCATTTATGCTGCCCAACGAATATCATGTGCCACCAGTAACAAAGCTGTTAGGGCAGTTAGGGCATCATTACAGCGTCTGTGATAAAAAAAATCCCCATTTAGCTGTAGATTATCATGTTCCACCATGTTTCCCAAGGCTGGTGAGGGCTGATAGGGCAAATTACTGAGTGTCCTATATAAAAAAAATGTCCTCCATTAATGCTGTAGATTATCATGTGATCGTAATAATGGAACCTGATCCATCTCCCACAGAACAGTTCCGTTCAAATGGAGATGACCTGGACGTATCATGTAGATCTTTAATGGAGACGCTGACCATCTCCCCAGACAGTTCCGTGCAATGGAGATGACCTGGGACTTATCATGTAGATCTTTTAATGGAACCTGATCATCTCCCACAGACAGTTCCGTTCAAATGGAGATGACCTGGGACTTATCATGTAGATCTTTTAATGGAACCTGACCATCTCCCACAGACAGTTCCGTTCAAATGGAGATGACCTGGGACTTATCATGTAGATCTTTTAATGGAACCTGACCATCTCCCACAGACAGTTCCGTTCAAATGGAGATGACCTGGGACTTATCATGTAGATCTTTTAATGGAACCTGATCATCTCCCACAGACAGTTCCGTTCAAATGGAGATGACCTGGGACTTGGATGCCCACACTACTCGCAGCTGTTCTTGATGGGGAACATGGTCCAGATCCGGAATGCGTGAACCTAACCCTTGCGTCGACCTGATCCTGTGTCCCATCCTAACCTGACCTTAACCCTAATCCTTCCCTAACCTGACCTGAACCCTACTCTTACCCTAACCTGACCTTAACCTTAATCCTAACCCTACCCTAACCTGACCTTAACCCTAACCCTAACCCTACCCTAACCTGACCTTAACCCTAACCCTACCCTAACCTGACCTTAACCCTAACCCTACCCTAACCTGACCTTAACCCTAACCCTACCCTAACCTGACCTTAACCCTAACCCTAACCCTAACCATAACCTGACCTTAACCCTAACCCTACCCTAACCTGACCTTAACCCTAACCATAACCCTACCCTAACCTGACCTTAACCTTAACCCTACCCTAACCTGACCTTAACCCTAACCCTACCCTAACCTGACTTTAACCCTAACCCTACCCTAACCTGACCTTAACCCTACCCTAACCTGACCTTAACCCTAA
>CM031611.1:6344478-6346978 GCA_018398815.1 Conus ventricosus | reverse complement strand
ACTCCCTCTCTCTTGGAAAGCTGAGAGCAGGACGAGGACATCCCCCACCCCCCTTTCCATCGTCCGTGTTCTCCTCGCCCTTTCTCTTTCCTAGTCTCCTGTTTCCCCATTCACTTATGTTTCCCCATTCACTTATGTTTCCCCATTCACTTATGTTTCCCCATTCACTTATGTTTCCCCATTCACTTATGTTTCCCCATTCACTTATGTTTCCCCATTCACTTATGTTTCCCCATTCACTTATGTTTCCCCATTCACTTATGTTTCCCCATTCACTTATGTTTCCCCATTCACTTATGTTTCCCCATTCACTTATGTTTCCCCATTCACTTATGTTTCCCCATTCACTTATGTTTCCCCATTCACTTATGTTTCCCCATTCACTTATGTTTCCCCATTCACTTATGTTTCCCCATTCACTTATGTTTCCCCATTCACTTATGTTTCCCCATTCACTTATGTTTCCCCATTCACTTATGTTTCCCCATTCACTTATGTTTCCCCATTCACTTATGTTTCCCATTCACTTATGTTTCCCCATTCACTTATGTTTCCCCATTCACTTATGTTTCCCCATTCACTTATGTTTCCCCATTCATTTATATTAAAAAAGATAGCCAGGCCCAGTTCTGCCTGACAGGTTCAGTAGAAGTCATGTTTGTTGAAAGTTCACTTGTCTGTTTTGCATTTCTAATTAATTAAGCATCAATTTGCATTCTGCTCTGCGTGCTTATTTGTGTTTTGCTTTAAGGTAAGCCGTTCTTTCAGTCTGTAGTTATTTGAAGGCGCTGGATGTTTTCTCATGGAAACAAAACCTGCATGCCTCTCTTCATTCCAGTGTGTCTCACCATCCCTTCGTCTTTTAGCGTTCCTTTCCCAAATTCCTGTGGTATGTGTTCATCACACGTGAATCCAAATAGGCTAATTGCCTGTCTTCTTTCGTTGAACATACAGTCCTTCCCTTCTCAGAGACAGGGATGTGCTTTTCACAGTCGGAAGAAATATTCAGGCGATAACCACCATTATGAAAGTCTATGATTCTGATAGTCATGGGAATCTGACTGCACACGAAGCACAGGAAGGGACGTCTAGAATGAGAAGAAATGCATACACAAAGTATATGACGTTTAATATACAAAAGGCTCGCAATTTATGCAATAAAAACACGCATCGTCCGTCGACTTTGAACGATCCGGTAGAATCAGTAGCTCAGTCGTAAAATTTCACAGAAAAAAATTAGTATGGGTTTACAACATGCTTTGCGTAGTTTTGCACAGAGTCGCCAACGTTACTATGAAAACATGACACCAGTGAAGGTGTATGTCATGTTACATGCTTCATGGAAAGGGACACCCTGCGTAGTGTGTAAGCCGAGGAAACAATAGAAAATAGGAAAAGAAGTGCATGGAATGTATAGGGAACGCCCTGCATTGTATGAAAGCCGTGGAGAAAAGAGACCTGGAAAGAGATGCACACAGTTCAGAGGACTGATGTGAATATATTTTCGTTTTACATCCTAGGCAATGGATGGCCACATTTTTAAGGTGGCATTTCTGTCCAAAGAGTACATTTAGAACTCATTGTCTTTGCAACGAATTGGATGTCGGTAGTGTTGTGTTTGATCAGAATTTTCGTCATTATTTCATTAACTTGGTGTCACTGGTTTGACAGCTGTAAGGAAGATCGGCTTGCATTTTGGAGTTATGGGACCTGATGTTGTGTTTGAGAGATGTTGCTCCTTCTCCTATATTCGGTTGGTGGACCGAAGTTCTTTATCATGAGGCTGTTGCTGTAGTCTGAAAAACCTGCAACCATTTCTAATTTCTTTTGAATCTGAAGATGGTCAGAAAATGGGTTCTTGGATGGCTTTTATGGGAAGAATAATGTTGGCATCTTACGGTCAATATAGACAGAGAATAATGTTGGCATCTTACGGTCAATCTAGACAGGATTCTGGAGAACCTGTGTACCGCTGATCAGCCTGACAGTCTTGTCATCACCTACTTGTGAGATATTGCTCACACAGGTTCATTCAATGCGCGCCTTTTATATGACTTTTTCAACCACCTCCCCTCCATGAGAAACATAACGCACTATAGAGGCGGTGACTTCATCTGTTTAAAAACAAAACAAAACAAAACCGTGTCGTGTACGTCATAGCCCCAACATCAAACTTCAACATCAAACAAAATAAATGTCACCTGAACACTCAACGATGTTTTTCAAACCACCCTAGAACATTGTAGGCAAACACTCAACGATGTTTTTCAAACCACCCTAGAACATTGTAGGCAAACACTCAACACCCACCAACACGTGTTCATAATCGCGGATGTATCAGGTATTTACCACATGCCGTGGAAGTTTTTCTTCAGTGGTTTTATCCTTGACATTCGATTTTGTTTTACTTTTTCTTTATTGTCCACACATACTGCGGGTTTACGGCGTATAGTCAATTCGTAGTACTCGCCTCCCGCTATCAATAATCTTAGATTCGCCC
>CM031611.1:6336978-6339478 GCA_018398815.1 Conus ventricosus | reverse complement strand
GTGTGTGTGTGTTGTGTGTGTGTGTGTGTGTGTGTGTGTGTGTGTGTGTGTGTGGTGAGAGAGAGAGAGAGAGAGAGAGAGAGAGAGAGAGAGAGAGAGCATGCGCGCGCGCGCGCGCGTGTGTGTGTGTGTGTGTTTGTGCGTGCGCGCGCCCTCGCAGCTGTACTTTTAAGTGCCCGCACATGCGTCCCAGTGTTTCTCCCGTGTGATTATAAGCACATGCACTTGTCAGTGCCGTGTATGAAGGGACAGGTGTGTCAGGTGTGTAGATCGTCATACTTCCCCACGTGGCATCATCAGAGCCCTTTAGCTGTTCGGGCCACAGCCGACAGTAAATACCTGGGCTGACCCCATTTTTCAGACAGGTAAGGCACGCTTGGCTGAGCACCTGATCTGCGATACCACTGTAGTTCAGTGAACCGGGCACCACTTCAGAACACAGAGGGTGCTACCTTCTGCTTTATTGGCACGAAACAGGCAAACACCGCATACATTATACCTTTCTTTTGGGTTCTTTCGCCAGTTCTGCGTGTAGATGAGCCGACTGTGCAAAAAATGAATCAGAACAAAGAATCGTAGATATCAAGCAGTTCCAGCCTAAGAATGTGGAATCTCATACATATTCAAGTATTTAGATATGAAAGTGTTGTTCCGATCCACAGATACACTGTCAAAAACGTCAGTTTGAAGATGGTAGATGTTATACAAAAGAAGACGGACAAACTAGCTGGCTAATCTTTCTGCAACTGCGATTTCCCCATTTGCTTCGACCTGATAATTGGTGTGTAGAAAAAACAAGATGCAAAGCATAATTATAAACATACTCCCAGTGCAGTGACAGAGGGGAGACAATTTTCAGCTAGTGGAAGAAACAAACTCGACAGTGTGGTGATTATTTCCCTTATCAAACTTGATTTTAAAAAATCATCATTTATAGCCGTTAGTAACAGCTATTCTGATAAAATAAAACATCGGGCATCATCCGTGACGCATAATAAACATACCTAAGAATTTTCAGAAAGATCAGCCTAGAAGTTTTGTCTAGAGCGAGTGGAACACATTTTAACCACGGACAGACAGACAGACAGACATAGAGACAGCATTTCTTCTTTTCACATTGTAAAGTACTCCCTGTTCTATTAGAACTCGGAGTACAAATATCAGATCCAAGACTTATTCAAGAACGACTACTCTCACAGCCCGCATGGAGTGGGGTGGGAAAGAGATAAGACAGTAGCATAAAAAGGGGGGGAGGTAAGTGGATGAGAGGAGAGGAGGAGGTGGAGGAGGAGAGAGACAATTGGGGAGGGGATGGGGGGGTGAGGGTGTGTGTGTTTAGAGGATGTGGGGAGGGGGGGGGGGGGGAGCGGATAAAAACAGCATTTCATATATACAATATACAGTAACTATCCCAAGCAGAGCCAAGCGCTGGGCTCTTTTGACCCCCACCGTCATTCAAACACTTCCCCCGTGGGATTAAAAGCAGTGCTCTGGCACATCAGTCTTCGCAGCTGACAACGATTATCATGATGACAAAGAAAGCAACGACAACGATGCTAGCTGTCACCACGACGACGACGACGACGATTGTGACAACCGACTTCGACGATGGGGACGATGAGGATGACGCTAAGCGTGTGTGATGTGTGTGTGTGTTGACAGGCCCAACGTGTGTCCGTACAGGACGTGGACATGGTGGTGGTGCGACAGCCGTGTGTACAGGCCTTTACCGTCTGGTGAAGGTGTGGAAACCTCACTGCGGCTACACCCGTAAACTGGTGCGTCGGCTATGAGAGGAGGTAGGTCAGATTCACCAGCATCCTGGTCTGTTTGGCTGTTCATCTGTCTGTCTGTCTCTCAGCCTCCCCCCTCCCCCCCTCTCTGTCTCTCACTTGTCTCTCTCTCTTGTCTCTCTCTCTCTCCCTTCCCTCCTCTCTCTCCCTCCCTCTTCTTCCCCTCTTCTCTTTCTCTCTCTCTCTCTCTCTCTCTCTCTCTCTCTCTCTCTCTCTCTCTCTCTTTCTTTCTCTTTCTCTCTCTGCGTGTGTGTGTGTGTGTGTGTGTGTGGTGTGTGTGTGTGTGTGTGTGTCTGTGTCTGTGTCGTGTGTGTGGTGTGGGTGGGTGCGTGGGTGGGTGCGTGCGCGCGCGCGCACAGAGAGAGAGAGAGAGAGAGAGAGAGAGAGAGAAGAGAGGGAGAGAGAGAGAGGAGAGAGAGAGAGAGAGAGAGGAGAGAGGAGGAGAGAGATGAGAGAGAAGAGAGAGAGATGACTTTTCCACACTATCCTTGTTTATTGAGCATGACGTCTGTTTTTGTCTTTGTTTTGTTGTTGTTGTCTTTAGTGCTGCTGCAGGTGCAGTCTGGGCATTGGTTGACTGTTTTTCATTCTGTTTGGTTCTGAGTTTTCCGAACAGCACAAGACCCCACCCCCTCTCTCTCTCTCTTACTTTCTTTCTCTCTCTCTCTCTCTCTCTCTCTCTCTCTCTCTCTCTCTCTCTCTCTCTC
>CM031611.1:6296978-6334478 GCA_018398815.1 Conus ventricosus | reverse complement strand
CAGAGCATTGTGAGGCAGGGCCCGCTCGTCAGACCCAGAGCACACAGAGCATTGTGAGGCAGGGCCCGCTCGTCAGACCCAGAGCACACAGAGCATTGTGAGGCAGGGCCCGTCAGACCCAGAGCACACAGAGCATTGTGAGGCAGGGCCGTCAGACCCAGAGCACACAGAGCATTGTGAGGCAGGGCTCGTCAGACCCAGAGCACACAGAGCATTGTGAGGCAGGGCTCGTCAGACCCAGAACACACAGAGCATTGTGAGGCAGGGCCCGTCAGACCCAGAGCACACAGAGCATTGTGAGGCAGGGCCGTCAGACCCAGAGCACACAGAGCATTGTGAGGCAGAGCCCGTCAGACCCAGAGCACACAGAGCATTGTGAGGCAGGGCTCGTCGAACCCAGAGCACACAGAGCATTGTGAGGCAGGGCCCGCTCGTCAGACCCAGAGCACAGAGCATTGTGAGGCAGGGCCCGCTCGTCAGACCCAGAGCACAGAGCATTGTGAGGCAGGGCCCGCTCGTCAGTCCCAGAGCACACAGAGCATTGTGAGGCAGGGCTCGTCAGACCCCTAGCACACAGAGCATTGTGAGGCAGGGCCCGCTCTTCAGACCAGAGCACAGAGAGCATTGTGAGGCAGGGCCCGCTCGTCAGACCCAGAGTACACAGAGCATTATGAGGCAGGGCTCGTCAGACCCAGAGCACACAGAGCATTGTGAGGCAGGGCCCGCTCTTCAGACCTAGAGCACACAGAGCATTGTGAGGCAGGGCCCGCTCTTCAGACCCAGAGCACACAGAGCATTGTGAGGCAGGGCCCGCTCGTCAGACCCAGAGCACACAGAGCATTGTGAGGCAGGGCCCGCTCTTCAGACCCAGAGCACACAGAGCATTGTGAGGCAGGGCCCGCTCGTCAGACCCAGAGCACACAGAGCATTGTGAGGCAGGCCCCGCTCGTCAGACCCAGAGCACACAGAGCATTGTGAGGCAGGGCCCGTCAGACCCAGAGCACACAGAGCATTGTGAGGCAGGGCCCGCTCGTCAGACCCAGAGCACACAGAGCATTGTGAGGCAGGGCTCGTCAGACCCAGAGCACACAGAGCATTGTGAGGCAGGGCCCGTCAGACCCAGAGCACACAGAGCATTGTGAGGCAGGGCTCGTCAGACCCAGAGCACACAGAGCATTGTGAGGCAGGGCCCGTCAGACCCAGAGCACACAGAGCATTGTGAGGCAGGGCCCGCTCGTCAGACCCAGAGCACAGAGAGTGTTGTGAGGCAGGGCCCGCTCGTCAGACCCAGAGCACACAGAGCATTGTGAGGCAGGGCCCGCTCGTCAGACCCCTAGCATACAGAGCAGTGTGAGGCAGGGCCCGCTCGTCAGACCCTAGCACACAGAGCATTGTGAGGCAGGGCCCGCTCGTCAGACCCCTAGCACACAAGCAGTGTGAGGCAGGGCCCGCTCGAGGTCCCCGTTCAGCTTTCACACTGCTGGTGATCCCACCCCACGCTGCGGCCCATTGAGCTCAGAAGCCTGGACGTTTGGCTGGACCACTAAAGCTGCCTGCAACAAATCCGGATGAGCCCTCGTCTGAGATGGGAGAGGGGAGGGGAGGGGGGGGGGGGTGAGAGAAAGGAACGGGACAGTCCAGCGCATTGTGATGTTTTGGTTTTGCTATGTTACAAAAACAACATGTAGATGTGCCGTGTGTGTTTGCCGTTGTCCTGACAGATTTTTTAAATGTTCGTTTGCAATCAAGGGCATAATTCACTCATTCTCACCGCACCCCCCCCCCCCCCCTCCCGAAAAGAAACTCATAAAAATGTTTGTTTCCATTTGCCTCGTACACTACCATAGCCTGCAGGGCAGGGCATGCGTTCGGTTATGCTGAAGCGCAAGCAAATGTCACACACACCACACACACACACACACCACACACACCCCACACACACACAAAAGAGAGGCGCGCGCGCGCACGCACGCACGCACACGGAAATATCGTAGAGACGCTGCGACAGACGCATGAACAACAACGTTGATGCTATTTCGATGTTCACTGCAACGTTTCAGTGGGCAATGGGAAATACTGAACGTTGCCCATCTTTCGTGTCTTGTGCATGCTGTGCATGTTGGTAGTTTCGTCAACCACCGACCGCTGATGGAGGATCTTTTACGTGCACAGTTGAGGTTGTATGTGGGAACTTCAGTAGCCCTGTCTGTGCTTCACGCTGCAGGCGTGGCCTGAGGCAGGGAGCTTTTCCCCTTTCTGTCTGATGTGGCAGGCGTGGCCTGAGGCAGGGAGCTTTCCCCTTTCTGTCTGATGTGGCAGGCGTGGCCTGAGGCAGGGAGCTTTCCCCTTTCTGTCTGATGTGGCAGGCGTGGCCTGAGGCAGGGAGCTTTCCCCTTTCTGTCTGATGTGGCAGGCGTGGCCTGAGGCAGGGAGCTTTCCCCTTTCTGTCTGATGTGGCAGGCGTGGCCTGAGGCAGGGAGCTTTCCCCTTTCTGTCTGATGTGGCAGGCGTGGCCTGAGGCAGGGAGCTTTCCCCCTTTCTGTCTGATGTGGCAGGCGTGGCCTGAGGCAGGGAGCTTTCCCCCTTTCTGTCTGATGTGGCAGGCGTGGCCTGAGCAGGGAGCTTTCCCCTTTCTGTCTGATGTGGCAGGCGTGGCCTGAGGCAGGGAGCTTTCCCCTTTCTGTCTGATGTGGCAGGCGTGGCCTGAGGCAGGGAGCTTTCCCTTTCTGTCTGATGTGGCAGGCGTGGCCTGAGGCAGGGAGCTTTCCCCTTTCTGTCTGATGTGGCAGGCGTGGCCTGAGGCAGAGAGCTTTCCCCTTTCTGTCTGATGTGGCAGGCGTGGCCTCAGGCAGGGAGCTTTCCCCTTTCTGTCTGATGTGGCAGGCGTGGCCTGAGGCAGGGAGCTTTCCCCTTTCTGTCTGATGTGGCAGGCGTGGCCGAGGCAGGGAGCTTTCCCCTTTCTGTCTGATGTGGCAGGCGTGGCCTGAGGCAGGGAGCTTTCCCCTTTCTGTCTGATGTGGCAGGCGTGGCCTGAGGCAGGGAGCTTTCCCCTTTCTGTCTGATGTGGCAGGCGTGGCCTGAGGCAGGGAGCTTTCCCTTTCTGTCTGATGTGGCAGGCGTGGCCTGAGGCAGGGAGCTTTCCCCTTTCTGTCTGATGTGGCAGGCGTGGCCTGAGGCAGGGATTTTCCCTTCTGTCTGATGGGCAGGCGTGGCCTTTAGGCAGGACTTCCCCTTTCTCTGTGTGCAGCGTGCCTGAGGCAGGGAGCTTCCCCTTTCTGTCGATTGGCAGGCGTGGCCTCAGGCAGGGAGCTTTCCCTTTCTGTCGTGTGGCAGGCGTGGCCTAGCAGGGAGCTTCCCCCTTACTTCTGATGTGGCAGACGTGGCCTGAGGCAGGAGCTTTCCCTTTCTGTCTGATGTGGCACTGCCTGAGCATGGAGTATTCCCCTTTTTTGATGGCAGCGTGGCCTAGCAGGGAGCTTTCCCTTTCTGTTGATGTGGCGCGTGCCTAGGAGGGATTTCCCTTTCTGTCTGATGTGGCAGGGTGCCTAGGCAGGGAGCTTTCCCCTTTCTGTCTGATGTGCAGGCGTGGCCGAGCAGGAGCTTTCCTTCCTTCTGATGGAGGCATCAGGTGTGCTGTGTGCAGTGTGGTGTTTCCCTTTGTGTGATGTGGCGGGGTGGCTGAGAGGGAGCTTTCCCTTCTGTCTGATGTGGCGACGTGCCTGAGGCAGGGAGCTTCCCTTTTGTCGATGTGGCAGGCGTGCTGAGGCAGGACTTTCCCCTTCTTCTGTATGTGGGAGGCGTGGCCTGAGGCAGGAGCTTTCCCCTTTCTTCTGATTGCTGGCGTGTGCTGAGGCAGGGAGCTTTCCCCTTTCTGTCTGATGTGCAGCTGCCTGAAAGCAGGGACTTTCCCTTTCTGTCTGATTGGCAGCGTGCTGAGAGGAGCTTTCCCTTTCTGTCATGTGGCAGGTGCCTGAGGCAGGGAGCTTCCCCTTTCGAGCTTGATGGGCAGGCGTGGCCCGAGGCAGGGAGCTTCCCTTTCTGTCTGATGTGCGCGTGCCTGAGGCAGGTCTTCTCCCATTTCGTTGATGTGGCCCGGCGTGGCCTGACAGGAGCTTCCCCTTTGCTGTCTGATGTGGCAGCGTGGCCTGAGGCAGGAAGCTTTCCCCTTTCTGTCTGATGTGCAGCGTGGCCAGGCACGGAGCTTCCCTTCTGTTTGATGTGCAGCGTGCCTGAGGCAGGGCTTCCCCCTTTCTGTCTGATTGGCAGGCGTGGCCTGAGCAGAGCTTTCCCTTTCTGTCTGATGTGGCAGCGTGCCTGAGGCAGGAGCTTTCCCTTTCTGTCTATGTGGCAGGCTGGCCTGAGCAGGAGCTTCCCTTTCTGTCTATGTGGCAGCGTGGCCGAGGCAGGGCTTTCCCTTCTGTCTGATGTGGCAGGCTCGCCTGAGCAGGGAGCTTCCCCTTTCTGTCTGATTGGCAGGCGTGCCTGAGGCAAGGAGTTTCCCTTCTGTCTGATGTGGCCAGGCGTGGCCGAGGCAGGGAGCTTTCCCCTTTCTGTCTGAATGTGGCAAGGGTGGCCTGAGGCAGGAGCTTTCCTTCAGTCTGATGTGCAGCGTGGCTGAGGCAGGGGTTCCCCTTTCTGTCTGATGTGGCCGCGTGCTGAGGCAGGGAGCTTCCCCTTTCTTCTGATGTGGCAGCGTGGCCTGAGGCAGGGAGCTTCCCTTTCTGTCTGATGGGCAGCGGCGTGGCCCGAGGCGGGCTTTTCCCTTTCTGTCTGATGTGGGAGCGGGGGCCTGAGGAGGGATTCCCTTTCTGTCTGATGTGGCAGGGTGGCCTGAGGCAGGGAGCTTTCCCTTTCTGTCTGATGTGGCAGGCGTGGCCTGAGGCAGGGAGCTTTCCCTTTCTGTCTGATGTGGCAGCGTGGCCTGAGGCAGGGAGCTTCCCTTTCTGTCTGATGTGGCAGGCGTGGCCTGAGGCAGGGAGCTATCCCTTTCTGTCTGATGTGGCAGGCGTGGCCTGAGGCAGGGAGCTTCCCCTTTCTGTCTGATGTGGCAGGCGTGGCATGAGGCAGGGAGCTTCCCCTTTTTGTCTGATGTGGCAGGCGTGGCCTGAGGCAGGGAGCTTCCCTTTCTGTCTGATGTGGCAGGCGTGGCCTGAGGCAGGGAGCTTCCCCTTTCTGTCTGATGTGGCAGGCGTGGCCTGAGGCAGGGAGCTTTCCCCTTTCTGTCTGATGTGGCAGGCGTGGCCTGAGGCAGGGAGCTTTCCCCTTTCTGTCTGATGTGGCAGGCGTGGCCTGAGGCAGGGAGCTTTCCCCTTTCTGTCTGATGTGGCAGGCGTGGCCTGAGGCAGGGAGCTTCCCCTTTCTGTCTGATGTGGCAGGCTGGCCTGAGGCAGGGAGCTTCCCCTTTCTGTCTGATGTGGCAGGCGTGGCCTGAGGCAGGGAGCTTTCCCCTTTCTGTCTGATGTGGCAGGCGTGGCCTGAGGCAGGGAGCTTCCCCCCTTTTTGTCTGATGTGGCAGGCGTGGCCTGAGGCAGGGAGCTTTCCCTTTCTGTCTGATGTGGCAGGCGTGGCCTGAGGCAGGGAGCTTCCCTTTCTGTCTGATGTGGCAGGCGGGCCTGAGGCAGGGAGCTTTCCCCTTTCTGTCTGATTTTGGCAGGCGTGGCCTGAGGCAGGAAGCTTTTCCCCTTTCTGTCTGATGTGGCAGGCGTGGCTGAGGGAGGGAGCTTTCCCCTTTCTGTCTGATGTGGCAGGCGTGGCCTGAGGCAGGGAGCTTCCCCCTTTCTGTCTGATGTGGCAGGCGTGGCCTGAGGCAGGGAGCTTTCCCCTTTCTGTCTGATGTGGCAGGCGTGGCATGAGGCAGGGAGCTTTCCCCTTTCTGTCTGATGTGGCAGGCGTGGCCTGAGGCAGGGAGCTTTCCCCTTTCTGTCTGATGTGGCAGGCGTGGCATGAGGCAGGGAGCTTTCCCCTTTCTGTCTGATGTGGCAGGCGTGGCCTGAGGCAGGGAGCTTTCCCCTTTCTGTCTGATGTGGCAGGCGTGGCCTGAGGCAGGGAGCTTTCCCTTTCTGTCTGATGTGGCAGGCGTGGCCTGAGGCAGGGAGCTTTCCCTTTCTGTCTGATGTGGCAGGCGTGGCCTGAGGGAGGGAGCTTTCCCTTTCTGTCTGATGTGGCAGGCGTGGCCTGAGGCAGGGAGCTTTCCCTTTCTGTCTGATGTGGCAGGCGTGGCCTGAGGGAGGGAGCTTCCCCTTTCTGTCTGATGTGGCAGGCGTGGCATGAGGCAGGGAGCTTCCCCTTTCTGTCTGATGTGGCAGGCGTGGCCTGAGGCAGGGAGCTCCCCTTTCCCGTCTGATGTGGCAGGCGTGGCCTGAGGCAGGGAGCTTCCCCTTTCTGTCTGATGTGGCAGGCGTGGCCTGAGGCAGGGAGCTTTCCCCTTTCTGTCTGATGTGGCAGGCGTGGCCTGAGGAGGGAGCTTTTCCCCCTTTCTGTCTGATGTGGCAGGCGTGGCCTGAGGCAGGGAGCTTTCCCCTTTCTGTCTGATGTGGCAGGCGTGGCCTGAGGCAGGAGCTTCCCCCTTTCTGTCTGATGTGGCAGGCGTGGCCTGAGGCAGGGAGCTTCCCCTTTCTGTCTGATGTGGCAGGCGTGGCCTGAGGCAGGGAGCTTTCCCTTTCTGTCTGATGTGGCAGGCGTGGCCTGAGGCAGGGAGCTTCCCCCTTTCTGTCTGATGTGGCAGGCGTGGCCTGAGGCAGGGAGCTTTCCCCCTTTCTGTCTGATGTGGCAGGCGTGGCCTGAGGCAGGGAGCTTCCCCTTTCTGTCTGATGTGCAGGCGTGGCCTGAGGCAGGGAGCTTTCCCCTTTCTGTCTGATGTGGCAGGGGTGGCCTGAGGGCAGGAAGCTTTTCCCCTTTCTGTCTGATGTGGCAGGCGTGGCCTGAGGCAGGGAGCTTTCCCCTTTCTGTCTGATGTGGCAGGCGTGGCCTGAGGCAGGGAGCTTCCCCTTTCTGTCTGATGTGGCAAAGGGGTGGCCTGAGGCAGGGAGCTTTCCCCTTTCTGTCTGATGTGGCAGGCGTGGCATGAGGCAGGGAGCTTTCCCCTTTCTGTCTGATGTGGCAGGCGTGGCCTGAGGCAGGGAGCTTTCCCCTTTCTGTCTGATTGGCAGGCGTGTCATGAGGCAGGGAGCTTTCCCCTTTCTGTCTGATGTGGCAGGCGTGGCCTGAGGCAGGGAGCTTTCCCCTTTCTGTCTGATGTGGCAGGCGTGGCCTGAGGCAGGGAGCTTTCCCCTTTCTGTCTGATGTGGCAGGCGTGGCCTGAGGCAGGGAGCTTTCCCCCCTTTTTGTCTGATGTGGCAGGCGTGGCCTGAGGCAGGGAGCTTTCCCCTTTCTGTCTGATGTGGCAGGCGTGGGCCCGAGGCAGGGAGCTTTCCCCTTTCTGTCTGATGTGGCAGGCGTGGCCTGAGGCAGGGAGCTTTCCCTTTCTGTCTGATGTGGCAGGCGTGGCCTGAGGCAGGGAGCTTCCCCCTTTCTGTCTGATGTGGCAGGCGTGGCCTGAGGCAGGGAGCTTTCCCCCTTTCTGTCTGATGTGGCAGGCGTGGCCTGAGGCAGGGAGCTTTCCCCTTTCTGTCTGATGTGGCAAAGGCGTGGCCTGAGGCAGGAGCTTTCCCCTTTCTGTCTGATGTGGCAGGCGTGGCCTGAGGCAGGGAGCTTTCCCCTTTCTGTCTGATGTGGCAGGCGTGGCCTGAGGCAGGGAGCTTTCCCCTTTCTGTCTGATGTGGCAGGCGTGGCATGAGGCAGGGAGCTTTCCCCTTTCTGTCTGATGTTTGGGAGGCGTGGCCTGACGCAGGGAGCTTTCCCCTTTCTGTCTGATGTGGCAGGCGTGGCATGAGGCAGGGAGCTTTCCCCTTTCTGTCTGATGTGGCAGGCGTGGCCTGAGGCAGGGAGCTTTCCCCTTTCTGTCTGATGTGGCAGGCGTGGCCTGAGGCAGGGAGCTTTCCCCTTTCTGTCTGATGTGGCAGGCGTGGCCTCAGCCAGGGAGCTTTCCCCTTTCTGTCTGATGTGGCAGGCGTGGCCTGAGGCAGGGAGCTTTCCCCCCCTTTTTGTCTGATGTGGCAGGCGTGGCCTGAGGCAGGGAGCTTTCCCCTTTCTGTCTGATGTGGCAGGCGTGGCCTGAGGCAGGGAGCTTTCCCCTTTCTGTCTGATGTGGCAGGCGTGGCCTGAGGCAGGGGGCTTCCCCCTTTCTGTCTGATGTGGCAGGCGTGGCATGAGGGAGGGGGCTTTCCCCTTTCTGTCTGATGTGGCAGGCGTGGCCTGAGGCAGGGGGCTTTCCCCTTTCTGTCTGATGTGGCAGGCGTGGCCTGAGGCAGGGAGCTTTCCCCTTTCTGTCTGATGTGGCAGGCGTGGCCTAGGCAGGGAGCTTTCCCTTTCTGTCTGATGTGGCAGGCGTGGCATGAGGCAGGGGAGCTTTCCCTTTCTGTCTGATGTGGCAGGCGTGGCCTCAGGCAGGGAGCTTCCCCCTTTCTGTCTGATGTGGCAGGCGTGGCATGAGGCAGGGGGCTTTCCCCTTTCTGTCTGATGTGGCAGGCGTGGCATGAGGCAGGGAGCTTTCCCCTTTCTGTCTGATGTGGCAGGCGTGGCCTGAGGCAGGGAGCTTCCCCCTTTCTGTCTGATGTGGCAGGCGTGGCCTGAGGCAGGGAGCTTCCCCCTTTCTGTCTGATGTGCAGGCGTGGGGCCCGAGGCAGGGAGCTTCCCCCTTTCTGTCTGATGTGGCAGGCGTGGCATGAGGCAGGGAGCTTCCCTTTCTGTCTGATGTGGGAGGCGTGGCCTGAGGCAGGGAGCTTTCCCCTTTCTGTCTGATGTGGCAGGCGTGGCCTGAGGCAGGAGCTTTCCCCTTTCTGTCTGATGTGGCAGGCGTGGCCTGAGGCAGGGAGCTTTCCCCTTTCTGTCTGATGTGGCAGGCGTGGCCTGAGGCAGGGAGCTTTCCCCCTTTCTGTCTGATGTGGCAGGCGTGGCCTGAGGCAGGGAGCTTCCCCTTTCTGTCTGATGTGGCAGGCGTGGCCTGAGGCAGGGAGCTTCCCCCTTTCTGTCTGATGTGGCAGGCGTGGCCTGAGGCAGGGAGCTTCCCCTTTCTGTCTGATGTGGCAGGCGTGGCCTGAGGCAGGGAGCTTTCCCCCTTCTGTCTGATGTGGCAGGCGTGGCCTGAGGTAGGGAGCTTCCCCCTTTCTGTCTGATGTGGCAGGCGTGGCCTGAGGCAGGGAGCTTTCCCCTTTCTGTCTGATGTGGCAGGCGTGGCCTGAGGCAGGGAGCTTCCCCTTTCTGTCTGATGTGGCAGGCGTGGCCTGAGGCAGGGAGCTTTCCCCTTTCTGTCTGATGTGGCAGGCGTGGCCTGAGGCAGGAAGCTTTTCCCCTTTCTGTCTGATGTGGCAGGCGTGGCCTGAGGCAGGGAGCTTTCCCCTTTCTGTCTGATGTGGCAGGCTGGCCTGAGGCAGGGAGCTTCCCCCTTTCTGTCTGATGTGGCAGGCGTGGCCTGAGGCAGGGAGCTTTCCCCTTTCTGTCTGATGTGGCAGGCGTGGCATGAGGCAGGGAGCTTTCCCCCTTTCTGTCTGATGTGGCAGGCGTGGCCTGAGGCAGGGAGCTTTCCCCTTTCTGTCTGATGTGGCAGGCGTGGCATGAGGCAGGGAGCTTTCCCCTTTCTGTCTGATGTGGCAGGCGTGGCCTGAGGCAGGGAGCTTTCCCTTTCTGTCTGATGTGGCAGGCGTGGCATGAGGCAGGGAGCTTTCCCCCCTTTCTGTCTGATGTGGCAGGCGTGGCCTGAGGCAGGGAGCTTTCCCCTTTCTGTCTGATGTGGCAGGCGTGGCCTGAGGCAGGGAGCTTTCCCCTTTCTGTCTGATGTGGCAGGCGTGGCCTGAGGCAGGGAGCTTTCCCTTTCTGTCTGATGTGGCAGGCGTGGCCTGAGGCAGGGAGCTTTCCCCTTTCTGTCTGATGTGGCAGGCGTGGCCTGAGGCAGGGAGCTTCCCCCTTTCTGTCTGATGTGGCAGGCGTGGCCTGAGGGAGGGAGCTTTCCCCTTTCTGTCTGATGTGGCAGGCGTGGCCTGAGGCAGGGAGCTTTCCCCTTTCTGTCTGATGTGGCAGGCGTGGCCTGAGGCAGGGAGCTTTCCCCTTTCTGTCTGATGTGGCAGGCGTGGCCTGAGGCAGGGAGCTTTCCCTTTCTGTCTGATGTGGCAGGCGTGGCCTGAGGCAGGGAGCTTTCCCCTTTCTGTCTGATGTGGCAGGCGTGGCATGAGGCAGGGAGCTTTCCCCTTTCTGTCTGATGTGGCAGGCGTCGCCTGAGGCAGGGAGCTTTCCCCTTCTGTCTGATGTGGCAGGCGTGGCATGAGGCAGGGGGCTTTTCCCCTTTCCCGTCTGATGTGGCAGGCGTGGCCTGAGGCAGGGAGCTTTCCCCCCTTTTTGTCTGATGTGGCAGGCGTGGCCTGAGGCAGGGAGCTTTCCCCTTTCTGTCTGATGTGGCAGGCGTGGCCTCAGCCAGGGAGCTTTCCCCTTTCTGTCTGATGTGGCAGGCGTGGCCTGAGGCAGGGAGCTTTCCCCTTTCTGTCTGATGTGGCAGGCGTGGCCTGAGGCAGGGAGCTTTCCCCTTTCTGTCTGATGTGGCAGGCGTGGCCTGAGGCAGGGGGCTTTCCCCTTTCTGTCTGAGTGGCAGGCGTGGCCTGAGGCAGGGAGCTTTCCCCTTTCTGTCTGATGTGGCAGGCGTGGCATGAGGCAGGGAGCTTTCCCCTTTCTGTCTGATGTGGCAGGCGTGGCCTGAGGCAGGGAGCTTTCCCCTTTCTGTCTGATGTGGCAGGCGTGGCCTGAGGCAGGGAGCTTTTCCCCTTTCTGTCTGATGTGGCAGGCGTGGCCTGAGGCAGGGAGCTTTCCCTTTCTGTCTGATGTGGCAGGCGTGGCATGAGGCAGGGAGCTTTCCCTTTCTGTCTGATGTGGCAGGCGTGGCCTCAGGCAGGAGCTTCCCCCTTTCTGTCTGATGTGGCAGGCGTGGCATGAGGCAGGGAGCTTTCCCCTTTCTGTCTGATGTGGCAGGCGTGGCATGAGGCAGGGAGCTTTCCCCTTTCTGTCTGATGTGGCAGGCGTGGCCTGAGCAGGGAGCTTCCCCCTTTCTGTCTGATGTGGCAGGCGTGGCCTGAGGCAGGGAGCTTCCCCCTTTCTGTCTGATTTTGGCAGGCGTGGCCTGAGGCAGGGAGCTTCCCCTTTCTGTCTGATGTGGCAGGCGTGGCCTGAGGCAGGGAGCTTCCCCTTTCTGTCTGATGTGGCAGGCGTGGCCTGAGGCAGGGAGCTTTCCCCTTTCTGTCTGATGTGGCAGGCGTGGCCTGAGGCAGGGAGCTTTCCCCTTTCTGTCTGATGTGGCAGGCGTGGCCTGAGGCAGGAGCTTTCCCCTTTCTGTCTGATGTGGCAGGCGTGCCTGAGGCAGGGAGCTTTCCCCTTTCTGTCTGATGTGGCAGGCGTGGCCTGAGGCAGGGAGCTTTTCCCCTTCTGTCTGATGTGGCAGGCGTGGCCTGAGGCAGGGAGCTTTCCCCTTTCTGTCTGATGTGGCATGGAGATTGGCCGTTTCGGTTTCAGGGGGATTTTCCCCTGGGAGTTAACATTGGTTTCTGACTCCATTTCCCGTACAGTCCTTCGAAATGAGACTATAAACCGAGGTTCCGAGTGTGAACGCACGCCTAATATCTTGCACACACGTAAAATCCCATCACTAACTTTCGGAAGAGAATGCAGTTTGGCCGATGGTATTGATGACACGTTACACATAGCATGCCCCTTCCCCGAAGATGGAGTATGGCTGCCTTAATGGCGGGATAAAAAAGCGGTCATACACACAAAACTCCACTCCCTTTTTTGGGTAGATGGGGATTAATACTTGCTGTCCATACAGGGAGTGTCCGCAGGAGTATCGGCCTGCGTACGCAGAAGAAGTGCCAGTCCAATGTGTTTCTGGGCACTCGACTGAGGCATCTGTGTGTGTGTGTGTGTGTGTGTGTGCGTGCGTGCGTGCGTGCGTGCGTGCGTGCGTGCGTGCGTGCGTGCGTGTGTGTGAACAATACCCTGTCGTTTGTGTATGTAAAATACAGAGAATGACTCAAGTGCACAAGAATGCGTCCTTTTTTTCTTTGTTGTTATTGTCCTGTGTGTTTGCCCATTTTTACAGTGTCTCTTCATAAACAATATTTCCCGTCATCTTTTAGAAGGTCTAAAATTCGTAATAAATTTCATGAAGAGATGTCCTTCACGCGGAACCGAGTGCCCGCTTTCGAGCACTTGATACAGACGCTGGTACAAAAATCTTGCGAGTGATGTGCGCGCTCACATGCGCATCTACCCATCAGCGCGAATGTGTTTATATCCAAAGCAAATTCTCCACACAGAGATGATACTATCAGCTGCTGCTCGTTCCTTCCCTCCCCCCTCCTCCCCCTCCCTCCTCCTCCTCTCTCATCCCTCCCCCCCCCCTCTCTCTCTCCTCTCTTATTGCATACGCGCACGCACGTTTGCGTTTATATGCCTCTCAACCATAGCCCCCTCTCTCAAATCCTAGCCGCCATCCTCCCTCTCTCTCTCTGCCCTCTCGTCCACCTTCCCCCTCCCTCCCCACCTCTCCCTTGCTCCCCCGCTACCCGCCACCCATACTCCCCTCCCCCCTCCCCCATCCGCCATCCTCCCCCTGAGGGTAAAAAAAAACAATCTGTGCTCCTGTCGACGCTCATCAAGCCATCCGGCGGCACACAAAGTCCGCCAATGACTGTAATGAAAGTGGACAGCTGATGACTCCGAGAGGGTTAAGCTGACTGTGCACTTAGCGAGGCAGGGGTTAACACCGCGGAGCGAGCCGCGCTGCACGGCAAGTCGGACCCCGTGGCACGTGCGTTCAGGACAGTGGCTGGTTCGCTGTCGGCATACCGGGTGGCAGTTGTAGGGGGCCTGCACAGATTTTCATCTCTGATGATGCCGGTGGATAGGTATAGGATCTGACAGGAGTGTGGGGGAGGGGGGAGAGAAAGAGAGAGGGGGAGGGTGGTGGAAGGCAGCGGTCAGCGAGGGCAGGAGGGAGAGAGAGAGAGAGAGAGAGAGAGAGAGAGAGAGAGAGAGAGAGAGAGAGAGAGAGAGAGAGAGAACGAATGAACGAACGAACGAATCTTTTTTAATGAGGGATAAAGAATAAGCACAATACAGGCTTTTTTTGCATCTTGCCCTCGATGAAGCAGAAAAAAATATTGACAATATGCGACTTCAAAATCAACGAACCATCTAAATAGTGAAAAGAATATTAGCCTGAAATACAAAAGGCAATCCAAAAATATGACAGTCAACTTTTCACACACACACACACACACACACACACACACACACACACACACACACCACACACACACACACACACAACACAAGAGAAAACAACTTCGCAAATACATTTTTTTAAATAGAAGAAAAGAAGAAAGAAGAGAAAAGAAGAGTAAATGAAAGGCAAAAGGGGCAGGTGAACAGTATGTCATGACAAGGTATAGAGAAGGGGTAACGAAGGAGAGAGAGAGAGAGGTAAGGGAGGGTTGGAGAGAGGGAGAGAGAGAGAGAGAGGTAAGGGAGGGTTGGAGAGAGAGAGAGAGAGAGAGAGTAAGGGAGGGTTGGAGAGAGGGAGAGAGAGAGAGAGGTAAGGGAGGTTGGAGAGAGGGAGAGAGAGAGAGAGAGGTAAGGGAGGGTTGGAGAGAGGAGAGAGAGAGAGAGAGAGAGTAAGGAGGTGAGAGAAGAGAGGGGGGTTGGAGAGAGGGAGAGAGAGAGAGAGGTAAGGGAGGGTTGGAGAGAGAGGAGAGAGAGAGAGAGAGGTAAGGGGTTGGAGAGAGGAGAGGAGAGGGTGGAGAGGGGGGAGAGAGAGAGAAGAGAAGGGGGTTGGAGAGAGGAGAGAGAGAGGAGGAAGGGAGGGTTGGAGAGAGAGAGAGAGAGAGAGGAGGAGAGAGGGTGAGAGAGGGAGAGAGAGAGGAGAGAGAGAGAGAGAGGAGAGAGAGAGAGAGTTGAAAAAGAGAGAGAGAGAGAGAAAGAGGGTTGGAGAGAGAGAGAGAGAGAGAGAGGAGGGGGGGGTGTTGGAGAGAGGGAGAGGGAAAAGAAGGTGCTGAAAAGCAGGGGCAGTATCATATCAGTATCATATTGAACTCCTAAAGTCTTTTGATTTTCTAACCCTAGAGAGAAAGCACCAGTCGGACTGAACTACTGGATTTGATAGAGAGAGAGAGAGAGAGAGAGAAGAGAGAGAGAGAGAGAGAGAGAGAGAGAGAGAGAGAGAGAGAGGAGAGAGGGAGGAGGGGAGAGAGAGAGAGAGCATTCATTACATCAAGAGATCTAAGGCACTCAGAGAGAGAGAGAGAGAGAGAGAGAGAGAGAGAGAGAGAGAGAGAGAGAGAGCTAACACCATATCAGTTTGTCTAGTTTTCCTGTCCTCTCTTCTTCCTCTCTCTCTCTCTCTCTCTCTCTCTCTCTCTCTCTCTCTCTCTCTCCTCTCTCTCTCTCTCTCTCTTCTCTCTTCGTGTGTGGTGTGTTGTGTGTGTGTGTGCAAAGAACGTTCATAAAAGTACGCAAGATACCAAGCTATCTGATACGCACGAAAACCAGGAAGACAATCGATTCGCCTTGTCCTTCCCAACTCAACAAATTTGAGCGCCTCTCCCATCTCCTCCATGCCTTTCTTCACTCACACCTTATCTGGCCACCTCCCCACTCGCTCCTGTTCCAGACAGGTGCGCCGCGTTTTGTCCAGTCCTTTGTTCTCGCGCGTACTTGCGAGTATTCCGTTCTCGGACCCCTGACAAGTTGAAATGGAGCATTCCTCTCATGGTTAGCCCACATGCCTTTTGTGGCGCGATCAGAACACGTTATCGTTTATGTTGCGTGGGAGAAATACGAAGTTTTATAACAAAAAATTTCTTTTGTCTCTTTTTTTAATCTCTGGTAATATTCATCCTGTTAATGTGAAAAACGGGCTGTACACAGGGAAGTGATTCAGAGACTGGATTGTTTAAACTTTCTCTTGTTGTTTGGCTCCGTCTCTTTTACTTATGTACACGTATGTCGGTTACGTAATTCAAGGGCTGAATCGGTTTTGTAAACCTTGCAAATGGTGCCTTTCAAGATCACTGTGCACGTGTTACCAGGCCTCCCCTGTCTCCGTGTTAGTATTCCGATGGTGGAGGAGAGAGACGAGGAGAGAGAGAGAGAGAGAGAGAGAGAGAGAGAGAGAGAGAGAGGTAACGCGTGCTACAGATATATCTGTGTTGTTTATATTTGTATTGGATAGAATAACAAACGTCAGGGGTACCTCTCGGGCATGCTGGCTATCACGATTTTCATTAAACTTAATTTTCAATTCATTTCTATGGTTTTGATTGCGTAATGTTGACAGTTCTTTTCTTCTTGTTAGTTTGAAGAAGTAGATATTTGATAGTATTTCATGGAAACACTGGCACCAGCCCTGCTGTCAAGCTTCAGCACAGCATGTTGGGATGTTACGCAATAGACTCTGGTCAGATGCGTTGCAGGGCTACGCACGGTCAGTGTGCGTTATAAGGTGGCGCGGGTCGTCCCGGCAGTAATCGTTCTTCCACGCCCACTTCTTCATCTGGTGTTGACATGCTTTTCTTCTCTTTCCAGGAAATTACAAAGTCGTCTGCAGCGGGTTCTCTGGTAGCTGCATGTCAGATTCCTCAGGTGCAGACTTTTCGGCTGTCGGAGCAGATGAACACTTGGAGTGGACATGGAAATGGGTGCCCTGCCTTTTCTCATCCACTCTTTTTCCCAGAACTTGAAATTCTGCAACGGATCCTCTTGATGTTGAGCACCGCCTAGCTCTGTCTGTTGTCATCTAATCGTTCCTAGCTCTATCTGTTGTCAGCTAATCGTTCCTAGCTCTGTCTGTTGTTCAGCTTATCGTTCCTAGCTCTATCTGTTGTCAGCTAATCGTTCCTAGCCTACTCTATCTGTTGTGTCAGCTAGCTCTATCTGTTGTCAGCTAATCGTTGCTAGCTCTATCTGTCAGCTAGCTCTGTCTGTTGTCAGCTAATCGTTCCTAGCTCTATCTGTTGTCATCTAATCGTTCCTAGCTCTGTTGTCAGCTATCTCTGTCTGTTGTCAGCTAATCGTTCCTAGCTCTATCTGTTGTCATCTAATCGTTCCTAGCTCTATCTGTCAGCTATCTCTGTCTGTTGTCATCTAATCGTTCCTAGCTCTGTCTGTTGTCAGCTAATCGTTCCTAGCTCTGTCTGTTGTCATCTACGTTCCTAGCTCTGTCTGTTGTCATCTAATCGTTCCTAGCTCTGTCTGTTGTCATCTAATCGTTCCTAGTTCATGTCTGTTGTCAGCTAATCGTTCCTAGCTCTGTCTGTTGTCAGCTAATCGTTCCTAGCTCTGTCTGTTGTCAGCTAATCGTTCCTAGCTCTGTCTGTCAGCTAGCTCTATCTGTTGTCAGCTAATCGTTCCTATCTCTATCTGTTGTCAGCTAATCGTTCCTAGCTCTATCTGTTGTCACCTAGCTCTGTCTATTGTCAGCTGATCGTTCCTAGCTCTATCTGTTGTCACCTAGCTCTGTCTGTTGTCAGCTAATCGTTGGTAACTCTGACGGGTCCAAGCTGGGATCAGCTGACATGTTAGCTGGCTCTTGTACCTTGCGGCACGTCTCTGCTTCTGACTCTCATTTGCCTTGGCGCCACTCGCTGCAGAGTTCGGCTTTTGGTATCCTGGAATCCTCCATGCGTGATGCAAGTCCCGCCCAATGCAGCTGGCAAAATATCAGACTGGCCTCGAACCTTAAAGGTCGGGTCTTATTACGACCAGATTGTTGGTGATGTGGCCTGTATTGGCCATTTGATTACTATGATGGAACACAGACAGCGCTGGCAAAGTCCTCGATTCTGATCCGGGTCCTGTACAGAAGCTCAAGCCTCCAGTTCACACGGCAGAGTAGTGGGTACCACGCCTCCGTGCTCTTTTTTCTGATCACCTGTAGTTGTTCTTGTAGAGATTTCTGTGTAAAAGCCGCTTCAACGTTTAAAGGTATTGTACATAAAATTCGTTCCACGCAGACGGCTTTCTTTTGAAAAGTGAGATCTGCATTAAACGAATTTTACTTAAATGAATTTTTTCGCTACGTAAATGGAACTGTCAGTCATCAGTTTGAAAGCAGGGTCAGTGACTGCAGACGGTCACTGAAGCAAGAAAGCAAAAGTGAAAAGTAAGGTGATCAGACCGCTGAACGAATGGAACACACGACTTGTAACTTCTTTGTTCGACGCGTGTGGTGGTCAAGTAACAATCTATGAGTCTGTCTGTCTGTCTGTCTGTCTGTCTCTCTCTCTCTCTCTCTCTCTCTCTCTCTCTCTCTCTCTCTCTCACACACACACACACACACACACACACACACACACACACACACGCACACACACACCACACCACACCACACCACACCACATCACACCACACCACACCACACCACACCCACAACACACACACACACACTCACACACACACACACACACACACACACACGCGCGCGCGCGCGCGCGCGCACGCACACACACACAATGTATTTTATTATACAATTGTGTATTTAATAGAGCTTTAGAAGATGTAAAAGAGTATACATTTTCTTTTCGCTAGAGGTCTATCGTCGAACTTTGTTACAACTGTGTTCTTGTCTTTCATTTCAAATTCCCGCGAGTAAAATGATGAAGCCGAGAGGAGGAAAGTGTATACTTGCTGCCAGTGAGGTGCATACTTCCCCCCAAACACAGGCTAGGTGTGTGAAGTCATTGTAGGGTTGTCTCCATGACATGGTGTGTGAAGTCATTGTAGGGTTGTCTCCATGACATGATGTGTGAAGTCATTGTAGGGTTGTCTCCATGACATGGTGTGTGAAGTCATTGTAGGGTTGTCTCCATGACATGGTGTGTGAAGTCATTGTAGGGTTGTCTCCATGACTGGTGTGTGAAGTCATTGTAGGGTTGTCTCCATGACATGGTGTGTGAAGTCACATGGTGTGTGAAGTCATTGTACGGTTGTCTCCATGACATGGTGTGTGAAGTCACATGGTGTGTGAAGTCATTGTAGGGTTGTCTCCATTACATGGTGTGTGAAGTCATTGTAGGGTTGTCTCCATTACATGGTGTGTGAAGTCATTGTTAGGGTTGTCTCCATGACATGGTGTGTGAAGTCATTGTAGGGTTGTCTCCATGACATGGTGTGTGAAGTCATTGTAGGGTTGTCTCCATTACATGGTGTGTGAAGTCATTGTAGGGTTGTCTCCATTACATGGTGTGTGAAGTCAGTGTACAGTTGTCTCCATGACATCTGCCGTGCGCTTTCTGGCCAGATGTGAACGGCTGGCAATCATCTGGCTGTACATTCCTGTCACGGTTTCCCACTCAAACGTTGCCGCCGTTTTTCTCCCCTCGTCTTTTTCCAACCCATCATCTCCATCATAGCTGCTGTTGCTTCCTCCCCCCCCCTCCCCGGCCCTTCTTATTTTGTTTCTGTCTGTCTGTCTGTCTGCCTCTCTCTCTCTCTCTCTCTCTCGTCTTTTATTCCCTTGACTTTCTGTTCCCGCTCTCTTCCCACCTTTTTGTCTTTTACTGTCCCTCTCTCTCTCTCTGTTTCACTCTGTTTCTCTCTCGTCTCTATATTCCATTGTCTTCCCTTCTCTTTCTGTCCTCGTTTCTCTCTCTCTGTCTTTCTTTCCGTTGTCTTTCAGCTGCCTGTCTCTCTCTCTCTCTCTCTCCCTCTCTCTCCACACACCAGTCGTGTAGACCCAGTGCTGTTCACAGCTCACCCTCTCTGACGCCCTCACTCGTTCTTCAATCACCTTCGCCTTCAGCAAGGCCACGGTCGCTGACCCTCTCAAGGTCATTCGTTCACGACCCCAACTTGCCCTCCTTGTCGTGGTGCAATTGTCGCGGTAATAGGCGTCAGTCGCTTTTAGCACCCGCTCCCCTCCCCCCCCCCCCTTCGCACACTCTGCTCTTCCTTCTTTTCACACACACGCACACGCACACACACACACACACACACACACACACACACACACACACACACACACACACACGCACGCACGCTACCACTTCGAAGGGAAGTTCTTGTCATTTTACGGCGGCATTTCATGATGATGGATTATAGAGGTCATTTCATGATGATGGATTATAGAGGTCATTTCATGATGATGGATTATAGAGGTCATTTCATGATGATGGATTATAGAGGTCGTTTCATGATGATGGATTATAGAGGTCATTTCATGATGATGGATTATAGAGGTCGTTTCATGATGATGGATTATAGAGGTCATTTCATGATGATGGATTATAGAGGTCATTTCATGATGATGGATTATAGAGGTCATTTCATGATGATGGATTATAGAGGTCATTTCATGATGATGGATTATAGAGGTCATTTCATGATGATGGATTATAGAGGTCATTTCATGATGATGGATTATAGAGGTCATTTTTTTTTCACTTTTTTCCTTTCTGTCTTTTCCCCCTTCTTTGTTCTTTTTATCTTTTTTTTCTTTCTTTCCTTCTTTTCGTTTCTTCTTTTTTTTTTTTACTTTTCTTTTCTGCCCCCCCCCCCCCCCCACCCCTCCCACCTGTCTCCCTAATTCAACTCGCCATTACTTTTGACTCTCACGGTCGACGGCATGAATTGAATTGAACTGACTGGTAGTGATGTTCTTTCGGCAACCGGCTCCTCCCGCTGGTTTGCAGGGAACCTGACTTCTCCCTTAGATATTGGACTGTCGTGAACGGTTACTCTCGTGGTGTGACCTCGCTCATTACGCGCCGCGTTTGTCGCACCCACCAGTATTGAGCAGACGGGGGGAGTGCCAGGAGGAGGGAGGGGGAGAGATGGGGGGAGGGGTTCGGAGGAGAGGGACGGTTGAAGGGCAGGGGAGGGGATGGGGTGGGAGTAGACGGGACGTTCGTTAATGTAAGAAATCACAGCCTTTTCACAGCCAGGGGGTTTACGCTGTAGCGACGTGCATTTCCTCCGCTCACACGCCTGGCTGGGCACTGTCAGCTACGTTCGGGCACCCAACAGGTCCTGTGGGACTGCGGCTTGGACACTTCAACGGACACTAGGTGACATCATCCAGACCTTTGAGGACATACCATGGGGATTGGGGTGGGTGTGGAAGGATGGGGTGGAGATGGCGGAGGGATGGGAAGTTGGTGGCGGAGGTGGGGGGGGGGGGGGGGGGTACGTCTGCAGGGGACAGTACTAAGGAGCGCCGGACTGCCCCGAACACGTGGATCGTAGCGAGGAGCAGCCACGCTGTGCTGACTGGGCCAACATCATTTCTTATCTGTTCATTGATTAATTAGTCAATTCTTTTATTTAATGTCACCACTATTTACTGATTGTTGTTACTGTTTATCCATTAGTGTGACTATTATTTCAATAAATCTTACTGTTCACATTATTATTATGACTAGTCCACGGTTTCTCATAAATCGGCTTGACGGTCTGTGTTATTAACCTGGTGGAGTGCCGCGACAGATGTCGCTGACTGAGTTACAGTGACGGTCTGTGTTATTAACCTGGTGGAGTGCCGCGACAGATGTCGCTGACTGAGTTACAGTGACGGTCTGTGTTATTAACCTGGTGGAGTGCCGCGACAGATGTCGCTGACTGAGTTACAGTGACGGTCTGTGTTATTAACCTGGTGGAGTGCCGCGACAGATGTCGCTGAGTTTCAGTGACGGTCTGTGTTATTAACCTGGAGTGCCGCGACAGATGTCGCTGACTGAGTTACAGTGACGGTCTGTGTTATTAACCTGGTGGAGTGGCGCGACAGATGTCGCTGACTGAGTTACAGTGACGGTCTGTGTTATTAACCTGGTGGAGTGCCGCGACAGATGTCGCTGAGTTTCAGTGACGGTCTGTGTTATTAACCTGGAGTGCCGCGACAGATGTCGCTGACTGAGTTACAGTGACGGTCTGTGTTATTAACCTGGTGGAGTGCCGCGACAGATGTCGCTGACTGAGTTACAGTGACGGGCACCAGGGAGGCACTAACAGAGTTCTGTTACAATGACTCGCTTTTCTTTCTTTTTGTTTGTTTGTTTGCTTTCTCTGTAACAGATTTGCCAGCAGCTGCGATTTGTCAAAAGCCAGTATGAATTTATGCTGCATCTTTGTTCGACTCGTTCCTCATCTTAACGGGTGTTTTTTTTTTCTTTTTCAAGTTATTGATAGTCCAGCCAGTCACTGGTATGTTTTTTTTATCCAGTTTTCTGAAGCAGCGACCATGCAGCAGTTTCAGCGTCTGTTGAAGATAATTCTGGAAGCGAAAGGAAGCCGTGTGGAAAGAGGACATGACGATATTTTTAGGAGAAAACTAGCGTAGGGAATTTGGGCATGGCATGGCACCGCTGAACCCGGACTGGAACACACCGTTCTGTCATGAAGACTGTCGGCAGGTTTTAGCGGTACCTGCGGGTTGCCTGAGTTGGACAGACAACGCTGACATGCAGGTTTGAATGGCGACATTTGGATAGGCGTCCTTCAGGCGTTTGTCTTCTTCTTTCATTTGTCATGGGCAAGAATAGTTGCTGGCGATTTGTGACAGGTTAAAAAAAGCAAATCATCAATTATCTATGTTCTGTTCTGCATCCCAGACCTTCTGTATTTGGGAGACATCTCGTTTGTCTTTGACATCTGATACTGCAGTTTGTGTGCAGAACAGGTACACGAAAGTTCTAATAAAGTGAAGAGATCAGAAGTCAGAGTTCAGTCACAGTGACCCCATAACCGAAGGTCACGGTGCACCACCACAAGCAGTGCCCCTAGTCTTCCCCTCACACCCAGCAGGGTGAGTGTGTACCGCCACAAGCAGTGCCCCTAGTCTTCCCCTCACACCCAGCAGGGTTAGTGTGTACCGCCACAAGCAGTGCCCCTAGTCTTCCCCTCACACCCAGCAGGGTTAGTGTGCACCGCCACAAGCAGTGCCCCTAGTCTTCCCCTCACAGCCAGCAGGGTTAGTGTGTACCGCCACAAGCAGTGCCCCTAGTCTTCCCCTCACAGCCAGCAGGGTGAGTGTGCACCGCCACAAGCAGTGCCCCTAGTCTTCCCCTCACAGCCAGCAGGGTTAGTGGGTACCGCCACAAGCAGTGCCCCTAGTCTTCCCCTCACAGCCAGCAGGGTGAGTGTGCACCGCCACAAGCAGTGCCCCTAGTCTTCCCATCACAGCCAGCAGGGTGAGTGTGCACCGCCACAAGCAGTGCCCCTAGTCTTCCCCTCACACCCAGCAGGGTTAGTGTGTACCGCCACAAGCAGTGTCCATAGTCTTCCCCTCACACCCAGCAGGGTGATTGTTTACTGCACTCGGTCAGTCAGGGCAGGTCAGTGGGTAATGATCTTTGTCGCTACCGATCTCCTGTCCAAGAATCCTGATGCATTGTGGGTATTTCCGGGTTGCTGTAGCTGACAGATGGTTTACGGGATTGGTATCGTGAGCATCTCATCTTCAGGAGGTCAGACAGCAGCCACTGCACTCATGCTGACCTGGAAGGTTGTACTGCAACAGTCCGTTTCACTGTTAGTACATCCGAGTGTTCCACCTCAGACTGACCCTTACTACACGAGGACCACACTCGGCTGTAGTCCCCATCCAAGCAGAAATAAGAAAGTAAATGTTTAGCGGAGCGGACAAGGTAGGGTGTTACCTGACAAACGCTAGCAGGAAAACCATAATTGAAACGACCTGCACGTTCTAACAGAACACCAACGAACATGCATGCGAAGGAAATGACAGGCAGTGGATGAAAAGGTCAGCAACACGCGGTGGTTTTATCACGACGTTTGGCTGGAAAATGAAGTGGGAGAAAACTGACGTCAACCAAGCAACATGTGCCAATAAAGAATGAATCAGAAAACATGGTAGACGAATATAATGACGAACATTAATTCATTAATGAGAGAAGAATAAGGTGATGGAAAAGTGGTGTAAAACCAGAAGAGAAAAAAAGAGTAGAAGAGCTGTTAGAATGATAAAATCAAAATGAGATAAAATTGGTGAGAGGGAAACTATGCTCCCACCGTACATGAACGAATGGGAAGGTAGCAGAAGAACTTGATGAAAGAAAAGTTGATCTTAAACCTTATGCTCCTACAAACTAAGAAAACATGTTACAAAAAATATTTCAAAAAATTATTTCAACCAAGAAAAAGAAAGAATGGTATAAAAAAAAATATCTGCCCGGTTATGTAAACCCAAGCAAGAAGATCTTACGTAAAATTAAACATAGACGCCGAGCATCGAACGGTCACTTGACAAACTCCATCGAAGCCATAGTAACTCAGACACACTTGGCAGGCAGACCAATCACACAGACCACAGAGTGCTACAACACAGCTTTTCCTTAAGGAGCGCACCCTGCTTATGGCCGGCGAAACGAAATTAAGTAAAACGAAAAGACGCCCCGCTTCACAGAATGAGTTACCCTCGCACCGCTTTACAGTCAATATTGGAAAGTGCGTCATAAAAAGAGACGGCACACGAGAGCGTCTGATAAGTATGGCTCACGAGGCGGAGAGAGATGGAGCCGGAGGAAAACGACGAAGGTGAGAGTGCCAGACGTGGGGGGGGGGGGGGGGGGGGGGGGGGGTGGGGGGGGGGGGGGGGGGGGGGGGGGGGGTGATGGTATGAAAGGGTGGACAGGATGGCCTGGAAGGGGGGTGGGACTAGGGGTAGGTAGGGGGGGGGGGGGGGGGAGAGGCTATGGGCAGCGGTTAGCGGTGAGGATCACCATCCATCACAGTGAGCAATATGGCTGTCAGGCAGGCTGATATTCCAGTCCATTGCCTCGCCATTTCCCGCCACGGCCCCTGCCTGTCACGTGATGCCGCCGTATCCGCCCCGTAGATCTCTGGGATGGTGTGCCCTCCCCCTTTTCAGTCTCCCGCGCATCGGACAGGGAGAGATGGAAATGGGGGGGGGGGGGGGGGGGAGGGGGGTGTATGGGTGTGGACGCGGGATGACGCAACCGGATAGTTTATTGTCGCTTACGTTATGAACAAGTTCCACAGCGGAACACCCAGGTCTTTCTCTCAATTTTCCTCCCCGCCCCCTTCCCCCTCCTTTCCCTCCCTCTCTCTCTGCGTCTGTCTTTTCTCTCTCTCTCCTCTTCTCTGTCTTCTGTCCTGTCCTGCCCTCTTCTCTGCCACTGCTCCCCGTCTCCTGTCCTTGTCCCCAAATTTCCCCCTTTCAGCTTCGTCCCCCCCTCTCCTGTCCCGCTCCCTCGTCTCTCGGGGGGGGGGGGGGGGGGGGGGGGGGCACGTGCAAAATGGGGGCGGGCAACGGGTTCCGTGGAGGCCCGATTTTTTGTCGAGTTTTTACCCTTTTAAAACAATTTTTCTCGAAATATTGTTTGAACAGTTCGCAATTAACAAAAGAAAGGAAATTTGAAAAACAAGTGCGTTTTAATGTTGTGGAAAAAGTTTGACTTTTTCCCACTCGACTGTGACAGGAATCTAACGGGGAACAAAAGCTTTGTAGGATGTTCAGCGAAGCGGTTTTGTCGACGGGTGACATTTTACGCATTTTTTTACGGGCTTTTTCTGGCTCTTTTGGCAGTGTGGAAAAAAAAGGTCCTGTGCGTCCAAAAGAGAGGTCGGGGAAAATTTTCAGGGGGAAAAAAAATTAGGGGGGGGAAATGCCGAATGGGGGGACAGTGACGGGTGATCCGGCATTTTGCACGGACAGGGTGTAGCGTGTCAGTGTACCCGACTGTGTATTTTTATGCCTTACACCAGGGGGGATGAAGAGAATCCTGCCCAAAATTCAACCGACCAATCACCAAAGAAAAATCACGTTATGGGGGCAATCCAGCTTGCACAACGACATTTTTTCAGAAGTTAGGGATCACTAAACAACAATTGGATGAACAACAAGTGATCAGGGGTACTTCAGAATCAACTGAACTTGGTCAAGTAAGGGAAAAAGAAATGAAATAAACAGAGAGGACGAGAAAAAAAACAAGAGAAATCGTAGAAACTATGCCCTTTTTTGTCATCGACATTCAGCTACAGAAAATAAAGGACAGAAAAGAAAACAAGAAACGACACAACATGAGGAACTTCAGATAAATAAATTTAATGAAATCAAAATAACATCCGGGAACAACTTTAAAGAAGAACAACTTCGTTTATTTTGGTATTCCTAAATAAAGTAGGGAAAATTTATGAAAGTTTTAGGCAGGGGGTTAGGCACCAACAGCTTTGAGGGTAAGAAAAACTGGCCCCCGGGACACATGGGAGAGCCCACGGGTGGGGTGGGCAAAGAAGGTAAACCCCAGGCCGAGTTTGGCGCTTCACCGATGGGGATAAATGGCCTTCTCAGGGAAAGGAGCGCGGGAAAACCTGAAAGGAAAGACAATCAGTTTGGGCCAGGACCTGACACGACCCGGCAACGGGGGCAATGCACAAGGAAGGGGAAGGGGCTACTTTAAAGGAGGGGGGAGGTGACGACCCCCCTCCCCCGCCCCCCGCCAAATTGCACAACCCCAGCGACAAGATCGGCAAGAACATCAAAAAACACACGGTGTTGAAGCCAACACGGAAACTAAGGGCTGTGCTGTCACCCAGCCGGGGGGGGGCCAGGCGGCTAGCGGTCGCGGGAAGGGACGCCCACTGGGGATAAAAACTCCACCCCGCTCCCGAAGGCGGCCAGCACGGGGGATAGGCGCCCGGGTGGGGGGGTTTTTGTCACGCCCACTTCACGGACCACAATACCGGGACAACGGCGGCGGGGGAGGGGGGGAAAACCCTGACTTAAATTTCCGGATTTCAACGCCCCTGCGTCAGCGGCGGTGCGATGGCCACGAGATCAAGGGCGTTACAGGGGAGTGCGGCAGAGACTTCAGGGGTAAGGGGAAATCCCCGAGTTGCGGGGAATCTACGCGAGACAGGGCGCAGGCAGCTGACGGGAGTTCCTCCGCCGGACGGGGAGGGTCAGCCTCAGGGGGGACCCCTGGTGCAGGGGGAGGTCGGCGGCAGACAGACAACTTCGGCCCTGGCAAACCGGGCAGTGGCCTGCCGGAATTTAAGAGCCAAAATAAAAAGACGGGCTTGCCCACCAAAGAAGGACATTTCAAATTTAAAACTTTAAAAAATCGTACAATAAATAGGTGATTTATTTTTATAAATTTATGAAAAATTTGTTTCATTTTTTTTGCTTAAACGAAACTTTTTTTTGGACTACTTTTTAATTAAAAGTTTTTAAAGAGTATTTGAAATTTTTGCCCCTACAAAATTGTCCTAAAACTAAAAAAAATTTCGGGGGGTGTTCTGATTGTCGGGGAATTTTTTAAAACATTTGTGAAGAAATCCGGTTTTGATTGAAAATCTGTCTATGAAGTGGAAAAACTGTTTTTAACACAGATAAGGATGTATTTCTATTTGCATCTTATTTTGCCCGAAGGGGCCCGCTGTAAAATAGTACGGTTAAAAGAGGGAAATTTAATTTTAGAAAAAGGGATTCTAAATCTGCAGAGGGGGATTGTAATGATTGGGGGGAGTTTAAAAAATGCAAGAACAGGATTGAAAAACCCATTTGCTAGACTGGATATTTTTTTCTGAAGGGGGAGAATTTTAGCAAGGAAGACGTGCTAACCCGGTGCCCAAAGGGGATGTTACTAAAAAGTTTTGGGAAATCCCTATTGGACTTTTGCTTTATTTTTTGATTTTTATTTTTCTGAATGGATTTGAAAGGGAGATCGGAAGAGATTTTACTTTTGTTCACACCAAATAGTTTTTTGTTTTTTCTTTTTTCAATTTTTTTGGGCGAAAAAAGCACTAGTGGTTTTGTGACGGTTATTTTCCGGGCATTTCCGCTCGAACTAAAAAGGAAAACACTTGGGCAAAAGGAAATTATTCCACGTCAAAAAGGGGAAAACAATTTGTGGGTGGGGAAGAAAGTGGAATCATAAAAATGAACTTATAGTATTTTTTTTAAGGAATGTTTACAAAAGCCCGACATGCTGTCTTTTGATTAAAACCCTGTTTTATATGTTCTCACTGCCAGTATGGAGTTTCTACCGATGTTTTAGAATGTTGGAAATCAAAGGGAAAAAGCAATAAAAGGTTTAAAAAGAGTGTGAAAAAAAGAAAAGAACACCCAAAGGTTTTCAAAACATTTTCCCAAAGTGAAAAAGGGGAAGAAAAAAAAATATTACAAAACTTTTTAAAAATGAAAGGGGGAATAGGGCAAGAAAAAAAAAAAACAAAATTGAAAAAAATTTACAAAAACAAAAAAATTCGTTAAAGTTCAAGTCGTTTTGGTCAAAAATTAGATCATGATAAAGGCATTTATTTATAAAAATATAAGCCCCAAAACAAGGGTAACATTTTTCAGCATTTTTTGAATACAGTTGACATTAAAAAGAAAATACACCTTGTTAAGATGCCGGAGGGTTTTTAAAAACCCTTTTTTAATGATGCAATATAGAAATGAAGTATTTAAAATAAAAGCATCTAAAGCAGGGAAAAATGCGGGCCCCCAAAGAATTTTTTAATGAAATGCTGAAACATGCAAATTTCTTTGTCATTGATTTCCTTGTAAGTATTTAATAGACTGTTTTTAAAGATGGGGAAATTCCCGCTGGGCCCGGGCCCAAAACTATTTTTGTTTCCCCTTCATAAAAAAGGGGAAACCAAATAACCCAGATAACACCTGGAGTTGCCTGACAAATGTCGAAGTAAAAACTCACCATATTTTAAAAAGAAACTCACAAAGTGGGAAAGGGGAAAAAAATCATCGAAGAAAAAACGGATTTCCCATCTCACTAAGACTATAGACCAAATTTTTACGCTTTTTTTTAGTTCAAAAACACTTATTGAAAAACAAAAAAGTTTACATTGCTTTCGTCGACTTTAGAAAGGCCTTTCCCACCCGTTAAACGTAACATGTTATGGATTCTTTACGTAAAAATGGGGTGGGTCAATTTTTACATGGGCCTTTGTGGGGATTTTCGATTGTGTTTCAGCTGGTGCGGATAATGTATTTTTTCAGAGTTTTTGGGGTCCACAAGGAGTGAAACAAGGAGCTATTTAAATCCTCTATGTTTTCATTTTTATTAAGAAATTTGCAATTGAAATAACAAAAAAAGAAAGCATGGCATTCAAAAGATCCAGGAGCGGGTTTAAAATTTTTTTTACTGATTTGCAATGATGTATATTATAACTAAACTGTGGGGGGGCTTCAAAAACAGCTGAATAGATTTAAAAAAGGGAATCGTCTGCCTAACGTTAAAACTTGAAAAACAATGTAATGATTCAGAAATGGTGGTCACCTTGCACCCATGAAAAATGGTTTTAGGGACATAAGGTAAAAAAACTAACTCAATAAAATTTAGGATGCTGTTTACAACCAGGTTATATGAAACCGCATAATGAGAATTGAAAAAAAGGAAAAAAAGGGGGTCATAAAATTCTAAAAGTTTAAGGGAAAATAAATTTGATTTATTCTTGTATTTTTGGGAAACTTTTGATGCAAAAATCGAACCACTTCTTACGTTGGGGCTGAAAAATGGGGCTCGTGAAGCGGATCTGAGAAAGTACACACATTTGCAGTCAAGCGCTTCTTTAAGTTTCCCTGCATACGTCAAAAACAGTAATTTTGGTGAAACTGCAATAAACCCTTTATATACAGGGCAAGTAAAATTTTTAAAAATTGCTTAAGTTTTTGAGGGTTTCCGCCAAAACCTGTAAACAGACATATCAAACTTTTAAAGAACTTTATCGGGGGGAAAAAAAATTGGGATTTTTTATAAGAAGAAACTAACTACGAATGGATTTGGAATGGGATGTTCCCGGGTTGGGTATGAAAAAATTTTATTTGGAATTTAAAGATAGGATGATTGCTTCTTATAAACAGAACGGCATTCCAAAATGGAAAACACAAACGGGGACATTGTTTTTTTTGTTTTAAAAGTTTTTTTGAAACAGAAAAAATTATCGTTGATTACGTGCAGGGCCAAATTTGCCTTCCCGGCTTTAAACCAAACTCTGTTTGAATGCCCATAAAAAATGGTTTCTTACGGCCAACTACACTCGCCTTGTCCATTGGTGGGTTTTTTTAAGAAAATGAAACCTTTCCAATTTCCTTTTAAAGAATACGCAAATCCGCGAAAAAAGCATAATTTTTGAAAAAAAATGGCTAAAAAAAGAGGGGCAAGTTGGGGGCTAAAACTAACTATACGATATTTGGGGGAAATCTTGCAAAGTAATCAGAAGCTTTGAAAAATCAGAAACAAACAAAAAACTCAACTAAGTAAAGAAAGAAACCCCAAATCGATGAAGACTACGTTTTAAACAGGGACATTTTAAATGGGGTTGTATTTGGGTGGCTCAGGGTGTCTATTTTGCTTTAAGCCAAGCATTCAATTTCTGCATTCTTTTTTGGGCTTTTCCCCCTTTCCTTATTTGTTTTTTTCTTTTGTTGAACCCCCATTCACAAAGGCATATAGCCAAACAATTTAAAAATGTTCAGGTTCAGTGTTCATGTTTCGTCTCCGTCTCTCCTCTCCTCCCTTTTACAGCCCTCCTGTCTGTCTCTCTGTCGCGCGCGCGCGCGCGCCCGGGCGTGCGTGTGTGTGGTGTGTGGGGGTGTGTGTTGTTGGGTGTGGTGTGGTTTGGGGTGGGGTTGGTGTGTGGAAGAGAGAGAAGGGAGAGAAGAGAGAGGAGAACAAATGACACTAATTGGTAGGTTTCTTAGTATTACGAAGAACCAGCATTTCGACATGAAGGAAAAACCAGAAAATGCTGCGTACACCGCACGGGGGTTGGGTATGCATACAAGGTTTCGCTCGCGTGCGTGCATGTAAAAGAAGAGAGAGGGGGATGAAAGAGAAGAAGGAGAAAAAAAGGAGGGGGGGGAAGGGAGGCAAGCCAGAGAAGGGGAGAACTGAATCAGAATCCCAACTTTTAATCGTAACCACGAAAAAGCATTGCCTTTGGGCACTGAAGCCTTTTACGACCATTCACACAGACGTTATAACTAGTAATTTTTAAATCATTTTTAAAACATGATGAGACCAAAGAGTGGTTTTTTGGAAGCAAACCGCTTGACGAGTTCTTAACAACAACGTTTTCCCAACTGTGGAACACCACTTACTTCACCAGATGAACACGACCCCCTTCCGGCCCCACCACCCCCCCCCCCCCCCCCCTCAGCCCATACCAGACATAGATTCATAACACACACCCCCACAACAAGGACAGCACGCACGCAGCGCCCCGCCGCGCGCACGCACGCACGCACCACGCACGCACGACGCACCACACACACACACACACACACACACACACACACACACACACACACACAAAGGTAGAGACAGACAGACAGACAGATAAAGAGAGAGAGAGGGAGGGATGTAACAATTATGACCCATCAAATAGCTGAGAAATGTTGCTGTCTTAGCAAATACGAATTCATTTCCTGTTTAACCAAAAACATCCAATGTCAAATAATTGAACGCCGCAGTCAAACCTTGAACCTTCTCTCTTACTCCATCAGATCAAAGCTCTCATGAACGTGTAGAGTTTGGTTGTTTCCCGTTGTGTTTGCCTGTGTTCGGTTCCGCCGAACGTCGCCAACTTCATTGCCCACACGAACGTGACTTTTCGCCATTTCTGTGACTGTGGCCACCATTGAAACGAGGATACATGGCCAAGCGCCTCACACGCCTATCATCTGTAGGTTTTTGGTTTCTACAATGGCCACCATTGAAACGAGGATACATGGTCAAGCGCCTCACACGCCTTTCATCTGTAGGTTTTTGGTTTCTACAATGTTTCTAAAAAAAATCTTCTTCCTCAGAGAGGAATCATACGGATCTGCAAATTAAAATTATATTGATTCCTTATGCTCTCACTGACAAAATGGACAGTCCCTTCATTTCTGTGAATAATTCTTTACTGGACACAAGCTAGACCAGAGTCGGTTCTCATTTGTCTGATTTGGTAGCGACAATTAACCGAAAAACAAGTCATTTTGCTGAGAGAGACAGACAGAGAGAGAGAGAGAGAGAGAGAGAGAGAGAGAGAGAGAGAGAGAGAGAGAGAGAATGAATTGATATTTGTCTGATATGGTAATATCACTAAACGGAAAATCAAGTAATTTTGCTGAGAGAGAGAAAGAGGCTGGTGGTGCAGTAGTGGAGAGACAGACAGACAGACAGACAGACAGACAGAGAGAGAGAGAGAGAGAGAGAGAGAGAGAGAGAGAGAGAAAGAAAGAAAGAAAGAAAGAAAGTGGGGAGGTGGGGTGGCTGGTGGTATACACCACCAGCCTCTCTCTCTCTCTCTCTCTCTCTCTCTCTCTCTCTCTCTCTCTCTCTCTCTCTTCTTTCTTTTTCTTCTTCTCTTCTCCCTCCTCCCTCCTCTCTCTCTCATTTTTCTCTCGTTTCCCCCACTCTCTCTCTCTCTTTCTCCCCTCTTTCTCTCTCATCCCCCCTTTCTTTATCTCTCCCCCCCCCCTCTCTCTCTTCCCCCTCCCCCCCCCCTCTCTCTCTTAGATGAATTTCTCAAGACGGTGGAATGAAGGGGAAAAGCGACTTTGATTTTTTCCCATTTTCCTCCAATAACAAACTTACCGCGCCCCCTTCCAACTGCATTTTCTGTGAAAATAACAGGACAGAGAAAGGAAAGGACAGGTGGAGGAGTGAAGATGGAAGGGGGAAGAAGCTGGAGAGAGAGAGAGAGAGAGAGAGAGAGAGAGAGAGAGAGAGAGAGAGAGAGAGAGAGAGAGAGAGAGAGAGAGATGATTTTCACAGAGAATAAACGAGCAAGAGTGAGGTTTTATTTTTAGAAAACGGGAGAGCCTTTATTTTCAAACGGCAAGAGTGGGGCTTTTTAGAGAGAGAGAGAAGAGAGAGAGAGAGAGAGAGAGAGAGAGAGAGAGAGAGAGAGAGAGACTGGGCTGACTGACTAAGTGAAAAAGTAATAGAAGGATAGACGAACGGACAGAGACAGACAAATTGATAGGAAGATAGATAGATGGACAGATAATGAGACAGATAGATGGGTAGACAGACAGGTGTGTGAGTTTAGAAAGAGGAAGTTAAGAGACAGGTAGAAAAGAGAGAGAGCGAGAAGACATGCACTGCGAGAGAGAGAGAGAGAGAGAGAGAGAGAGAGAGAGAGAGAGAGAGAGAGAGAGACAGACAGACAGACAGACAGACACAGTCCAAAAGACAGACAAACAGACAGAGAATGCTTCTTTGTCTGCTAGAAAGGAGAGGTTGTGTTAGCGATGGTGGCGGATTGTTTAGCGTCAACAGGAACGTGGGGGCTGTGTGTCTGTCTGTAAACGGGCGATAGCGCAGCTGCTTCATCTGAAATGATTTTTCTGACACCTACCGAGTTCATGCTGGACCGCAAACACAACAGACTGGTCCGGTGAGAAGGGAAGATGGAGATAACGCGCGCGCACATGCAAACGTGCACCCCCCCCCCCCCACACACACACACACACGCGCGCGCGTGCGCGCGCACGCACACACACGCACGCACGCACACACACACACACACACACACACACACACACACACACACACACACACACATACGGACGTGCGCACGCATTGTACAGAAAAACCTGGATTCTTGAAAAAGTGTGTTATTTGCCGGGTTTATTCATTCAAACGTCTGTTACATAATAATGATATGGGATTGCCCAGGCATACGTTCTAGAAACTTATTCATGGCGCTTGGCAAAGTCAGATTATGATGTACTTTCATTCAGTTATTCACTCTGGAATGCTTGGCGTGTGCAGTTGGCATGAAAATATATATAAACCGTTCTAACACTACCCACACATAAATAATCAGCCAACAAATATGAGTACTCATAAAACTAATGTATTAATACGGGGGAAAACTGCTTTTAAGCCGATCTTCAATGTGTTAAGAAAAACTGAATATTCTGGAGACGGAAGTAACTTGTTCCTTGTAGCAGAGTTTTCACTGATGGTCTTTGTTTTCAAAGTGGGCACTGATGGTCTTTGTTTTCAAAGTGGGCACTGATGGTCTTTGTTTTCAAAGTGGGCACTGATGGTCTTTGTTTTCAAAGTGGGCAATCACAGGGGCAAAAGTTACAGGAAGAGCGGAACTGACGGGTTGTAAATGTATTAAGTGATTGAAACCACATTCAGGTTCAGAACTGGAGATTTCAGCAAAAGAAAGAGAGGAAGGTTTGTCTATCCTCGAAATTCGGCAGCCTTTACAAAGAGTGCACAAACGTTGTCATACACGCTGAGAGTTGGAGTACCAGCGGCGCCTTTTTGTGGTGGAGTTGTTGAAGTCTAGTGAGAAGGTTGAAGGGAAGACTGGCAAGAAAGAAGAGACTTACAATGATTTATTTTGGAAGGACAAAGGTACAAAACAAAAGTTTGGGGCATCGGTTAAGTTAAGAGATAGTGACGAACAGGGCTTATCTTGCAAACTCAAGAAAGGCATATCTACAGAAGTTAGAGACACGTAACGAAAGTTTTGCAGCATTAGTTAAGAGATAGTGACGAACAGAACTTATTCTGCAAACTCCAGAAAGGCATATCTACAGAAGTTAGAGACACGTAACGAAAGTTTTGCAGCATTAGTTAAGAGATAGTGACGAACAGAACTTATTCTGCAAACTCCAGAAAGGCATATCTACAGAAGTTAGAGACACGTAACGAAAGTTTTGCAGCATTAGTTAAGAGATAGTGACGAACAGAACTTATTCTGCAAACTCCAGAAAGGCATATCGACAGAAGTTAGAGACACGTAACGAAAGTTTTGGAGCATTAGTTAAGAGATAGTGACGAACAGAACTTATTCTGCAAACGCAAGAAAGGCATATCTACAGACGTTAGAGACACGTTTTCCAAAAAATGTTGGGATCTAGAGTAACGCCAAGACTGCTGACAGAAGAGGAGGAAACAGACGTGTTGTGGACTGTAACACAGTCTGGAATGACTGACCTTTTTTCAGGTCAGAACTGAATTCATTTTTATGATTATTTTGTTGTATTTTGTTGTGGGTCATGTAGAGTTTTAGGGACACAATGCACTTCTGTTTCCGCGGTGTCGGCCTGTTACCTGAAAAGAAGCCGACAGATGAAGATGTGTACTGTCAGTAAAACCCCTGAACCACAAAGCGTGTCTGCTGACACCACGGACACAGGAGAAGCATACTATACGGAAAGTAGGGGTCCTAGCACGGAACCCTGAGGAACGCCATCATAAGAGAACAGCACTCTGTGTACCTGAAAAGGTTTTGTGATATCATAATACAGGGATGCGTATGATTGTAGCGTTGATGTGTTTTCGCCGTCGAGAAGTGCACAGTGCACATTTGCAACCGCACCATGGCATGCATACAAATACTATTTCGGTAAAGCTGAGGACTTCTCGCCTACTGGCATCATGGCATGCATACACATACTATTTCTGTAAAGTGAGGACTTCTCGCCTGCTGGCACCATGGCACGCATACACATACTATTTCTGTAAAGTGAGGACTTCTCGCCTACTGGCACCATGGCACGCATACACATACTATTTCTGTAAAGTGAGGACTTCTCGCCTGCTGGCACCATGGCACGCATACAATACTATTTCTGTAAAGTGAGGAATTCTCGCCTACTGGCACCATGGCATGCATACACATACTATTTCTGTAAAGTGAGGACTTCTCGCTTACTGGCACCATGGCATGCATACACATACTATTCTGTAAAGTGAGGACTTCTCGCTTACGCCCTGACATACACTACCTGAATACTTGCTACTGGCACCATGGCATGCATACACATACTATTTCTGTAAAGCTGAGGACTTCTCGCCTACTGGTCGGCACGTTTAGGACCAGCCCAGCGTGCCGAATTCCTTGTCAGTGTTCGCCAGTCGCGGCCAGAGTGTGAAGAATCCAAACAATGGAAGATAACGTGTTCGCAGTCGCCGGCAGAGTGTGAAAAATCCAAACATGGGAAGATAACGTGCGTGTCTTGAAAGTCGAGTTTCCGGGCTTTCTGATGCCTCCGATAGATTGACCTTTTCCGTCATCCTATACACCCTTCCATTTGAACCCATACACACCCTTTCCGTCCATATACACACCCTTCCATTTGAACCCATACCACACCCTTTCGTATCTATACACCCTTCCATTTGAACCCCATACCACACCTTACCGTCATCCTAGCACCCTTCCATTTGAACCCCATACCACACCCTTTCCGTCATCCTATACACCCTTCCATTTGAACCCATACCACACCCTTTCCGTCATCTATACACCCTTCCATTTTAACCCATACCACACCCTTTCCGTCATACTACACACCCTTCCATTTGAACCCCATCCACACCCTTTCCGTCATCCTATCACCCTTCCATTTGAACCCCATACCACACCCTTTCGTCATACTACACACCCTTCCTTTGAACCCATACCACACCCTTCCGTCCTTCACCCTTCCATTTTAACCCATACCACACCATTCCGTCATCCTATAACCCTTCCATTTGAACCCCATACACACCCTTTCGTCATCCTATACCCTTCCATTTCAACGCCATACCACACCCTTTCCGTCATCCTATACACCCTTCCATTTAACCCCATACCACACCTTTCCATCATCCTATACACCCTTCCATTGAACCCCATACCACACCCTTTCCGTCATCCTATACACCCTTCCATTTCAACCCAACCACACCTTTCCGTCATCCTATACACCCTTCCATTTGAACCCATACCACACCCTTTCCGTCATCCTATACACCCTTCCATTTAACCCCATACACACCCTTTCCGTCATCTTACACACCTTCCATTTAACCCCATACCACACCCTTTCCGTCATCTATACACCCTTCCATTTTAACCCATACCACACCTTTCCGTCATCCTATACACCCTTCCATTTTAACCCCATAGCACACCCTTTCCGTCATCCTATACACCCTTCCATTTTAACCCCATACCACACCCTTTCCGTCATCCTATACACCCTTCCATTTTAACGCCATACACACCATTTCCGTCATCCTATACACCTTCCATTTTAACCATACCACACCCTTTCCGTCATCCTATACACCCTTCCATTTTAACGCCATACCACACCTTTCGTCATCCTTACACCTTCCATTTCAACGCCCTACCACACCCTTTCCGTCATCCTATACACCCTTCCATTTCAACGCCATACCACACCATTTCGTATCCTATACACCCTTCCATTTTAACCCCATACCACACCTTTCCGTCATACAACACACCCTTCCATTGTAACGCCACCACACCTTGTCCGTCATCCTATACACCCTTCCATTTTAACCCCACACCATACTATTTTCGTGATCCTATACACCCTTCCATTTTAACCCCATACCACACCTTTTCCGTCATACAACACACCCTTCCCATTTTAACGCCCTACCACACCCTTTCCGTCATCCTATACACCTTCCATTTTAACCCACACATACTATTTTCGTCATTACTACACACCCTTCCATTTGAACCCCATACCACACCATTTCCCTTTCCTCTTCCCGCCAATGTGCTGAGCGTCCGTATTGCTTCCCAGTTTCACCTACTCTCTATCTCTCTTCTCTCTCTCCTCTCTCTCCTCTCTTCTCTCTCTCTTCCGATTGGCACCTTTTATCGTCCCGTTTCTGTGACCCGGTTTTACCTTCACTGAGCACTCTAAGGTCTGTATCAACTGCAGATACCTCTACAGGTGCGCCTGCACGCCGCTGAAAATCGGCTTTAGAATGTATTGGTTTGTGTCCCTGTCTATCGTGAAGTGTGTGTGTGTGTGTGTGTGTGTGTGTGTGTGTGTGTGTGTGTGTGTGTGTGTGTGTGTGTGTGTGTGCGCTGCGTGCGTGCGTGCGTGTGTGCGTGCGTGCGTGTGTGCGTGCGTGCATGTTGTCGTTGTTGTTTTATTTTTTCTTTCTTTCTTTTTCTCTATTTTTTTTCTCTTTTAAACTGCCGGTGCATAAGTGCAAAAGAAAGAAGCCTATCCTTACTTATGTTTGTTGTTTCTTGCTGATAAGGTGAATATGGAATGCTCGTGTTTTTCCAGTATGTGGGTAGTTTACAAAGATATTAAGCAGAATTATCTTGTGCTGTTGCAAGGACTACCTTAGGGTGTTACGTGGATAACCTGGGAAAATATCACAGGGATGGCTTTACAGTGGTACAGGGATTACCTGGTGAAAGCGAGAAATTACCTTAGAGTATGTTACAGGGATTAAGGTTTGGATATTGCAGGAATAGACTTCATATGTCACAGGGGTTTCTTTGCGACGTTACAGGGATTACCTCGCATTGTTGCTGTAGTTGTCTCGGGTATGTTATCGGGAGTCCCTTGGAATAGTACATGCATTGCTTTGCCATGTGTCAGAGGGAGACAGATAGACAGACATACAGACAGATAGACGGTGT
>CM031611.1:6266978-6291978 GCA_018398815.1 Conus ventricosus | reverse complement strand
AGATAATTGAAGATTAGTGTCATTTTGTTTCTATTCTTATCCAAAATTTCACAAACTCGCGATTTCTGTCACTGTGTTCATTTCAACAAACGAAAACTCAATTCTGAAATACATACAATCCAACCCCAACTTTAAAAGGGCAATTCTGCATGATACACATGACGTGTTAGAACCTGCATATGGCAGGGAGTAATTGAGCCACTTCCACAGCCATGTTTTACTCTGCTGGCCTGGCATTTTGCCAGCATTGATTCCGGCTAGAAAGCACCCAAGCATACTGGGTCAATCAGGCGAGCTCGCCCTGTTGACCTAGAAAGCGCCGAACGAGCCACGCTTGTAGTATGACATGACTTAAATATAGTACTGTTCGGCTGTTTGATTGTTTAAAAAACGCAGTGTGCCTTATGCAACTGGATAACGATTTTTGAATGTTTTGGAAACAACTAGTAGGTTAGGCAGGCCTTAGTTCATCTACCAGTATGGAGAGGAGTAGTGTGTGGCTAAGTAGCACTACTCTTCATATAATATGCTCTAAATATACAATGACGGATGTACTAACTATGCAATTAGAGCCGCCATAAAAAAGCTTGGCTACAGCATTACTGCTGTAACTCTGCTAAAAGATAGGTTGCAAGCCTGGTTAGAGATAAGAGGAGCACAGCAAACTAGGCCAAGTCTTAAAAGCACTGTCCTGTCTATTGTGTGTTTGTTGTTGTTTGTTTGTTGTTTGTTGTTTGTTTGTGTGTGTGTGTGTTTTGTCCTACCCACGCACGCACGCCCCCCACCCCACCACGCACGCAGCCCTCCCACCCACCCTGTTGTACACCACATATACTCTTACCCCCATGTTGCCCAAGTTCTTAATTAAGTTTTTATTACGTCTACCCAAAGTTCTTAAATAAGTTTTTAATTAGTACTTCAAGTTCCTTAATAAGTTCTGATTAAGTAACTTTTAAGTTCTTGATTAAGTTCACCTCAAGATCATAATTATGTCATCCTTTAAGTTATTCAAGTTATCTTATAATTATCAAAAAATACAAAGCTATGTTTTTATTAAATAGTAGATTTAATATAGTACACACACGCCCAAAAAACGCGTCATCGTCGAGGATGTCTTGCTCAGCGTTTCTGCATAGATCTAAGGAAGGTCTTACATTCCGAAGCAACCGCATTGATTACAATTTCGTCTATGAATGTCTTTTATAGACTCATGTCTTTATTTATGACTTTTTCATTTTATAATACGCCATGATTTATTTTTATTAAAAAAATTTAAAATATTATTGCATTATAAATGGATCAAATGATGCTTTTGTTATTGGCGGTTTTGGCGTGCTGTGGTTTGTCTTTTTCTGCATTTGTGGCTCCAGATTTTTTTTGATAGCTTTCGTTCTGTTGCCATTTGTGATATTTTTATAGCCATAATAACTGCCCCCAACTGCAGAATGGCGCCAAAAATGGCAACAGTTTTAAGTTCATTATTCCATGATGATTTGGGGCCCTGTATTACATGGAGATTTTATAGCGGGCATTGAATAACAAGTGAGTTCTGGCCACCGTTGGCGGTGTCAAGTTTACTTGATGAGTGATATTTCTGCCAACATACATTTTTTTTGTCTGTTCCACTCTGCTAATTTTTTTTCCTGCTTCAACACGCCCAGGATTTTTATCCGGTCCTCCACTGATTCAGCGTTTCTGCTGATTTTCTGGCTTGGTTACTTTCTCCACCTGATTCAGTGTTTTTGATTCTGCTGATTTTCCAGCTCGGTCATTTTGAAGGGAAATAAAATCTATATGATTAAAAGTTATTAATCCCATGATTACTGGCGATAACAATGTTCCAAATCTATAGTATAGATCACATCCTAGAGACTCTAATGACTTTGTTAAAACTGGATCCTGCGTTAAATCATACATAAAATCCTGTTCAGAATCAATGGGAGCAAATCTACTGACTAGTTTAGTGTACAAACTAAGAACCGTTTGCCCCACACTTTTCACCATTCTAGACCCTAGCTGCGCTTCATACCTGTTATGATACTTTAAAATGTCTTGCGGCGACATCTGTTGAATCTGTTCAATGCTGAATTCAGTTCGAGGAACTGTTTTGTTTTCCCACATGCTGCCAAAGAATACAGCCTCTCCTTTTTGGGCATAATAGCTTGATCATCAACTTGGTCATTCATAAGTTCAGGCAGGTTTAGGCCGCCTTGTAGCTGTAGTAGATCATCACTGTTCATGTTTTTTAATAATTTTAATTATTTTATTTTATAAAAATGCGCACCGAAAAAAAACTGTTGATTAACTTGTATACCATTCTGTTGTTTTATTGGAGCCTAAGTGTAGGATACTCAATGCTGGTAAAAGGGCCTGTTAAGAAATTAAACAGCAGATCTGCAAACTAGACTTTGATGGATTCAGCAAAGTTGATTGCTATCATTGAGCTTCGGTTTGCCACGAATGATTTTTAGTTAAGCAAGGAATAATTCACAGACAATATAAATAGTAGAAAAAAATACATTATAAAAAATGGCTTCACTCGCAATAATGTAGGCGGCGCTGTGGTGAATGCGCTTGCTCCTTTGGCGGAAGTAATTCGCATTAGTAACTGGGGAATGACGGCGAGAGAAAAAGACATAACAGCTATGGAGAGCAACTAGCGGTGCACAAGACTCGCCTTGAAAGGCAGGAGGACTTGGCAGTTTAGATTTTATTAATGACAACTGGAAAGACAGCGGCATGAGCTTACACATTTAAAATGTTGCTCAAGCAATAAAACAATATTATCTAGTAACAGGCAAACCAATCGAGAACATTTGCCCCACCAAATTTCAGTGATTTTATCAACCATCAGAAAAAACAAAAGATGCAAGAAATCGGGTTTATTGTCGTTGGTATGACCGTTGTGTAATTTTGTTGCACCAAATATGGGCTGAATAAAAAATGAACAAAATCTATTATTCGCCCAAAGGATTTTGAAAGGGTAAAAAGGTATCAAGCACATACAACAAAAGCTAAGCCAAGCGGTGGAGTCAGTGACAAACAGAAAGGAATGGTTATTCTAACAAGCATTTGGCAAATTTATTTACTGCCCTAGACGAATACAGAGGCCGCTTGTTAATACAATCCAAACGACACCCATTCAAATGGATCTTTTATATTTACCCTCTGATAGGAATTAGACGAAAAAGATTTAAAGCACGCACTCACAGTCATTGGACATGGCTTCAGTAAAAAGATGCAGAACCATTAAACAAAAGAGTGTTCTGCTGTTGCTGTCGCCATACAAACTGATATACAAACCGAGGGCCACTAACTTTATCCCGCTTGATTCAAGTTTGATGATGGAAAGAATTTAAAGGCTCCAAGTGAATCAATATGTTGAAACATAGAGTTCCAGTAAAAGAGGGCATTCAGGAGGTTCACAGGATCACAGGCTTTAGTTGAAAAACTTTAAACAAACAGTTAGCCGAAAGACTTTCTCTAACCAGTATCACAGAGAGCTATATTGACAATTCTCGCAAACAGAATGGGTTAGAAGATTGCCCTCAGTTTGCGCGCAATGAATAATGAAGAATTTTTAGGGCTAAAACCAGTACACAAGCAATCAAAAGAAAAAACAATAAATGTTGCGAAGGACTCCAGTACACCAGCAAACTATTACCATTGGATTGAAAGTAATGGTACCTTTATTTACCGGGGGAAGCAGAAGGGGGACACTCGCATAGGGCAAATGATCCGGTTTGGAGTGATGACCCGTACGAAATAAAAGAATTGTAAAAATGGAATCCGCCCCGTGTATTATTTACAGAGAAACTGACACACCAAAAAAACAACCAGCTCTCAAAGAATCTTTTGTGAAGAAGACTGCAGATAATCCGCCGGGCAAGTTCTGCTTTAATTAATTACGGTTCTTCCAGTGCCGATTGCATATGAAACTCTGGATTAACAAACACACGTTTTGTGTTTGTTCTATCTACGACTTCTGTTGTTACAACAGTTGGTGTTGATCTCATGTAGATTAGATCGCAGTTTTACGTTGTCATGATGTGAAAAGTCTTATTGCCAAACAATGCTTCTTTGTAGTTGTCATGTGGTATGTGTTGACTGCAACAACGTGCTGAGAAATTCCCTTTTGCTTTCTTAATGATTTTCTCTGGCTCGAAATACTGTACATTTTTGGACCTTAAACAACAAACCCTTGATCACCTTTCTGATAATTCATTCTTATCGTTCCTAAAACCTTCTTGTTGTAATTGAATTGTAAAGGCGAGTCTTTAGGATAATCGGACGTGTCATACCATCCCGCATGTCCTTTAGCTTACTTCCATTTCCATGTCTTTATAGATGTCTTCAGTTAGGATTATATCTATAACAAAAACTATCTGTATTGTGTAAAGTACTCTGAGACTCGGGATACAAGGGCTTCAAAGTAGTCATAAAGGAAACTCTAACATCAAAGCTTTGATAATTCTAAACAGTTACACCAATAAATACTGGTTTTGTCTAATTTGTTTCTTTTTTTCATCATTATTGCCTGAAAAAAGCTGATCATGAATTTCTAAAGTCTTGATAATTAGGTTTAGAAGTAGTTAATTGCTTCGTTCTCTCTGGTGACCAATCGGACATCTTTACGCTTGGTGCGGATTCTCCATAGTCTTTCCGAAACAGTGTTGTTCATCAGCTTGAAAAAGTATCTTTTTCTGAAGCCATCTGGGGATTTGGTTCTGAGATCAGTGTTCTTCAGTGTTGGTTTCATGAACTTGTTCTTGATCAAAAGCAATTATGCGATGAACTGCTGTCAACTTCATAAATGTTTAAATAAAAATTGTAGGAAGTCTGTAATGACAGACATAATTTTTTTTGCCCTCGAAGATTAGGCACACGTTTAGGTGCCTCTCTTGGATCATCTTTAGAATTTCTGCTGCATGATTCTGGACATAGCATTATGCAGGTCATGAGTTCATGAGGAATATTCCTAAGTCAACTTCTAGATAAGCCGCCGCGCTGTATCAGGCGTTTAAACTGTTCAACCACTTTAATGCCTTTTGAATAATATTCGAACCTGTGTACATTTTAAAGTTGCGTAACGGAAGTGATTGCGCTTTTGCCCAACTATACAGATTGTTTGGCGTCCTAAATACATGAGTAGTTAGACTTTTACTTGGATCATAATTCGTCAAGTATTTGTTGTTTGTTTACTGATAAAGGATGCGACGCCATACTAATTCCTCAGCAATCCGTTTTCTATCATCTGAATCATTGGTAGGTCAGACAATAAATCAATCTGTACTCCAGTAAACTTTAAGAAAGCATCCCAACTCATCCCGGGCGCAGAAATGTAATGCGTGGGATCCAGGCTATAATGTTTCATGCAGGTCTTTCTGTAATTTTCAAGACGTCCGCAACAAACATACATCTGCCATCAAGTATGAATCATGATAGTCTCCCATCGTTTTACAATCTAACTTTTGCCAAGCATCTTGAGCATGCTGGTAATCGGAGTCGCTGAGTCCTTTCCTCTAAGACTAGAAAAGAACGCGCCTTTAGGAGGAAGTGTATTTTCATCAAACCTTTCCCAATTGTTCATGTACTCATAAGGGTAAACGCCCTTTCTAACGAGAGTTGGGTCAAAATATTCTTCTGTTATTGGGCAGGACTTTAAGGACATAGCCAGTGAGTCTAATGAACCCATCATGTGCTGCATAGAGTCATAAAAGACATGTTATTTAAAGTGAAACACATGTACTTTTCTGATGACTGTGCGATGCATGACACCCTAAAGGCATCGTCTACTGCTTTCATTATAAGGTGAGAGTCGTAACCTCGCAAGTTATGAAAGAATACAGGCAGCTTCCATGTCTTAGGATCAAACTTTAGTTGAAGATGCATTTGTTATGCGCCGCTCCTCTGAACTTTCCGCTAATGTGATCATGTCTCTTACTGTGGGGTTTACACTCTTGGGCGTTAGCTCTAAACCACAAATCCAACAGTGAGTGGCTGAGTCATACTGTTGTTGGGCTTCAGGCGTCATCATGATTTCAGATAAATTCAGATTATTAGAACAATCATTACGCACTTGCTGCATGCGCTGTAAAAATCTTCTAGCCGCATTTGGGCCTCTGTATAATTCTGGCGTTGAATGAGCGCCATCCGACCTAACAACAATGAAAGCAAATGAACAAATTTGATGATTACTCATTAAGACTGTTTTTCGAAGTTTTTGTGGTGCTGGCCCCTCATAAGGAACAATAAGCGGACTCGAAGTCTGCGTAAACTACGTATGGAGAATTTTGCAGCCGTTTCCAGTTCTTAAAACTAACTTTAGATCCTGGCGGGGGCGTAGTTAGTTCTGTCTTACAGTCTACAGAACTTTTACAATGTTTTATATGTTCAAGCGCGGCTTGAGCGGTTGGAATTCTTGTTAAACATTTTCTACAGAATTCTTGTTTATGTTCATGTTTTGAAGTATGCGCTAATAATTGCTCATTGTGCGTATCAATGTGTAATGGGGCAGCCCTGCTGGCGAAAACATTAGGAGTAGTCCACATGATTTTTTGGCTGGTTCGCCTATTGTTGGACTGTTTTGGACACTTTAATTGGCACCAAATTTGTTTCCTCATCCCATGTGTATACATTAACAGTTATTGGGTTGTTTTGTTCTTCAAACTGATCATTTGGTCAAACACTAACAGGAAAGGATTTTCCCAAATTGAAGTTAAGATCTTTGGCGTATTGCCGATAGTTAGTCACTCTTTCTGCGTGTTCGCGGACATGTGCGCCTTGCAAGAACGCACCACATGAAACATTTGTTGTCTGAATTTTTTATTTTTTAAACTGCTCTCTTTTAAAACCAACTCCCGAGGTAGCGGAATGTAAGCCTTGCCTAAAAATCGGTGCATACTTAGCCTGTTTTAATCTAATCTCTTAAAACTTCGCCCTGACCAACCAAGCCTCTCATTTTGGCTTCTTCAGCCGCAGCGTCAAACTGTGCAAGCAGTTCGTCTGCCCAACCGGGTGTTAAGTCATTACGGGAAAGAATTTAGTCTGTTTTTTAGTCGAGACCCAGACTTCTAGATTTTTTTTCATTTATTGTTACATAGTCAATTAAAACAGCTACATTACTTTAACTGGCGGGTCTATTGTTAGTTTACCGGGAACTTGAGAAATAGCATGAACAACACTTGCCTGTACGTTTGGTTGGGTCAATGACTTCTAAATCAATATCATTCAGTGCTCTTGATAAACGCTCTCTCTCGAGCTTTCCTTCAAAAAAATTCGTCTTGTCCTTCATATATCTTAGCCATGCTGTCTTTCTTTTCTAAGCCAACATTTTTTATTTAAATAAAAAAAAATACAACGGCTTAATCAGAATCAATATCGACGGTCTTTTTGCGCTTGGACTCAAAAAAACTAAAGATAAAACACCTTTTGGTGTTGTTAATGTGAGCTGTTTAGAACAGGTTTAATGTCTCGTTTATTTTTTTTAAAGGGCATTCCTTTTTATCTGCTCGGGGTCTGGCTGTTGAGAAAAACTTGTCCTCGCCTTTCTTTGAAGATCAAACTTTTGTCTTTTGTAGTCTTCAAAATCGGCCTTTTAACGATTAAATTCTTCATCCGTGATGTTTGAGTCAACAAGCGCTTTATTTATTGTCAGTTTAAACGAACTAAGTTAGCTGTTATTAGTTGAACCATAGCTGTGTGCTTTTGGAGTTTATTTTTTAATTTTTTTGCCAGCCGCACTTACAGAAATGAACACAGGCCGAGAGCTAAAGACAAACCTCCTAGAGGTAAAGCTGCGGGTGCGCCTATGCCCGTTGCAAAAAGACCAACACTCGTTCCTGCTGATAGAGCGCTTATTATTTCGATGTTCCAGTTTTAAAACATATGTAACAGCATTAAAGGCACCCGAATACCTTCGTTTGGTTTTGCTGTATTTTGAAAGGCCCTGCTTAGTTTTTGTTACATTTGTGTAATGTTTGTTAATCTGAAGGTTTTTTACTTCAGGGGTTTCTAAAACAGCAGAATTGCCTGCTATCTTCTTCTTTTGGCGGCGCTGTGGGCACGTTTGGATAAACCTGAACAGACATGCTTTTTATAAAATAAAAATAATTTATTTATAGTACATATTTTAATCTGTTTTCTTCAATATTCAGCTGCGCATATATAAAAAAAACAAATGTACATTAAGGGGTTTTTATCGGCTTCTTCTTCTTTATCAATTTGAATGTTATTACGTCTCTCACAGCTCTCCCGCTTCCATAAAAACTGATTACCCTCCGTTGACCTTAGGTCAACCCATAACCGAAATTTTGTTGTTAAATAATCATCAAGCCTAACATTGTGAAGATGTAATCTTTAGACACTGGGGTCTGCTGTTGGTGATTTCTCCCCCTCCCCCCCCCAAACAATTTTCTTATTTCGTCAAAATGATGATAAGGTCTAAGCCCGCTAGCGTAGATTTGGTTAGGATACCGTCAATTGTACATTGCCTTTCGTTATTTTAGGATTAAAAAACTTTTCACTTGCTCTTTTGAACGGTCTTCTCTTCCACAGCAATTAAAATACCTTTAAGCGATCTTGCAGCAACGCTAAAACTAAAATTCCATATAGTGTCTGCCCTGCTTCTGGGATATTTTGTATGATGAATCACTCTGTCGTAATATTTTTGCAAATCTTGACTGATATTGGTGCTCAATCAGCCTTGCTAATTCATGGTTGCTAACAACATCAAACTTTTACCGAGATGTCAAAAAATGCTGTTACTTTGCTTCGGTGTCTGATGATATGATAACACGTTTGTATTCATTAAAGTTAGTTCATATGACAATCTGTCTTTTAATGCTCCTTGAAAGTACGGCGCATGCGCTTTTAAACAACTCAAAACCCTAAGGGAAGGGAAAAAGCGATTTCCATACGCAAACTTTCGGCTACATACTTTTTGACGTCTTTAGTATCTCCAGCGCCTATTCTATGTTTTAGTGCTTCTTCATTTTCGATTCCTTGAAACGCAAGATCAGCCCTTTCATTCCGGTTAGCCATAGATCAGAATAGGTTAAAAAAAATGTCTGCATTGTGTAAAGAAAATATTTCTTCCCCCTCAAGTTTTATAGAAATTTTCTTAACGATTGCCCGCCCAGATTCTGTACAACTGTCCTGTTTGGGTCTGTTGTTGAAACGAGTTCTATTTTAAAAGTAAGACGGGCAGACCCTGGCACAATCAATTCATCTGCTCCTGGGTCTGGAAATTTGACAGTAAGAATTTGATCTGCATAAAATGTAGATGGATTATTTGGAACAATAATATTCCGTTTATTTCCCTTCACGCCATGGGGCTCTTTCAGTTTTTATGCGGGTCAAGAATCGAGCCATATGTTTGTTTTTGGCATTTTTATGAAGCAAAAATAAAAAGTTAATTATTTAAAAAATGGCAGGAATTGAAGGCGAAGAAGATTATGATGTTTTTGATCTTGGAGACGACATGAGTGAAATGACCCCTTTGACACAGCATCGCTAAATGCGCTCAATGCGGATGAATTAACAGAAGAAAGGGTTTTTAAATCATTGTACCAAGTTTAGGTCAAGAACCTCCCAAAATTTATAGACCCAAATGATTTTGAATTAAAAGATGTCATTTGTTTGTGAGGAGGACCAAGGACAACTTGTTCAGCTTACAACTAAAAAAGACCCATAAAAGTTTTTAGCCGTGGGTTCAATTAAAAATAGACTCAGTGTGAAAGATCAAAAATCGCCTTGGCCTTTTTAGGCCAAAATTAAGGGCGGAGGCAGTTTCTAAACTTCAAAAACACACTGCAAGAACTCCAACAGAAAACCCAAATGCAAAACATGGAACTTAAAGAATTAAATCAATCAGCAGGCGAATTAATAAATACAATAGAAGCAAAAACCCAGTTTTTCAGAAGAAAAACAGCGTTAAAAAAAATTTAAAAGTTTCCCCCATTCCCTTATGCGAGAATTATTAGCCCTTGATCATGCTTTAAGAACCATCAGAGGCGAATTAAAAAACCCAATTTAGCAAAACAGGTGAACTAGAGGGGCATAAAAAGAGAAAAGAAAAAACTCGTTGAGGCTGATGACCCCAACTTAGGGCTGATATTAAAGAAAGAATAGCCCAAAGACTAAAAGATCTTGAACAAGAAAGATCGGCAAGACTAGAATTTGACAACTACTAACCGGGACCAATTACGACTCAAGTGAATAGAATAAGAGAAACTATCCGAAAAATTTTATATGAAGACACAACGCTAGCAGAACGAATAAAAACGCTGTTTAGAGAGAAAGGCGTCACATTAGCAAGCGTTATAACTGCCTTAGGATTTGCAATAAGTACATTGGTGTTGGTATTACAGGCGGTGGTGGAGGGCAAAGTTCAGTGCCTCCATCACCATCGCCCGTAAAATCATGGGTAAAAAACAGCTTAATCATCTTTCGAGTTTATTAAAAAAATTAGTGGTTTAAAACTATAGACTCTTTACCAGGTATATTAGGGAGTGTTATTAGCTGGCTTTTGTCTACTGCAAGCAAAGTGTTGGTTTATGGCGAGCACTTAATGGCATTAGTTCTCTTAATAGTTGGGTTACTATTTAGAAGATAAAGACCAAGTAATCCATAAAGCAGTTAATCAACAACAAGTGCTGTCTTTTCATATTCATGGGCATCGCGAACAGAGTCGCGAGCTTTGCTGAGTCTTCAATGACTTTTGGGGTTTGGACTTCGGGGATTAGATGACTTAATCTTGGGTGTTCTTTTATTGGTTTTAATATTACTGGTCAGAATTTATGTCGTTTTTCCCAACCTTCTGTTCATTGCCTGCTATAAGAATTTCATTATTTAGTTTATTATTGTTCCTATCTGGAGTCTGAGGGTCAGAAGGCAGCATGTATAAACCAGTGCAACAGCAAAATCTACTTTCGATCTTGCGTATTGTAAAACATGTTGGTACCTTTGAATACTTGAAGGTAAATCAACTGTAGAATTAATGGCATCCTCTAAATTTGCTAAGTATTGTTTTTGTGCATCAAAGCCAGTAGAAGGGTCAGTTATGCTCGATCTCGCCTGTGCTTGCGACCCTAGCAAACACCAAACGTAAGTACGAAAAAGAGTCGTTTATTCGTTCTATTCCCGCTCTAGTTAGGCCCTTAGAAGCGTCTAAGATAAATGTTGTCCATGCTGTTTTATGCTCTTGCTCTATGGACAAAGGGGTGAACAATTTTGAAAGGAGAACGCCAGTCAAGTTATACTTTCTGTGCGTTTCCTGAAAATAAATGACGCCTAGGCCATGATTAAGATCCAACTTTTGTCTAAAGTCTGTCTTGATGTTAATATTGAATTCGTTTTCAGGGTCCTTTCAAAGCCTTCATGTCTATTCTGTTGCTGAGTGGATTTTAAAAGGTTTGTCATTTGGTAATGGGCGCTTGCAGTTCAGACAAATACGTCTGAAGGTGTAATAAAAATGAAATCTGTACACTGACCTCACCAAAGGATCATGGTGATTTAAATGATCAGCATACGACACTCCACACCCAGTTGATGCACAAGACACAGCAAAGTTTAAAATGGTTCGATAAAACTGCATCGGATGACTAAACCACGCTTTCTGGATGTGCTCGTTTTCAATAGGGGGGTTAAAATAGCTCTTCAATGGAGTACTCACCTTTTTATGAAAAGAGGCAGTCGGGTCACAGCAATGTCGAGGGTGTCAGGGTTGCTATATTTTTAAGATTTTAGTGCGGCCCAACGAATATTTTGCGCCAGTATATTTGAATGCACTCATTTTTAATTTGTTTTAAAAAATGTTTTTTAACAATAACAACTCAAGACAGTCCTTCGTTTTTTGAACATGCTATTTATAACAATTGCGGGGCCAAAACGGTCGCGCTCCATGAAATATTTTACAAAGTCGAAGGGTTTAATATAAGCGAAACCAAGGGGAATAATAAGATTACAAAAGTTGTGGGGGTCAAAGCTAACCAGTTAACAATACCCGATGGTTATACGGGTTTTTTCTCACTAAAAAAAGCAATGAGTAAATTTGGCATTACTCTCAAACTTAACAATGCAAATCTAAAAACAATATTAACATTCGAACCTGAAAAAGCAGATTACTTATTTGATAAAGGCTAGCTAAAATGTTAGGCTTTAAAGTTGACACTCAGGTCACTAAAAGATTTGTTGTTGCGCCAAACAAAACTAATTTTAAGGGGGAAAATCCTCGATCTTGCATTACATTCATTACTTTATGTTCATTTTGGGTGAGCTGAGCACTGATGAAAACTTATATGATGGAAGGCCTCAAATGTTTTAAGAGCTTTACCGGCGGGGAAAGCTGCATATTGCGATTATGAAATTATACAATTCCCTAATTTACGTTTAAAAGATTAGTTTGTGGGAGGGTTGGATCATTTAAAATAAAAATTGCAGACCCAAAACAGGGAAAGTTGTGAAATGCAATAACCTACACATTGTTTTGGAAATAAAATAATAAACTGTACTAAAAATTCGCGTGGACCAGAAGAACCGGGAGTTTCATTAGCGCCTGTGAGGTGTTTTAACCTTAGAATTAAAAGACCTTGCAGACGTTGCGGACTTTGAACAGAATGGTGAAATAGGCACTTTGTTGGTTTTGAGTACCTAAAGATGGTGATTATAAACGCAAAGAGGTTGGCGACAGCAAAAAAATTTCCTAAACTAGAACAGCTGCGCAATTAGAAGCAAATAATGTTGGCCAGTATGAAAATAAAATAGTTCGAAAGCCTGACCTCAAATGGGCACTTAGAACCATATTTAGAATGGGACATAAAATTTGAATTCATTTAAACCCATTTACATATTTTAGCCATCAAAAAAGTTTCAGAAAAGCATTCAACTCTGGCCCTTTACAAGTAAGTCTTATGCCAGACGACAATAGTCGGAAAGAGATTGAAATAAAGCCGTATGGGAATAAACGTACATCCTCCACAGAAGAAAAACGGTTTTAAAAGGTGCTTCTACAAAAAATTTCAGTTCATTCCCCAAAATGAAATTAGGAGATGCGTTCACAATGATATTTGAAATTTCTGTCTTAAAAGATAAGGGGAGGGATGGGGTTGTGGGCGTTAGTGACGTCCTTCTAAAAGGAATTCTAATTAGCTGGCAAAAACTTAGACGTTTGGAAAAACTTAAAGTTACCGTTCATTCTTCACAATGGCAGGATATAAAGGGCATAACAACAAAACAAAAAAATCAATATTGTCTAAATAGAAACAATCTTACAGAACTGAATTGGATTAATCTTACGCATTTAGGCCTCATAGGGTTTTATTACACTGAACAAGTTTTGACAGAGAGTATGATAAAAACAATAACTGGATTAGATTAAATTCTGTTATAAAAAATATGGAGCAGTTAAACTTTATGACAAAAACCCTCATTGTTCATTAATTTGTGGGCAAACTGGTTGTGGAAAAAACAATATTTATCCTCAACCTGTTACAAACAGTTTATCGTTATAATTTTGATCTATTGTGATTTTCTGCCCACACTTAAATGGAACAAGCATATTTATGATAGAAGGTTTATATGGACAGATGATGACATATTTTTAGTTAATCTAGCAATAAACTGAGTGAGTGTTTTAGAACAGTTTTATAAACTGTTTGAAGGAACGCAGACACTATTTATTATAGATGACTGTTCGGCAGAAAAAGACATAGTTAAAAAGAAAAAACACTTTATCAAAACTTGCTTTCGTGGAAGACATGCTGGGATAAGTGTGTGGATTTAAAGTCAGAAAAATAACTCGGTTTTTTAAAGACTTTAGGAACAGTTAAAAACTGTAGTTTTATTTCACATGAAAGACAGAGATCATTTGAAGATGTTTGCGCGAAATGATGTTATTGAAAACGATCAAGAAAAACATAGGGTTAAACAAAAACTGAAAACTGAAAAGTTTAGTAAATTAGTATTAAAAACGGATAACCCTGCACAGTATGTTTGTTTTTAGATAATCGTTATTTTTGGTTATTGAAGTTTACTTGTCAGAGAACAGGAAAACCTTTATTCTGGGCCACTTTCGCCCGAAAACTCGGTGGAGGGCGAAAGTGGCTTAGAGTCGGCATATTACTGTTCTCTCTCCACCATAAATCCACCACCATTCACCACCACCCTCTTTGCCTTATGTATGTACCTGACTATTTAGAAAGTGTTTTTGTACTTGAAATGCATATGTATGTTATTTTGTTTAGTAAGTATGTCTTATATGAGTATATATATATATATATATATATTGTGTGTGTGTGTGTGTGTGTGTGTGTGTGTGTGTGTGTGTGTGTGTGTGTGTTTCCTACTACCTCCTGCCCTCTTGTCATTCTGTCGAAATGCTTGAGTTTTTATGTGACTTTCTCTCTCTCTCTCTCTCTCTCTCTCTCTCTCTCTCTCTCTCTCTCTCTCTCTCTCTCTCTCTCTCTCTCTCTCTCTCTCTCTCTCTCTTCTCCTCTCTCTCTCTCTCTCTCTCTCTCGGTTCTGCTGGAATGACTTGATTTTTTATCCATATGGTATCCCTTCCTACCCGTGGCGACTGGGCTATCATTATGCATTTCCCACCTCCATTTGTGCTTTATTTCTCCCCCCCCCCCCCCCCTCCCCCGGTGTTTCAAAATTGATTGTTTTGTATCTCTTTGGAATTTTTTTGATTGTCAGATTGTTCTAAACATGCTCTCTTATCGCACCCACTCTAGCCTCTTCCTCACCCACCCTCTCTCTCTCTCCCTCCCTCCCTCCCCCCCCCCCCTCTCTCTCTCTCTCCCCCTCTCTCTCTCTCTCTGCAGGCTTACCCCGCACTCCCTTCGCTTCTGCGTCTCTCTCTCTTTTTTTTTTTTTTTTTTTTTTCCCCTTCCTTTTTTAAATTTTAATCCCCTATTGTATTGTAGTTCTAGTCACTTTTGCATGCTTCCTTTGTTGCCTTTTATTTTATATTGTTGACCCTACACAGGGCGAGGACTGGATGTAAAAAAGCACATCAGTGCTTATCTATTATCCTCGTAAATAAAGAATTTTGTCTTGTCTTGTCTCTCTCTCTCTCTCTCTCTCTCTCTCTCTCTCTCTCTCTCTCTCTCTCTCTCTCTCTCTCTCTCTCACACACACACACACACACACACAATCACACGCATGCACGCACGCACACACACACATAACACACACGCAAACACAAAAACGCAAACACACACACACACACACACACACACACACACACACACACACACACACACACACACAGAGAGACACTCACACACACACACACACACACACACACACACACACACACACACACACACACACACACACACACACACATATATATATATATATATACTCAGAGGCATAAAAAACGCGAAAAACAAACTGTATAGAAATTTTGATGTAATTTGGCTACCGATTCCTTTGAACTGGTAATAGAAAGTGAGAAAAAGCAATCGAACACCGCAAAAGTGTCCTTTCAAAGTTCATTCTGGTAGAAAATAAGGTCACATGAACTTGACCTTGACCCTGTGTTAACAGCAGAATGTCAGTATCTGGTGTGACCACCTCGAGCATTGATCACAGCTGTGCACCTGCGGTACATCGAGCGCACCAGAGTGTTGGTCTGCCTCTGGGGACTTGCCACCACACCTGGCCCACAGCGACAGCAAGCTGAGCTGCTGTCTGGGGTCTGGGGTTGAGCTGGTTCAACTGCCTCTGAAGGGCATCCCAGAAATGCTCTATTGGGTTAAGGTCGGGAGAACGGGCTGGGTGAGGCAGCAGATTGATGTTGTTCTGCCTCAGGAAGTTCTGCGTAGCACGGACAGTGTGCGGCCTTGCGTTGTCCTGCTGAAACAGGTTCTGTGGATGCCGCTGGAAATGCGGCAGGATGTGGGGCCTCAGAACTTGGTCGATGTAATGAACAGCAGTGACCCCGTTACCACGTCCTGGACCCACATTCTGGAAGATGACTGGCCCAATACGGCGATTTATGCCGATAGCCCCCAGATCATGATGCTTTCACCACCCCATGGGTCCCTTTCGGTGATGTTGGCATCCGTGAAGCGTTCCCCCGCTCTTCTCCAGATCCGGATGCGGCCATCGCCTGGGTCGACGCAGAACCGGCTTTCATCACTGAAGAGGACTCGGCCCCAGTCCCGATGGCGCCAATGCACGTGGATCTGTGCCCACTGCAGACGGTTCTGGCGATGCTGGAGTGTCAGGATAGGTCGCCGGGCTGGACGCCTGCATTGGAGACCAACTGTGTTCAGTCGGCGACGCACGGTCCTGTTGCTGATTGGCCTGCCATGGTTGCCGACGGTGTTCCTGGCTGTGTTGGCAGCGGTTTGGTAAGGCTCCCGTCGATGCTGACGCAGAAGATGGCGGTCTTGGGCTGTTTGGTGACCCTCGGTCTGCCGCTCCTCGGTCTGTCATCAGTGGTGTTTCTTGCTTGAAAGCGGTCCAGAAGGCGATAGACGGTGGAAATGTGGACTCCGAATGCGATAGCGACCTGCCTCATTGGAACCCCGGCCTGCAGTTGCCCCATTGCTATGCAACGATCTTGACGAGAAAGTCTCGGCATTATGTTGGCGCCGCTGGAAGGGATGATTTGAACTTTTTGGGGTTTGGAAATTTATAGCCCCACAATGGGGGCCACATTGAGTTGCAATTCACATTGATGCACGTGGCGTAGGTAGTCCACATGGCAAATGCACTCCTCGTGCCAAAAACGCTGACCCGGCAACATTCACCCACTGTTACAAGGTTACAACCGGCCAAGACACCACGTACTGCTAATGTTGCACGTGCCAACGACATTGCTTACGTCCTGTTCACAATGTGAACAATCGTGCACTGTCTCTATTTTTTCGCGTTTTTTATGCCTCTGAGTATATATATATATCTAATATATAAATGGCAAATTCTGTCTGTGTGTGTGTACGCTATAGACTCAAAAACGGCTCAACCGATTGTAATGAAATTTGGCAGGTACGTCTGTTGTGACCCGAGGATGGTTTTGGGCTAATCTCTAAAAAACTAAAACCGTTAAAAACCGTTAAAAACTGTTATAACGGTTTCATAGACATCTTTTTCCTCTGCTTTTGTAGGGAATAATTATTACACACATCCAAACTTGCGAGAGTCAGACAGCAAAACACGCACCGCACACCATCCGTAAACTGAAAACAATAGAATGTATGAGAGAGTGTATGTGTGTGTGTGTGTGTGTGTGTGTGTGTGTGTGTGTGTGTGTGTGTGTGTGTGTGTGTGTGTGTGTGTGTGTACGCTATAGACTCAAAAACGGCTCAACCGATTGTCATGAAATTGGCAGGTACGTCTGTTGTAACCCGAGGATGTTCATATCCCGGGCAACGCCGGGTGCCCCTGCTAATATATATATATATATATATATATATATAATATATATATACATACCCACAAACACACACACACACGCACACAAGCACGCACAGTCTTGTGAGCAAGCAAGCACGCACGCACGCACACACTCTCTCACTCACACACACACACACACACACACACACACACACACACACACACACACACACACACACACACACACACACAGAGAGGCACGCTTGCACGCACGCACGCACACACATTTCCGCGCGCGCGGGCGCACGCACGCACACAAACACACACACACACACACACACACACACACACACACACACACACACACACACACACACGCACGCACGCACGCACGCACGCACGCACGCACACGCACGCTCCCAGTAGCTGCGCAAATTGCCCAAGTGTTTGAAAAATCGAAAACAAAAAATCCAAATGAACTTTTGATGGTAGCAGTGACACAGATGATCACGTTTCAGTTTGACACAAAGGCAAGCATCGTCGAAGCGAATCGTGCTGCAGAATGCTACAGATGTCGACTATGCCTTGGCCAGTTGATGCACGCACGTGCGCTTGCGCATGAGAGAGAGAGAGAGAGGGAGAGAGAGAGAGAGAGAGAGAGAGAGAGAGAGAGAGAGAGAGAGAGAGAGAGAGAGAGAGAGAGAGAATGAGGGGAGTGTGGGTAGTAACGGAAGGGAAGGGGGGGTCATCAGTGAAGGTAACGTTTCCAGAGAGAGCAGACAGACAGACAGACAGACAGAGAGAAGAGAGAGAGAGAGAGAGAGAGAGAGAGAGAGAGAGAGAGAGAGGAGAGAAGAGAGAGAGAGAGAGAGAGAGAACGGGGGCAGGGAGAAGGGGTATTAGGGAGGTGATAGGGGGAATCATCAGTGAAATTATCGTTTTCCGCTACCGGTTTCCTAAATATCTCTTTCGAAGCATTTAAGTGGCCGCGAAACTGATGCAACTCATTTTCCCACCACTTCAAAAGACTGGCGATGGTCACGGCTCCCCAGCTCCTGTCACTATCGCTCTCGTCCCAACGCTCTATGCTTCTCTTCCTGTCCACTTTCTTTTTACCATGTTGTGGCTGCACCTGGGCTGATCCATAGGCGCGACTCTACTGCGAAGACTAATGAACTGGAGAAAGAAGTAGAGGAGCAGAAATAGTTCACATGCTGAAAAGTTGCAGTTGCGCAATTTCAACATACATACAGTGTTTTTTTAGTGCCTTAATCCATACCTACTGCGATACGTTTTTGTTCTCTCATGACATGTTCTGGTGCAGGCTATGTAATTGTGTGTGTGTGTGTGTGTGTGTGTGTGTGTGTGTGTGTGTGTGGTGTGTGTGTGTGTGTGTGTGTGTGTGTGTGGTGTGTGTGGTGGTGTGAAAGAGGTGGGGTATGGATAGCAGGTTGATGAAGGTACAGGTTTGTGTGTACACGTGTGCGTTTATCTGTGTGCTCAGTGTAAATGATCTCTATATACAAAATATAGTAGTTTTCATTAAAACATACGATGACGTCGCAACAATAGCGTGAATGCAGCGATGGGTGGTTGAAAAGCCCTTTTGAGCTGGCAGATCTTCAGAACTGATGAGAGCTAACCAGGGTGGGAAGGGAGGAGGACACAGACACACCCCAAATAGAAAGTCCCATCAGATTCCCCTCCAGACTGGAACGCATTCCAGATCATGATCAACCAGCCTCAAACCACAGGCGCGGAAGGAACCAGATGTTGACGTTCCAATCTGGCTTTCCTCCCCACTACAGCTCCAAGTGCCGGCCATGAAACCGTCTGTCTGCTGCATCCCCAGAGACGCAGACTCCGCGGATGGCTTCTCTGCGGCAATTACCTCATTTCCCTTCAGCACAAAGGAAGACCCACTGAACAGAGACACGCCGCTTTGATGACGCCAGCAGTGACGCTTTGCTTACATTGTGTCTGTAGTCACTGGTGACGTGCAACTAATCCATGAAAAACAAAAAGAAATGAGAAGAGACGGGAGAGACAGGAGAGGCCTGGCAGAGGAAAGACCGCAAGAGAAGGGGGGGGGGGTGGAGTAAGGCGGGGTAGGAACATAAGCAAAGAAGCATCCTAACATTTCCACGCGGCTGGTGGGAATGGGAAGAGCCCCATTATTTTTTTGTAGAAGTCTGCAAGACTTTTCCTCCATTGTTTATCTCGGTGCTCACACACTGAGTGTAATGCAACGTGCAGAAGAAGAGTGGGGAAAAAAGACTGAAAGAGATGAGGGTGGCTAGATGGGTGGGACTAAAAGCACATAGGATGAAACAGATTGAACAACAACCAACTCACGATCTACCACTAAGTTTCAAACCGGAGTGACTGAGAGCAAAACATGAAGCAAAATTTTCGAAAGAGAGGGGGTGAGTTACCGCCAAGGACATAGACAAAGTACAGAACAAGACAATGCATTTCGACCTCTTGGGTCTTCTTCAGGCAAAAACAACATTTAGGACAGTGAAAACGAGGAACGAGAAACCACTTATCTTCTCATGTTCGCCGCACGACCAAAAAATTTTTTTTTTGTTCACTTGCTGAAGAATGGTCCAAACCCAGCTGAGCCAGTTCTCTGATCTTTGTAACTTGTCTTGTCCATAGAAGACCAAACGATCGAAACTCGTTGCTTCTGTGTCATTTTTTTTCTTTCGATTCCGTTGGCAGATCAAACACGCAGCTTCTTTTTTTATTTATTCAACTCCTGCTTGCAGTAAGTCAATTTTGAATCTTGATCCAGATTAACTGCCTGACTGATGACTGACTGAAATAGCTGACTGACTGTTGACTGACTGAAATAACTGACTGACTGGTGACTGACTGAAATAGCTGACTCACTGGTGACTGAAATAACTGACTGACTGGTGACTGAAATAACTGACTGACTGGTGACTGACTGAAATAACTGACTGACTGGTGCCTGACTGAAATAACTGACTGAGTGACTGACTGAAATACTGACTCATGGTGACTGAAATAACTGACTGACTGGTGACTGCTGAAATAACTGACTGACTGGTGACTGACGAATATAACTGACTGACTGGTGCCTGACTGAAATAGCTGACTGTACTGAAATAACTGACTGGTGACTGACTGAAATACTGACTGACTGGTGACTGACTGAAATAGCTGACTGACTGGACTGAATAACTGACTACGACTGTGGACTGACTGAAATAGCTGACTGGTGACTGAAATAACTGACTATGTGACTGAAATACTGACTGACTGGTGACTGACTGAAATAACTGACTCACTGGTGACTGATAATAACTGACTGACTGGTGACTGAAATAACTGACTGACTGAATAGCTGACTGTATGACTGGATAACTGACTGACTGGTGACTGACTGAAATACTGACTGACTGATGACTTGAATAACTGACTGACTGGTGACTGACTGAAATAGCTGACTGACTGGTGACTGGAATACTGACTGACTGGTGACTGACTGAAATAGCTGACTGACTGGTGACTGACTGAAATAGCTGACTGACTGGTGACTGACTGAAAAAACTGACTGACTGGTGACTGAAATAACTGACTGACTGGTGACTGACTGAAATACTGACTGACTGGTGCCTGACTGAAATATTGAGAGTCCACGGACGTGAGTGTACAAGCCTTGGTATGTGAGAGTATGAGTGTGTGTGAGTGAGTGAGTGAGTGTGTGTGTGTGTGTGTGTGTGTGTGTGTGTGTGTGTGTGTGTGTGTGTGTGTTGTGTTTGTTTGTGTCGACTGGTGACTGACTGAAATAACTGACTGGTGACTGACTGACTGGTGACTGACTGAAATAGCTGACTGACTGGTGACTGACTGAATAACTGATGACTGTTACTGACTGACTGACTGGGACTGACTGAAATAGCTGACTGACTGTTGACTGACTGAAAAACTGACTGACTGTTATCTGACGGATGGTGACTGACTGAAATAGCTGACTGACTGGTGACTGACTGAAATAGCTGACTGACTGGTGACTGACTGAAATAACTGACCGACTGTTACTGACTGAACTGACTGACTGGTGACTGACTGAAATAGCTGACTGACTGTGACTGACTGAAATAAGACTGACTGTTATCTGACGGACGGGTGACTGACTGAAATAGCTGACTGACTGTTGACTGACTGAAATAGCTGACTGACTGGTGACTGACTGAAATAGCTGACTGACTGGTGACTGACTGAAATAGCTGACTGACTGGTGACTGAAATAACTGACTGACTGGTGACTGACTGAAATAACTGACTGACTGGTGACTGACTGACTGGTGACTGACTGAAATAGCTGACTGACTGGTGACTGACTGACTGGTGAAAATTTCATGAGAAGAATTTTCCGTCAGTCTAAATTTCTGCCACAATTCTCAAAATAGATGATTGCGTATAATTATGAGAGAAAGAAAAGGCGTCAGCTGTTTTGGTATCCCAGGCCAGACTGCACTGTCTCAATGTGGAATCCATGGCGTGTGTGTCTGTCCTCCGTTAATTGAACAGCGCGCCTGTGGACCGTCCTAGGTCTGTACAGGACAGACGCCACCTGCCCCACCCTCTTTTATACCACAGACACGTCACTGCCTGGAGTTACTTCATACTTCCTTACCAGTCGATGCGTTTTATAGTTTGGTACTATGTTGAATAAGTTATTGTCGCAACAGATTTCTTTGTGTGAAATCAGGCCATTTTCCCAGGGAAATATCCATCGCAGAGTACGATGCTACCTCTTCTTCTTGTCTGTTTGTGCTGACCTTTCAAAGTAGGTTTTCCAATGGGATTTTACCAGAGATAGTTTCTTTTTTGCCTTGCCTTCTTGTACTTTTGGTTGAGTTCGCCTGCCTGACCTCGATTTTATTGATTGACCTGCAAGGCTCGCTCTCAGACCACTATTGAAAGTCCTCTTGAAAAGAGAACACACCTGCTCCGTGCAAGACGCGAGACACGCTTCTGAGTACCTGAAAGGTTTTGTAATATTATAATGGAGGCGTAATTATACTATCGATATTTCTTTTGCGCATAGACAAGCCATGTACACACCGTTCACACACATGCGCGCGCACACTGCGTTCCTGCAAACGTTGACCGTATGAGGCTGAGACCTTCTCTCTCCTGGGCGAGACGTTTGGGCCCCGGCCACCACAGCAACATGTCTTTGCTTCGTGTTTGCCAGTCGCATGGAAAGTGTGAGGAATCCAAGAAATGAAAGATAAAATAGATTGTTGAGGCTGGGTTTGAGGACTTTTTGATGCCTTCGATAGCTTAACCTTTTCCCCCATCTATACCTTGTCCTCTTGCAGTCAGGCATTTCAGCTTTCTTCCTTCATCCCTCCCCACTCCTCTACCCCCCCCCTCTCTCTCTCTCTCTCTCCCTCACCACCCTCCCCTTTTGCTCTCTGTCCTCCCGAATTCGCTCATGTTAACGTCCCTCTCTGGGACCCCGTTCTGCCTTGATTCAGCATCTCTAATGTTTTTAACATCCGTCGGCCCCTTTCTGGATGCGTCTGCACGTCTTTTCAAAATCACCCTCGGAATAGGTGGTTCGTGTAAGGATTACTTCAGAATCTTACAGTGATTACGGGAGATATTACAAGGATTGCCCTGGTGTTGTTATAGGCATTACCTTGGAAAATGCAATTACTGTCTTGAAATGTTACAAGGGTTACCTTAGGATGTAACAGAGACTGCTTTGGGATATTATAAGGACTGCCTTAGGAGATTTCAGCAAACCACCTTGGGGTATATTATGGGGATTGTCTTGGAACATTACAGCAATCAGCTTCGAATTTTGTAGAGATCACTTGAATGTATGGAGTGCTCTGCGAGGTCTGGGAGACTACTGAGGATATCTGAGATGTGTGTTCTGTGGTGGTCGATCTGGTGTTATTCCCAGGTCAGAAGACGTTTTGAACGAATTAAACGAGTTGGCATCATTTACAACATTTACTTTATGTATGTTCCTTTTTTGAGACCTGATGAGCGATAACAACAAATAACTTGATAACAATAATGATGATTGTATAACAGCAACAACAACGATGACAATCACACACAACAATAACAATAATGATAATAACAGTGACAATAATAATAATAATAATAATGATAAAAATTATACCAGGTGCCGTGGCACTGTGGCTAGCATCGCGGATTCCCGGCTGAGAGGTCGTGGTGGGTTCGATTCCCACCAGAGCCATTTATTCATGCATTTTTCTGACCTGACCGGCTCGTGCCCAGAGTTCACTTTGCTATGTGCTCAGCTGGGGAGACTGGATCCACACCGTGGAGTTTTGTCCCCTGAATGGAGGCGTCTCTGAGAGTGCTGCTCAATTTTTCTTTTTATCAGCACTGCTGGTGTCTATATCATGAGTTGGTTGACGCCAGAATACAGTATGAAAACCATCGTCGAGTACAACCCTACCATGCAGTCTTAGACTTGAATGGAACTCCTTAGAATCATTTTGATCATTTTCTACTCATCGATCTGAATTTTCCACACACACACAAACATTCTGTAGCCCTCCATGCCCAGCTCTTATGGTGACCCCATTATCTGATTCCTCACCACATCTATGACTGTAGATGAGGTCATGTGGAGGTTGTCATGTTGACAAACTCATGGGGACTGTTTCCTCATCACATCTATGACTGTAGATGAGTTCATGTGGAGGTTGTCATGTTGACGAACTCATGGGCACTGATCCCTCACCACATCTATGACTGTGGATGAGTGCATGTTGAAGTTGTCATATTGGCGAACTCATGGGGACTGTCACCGGACAGACATGGTCGCGCCCTCCACAGGGACACGCTCACTGACGCTGGTCCCGCAACTGTCTTCATCGCATTGTCTCCTCTGGTTGATTGTCTGACGACGTCTTGACGTGACGCGACTGCTCCTTGCGGAGTGCTGGTGTCGGGATGGGGTGGGACAAGCCAGGATGTGGCTGTAGACAGGGAAGGAAATGAGCGGCGTGGGAATAGCGCCACACAGGGGCACGAAGTAGACGAAACTGCTACAGAATCTTTTTGGGAGAAACGAAAACTGACAACAACAACAACAACAACAGCATGATAACAGTGATGATGATAATAATGATGATCACACAGAGAAATTGTTATAGCATAGCGACTATTCAAGGTAACACAAAATGTAAAACGCAATGACTTTAGGAAGAATGAACTTCCTCCAGGCGCTATGTGCCTGTGCTACAAAAGTGAGTTGGATAAGTGATTCCTCTCATTCTCAGACTAGATAGTCCATAAGCGGATACCCACTATCGCCATGGACTGAATTACAAGCAACACACGCACAGACTGGCATCAGTCCAGTGTGGTCTGCGGTAATGCCGTAAATGTATGACACATTGTTTTTTTTTCTTCTTTCTATATACCGTATCTATTTCAAAAAACTGTGGGAAATGTGTCAACATTAACGACATCCTTCACGTTACTTCCTCCCAACAATAGCAGCGTCAGAGTCCCACAAGAAGTGAGATGAAACCAGTAGCATGTTCCTTCACGTTTAACTTCCTCCCAACAATAGCAGCGTCAGAGTCCCACAAGGAGTGAGATGAAACCAGTAGCA
>CM031611.1:6244478-6261978 GCA_018398815.1 Conus ventricosus | reverse complement strand
ACCTTAATGTAACTAGCCAATGTGGTCAGACCTTAATGTACTAGCCAATGTGGTTAGACCTTAATGTAACTAGCCAGTTGTGGTCAGACCTTAATGTAAACTAGCCAGTGTGGTCAGACCTTAATGTAACTAGCCAGTGTGGTCAGACCTAATGTAACTAGCCAATGTGGTCAGACCTTAATGTAACTAGCCAGTGTGGTCAGACCTTAATGTAGCTAGCCAATGTGGTCAGAGGGTTGGCAGCTTTCATTCCAGACCGTTTTTTATTGTTTCTCTGATTCGATTCTGTCTACGCTGTTGTGGACTTTTTGTGTAATGCGTTGGTTCATTTCTTTCTTTTTAAGACTGATTTGTTTCAACCGTGCTCGGGTCTGAACTCAGAGAGTGGTTTCACTGTATTTCAGTGTGTGTGTAATAAGGTGTGGCATAGTTTTGGTGTAGTTCTTCTTGTCCTTCTGTGTGTTTTGTCACGCCCGCATGAATGTCTTTATCATGGTAATACTTTCTGTCTGACTGTTTATTTTTGTTTTGGTGGGTTTTTTTTGGTTGTCTTCATTGTCTTAACTTTTGCTATTCTCTGGCTTCTGCTTCTTCTTCTCCTTCTTTTCCTTATCATCATGACTATTATCATTCTCCACCACCACCACCACCACCACCATCATCTTTTGTTCGTCGCTAGGCTTTACGGTGAGAGTTTGTTTGACATGGCGAAATATGCAGTTTGTAGCAGAAAACTCATACCAGTCCAACAGTTTCTCCTTAAGATCTACTGTCTCTAGCCATGATCAAAGTCTTAGATAATCAACGTCATGTTCATCTAGTTTCACATTTCCTCCTCCTCCTCCTCCTCCATTTCTTCTTCCTCCTCCACCTGCTGCTTCTGGTTGCCTTCACATTCTGAGAAGCGCTACGTGATCCCCTTCTTACTTGTCCTGGAGAACGGTCATCTCACTCCTATTCCAGCCAGGTCTGCGGCAATTTCGCCACCCCCAACAGCCAGCAGACTTCAGCCGGCTAATCTTTTTATGGAAACTGAATTCAGCTGTGTCGTCATTATTGTTGTTATTGCTGTGTTTGTATTTCGTAATTTATGTCTTCCTGTACGTTGGGTAAATGTGTTTTATGAGGAGCTTCAAATAAGTTTGAGTTTTGCTTTGGGATGTGGATTGGTCAGGGTGAATACGCTAGCTGATAGCCCATTTGCAAAGCGTGGAAGTAAGTAAACTACGTAATTTGTATCTACTCACATCTGCTCATTCATTTACTTTCACACAAAACATACACATATACTTTGCATGCATACATACAAACATATATACATACGTCCATTCAAATCATCCATCCATCGTACATACATACACAAGTACATGCATGCCTACATACTTACATGCATACATATCACATATTTCATGCAACACATTTATATATGCAGGTACATGCATACATACATACTTACATGCATACGGTCTTGCATATATATATATATATATATATATATATATATATATATATATATATATACATATATATATATATATATATATAGATGAATATAATTAAAAAGCCTAAAATGACTTTAAAAGTGCTCGACCCCTTGGGAGCAACATTTGTTAAATATTATTAAAAAGGAAGGTTAAAACTCTACAAATTTGTTTCGAGCGTGTTGCGCTGTCAACACGCTCGAAACAAATTTGTAGAGTTTTAACCTCCTTTTTAATATATTTAACATATATAATATATATAATATATAAATATAATATATATATATTTTATATATATATAATTTTATATATATATATATATATATATATAATATATATATATATATGTGTTGTGTGTTGTGTGTGTGTGTGTGGTGTGTGTGTTGTGGTGTGTGTGTGTATTTACATACATACATATATGCGTGCTTCCGTATATACATGCAAGCATACATTTATAGTAAATACATACATGCATGTAAACCTGCACATATCCTTTCAAACACACACACACACACACACACACACACACACACACACACACACACACACACACACACACACACACACACACACACATCCGTTTGCCATCCATCAATCCATACGTCAGTTCACGCGTTCCTGTACCAACAAGTGTGGCGCACGAGCCAACGCGTGCAGTTTAGAGACAGAATGGTGCACTGACAAGAATCACAACAAACGTTATCCGAGAACGTTGTGTCACAAACACCTGCCATTGTGGGCATTCTCTGCCCTGTCTGTGTCTGAGTGAGGAGGATAGAGTGGGGTGTGGGGAACGGGGGGTGGGGAAGGGGGGGTGGGATCGCCCTTCTGCCGGCACTGAAAAAAAAACCCCACAAGATCGTGAACCTGGTACGTGGAAAGTGATAGTCCGACGCTGAACTAGATCTCCCTATTGACAACCACAACGACAACAGCAAGGGCCATAACAAAGTGCATGTTCGTGACGTGAATAACATGGTTTTGCATGTTCGTGAGTAACTTTACGTGCGCAAACAAACGGGGGACACAAAACACACAGACACACAGCCATTGTCTTGTGCTTCGGGGTTGTCAGTCGCCAGAGTGAAGATCAAAGAAAGGAAGATGGCATGCATGTTTAAGGTTGAATTTCAGGACTCTCTGATGTCTCTGGTAGTTTAAAACCCTTTTTCACCCATACTACATCTTTACCTCTTCCAGTCAGTTTAGCGTTTCTCCTTCACTAGCCTCCACCAATCCATCCTTCCCCACCTTCTTGCTCTGTCTCTGTCTGCTGTCCCGTCTGTCTTCCTGTCCTGTCTCTCTCTCTCTCTCTCTCTCTCTCTCTCTCCTCTCTCTCTCTCTCTCTCCCCTTCTCTCTCTCTCTCTCTCTCTCTCTCTCCTTCCCATTTGCACTTTCTCTTCTCGAATTCGCACCTGTTAACGTCCCGTCTCTGTGACCCCGTTCTGCCCTAGTTGAGCATCTGTCACGTATTTAACGTCTGTGGATTCTTTAATGGGTGCGTCTGCATCACCCTTGGAAAAGGTGATTTTGTCTCCTTGCCTTTGGTTTTATCGTTGAGTTTTGTTCTCAAGTTGAAAGCATGTCTGTGTGTTTTACAACAATTGCTGAGCAGACCTCACAGTACAAGCCAGGGGAAGCCAGGGTAAGCCAGGGGGTGGCTATGGACGGGGAGCGGAAGGAGCAGATTGGGGATATTGTCATTGAGGTGGCACAGAAGATGAAACAGAAAAACTAACCCCAAAATAACAATAGCAATGTTTGTTTGTTTCAATAGTGATAACAAGAGTGATATCAGTGATGATGATGATGATGATGTGATGGTGATGATAACACTGAGAAATCTTTTATGACAGTAAAACTATTCACTATAACAAACCTGTAAAACGCAATGACTAGTCAGTAGTAGGGCTAATCTTTTATGAAAATAAAACTATTCAGTATAACAAATCTGTGAAACGCAATGACTGTCAGTAGTAGGGCTGCCTCCGCCAGTGATAAGTCAGTGCTACAAAGGGAGTAGGGCTAATGGTGATTTCTGCCGTAGATAGACATGGCTAATCCACCAAAGGCACGTGCAGTTGTCATGGACCAACACATTTGACGTACACGCAACTTGTTGGGCATGAATGGAGTATGATCTGGCCTCTGATGTCATCAATGTATGACGGGCATGAATGGAGTATGATCTGGCCTCTGATGTCATCAATGTATGACGGGCATGAATGGAGTATGACTGGCCTCTGATGTCATCAATGTATGACGGGCATGAATGGAGTATGATCTGGCCTCTGATGTCATCAATGTATGACGGGCATGAATGGAGTATGATCTGGCCTCTGATGTCATCAAGGTATGACGGCATGAATGGATATGATCTGGCCTCTGATGTCATCAATGTATGACGGGCATGAATGGAGTATGATCTGGCCTCTGATGTCATCAATGTATGACGGCAATGAATGGAGTATGATCTGGCCTCTGATGTCATCAATGTATGACGGGCATGAATGGAGTATGATCTGCCTCTGATGTCATCAAGGTATGACGGCATGAATGGAGTATGCTGGCCTCTGATGTCATCAAGGTATGACGGGCATGAATGGAGTATAATCTGGCCTCTGATGTCATCAAGGTATGACGGGCATGAATGGAGTATGATCTGGCCTCTGATGTCATCAATGTATGACGGGCATGAATGGAGTATGATCTGGCCTCTGATGTCATCAATGTATGACGGGCATGAATGGAGTATGATCTGGCCTCTGATGTCATCAAGGTATGACGGGCATGAATGGAGTATGATCTGGCCTCTGATGTCATCAAGGTATGACGGGCATGAATGGAGTATGATCTGGCCTCTGATGTCATCAAGGTATGAGGGCATGAATGGAGTATGATCTGGCCTCTGATGTCATCAAGGTATGACGGGCATGAATAAAGTATAATCTGGCCTCTGATGTCATCAAGGTATGACGGGCATGAATGGAGTATAATCTGGCCTCTGATGTCATCAATGTATGACGGCATGAATGAGTATGATCTGGCCTCTGATGTCATCATGTATGACGGGCATGAATGGAGTATGATCTGGCCTCTGATGTCATCAATGTATGACGGGCATGAATGGAGTATGATCTGGCCTCTGATGTCATCAGGTAGACGGCATGAATGGAGTATGATCTGGCCTCTGATGTCATCATCAAGGTATGACGGGCATGAATGCAGTATGATCTGGCCTCTGATGTCATCAAGGTATGACGGGCATGAATGAGTATGATCTGGCCTCTGATGTCATCAAGGTATGACGGGCATGAATGGAGTATGAATCTGGCCTCTGATGTCATCAATGTATGACGGCATGAATGAGTATGATCTGGCCTCTGATGTCATCAAGTATGACGGCATGAATGGAGTATAATCTGGCCTCTGATGTCATCAAGTATGACGGCATGAATGGAGTATGATCTGGCCTCTGATGTCATCAAGGTATGACGGGCATGAATGGAGTATGATCTGGCCTCTGATGTCATCAATGTATGACGGGCATGAATGGAGTATGATCTGGCCTCTGATGTCATCAATGTATTACGGCATGAATGGAGTATGATCAGGCCTCTGATGTCATCAATGTATGACGGGCGTGAATGGAGTATGATCTGGCCTCTGATGTCATCAATGTATGACGGGCATGAATGGAGTATGATCTGGCCTCTGATGTCATCAATGTATGACGGGCATGAATGGAGTATGATCTGGCCTCTGATGTCATCAATGTATGACGGGCATGAATGGAGTATGATCTGGCCTCTGATGTCATCAATGTATGACGGGCATGAATGGATATGATCTGGCCTCTGATGTCATCAATGTATGACGGCATGAATGGAGTATGATCTGGCCTCTGATGTCATCAATGTATGACGGCATGAATGGAGTATGATCTGGCCTCTGATGTCATCAATGTATGACGGGCATGAATGGAGTATGATCTGGCCTCTGATGTCATCAATGTATGACGGGCATGAATGGAGTATGATCTGGCCTCTGATGTCATCAAGGTATGACGGCATGAATGAGTATGATCTGGCCTCTGATGTCATCATGTATGACGGCATGATGGAGTATATCTGGCCTCTGATGCATCAATGTATGACGGCATTAATGGAGTATGATCTGGCCTCTGATGTCATCAATGTATGACGGGCATGAATGGAGTATGATCTGGCCTCTGATGTCATCAAGGTATGACGGGCATGAATGGAGTATGATCTGGCCTCTGATGTCATCAATGTATGACGGGCATGAATGGAGTATGATCTGGCCTCTGATGTCATTAAGGTATGACGGGCATGAATGGAGTATGATCTGCCTCTGATGTCATCAAGGTATGACGGGCGTGAATGGAGTATGATCTGGCCTCTGATGTCATCAATGTATGACGGGCATGAATGGAGTATGATCTGGCCTCTGATGTCATCAAGGTATGACGGGCATGAATGGAGTATGATCTGGCCTCTGATGTCATCAATGTATGACGGGCATGAATGGAGTATGATCTGGCCTCTGATGTCATCAATGTATGACGGGCATGAATGGAGTATGATCTGGCCTCTGATGTCATCAATGTATAACGGCATGAATGGAGTATGATCTGGCCTGTGATGTCATCAATGTATGACGGCATGAATGGAGTATGATCTGGCCTCTGATGTCATCAATGTATGACGGGCATGAATGGAGTATGATCTGGCCTCTAATGTCATCAATGTATGACGGCATGAATGGAGTATAATCTGGCCTCTGATGTCATCAATGTATGACGGGCATGAATGGAGTATGATCTGGCCTCTGATGTCATCATGTATGACGGGCATGAATGGAGTATGATCTGGCCTCTGATGTCATCATGTATGACGGCATGAATGGAGTATGATCTGGCCTCTGATGTCATCAATGTATGACGGGCATGAATGAGTATGATCTGGCCTCTGATGTCATCAATGTATGACGGGCATGAATGGAGTATGATCTGGCCTCTGATGTCATCAATGTATGACGGGCATGAATGGCGTATGATCTGGCCTCTGATGTCATCAATGTATGACGGGCATGAATGGATATGATCTGGCCTCTGATGTCATCAATGTATGACGGCATGAAATGGAGTATGATCTGGCCTCTGATGTCATCAATGTATGACGGGCATGAATGGAGTATGATCTGGCCTCTGATGTCATCAATGTATGACGGGCATGAATGGAGTATGATCTGCCTCTGAGTCATCAATGTATGACGGCATGAATGGAGTATGATCTGGCCTCTGATGTCATCAAGGTATGACGGGCATGAATGGAGTATGATCTGGCCTCTGATGTCATCAATGTATGACGGGCATGAATGGAGTATGATCTGGCCTCTGATGTCATCAAGTATGACGGGCATGAATGGAGTATGATCTGGCCTCTGATGTCATCAATGTATGACGGGCATGAATGGAGTATGATCTGGCCTCTGATGTCATCAATGTATGACGGGCATGAATGGAGTATGATCTGGCCTCTGATGTCATCAATGTATGACGGGCATGAATGAGTATGATCTGGCCTCTGATGTCATCAATGTATGACGGGCATGAATGGAGTATGATCTGGCCTCTGATGTCATCAATGTATGACGGGCATGAATGGAGTATGATCTGGCCTCTGATGTCATCAATGTATGACGGCATGAATGGAGTATGATCTGGCCTCTGATGTCATCAATGTATGACGGGCATGAATGGAGTATGATCTGGCCTCTGAGTCATCAATGTATGACGGGCATGAATGGAGTATGATCTGGCCTCTGATGTCATCAATGTATGACGGGCATGAATGGAGTATGATCTGGCCTCTGATGTCATCAAGTATGACGGGCATGAATGAGTATGATCTGGCCTCTGATGTCATCAATGTATGACGGGCATGAATGGAGTATGATCTGGCCTCTGGATGTCATCAATGTATGACGGGCATGAATGGAGTATGATCTGGCCTCTGATGTCATCAATGTATGACGGGCATGAATGGAGTATGATCTGGCCTCTGATGTCATCAAGGTATGACGGGCATGAATGGAGTATGATCTGGCCTCTGATGTCATCAAGGTATGACGGGCATGAATGGAGTATGATCTGCCTCTGATGTCATCAAGGTATGACGGGCATGATGGAGTATGATCTGGCCTCTGATGTCATCAAGGTATGACGGGCATGAATGGAGTATGATCTGGCCTCTGATGTCATCAAGGTATGACGGGCATGAATGGAGTATGATCTGGCCTCTGATGTCATCAAGGTATGACGGGCATGAATGGAGTATGATCTGGCCTCTGATGTCATCAATGTATGACGGGCATGAATGGAGTATGATCTGCCTCTGATGTCATCAATGTATGACGGGCATGAATGGAGTATGATCTGGCCTCTGATGTCATCAAGGTATGACGGCATGAATGGAGTATGATCTGGCCTCTGATGTCATCAATGTATGACGGCATGAATGGAGTAGATCTGCCTCTGATGTCATCAAGGTATGACGGGCATGAATGGAGTATGATCTGGCCTCTGATGTCATCAATGTATGACGGCATGAATGGAGTATGATCTGCCTCTGATGTCATCAATGTATGACGGGCATGAATGAGTATGATCTGGCCTCTGATGTCATCAAGGTATGTCGGGCATGAATGGAGTATGATCTGGCCTCTGATGTCATCAAGGTATGACGGGCATGAATGGAGTATGATCTGGCCTCTGATGTCATCAAGGTATGACGGGTTTCATTCTGCCATTCTTTAAGTACAAGGCATGAATGGAGTATGATCTGGCCTCGAAAATGCGGACATGAAAACAAACTCACGTGTAACTTCCTCCCAACTGTGCCAGTTTCAGAAACACACAAGGAGTTAGATTAAAGCAGTGGCATGCTTTTGCAGCAATCATCAGTCATCAGCATATCAGTGTTTAGGTGTAAAGTTGCCTGACTTAGGTGGCAGTGGTATCAAGAGAAATAATAGGTGTGTATACTTGACCGCAAACAAACCCGAACGAACAAATGATATTACGTTTGCAGGGCGTTTTGATGGTGCGGTCTTTCACAGGTAAGACATACAACATGACAAAGAAGTGGCTTTATCAAGGAGCGTTCTGCGCATGAATAGGAAACGCTGTGCATTGTAAATACTCTGTTATTTGAATTTCAATAGTTACTCAGTCGGCTAGTTTGTAAGTCGGCGAATTTATTTAGACAGTTGGTAGGTTGTTTACGACTTTGTTTACTTTTTTGTTTTGGTCGTCAGGTGTCTTTTATTCTGTGTGCTTTCAGTCCCAGCCAGCCAGCTGCCCCTTGGCTTCATCCGTCTTCCTTTCTTTCATTCTTCTTTTCACTCTTTTCCTTCACGTTGTATGGCACCCAGCTGTTTGAACAGTGAGACAGACAATAGTTAAAAAGAAAAAACGAAAACGTCTGGCAGACTTCTAGGAAGAGAAGATAGCTCTTCCCATCCCCCCCCCCCCCAACACACACACTCCATTTGGAAATGAACAGCAAATGTAATCACGATTGTTTGTTCATGTTCCTAACATTCCACCTTTCCTACTTCCTCTTTCGGTCCCTTCCCCGCAAACCGTCTGCTGTTTGTCTCACCTTTTTCCCCCCACCTTTTGTTTGCTTTTTCTTTCCTTTTCTTTTTATAGCATCCGTTGCACGTCACCAGTGACTACAGACACAATGTAAGCAAAGCGTCACTGCTGGCGTCATCAAAGCGGCGTGTCTCTGTTCGGTGGGTCTTCCTTTGTGCTGAAGGGAAATGAGGTAATTGCCGCAGAGAAGCCATCCGCGGAGTCTGCGTCTCTGGGATGCAGCAGACAGACGATTTCATGGCCGGCACTTGGAGCTGTAGTGTGGAGGAAAGCCAGATTGGAACGTCAACATCTGGTTCCTTCCGCGCCTGTGATTTGAGGCTGGTTGGTCATGATCTGGAATGCATTGGGGTCTAGAGGAGGTTCTAACAGGAACTTACATTTAGGTTCCATGTCTGACTTCTCCCCCATCCGGATCATGTCTTTTTAATTCTGAACCATTGCCAACCTCCAAACAGCTTTTGATTTACACAGCCCTGGTTTGATATTGCAGTTGTAGCAACGTCTTGGTGAATATGAATACAACCAAAGAAACCTTTTTTTTGCACATACAGGTCAGTTGTACTGAGGACACAAACAAATGCATCACCAGTACCTCTCTAATCCGTCACACACACAAACAAACAGCGCGCGCACACACACACACACACACACACACACACACACACACACACACACACACACACACACACACACACACACAACACACACCTCTCTCCTCTCTCTCTCTCTCTCTCTCTCTCTCTCCCACACACACACACACACACACACACACACACACACACACACACACACACACACACACACACACACACACTTTTTTTTTACCCAGCTGACTTTACATGAGTTCTCATGACAGACAGACGAAAACGGGAAGAAAGTCGGTTACTACAAAAGTAGGCAGAATATGCTCGGCATGGGCATGGGCGAGGATGTAGGTGATTTTCTGGACAGCTGCTCCAGATACGAGCAGTTTAGACTGAAGTCAGTAGAACCGCTTCCTTAACCTATGCCAGACTAAAATGTAATAAACAATGCCCTGGGAAAAGACTTGAATCAATAGAACATCTTCCTTAACATATGCCAGACTAAAATGTGATAAACAATGCCCTAGGAAAAGACTTAATTCAATAGAACATCTTCCTTAACATATGCCAGACTAAAACGTAATAAATAATGCCTAGGAAAAGACTTGAATCAATAAAACATCTTCCTTAACATATGCCAGACTAAAACGTGGTAAAGAATGCCATAGGAACATGCCATGAGATGAAGATCCACAAATCAATATAGGAAAACATAATCATGGCCGCAACACTATACAAAGAAAATAATAACTGGCCTTTAAGAATCAGGGTTCAAAGAAGAACCCTGGCCTGTCTCTGTACAGTTATTAGCATGTTAGTTGTATATGGGAACCATTTAGGAATTCTCATAACAAAGTCTTGGTCAGAGTCGTACGCATTGTCCGCAGTTCAGGATAGTGAAGAACATGTCACAAAAGACAGGCAGGCATGAAGGCACAAAACAGGTTTAGTCATCGCTTTATGTATCGACAGATCTAATACATCTGTCCCCATACTTTTTTCTTCAACGCATTTGGCTTCGGAGCTTCACAGCAGAGCAGCGTATATGCATCCGCCTAGGTGCATTCCTACACCCATAAAAAAAACAAACGTTGAGATGAAAAACTAGTCGAGACTGAGAGTTGGGACAAGAACGCTACTGTTAGAACCAAGAAAGCGTAACCATCACCAGTCCTTTGAAGAGCCCAGAAAATTAGTTGCATCAGTTTCGCGGGCGCTGAAACGTTTCGAAAGGTATTTTAGGCACAGTGATAGCGGGAAACGATAACTTTATACTTGATGCCAAACATCACCGACCACCCCCCTCCCCTCCAACTTCTCTCTCTCTCTCTCTCTCTCTCTCTCCAGCATTTGCCATTAAATAGCTGACAGCCTTTGCATTCTGGAACATGTGTTTCATGTTTCCTTCGTGTAAGGGTAAAACATTGTGTGTGTGTGTGTGTGTGTGTGTGTGTGTGTGTGTGTGTGTGTGTGTGTGTGTGTGTGTGTGTGTGTATGTTGTGTGTGTGTGTGTGTGTGTGTGTGTGTTAGAGAAAGAGAGAGAGCGAGAGAGAGAGAGAGAGAGAGAGAGAGAGAGAGAGAGAGAGAGAGAGAGAGAGAGAATACGTGCGTTAATGAGTATCTTGAAACATATCCACCCCTCCTTCCTATTACGCACATGCAAGAACTTGAGATGGTTGTGGTGCGCACTTTGCCAGACTACACAACCAGGGCCACAGACACGGGCAAAATCGGCAAACGCTTGCAAAACTTTACTTTCCGGTGAAAGTTCATTATTTCTGGGTACAAACAAAGCCTGTGTTTTTCAAGGTCAGTTGTTTGAAAGTCTTTACGTTCCTAGATCACATGTGTCAAAGGCCAGCTGTTTCCTAGATCATATGTGTCAAAGGCCATTGTTTCCTAGATCATATGTGTCAATGGCCAGCTGTTTCCTAGATCATATGTGTCAACGGCCAGCTGTTTCCTAGATCATATGTGTCAAAGGCCATTGTTTCCTAGATCATATGTGTCAACGGCCAGCTGTTTCCTAGATCATATGCGTCAACGGTCAGCTGTTTCCTAGATCATATGTGTCAACGGCCAGCTGTTTCCTAGATCATATGTGTCAACGGCCAGCTGTTTCCTAGATCATATGTGTCAAAGGCCATTGTTTCCTAGATCATATGTGTCAACGGCCAGCTGTTTCCTAGATCATATGTATCAATGGCCAGTTGTTTCCTAGATCAGTTGTATCAACGACCAGTTGTTTCCTAGGTCAGTTGTATCAACGACCAGTAGTTTTCCTAGGTCAGTTGTATCAACGACCAGTTGTTTCCTAGATCAGTTGTATCAACGACCAGATGTTTCCTAGATCAGTTGTATCAACGGCCAGTTGTTTCCTAGATCAGTTGTATCAAGGGCCAGTTGTTTCCTAGGTCAGTTGTATCAACGGCCAGTTGTTTCCTAGATCAGTTGTATCAAGGGCCAGTTGTTTCCTAGGTCAGTTGTATCAACGGCAAGTTGTTTCCTAGGTCAGTTGTATCAACGGCCAGTTGCTTTCTAAGTTAGCTGTGTTAAAGGCCTTTAGTTTCCCAGGTCAGTTGTATGAAAGGTCACTTGCTTCCTAGGTCAGTTGAATCAAAGGCATGTAGGTTCCTAGTGCAGTTGTGCCAAAGACCAGTTGTTTCCTAGAAAACTTGTCAAAAACCAGTTGTTTCCTAGATAACGTGTCAAAGACCAGTTGTTTCCTAGATAACGTGTCAAAAACCAGTTGTTTCCTAGATAACGTGTCAAAGACCAGTTGTTTCCTAGATAGCGTGTCAAAGACCAGTTTCCTAGATAACGTGTCAAAAACCAGTTGTTTCCTAGAAAACGTGTCAAAAACCAGTTGTTTCCTAGATAACTTGTCAAAGACCAGTTGTTTCCTAGATAACGTGTCAAAAACCAGTTGTTTCCTGGATAACGTGTCAAAAACCAGTTGTTTCCTAGATAACGTGTCAAAAACCAGTTGTTTCCTAGATAACGTGTCAAAGACCAGTTGTTTCCTAGACAACGTGTCAAAGACCAGTTGTTTCCTAGATAACGTGTCAAAGACCAGTTGTTTCCTAGACAACGTGTCAAAGACCAGTTGTTTCCTAGATAACGTGTCACAGGCCTGTAGCTTCCCAGGTCAGTTAGGTCAAGGGCCTTTGTTTCGTCAGTCACTTGTGCTAAAGGCCTTTGTTTGCTAGGTCAGCTATGCCAAAGGTCTTTAGGTCCTAGGTCAGTTGTGTCTAAACCCTTTTTTTCCTGGGTCAGTTATGCCCATGGCCTGTGTTTCCTGGGTCAGTTGTGCCCATGGCCTTTGCTTCCTAGGTCAGTTGTGCCCATGGCCTTTGTTTCCTAGGTCAGTTGTGCCCATGGCCTTTGTTTCCTAGGTCAGTTGTGCCCATGGCCTTTGTTTCCTGGGTCAGTTGTGCCCATGGCCTTTGCTTCCTAGATCAGTTGTGCCCATGGCCTTTGTTTCCTGGTCAGTTGTGCCCATGGCCTTTGTTTCCTGGGTCAGTTGTGCCCATGGCCTTTGTTTCCTGGGTCAGTTGTGCCCATGGCCTTTGTTTCCTGGGTCAGTTGTGCCCATGGCCTTTGCTTCCTAGGTCAGTTGTGCCCATGGCCTTTGTTTCCTGGGTCAGTTGTGCCCACGGCCTTTGTTTCCTAGGTCAGTTGTGTCCACGGCCTTTGTTTGCTGGGTCAGTTGTGCCCACAGCCTTTGTTTCCTAGGTCATTTGTGCCCACGGCCTTTGTTTCCTGGGTCAATTATGCCACAGGCCTATTGTTCCTCAGATCAGCTGAGGTCTGTCGATTCTTAGGTGAATTCTGTTACTGTTTCACAGGTCAGTCGTGTCTGCACTGGGTTTTGCTACATTAATAATACCCTAGACCAACGTTTCCTAGATCAGTCGTGTGTGTGCGCGTGCGTCTGTGTGTGTGTGTGTGGTGTGTGTGTGTGTGTGTGTGTGTGTGTGTTGTGTGTGTGTGTGTGTGTGCGTGCGTGAGTGTGAGTGCGCATGTTCCTCTACGTGCGTGGGTAGCATACGAACTCGTATGCGCCTGTGTATGTGCGTAAGCATATATTCCCATGGCAACATTTGTGTACGGACACTCGCGTGCGTCGTGGCGTTACTCTAAATCAGTCAGCATTACACAGAAAACACAGTCAGTGCACCATATGCTGCGGGAGACATTGACACAGACACTGGTCTCTCACAAACAGCGGACCCTTGTCAACCCATAACTTGCGCCAGCGCTGTCTTCTTTACCACCGCCACCAGACCCTGAACGCCTTAACGACCAGCACAGGTCTGCGCTTTATTGAGGCAACTTCAAAGCGAGGCAGAGAAGCGGAAGCGGGAGTCAGGGGCCATAATGCATAAGCGTGAGCTGGGAGTACAGGACCCTGGGGGCGGGCGAGAAGTGGGGGACGGACGGGACTGCGATCTATGTCAGCCGGCGTATGTTCGGCCAACTTTGTGCTTCGGTCTCTGCGTGAGGGCAAAACTGACTTAGTGGGAGAGCACCGAGTTCACGCTCGGGGGTTGCAGGTTCGAATCCTTCTCCTCTTTCTGGCTGTTTTCAAGTTCTGTACTAACTGAGAGGCGTTACCTCATGTACCTTTTTCCTCTTCCTTGAGAATGGGTCATATCCAAGCAAGGTCTCTTGTAGCCCTGCTAAACTCGACAGTTGACATCCTTTAGCCCGCTCTGTTTATAGAACCTGAAGACATTAAGTCGTGTTGTTGTTCTTGTTTCTGTTGTTGTTCTTGTTTCTGTTGTTGTTCTTGTTTCTGTTGTTATTTCGTAACGTATGTGTCATCCTGCACGCGGTGTAAATGTGTTATGTTATGTAAGTCGAGATAACGTTAAGTGACAGCCTGATTGCTGATGAGGAGATATGTGCGCAGTCTGCATTATCTACATTTACTCAGTCTCATTTAATAATTATCTACTTTCATATATAACATTCACACATACGTACATACATACATGCATACATACATACATACATATATACATGCATACTTACATACATACATGCTTACATAAATGCATGCATGCATAATACAGAAGTACATGCACACATACATGCACAATGCATACATACATACATACATACATACATACATACATACATATGTACATACATATACATGAATACATACATACCTAAAAACATTCACGCACACTTACACAGATGTACGTATGCATGGAAACATACCTACTTACATACACATATCCATTCACGGCCCCCCCCCCCCCCCCCCCCCCGTTCCCCCCAATTCATCTTCAGCCATCAATCCACACGTCAGTCAGTCCACGCGCTTGTATACGAACAAGTGTGGCGCACGAACACAAACGTGTGCGGTTGAAGGACCGAGTGGTGCACTGACAGAGAATCACAACAAACGTTATCCGACAACGTTGTGCCCTGAACACCTGCCACTGTCGGCATTCTCTGCCCTGTCTGTGTCTGAGTGAAGAGAACAGAGTGGGTGGTGGGGAAGGGTGGTGGGATCGTCTTCTGCCGGCATTGGAAAAAACAACAACACAACACCGTGCACCTAGTACTTGGAAGGTGATAGTCGACGCTAAAACAGATATCACCTCTAAGTATTACAACGACAACAGCAACGACCATAACAAAGTGCATGTTCGTGACGTGATGAACACTGTTCTTCTGTGTTTACGAATGACTTCACAGACGCAAACAAACAGGCGCATGCACACTCACACACATCCGCCCTTTCACGCACATAGGCACACACACACATGGACACGCACACGTGCACATCTCGCATGCACACACTCGCACAGGCGTGCACGCTTGACAGCTTGTGCGCACGTTTGCATGTCTCCATAATTATTCCCATGCATACACGCGCGCGCGCACACACACACACACACACACACACACACACACACACACACACACACACACACACACACACACATTCGCTCACTCGCTCACACACACACACACTACGCGCGCACACACACACACACACACACACACACACACACACACACACACACACACACACACACACACACATGTGCACATGACATCACAGGCTGTTATGTCTTTTTTATCTAATTAAACAAATTGACGTTGTTCGAAGAAAGAACATCTCTCTCTCTCTCTCTCTCTCTCTCTCTCTCTCTCTCTCTCTCTCTCTCTCTCTCTCTCTCTCTCTCTCTCTCTCTCTCTCATCAAACGGTATGATCTTCCTGGTCCCCTTTCCACTCTCCACTGTCGCTGGCTTCCAGTTGAACAAAGAAGTCTTCACCACACACCTACACTGTCACACTGCTGTCCAACCCCTCAACAGCCAGCGCCCATCCTGTCTGTCTGGACGTCTTCAGTGTCAACAGCTCCGTCTGCTCAGGCCTGCTCCCCGTCCAGTCAAGTCTTCAGACTTTTTTTTAAATTTTCAGTGAACAAAGTGAAAGGGCCTACCTGTTAGCACGTTCTTTTTTTAATGTTCAGTGAACAAAGTGAAAGGGCCTACCTGTTAGCACGTTCTTTTTTTAATGTTCAGTGAACAAAGTGAAAGGGCCTACCTGTTAGCACGTTCTTTTTTTAATGTTCAGTGAACAAAGTGAAAGGGCCTACCTGTTAGCACGTTCTTTTTTAATTTTCAGTGAACAAAGTGAAAGGGCCTACCTGTTAGCACGTTGGTCTACCTGTTAGCACGCTGGCCTGCCTGTTAGCACGTTCTTTTGACTAAACCTCTGCGCCTGGTGAAGGGTGACGTCTTTTCTCCGTGGGTTGCAGGGTTAGGTTCTGTGTGTACTTTTCAAAACCGCTGTGTGTAGCACGCTACCTTTGCTGTGTGTAGCACGCTACTTTTGCTGTGTGTAGCACGCTACTTTTGCTGTGTGTAGCACGCTACTTTTGCTGTGTGTAGCACGCTACCTTTGCCGCGTGTAGCACGCTACCTTTGCCGTGTGTTCATGTTTGTGCACGCGCCTGTGACTGTGTCTGGCCATGGGAAGACGTGGGGAGGAGGGGGGGGGGGGAGGCTGACTGTGTCTAGCCATGGGAAGACGTGGGGAGGAGAGGGGAGGGTGACTGTGTCTGGCCATGGGAAGACGTGGGGAGGAGGGTGGGAGGGTGACTGTGTCTGGCCATGGGAAGATGTGGGGAGGAGGGGGGTGGGGGGACTGTGTCTGGCCATGGGAAGACGTGGGGAGGAGGGGGGTGGGGGGACTGTGTCTGGCCATGGGAAGACGTGGGGAGGAGGGGGGGTGGGGGGACTGTGTCTGGCCATGGGAAGACGTGGGGAGGAGGGGGGTGGGGGGGCTGTGTCTGGCCATGGGAAGACGTGGAGAGGAGGGTGGGAGGGGGTGAAATTTCAGCACTTGTGCCTCGTCGCTTTGAAACGTTCTCTGCTAGTGATTTCCACATTGTTGTTAACTCTCTTTGACACTTTGGTCTTTGTTTGACTACTTTGTTTCGTTTGTTTGTTTCCTTCTTTCCTTCTCTGTTTTTGTCATTTTCACTGTCACCCACTGCCTTTGTCTGCCGTCATGGCCCATTCTCCTTTCATTGTGTTTCTGTCATTGTCACTGTCACCCACTGCCTTTGTCTGCCGTCATGGCCCATTCTCCTTTCATTGTGTTTCTGTCATTGTCACTGTCACCCACTGCCTTTGTCTGCCGTCATGGCCCATTCTCCTTTCATTGTGTTTCTGTCATTGTCACTGTCACCCACTGCCTTTGTCTGCCGTCATGGC
>CM031611.1:6221978-6236978 GCA_018398815.1 Conus ventricosus | reverse complement strand
TGAAAGGAAAATACTGGAGAAAGTAACCAATACAAGCTGAGGCTGGAGAAGTAGCATGAAAGGAAAATACTGGAGAAAGTAACCAAATACAAGCTGAGGCTGGAGAAGTAGCATGAAAGGAAAATACTGGAGAAAGTAAACAACTACAAGCTGAGGCTGGAGAAGTAGCATGAAAGGAAAATACTGGAGAAAGTAAACAACTACAAGCTGAGGCTGGAGAAGTAGCATGAAAGGAAAATACTGGAGAAAGTAAACAAATGCAAGCTGAGGCTGGAGAAGTAGCATGAAAGGAAAATACTGGAGAAAGTAAACAACTACAAGCTGAGGCTGGAGAAGTAGCATGAAAGGAAAATACTGGAGAAAGTAAACAAATACAAGCTGAGGCTGGAGAAGGACAAGAAATGGAAAAGTGCAGGAGAAGGAAAGAAGTCTGAAGCAATCTCTTCAGCCTGCGTTCTATCCAAATACCCGTCAGTTCAACTTTGCAGAACTTAACTTACGGCTGGAATCTGCATCGACTCACGCGATACGGACCAGGACGTTTCAAAATACGCACATAAAAAACGCGCGCCCGCGCGCGCGCGCGCACGCACACACACACACACACACACACACCACACACACACACACACACACACACACACACACACACACACACACGCGCGCGCGCGCGTGCGCGCGCGCACACACACACACACACAAGCGCGCCCCACTTAACAATCTTCTACACTCATACAAACGTACTCACGCGCTCGCGCGCGCTCGCACACGCACACACACACACACCACACACACACACACACACACACACCACACATAGAAGAGAGAGAGAGAGAGAGAGAGAGAGAGAGAGAGGGGAGAGACAATGACAATGACAAAGAATGACAAAGAATTTATTGGCAATAGCTCTTTCGGCTCTAGTGCCAAGGAAGCGCAATCATAAATCAAAATGCAAAATTACATCTGGCGACAACCGAACATAAATGCAAAACCAAACAGCTTTGTAAAAAACATCCATTAGTACTGGGTCATAATCTTCGACCAACCGAGAGAGAGAAGAGAGAGAGAGAGAGAGAGAGAGAGAGAGAGAGAGAGAGAGATTGCAGGGTTGTTTTCAACGCTAGCCAGCTAGCTAGACAGCCACCCCACCCCCTCCCACATTCAATCACACTCACATTTACATCAAAGGTTTTAATCTGATTCGCCACATTGAAGTGTGTGTGAGTGTGTGTGTATGTTTCTTTGTTTGGTTTTTTTTTCAGTCTCACATCAACTAAAATACAGCCTGTAAAATACGAGGAAAAGAGCTTGTGGAATTCACACGCAAGGAGAGAACTCCGAGAAGAGCGTGCAAATTGACTTTACTTTGGTCAATGTGATTTACAGATGTGATACTGCGTCTTCATGGTATGGGAGAATGTAGACGCATGCATATTCGTACTCTCTCTCTCTCTCTCTCTCTCTCTCTCTCTCTCTCTCTCTCTGTACATATACATACATACGTGTGTGTGTGTGTTGTGGGTGTGTGTGTGTGTGGGGTGTGTGTGTGTGTGTGGTGTGTGGTGTTTTGTGATGCGCGCGCGTGCGTGTTTGAGTGGTGTGTGTGTGTGTGTGTGTTCATGTGTGCATTCGTGTGTGTTGAGGGGGAGGGGGGGGGGGGGGGTGGGGACGGAGAAAAAGAGGCGGCCAAGACCAGTCTGTGCATCCGTGGATTTCTCCCCTCTCTTCAGTCTTACGTATTTCCTTCAACAAAAAAGAGAAAACTTGAGTGCTTTTTTGGGTTTGCTCTGTCTGCCTTTCTGTCTGTCTTTTTCTCTCTCTCTCTCTCTCTCTCTATCTCTCTCTTTTCTCTCCTCTCTCTCTCTCTCTCTCTCTCTCTCTCTCTCTCTCTGCCCCCCCCCCCTCCACCACTCTCTCTCTCTCTCTTTCTCCCTCTCTCTCTGCCCCCCTCCCCTCCATACACTCTCTTTCTCTTTCTCTCTCTCTCTCTCTCTCTCTCTTCTCTCTCTCTCTCTCTCTTAAACCTCGTTATTCAGCCGCCGCCTGCCCCCCTCCTGCCCATCCCTGTGAACCACATCCAGTTCAGTACTGCTTGCTCTCAATTAATGTACAAAAGATATACCAAGCGCCTCTTATACTGACCAAATCATTTATCGCTAAGACGCAGTGGCAGCGGGGAATGAGCGTTCCCTTCAAGGATCAAGACCACGCCCTGACCATCCACCAACTGCCGTGGGGAGTGAAGCCCACAGCCCTGACCATCCACCAAGTCCCCATGGGGAGTGAAAGACCACAGCCCCGACCATCCCCAAAGTCCCCGTGGGGAGTGAAAACCACAGCCCTGGACCATCCACCAAGTGCCCATGGGGAGTGAAGACCACAGCCCTGACCATCCACCAAGTGCCCGGGGGGAGTGTAAAGACCACACCCCTGACCATCCAACAAGGGCCGTGGGGAGGTGAAGATACAGCCTGACCATTCACCAAGTGGCCGTGGGGGAGTGAAGACCACAGCCCTGCCCATCCACCAAGTGGCCGTGGGGAGGAAAGCCCACAGCCCTGACCATCCACCAAGTGCCCGTGGGGAGTGAAGACCACAGCCCTGACCATTCACCAAGTGCCCATGGGGAGTGAAGACCACAGCCCTGACCATCCACCAAGGCGGGGGAGTGACGACCACAGCCCTGACCATCCCCCAAAGTGCCCGGGGGGAGTGAAGACCAAGCGTGACCATCCACCAAGTGCCCGTGGGGAGTGAAGACCACAGCCGTGACCATCCACCAAATGCCGGGGGCTCCTTCGGTACAAAATAGGTTACTGCCGTCTGGCAGTTTTCTGCTAATAGCTGTCTGTGTTCTGGGATTTTTCACAAAGCGTTTAAGACATGTCCACATGTTTTAAATTTAGTTTGGAAATTAGGTGGTAAAGATTGTGCACATGAATTAAATCGTTCTCACGAACAAACCTTTTCTTACGAATGAAAAATTCTACTTATGATCACTAGCTATCTTAAGGACTGCACCTCAGAACGTCTCCACAAACGGGCCTGGTTGCTGTTTCTTTCTTCTCTTTCCTCCTTCTCCCCTCCCCCCTTTCCTCCTCCCCCTCTTCCTCCCCCTCCTCCTCCTCCTTCATCTCCTCTCTTCATCGTTCCGAGGCCGGAACACTGAGCTTTGTCATTTGTGCGTTTTTGTGACTTATTATTTCCTACCTTTAAGTTAGCAGCATTCGGGCTTCGGGGGGTGCATCTAACGTAACACCAGGGGGACTTTCGTTTTCTTCCTTCATGTGGTGATGCCATAGATACCACCGACACACTACGACCTTCTCACTGCACAGGACAGGACAGAAGTTACCGTGTGTGCGTTTGTATTCTCGCCGGCAGAAGTTCAGTCGTAGAACCCCGGCTCAGAGTCTTCACCGAAGGACTTGGAGGGGGGTTGGAGGTCTGCACGGATGTTCACTCCAAAGACCAAAACTCTTGTCCAGTTTGGCTACCTCGGGTGGGGGACTGAACTCAGTATTCCTGGCCTAAGAGAGAAGCGTCTTCTCCACGCGGCCACGGAAGCCCGCTACTGTGCATGAAATATGAAAGATCACCCAGAGACTGTCGGTCAGGAATTTGTTGATCCATGTGTCGGGGACGAGATTATCTCTCTTTATCCTCAAGATGTCTTCTCCGGAATCAGTTCCAACTAGCACATCATACAGAAGAGGAAGAAGCAGAAAAAGAAGAAGAATTTTCGGCGTGAGTTCTGGATAGAAACTTCACTCGTGTTACGATGATACACAGGTGTTTGTTTTTGAGGCATTGGGGGGAGGATCTGAGTGTCCCGAGTTTTGATATGGTCGTTGTTCTTCTTGATCACTCAGTCCACGAAGTGTGGAATTTGCGTTAAGGGGGTGGAGAAAACTTTTGTCTTGTGTTGGATTTTATGAACTGTAGATCACTCCAGGGCTCGGTTTTTCCCCCCCCCCCCTCCCCTCTCTCTCTCTCTCTCTCTCTCTTCCTCTCTCTCTCTCTCTCTTCTCTTTTCCATAAGTTTAGCCCTTAACCGTTTCCACTGCAAAACCATTGATCTCTGTCTTTTTCTTTCTGTTGCTGTCTGCTGTGTGCGTCTGTAGGCCCGTCTGTCTGTCTGTCCGTCTCTCTGTCCTCTCTCTCTCTCTCTCACTTTCTGATCCTTTCTCCTCGCGCTCGCTCGTTCACGTCAAGCACGAGGTCAGGGGGCACTGACCCCCCCCCCCCCCCCCCCCTTCGTTAAGCAAGGTCATCACGCGCCTTGACCTACGTGCCGAGGCAAGGTGAATCGACTTCAAAGCAAAAGGTCAGCGCCGCCGCTCATCATTCCCCCCCCCCCCCATCCTCCTCCCCCCCCCCCCCCCCCCCCCCCCCCCCCCTGCTTCAGCAATTAACATGTGCATGTCATTAGACCACGTGCCCCCTTTCCCGGGACGTTCCGATTCGTTACGTGAAAAGGGTGAGGGAGGGGACGGAGGGGAAGACGGCAGGGGAGGGGCGGAGGGGGGGGGGGAATTGAGGAGAAGGGGGTAGTGGTGTGGGTGGGGGAGTGAGGTATTTCAGGGTCTTCATTCACGCTCGCCAATTCACAGACTGGATCCCATTTTCATTGGTGTGATTCTCACACTGTGTGTGTGTGGATGCCATGGAACCGATTTCATTGGTGTGATTCTCACACTGTGTGTATGTGGATGCCAGGCCAATTAAGCTCTGGGCTTTGTCTTTGCAGGGGGGGGGTTCTTTGCAAACGTTGGCTGACCACGGTGCTCTGTCTGTCTGTCTATCTGTCTATCTTTCTCTCTCTCTCTCTCTCTCTCTCTCTCTCTCTCTCTCTCTCTCCTCTCTCTCTCTCTCTGTCCGACCGTCTGTCTGTCTGTCTTTCTCTCTCTCTCTCTCTCTCTCTCTCTCTCTCTCTCTCTCTCTCTCTCTCTCTCTTTTCTCTGTCCGACCGTCTGTCTGCTGTCTGTCTGTCTGTCTTTTGGGCTCTCTCTCTCTCTTTCTCTCTTTCTCTCTCTCTCTCTCTCTCTCTCTCTCTCTCTCTCTCTCTCTCTCTCTCTCACACCCCACACACACGCACACGCGCGCACAAAACACACACACCCCACACACACACACACCCCGAGACAGAAAGGCAGAGGAACATTCGTCACACAGTATGATATAAACTGGAGATCGAATGGATTCCAGGACTCTTCCTTGCCGCATCTCCTGTTACCGTTAAAGCAGTTCAACTCCACCATCGCCTCTGCTTTTCTTGGTGTTTCAATTGCCCTTTCCGCTGAGACCCTTATTGTTCGTTGGAAGATGCCCTCTTCCTGTTACTAGTCCGCAGCTGCTACTTCTCTTTGAGGTTCAGTACTTGCATGAGATTTTGTTGAAGGACTGCAAATTAGTAGCACAACGAAGGGTGAGCACGTCACTGAGCACACCTTCAGCTATTGCTTGTTGCGCTTCAGTTCAGTATTTAGAATGAGAGGGGGTTAGTTACCGCCAAGGACACAGACAGAGTACAGGACAAGACACAATGCATTTCGACTCTTAGTCTTCTTCAGGCGAAAACAACAATTACTATCGCTGACGTTGTATCTTTGGTTGCTGCTGCTACTGCTACTACTACCACTATTGCTACTGTTATACTACTACTGCGACTACTACCACTATGCTACTGCTACTAGTTTTACTGCTGCTGCTGCAGATGCTTCTACTTCGACTGCACAACGACTACTAATACCACATTACTACTACCAGTACTATACTACTACAGATGCTGCTTTTATTTCCGCTGGGGCTGCTGCTGTCGCAAAACTACTCTCCCAGTACTACTGTTAAAAGCACCCCACCACCCCCCACCATCACCACCGTACTCACCCCGTATTTACAGCTTTTGCTGTACCGCACTGTTTCTCGGGCTGCCACTGCTCCAACTGTTTGCTGAAAAAGTTTCTAACACGACAAACGATACATCAAATACTTTATACTTCCACTACTACTGTACTAATGATATGGGGGTTTACTGCAACTCCCAAAACAACTATTTTTGGTCGCGCTTCTGTGTCCCTACAAACTTTTTTTAAAAATACCGCTCCTACGGCTATTCCCTACCACTACTGCTATTTCCCGCTTTTTGCTGCTGCAAAAGTCTGGGCCCCTTTGTGTCCCCCCCTTTTGGGGAAAACTTTACCGCTCTTTTTTCCTTTTTTCCCTTTCATTTTTTGGCATGCTGGTCTTCTTTTTGGGCCTGTGTCCCTTCTCCTCATTGTTGGCACTGCTGGCCTGTGCTCTTTGTCCTTTGTCCCTCCTCATTGTTGGCACTGCTGACCTGTGCTCTTTGTCCTGTGTCCCTTCTCCTCATTGTTGGCACTGCTGGCCTGTGCTCTTTGTCCTGTGTCCTTCTCATTGTTGGCACTGCTGACCTGTGCTCTTTGTCCTGTGTCCCTTCTCATTGTTGGCACTGCTGACCTGTGCTCTTTGTCCTGTGTCCCTTCTCATTGTTGGCACTGCTGACCTGTGCTCTTTGTCCTGTGTCCCTTCTCATTGTTGGCACTGCTGGCCTGTGCTCTTTGTCCTGTGTCCCTTCTCCTCATTGTTGGCACTGCTGACCTGTGCTCTTTGTCCTGTGTCCCTTCTCATTGTTGGCACTGCTGGTCTACTCTTTGTCCTGTGTCCCTTCTTCTCATTGTTGGCACTGCTGACCTGTGCTCTTTGTCCTGTGTCCCTTCTCCTCATTGTTGGCACTGCTTGCCTGTGCTCTTTGTCCTGTGTCCCTTCTCCTCATTGTTGGCACTGCTGACCTGTGCTCTTTGTCCTGTGTCCCTTCTCCTCATTGTTGGCACTGCTGGCCTGTGCTCTTTGTCCTGTGTCCCTTCTCATTGTTGGCACTGCTGGCCTGTGCTCTTTGTCCTGTGTCCCTTCTCATTGTTGGCACTGCTTGCCTGTGCTCTTTGTCCTGTGTCCCTTCTCCTCATTGTTGGCACTGCTGACCTGTACTCTTTGTCCTGTGTCCCTTCTCCTCATTGTTGGCACTGCTGACCTGTACTCTTTGTCCTGTGTCCCTTCTCCTCATTGTTGGCACTGTTGACCTGTAATCTTTGTCCTGTGTCCTTTCTCATTGTTGGCACTGCTGGCCTGTGCTCTTTGTCCTGTGTCCCTTCTCCTCATTGTTGGCACTGCTGACCTGTACTCTTTGTCCTGTGTCCCTTCTCCTCATTGTTGGCACTGCTGACCTGTACTCTTTGTCCTGTGTCCCTTCTCCTCATTGTTTGCACTGTTGACCTGTACTCTTTGTCCTGTGTCCCTTCTCATTGTTGGCACTGCTGACCTGTAATCTTTGTCCTGTGTCCCTTCTCATTGTTGGCACTGCTGACCTGTGCTCTTTGTCCTGTGTCCTTCTCATTGTTGGCACTGCTGACCTGTGCTCTTTGTCCTGTGTCCCTTCTCATTGTTGGCACTGCTGTCCTGTGCTCTTTGTCCTGTGTCCCTTCTCCTCATTGTTGGCACTGCTGACCTGTACTCTTTGTCCTGTGTCCCTTCTCCTCATTATTGGCACTGCTGACCTGTACTCTTTGTCCTGTGTCCTTCTCATTGTTAGCACTGCTGACCTGTGCTCTTTGTCCTGTGTCCCTTCTCATTGTTGGCACTGCTGACCTGTACTCTTTGTCCTGTGTCCCTTCTCATTGTTGGCACTGCTGGCCTGTGCTCTTTGTCCTGTGTCCCTTCTCATTGTTGGCACTGCTGGTCTGTGCTCTTTGGCCTGTGTATCTTCTCCTCATTGTTGGCACTGCTGGGCAGTGCTCTTTGTCCTGTGTCCCTTCTCATTGTTGGCACTGCTGGTCTGTGCTCTTTGGCCTGTGTATCTTCTCCTCATTGTTGGCACTGCTTGCCTGTGCTCTTTGTCCTGTGTCACTTCTCATTGTTGGCAATGCTGACCTGTGCTCTTTGTCCTGTGTCCCTTTCCTCATTGTTGGCACTGCTGGTCTACTCTTTGTCCTGTGTCCCTTCTCCTCATTGTTGGCACTGCTGGCCTGTGCTCTTTGTCCTGTGTCCCTTCTCCTCATTGTTGGCACTGCTGGTCTGTGCTCTTTGTCCTGTGTCCCTTCTCATTGTTGGCACTGCTGGCCTGTGCTCTTTGTCCTGTGTCCCTTCTCATTGTTGGCACTGCTGGCCTGTGCTCTTTGTCCTGTGTCCCTTCTCATTGTTGGCACTGCTGGCCTGTGCTCTTTGTCCTGTGTCCCTTCTCCTCATTGTTGGCACTGCTGGCCTGTGCTCTTTGTCCTGTGTCCCTTCTCCTCATTGTTGGCACTGCTGACCTGTACTCTTTGTCCTGTGTCCCTTCTCTTCATTGTTGGCACTGCTGACCTGTACTCTTTGTCCTGTGTCCCTTCTCCTCATTGTTGGCACTTCTGACCTGTGCTCTTTGTCCTGTGTCCCTTCTCATTGTTGGCAATGCTGACCTGTACTCTTTGTCCTGTGTCCCTTCTCATTGTTGGCACTGCTGACCTGTGCTCTTTGTCCTGTGTCCCTTCTGCTCATTGTTGGCACTGCTGGCCTGTGCTCTTTGTCCTGTGTCCCTTCTCATTGTTGGCACTGCTGACCTGTGCTCTTTGTCTGTGTCCCTTCTCATTGTTGGCACTGCTGACCTGTGCTCTTTGTCCTGTGTCCCTTCTCATTGTTGGCACTGCTGACCTGTGCTCTTTGTCCTGTGTCCCTTCTCATTGTTGGCACTGCCGGCCTGTGCTCTTTGTCCTGTGTCCCTTCTCCTCATTGTTGGCACTGCTGGCCTGTGCTCTTTGTCCTGTGTCCCTTCTCCTCATTGTTGGCACTGCTGGCCTGTGCTCTTTGTCCTGTGTCCCTTCTCATTGTTGGCACTGCTGGCCTGTGCTCTTGTCCTGTGTCCCTTCTCATTGTTGGCACTGCTGGCCTGTACCTTTGTCCTGTGTCCCTTCTCATTGTTGGCACTGCTGACCTGTACTCTTTGTCCTGTGTCCCTTCTCATTGTTGGCACTGCTGGCCTGTGCTCTTTGTCCTGTGTCCGTTCTCATTGTTGGCACTGCTGGCTTGTGCTCTTTGTCCCGTGTCCCTTCTCCTCATTGTTGGCACTGCTGACCTGTACTCTTTGTCCTGTGTCCCTTCTCCTCATTGTTGGCACTGCTGACCTGTACTCTTTGTCCTGTGTCCCTTCTCATTGTTGGCACTGCTGGCCTGTACTCTTTGTCCTGTGTCCCTTCTCATTGTTGGCACTGCTGACCTGTGCTCTTTGTCCTGTGTCCCTTCTCATTGTTGGCACTGCTGACCTGTACTCTTTGTCCTGTGTCCCTTCTCATTGTTGGCACTGCTGACCTGTACTCTTTGTCCTGTGTCCCTTCTCATTGTTGGCACTGCCGGCCTGTGCTCTTTGTCCTGTGTCCCTTCTCCTCATTGTTGGCACTGCTGGCCTGTGCTCTTTGTCCTGTGTCCCTTCTCCTCATTGTTGGCACTGCTAACCTGTGCTCTTTGTCCTGTGTCCCTTCTCATTGTTGGCACTGCTGGCCTGTACTCTTTGTCCTGTGTCCCTTCTCATTGTTGGCACTGCTGACTGTGCTCTTTGTCCTGTGTCCCTTCTCATTGTTGGCACTGCTGGCCTGTGCTCTTTGTCCTGTGTCCCTTCTCATTGTTGGCACTGCTGACCTGTACTCTTTGTCCTGTGTCCCTTCTCATTGTTGGCACTGCTGGCCTGTACTCTTTGTCATGTGTCCCTTCTCATTGTTGGCACTGCTGACCTGTGCTCTTTGTCCTGTGTCCCTTCTCCTCATTGTTGGCACTGCTGGCCTGTGCTCTTTGTCCTGTGTCCCTTCTCCTCATTGTTGGCACTGTGGTCTGTGCTCGTTGTCCTGTGTCCCTTCTCCTCATTGTTGGCACTGCTTGCCTGTGCTCTTTGTCCTGTGTCCCTTCTCCTCATTGTTGGCACTGTTGACCTGTGCTCTTTGTCCTGTGTCCCTTCTCCTCATTGTTGGCACTCCTGACCTGTACTCTTTGTCCTGTGTCCCTTCTCCTCATTGTTGGCACTGCTGGTCTGTGCTCGTTGTCCTGTGTCCCGTCTCCTCATTGTTGGCACTGCTGGTCTGTGCTCTTTGTCCTGTGTCCTTCTCCTCATTGTTGGCACTGCTGGCCTGTGCTCTTTGTCCTGTGTCCCTTCTCCTCATTGTTGGCACTGCTGGTCTGTGCTCGTTGTCCTGTGCCCTTCTCCTCATTGTTGGCACTGCTGGCCTGTGCTCTTTGTCCTGTGTCCCTTCTCCTCATTGTTGGCACTGCTGGCCTGTGCTCTTTGTCCTGTGTCCCTTCTCATTGTTGGCACTGCGGGCGTGTGCTCTTTGGCCTGTGTATCTTCTCATTGTTGGCACTGCTGGCCTGTGCTCTTTGGCCTGTGTATCTTCTCATTGTTGGCACTGCTTGCCTGTGCTCTTTGTCCTGTGTCCCTTCTCCTCATTGTTGGCACTGCTTGCCTGTGCTCTTTGTCCTGTGTCCCTTCTCCTCATTGTTGGCACTGCTGACCTGTGCTCTTTGTCCTGTGTCCCTTCTCCTCATTGTTGGCACTGCTTGCCTGTGCTCTTTGTCCTGTGTCCCTTCTCATTGTTGGCACTGCTGGCCTGTGCTCTTTGTCCTGTGTCCCTTCTCCTCATTGTTGGCACTGCTTGCCTGTGCTCTTTGTCCTGTGTCCCTTCTCATTGTTGGCACTGCTGACCTGTGCTCTTTGTCCTGTGTCCCTTCTCCTCATTGTTGGCACTGCTGGCCTGTGCTCTTTGTCCTGTGTCCCTTCTCCTCATTGTTGGCACTGCTGACCTGTGCTCTTTGTCCTGTGTCCCTTCTCATTGTTGGCACTGCGGGCCTGTGCTCTTTGGCCTGTGTATCTTCTCATTGTTGGCACTGCTGACCTGTCCTCTTTGTCCTGTGTATCTTCTCATTGTTGGCACTGCCGGCCTGTACCTGCCGTGCGGAAGCTGAAGATCGACCACACGTTGACGTTCCGCCCCAGTGTCACCGGGCCAAAGGTCAGGTGACCGAGTGCACACGGGGGCAGTTGCGGCCAGGAGTGTGTGTGGTACGAACGTGGGTCCGAATGAACCACCTGTCTCAAGGTGTCAATGACTCTGCCTGTGTGTGGGGGGTAATCGCGCGGCCCGCTGTTGTTTGACACTGTGTCTCAACCGGTAAGTTGTCGTGGGAGAGCGCTCGCGCTGGAGTTAGCGATGTGGGGATTGAGGTGGAGGGTCAGTGTAAGCGGAATGACTTAGATAGCGTGACCGTGACCAGAGCGCTCATCCCTGCTTCCGCTGTCCAGGCCCTCTTGCTGCCTTTACTGTGAAGAAGACAGACACGGTCAGAGGACACGAACGCAAGGAGATATTTGTTGGATTGGTTCTTAACTCTCGTGGAACGATTCCCTTTCATTCAAACGTTCATTCCAACCCCCGACCTCCACGTTGCTGTTGCACCCCTCCCCTCACCAGCTCTCTTCCACTGCCTGTCACGGTTTAAAATTGGTCTTCGGGGAAATTTCCAGATTTGAGGGTTTTTCTTTTTTTTTCATGGTTTTACAAAACTTTTATCATGTTAAGCGGGTAGACATTATCGGAGGTGCGTGCACACACACACACACACACACACACACACACACACACACACACACCACACACACACACACACACTCACACTCGCACGAAATACATGTGTAAATATGACGTTGGGGGTGAGGATAGGTGCCAGAGGAACGCTGCATCATGTGGCGGAGAGAATTCTGTCAGTGACTACACTGACTGTGGAGCCACATCTTCTCTTGTGCTCCCTTCTGCTGTCGGGAAGCGGAGAGAATTCTGTCAGTGACTACACTGACTGTGGAGCCACATCTTCTCTTGTGCTCCCTTCTGCTGTCGGGAAGCGGAGAGAATTCTGTCAGTGACTACACTGACTGTGGAGCCACATCTTCTCTTGTGCTCCCTTCTGCTGTCGGGAAGCGGAGAGAATTCTGTCAGTGACTACACTGACTGTGGAGCCACATCTTCTCTTGTGCTCCCTTCTGCTGTCGGGAAGCGGAGAGAATTCTGTCAGTGACTACACTGACTGTGGAGCCACATCTTCTCTTGTGCTCCCTTCTGCTGTCGGGAAGCGGAGAGAATTCTGTCAGTGACTACACTGACTGTGGAGCCACATCTTCTCTTGTGCTCCCTTCTGCTGTCGGGAAGCGGAGAAAATTCTGTCAGTGACTACACTGACTGTGGAGCCACATCTTCTCTTGTGCTCCCTTCTGCTGTCGGGAAGCGGAGAGAATTCTGTCAGTGACTACACTGACTGTGGAGCCACATCTTCTCTTGTGCTCCTTTCTGCTGTCGGGAAGCGGAAAGAATTCTGTCAGTGACTACACTGACTGTGGAGCCACATCTTCTCTTGTGCTCCTTTCTGCTGTCGGGAAGCGGAGAGAATTCTGTCAGTGACTACACTGACTGTGGAGCCACATCTTCTCTTGTGCTCCCTTCTGCTGTCGGGAAGCGGAGAGAATTCTGTCAGTGACTACACTGACTGTGGAGCCACATCTTCTCTTGTGCTCCTTTCTGGTGTCGGGAAGCGGAGAGAATTCTGTCAGTGACTACACTGACTGTGGAGCCACATCTTCTCTTGTGCCCCCTTCTGCTGTCGGGAAGCGGAGAGAATTCTGTCAGTGACTACACTGATGTGGAGCCACATCTTCTCTTGTGCTCCTTTCTGCTGTCGGGAAGCGGAGAGAATTCTGTCAGTGACTACACTGACTGTGGAGCCACATCTTCTCTTGTGCTCCCTTCTGCTGTCGGGAAGCGGAGAGAATTCTGTCAGTGACTACACTGACTGTGGAGCCACATCTTCTCTTGTGCTCCCTTCTGCTGTCGGGAAGCGGAGAGAATTCTGTCAGTGACTACACTGACTGTGGAGCCACATCTTCTCTTGTGCTCCCTTCTGCTGTCGGGAAGCGGAGAGAAATTCTGTCAGTGACTACACTGACTGTGGAGCCACATCTTCTCTTGTGCTCCCTTCTGCTGTCGGGAAGCGGAGAGAATTCTGTCAGTGACTACACTGACTGTGGAGCCACATCTTCTCTTGTGCTCCCTTCTGCTGTCGGGAAGCGGAGAGAATTCTGTCAGTGACTACACTGACTGTGGAGCCACATCTTCTCTTGTGCTCCCTTCTGCTGTCGGGAAGCGGAGAGAATTCTGTCAGTGACTACACTGACTGTGGAGCCACATCTTCTCTTGTGCTCCTTTCTGCTGTCGGGAAGCGGAGAGAATTCTGTCAGTGACTACACTGACTGTGGAGCCACATCTTTCTCTTGTGCTCCCTTCTGCTGTCGGGAAGCGGAGAGAATTCTGTCAGTGACTACACTGACTGTGGAGCCACATCTTCTCTTGTGCTCCCTTCTGCTGTCGGGAAGCGGAGAGAATTCTGTCAGTGACTACACTGACTGTGGAGCCACATCTTCTCTTGTGACTACACATCTTCTCTTGTGCTCCTTTCTGCTGTCGGGAAGCGGAGAGAAATTCTGTCAGTGACTACACTGACTGTGGAGCCACATCTTCTCTTGTGCTCCCTTCTGCTGTCGGGAAGCGGAGAGAATTCTGTCAGTGACTACACTGACTGTGGAGCCACATCTTCTCTTGTGCTCCTTTCTGCTGTCGGGAAGCGGAGAGAATTCTGTCAGTGACTACACTGACTGTGGAGCCACATCTTCTCTTGTGCTCCCTTCTGCTGTCGGGAAGCGGAGAGAATTCTGTCAGTGACTACACTGACTGTGGAGCCACATCTTCTCTTGTGCTCCTTTCTGCTGTCGGGAAGCGGACTCTGCGAGAGTGCGAGAAGAGGAGAAAGGACAGTGGGATAATAATAATAATAATAATAATAATAATAATGAATACTTATATAGCGCCTATTCTCGGCTAGAGACCAAGCTCTAAGCGCTTTACAATCCACACTCGTTTACACAACGGGCTGCCTACCTGGGTAGTGCTACTGAAGAGCTGCCAGCCGGCGCTTCATTCAGTCGTTTTCCGTGTCATCTAGTCAGTATTGTTCAATATCGATCACTCATTTTTCTTACTTCCTTCATTCTTTCCGTTCCTCACGCAGGGTGCATGCTATGTGTAACGTGTCATCCATACCAACGGCCAAACTGGCCTTCTCTTCCGAAAGTTGGTGATGGGATTTTACGTGTGTGCAAGATGTTATGCGTGCGTTCACACACGGAACCTCGGTTTATAGTCTCATTCGAAGGACTGTATGGGAAATGGAGTCAGAACAAATGTTAACTCGAGGGAAAAATCCCCCTGTACCGAAACGCCCCGGCGGAGGTTCGAACCCGCAACCCCAGGATCACCAAGATTACGAATCCGGCGCTCTACCAACTGAGCTATTCCGGCTCCGTGGGATACCAGTGCCAAGTTAGTTTTGATTACCAAGTGTCATCTCTGCTATTCTGAACCCCGTCCCAGCGTTGACAATGTATTATGACGTAAGAGGCACACAGAGATTGAATGCTGGTCAGAAACGGAGCTTGCCGGGCCGTCGAATGGCCCGTTGTCCTCGTTTTCATTTCTGAACTGGTAACGATCTTTTCCCCGTTACCAGAACCCCTTGAGAACTTAATCAGGACACAGTCTTTCGGATGAGATCACGGAGCGAATATTTCATAAATCGTGTACTTACTGTGTGTTTTCTCTTTATATTTTTGAGGTCCGGAGGTCAACTTATTCCTTTTTTTACCTACCATGTCATGCACTTGGTTCGTGTCAAGGGGAGAGGCAAGGGTGGTGGGATGGGGGGGGGGGGGGGGGGGGGGGGGGTCGTGAAAGAGTCGGAACGTCCCTGGCAGATTTGTGTAGAGAGGTTCATTAAGTGCTGGACAATGACAAGAGGTTCATTAAGTGTGGACAGTGACACGAGGTTCATAAAGTGCTGGACAATGACAAGAGGTTCATTAAGTGC
>CM031611.1:6211978-6214478 GCA_018398815.1 Conus ventricosus | reverse complement strand
TTTTTTTTTACCTTTTCTTTTCTCTTTTTTTCCCCCTTTTTTATAATCAGAACATGGAAAGTTTCAAATGTAGATTTACATCGCTAGAAAGTTTTTAATATTGCGCGAAAATTAATTATTTCGTATATAGTCATTGGCTTCGACAGTAATTTCAGTGTTCATGTTCGGAATGGAATAGTCGTTTTACATTTGCTGAAGCGACCCTGACTCCGCCGTTTGAACCAGATAAGCTTCACAGATCCGCACCAAAATGTAACGGATTCGTCCTTGGATAACAGCCCACCCGTTCACTACGCTGGGTGAAAATCAATGCTGAACTGTTGTGTCACCAAATTACGATGAAAACTTTTGCTGAATGGACCTGTCATCACCGTTCGATCCGGGTCCTCACAGCAGATCCGCAGCAAAAGTAAAGTGGATTTGTGTATGGGCCATAAATCCACGTTTGCACCAACTGTGGTTGAAATCGGTGTAGCTGTCTGTGTCGTTTACCCTGAAACCAACCGCGCAAGTGGCGGAAATAGAAATGTAAGAACAGAACGATTTCAATACAAAGCAGTGACGGTACAATCCTAAAATCAACACGAGATGATCACAATACAGTTATGAAATTAGACAAACTGAATACTATTTCCAATCGCCACTTAGCATTTCAGAAAAAAAAAAGAAAAAGAAACACCCGAAGGTGCTGGGGAGGACCCAGAGAAGCACTGTCTTCACCTGCCTTTAGAGCAGCCCTGTACCACCCTTGGAGGCCTGCGCTGTGTTGACGATGGGTACAGGCACGCGCAGGACACTCCATTAAGATATCAAGGGACATAACTGCTCCTGAACAGAGGTAAATCAGACTGCAGGATGCAACTCATAACAGCCTTTAAATAGCATCCCCCATGGGTGTACCAGCCCGTATTTCATGACTGCAGAGCCCACCGGCGAGAAACACCACCTCCAGCTGCGAGCCACCCCACAGACCCAACCACCCATGCCCACGGACAGATGAAGAGAGTGCCCCTCCAGACACAGCCAAGCTTTCGCCATACGGTCTTATGTGCCCTCAAGAGAGAATCCAAAGTTGTAGTCTTTCCCACTGTCAACAGGACTTTCCCTGTGGTCAGTGGGTCTTTCCCCACCGTCACTGGACCTTTCTCCAGGGTCAGCCTAGTTAAGGCAAAGAAGAAAAAGAAACACCCGAAGGTGCTGGGGAGGACCCAGAGAAGCACTGTCTTCACCTGCCTTTAGAGCAGCCCTGTACACCTTGGAGGCCTGCGCTGTGTTGACGATGGGTACAGGCACGCGCAGGACACTCCATTAAGATATCAAGGGACATAACTGCTCCTGAACAGAGGTAAATCAGACTGCAGGATGCAACTCATAACAGCCTTAAAATAGCATCCCCATGGGTGTACCCCGCCCCTATTTCATGACTGCAGAGCCCACCGGCGAGAAACACCACCCTCCAGCTGCCGAGCACACCCACAGACCCAACCACCCATGCCAGGGAAAGATGAAGAGAGTCCCACTCCAGACACAGCCAAGCTTTCGCCATACGGTCTTATGTGCCCTCAAGAGAGAATCCAAACAGTTGTAGTCTTTCCCACTGTCAACAGGACTTTCCTGTGGCCCAGTGGGTCTTTCCTCACCGTCATGGACCTTTCTCCAGGGTCAGCCTAGTTAAGGCAAAGAAAAAAAAAGAAACACCCGAAGGTGCTGGGGAGGACCCAGAGAAGCACTGTCTTCACCTGCTTTAGAGCAGCCCTGTACCACCCTTGGAGGCCTGCGCTGTGTTGACGATGGGTACAGGCACGCGCAGGACACTCCATTAAGATATCAAGGGACATAACTGCTCCTGAACAGAGGTAAATCAGACTGCAGGATGCAACTCATAACAGCCTTAAATAGCATCCCCATGGGTGTACCAGCCCGTATTTCATGACTGCAGAGCCACCGGCGAGAAACACCACCTCCAGTGCCGAGCACACCCACAGACCCAACACCCATGCTCACGGACAGATGAAGAGAGTGCCACTCCAGACACAGCCAAGCTTTCGCCATACGGTCTTATGTGCCTCAAGAGAGAATCCAAAGTTGTAGTCTTTCCCACTGCGCAAGTGGCGGAAATAGAAATGTAAGAACAGAACGATTTAATACAAAGCAGTGACGGTACAATCCTAAGTCAACACGAGATGTGATCACAAAACAGTTATGAAATTAGACAAACTGAATACTCATTTCAATTCGCCACTTAGCAATTTCACACAACCAAGCTTTGATGCTTTGTATATTGGCGCTTCCTGACGCGTGCGCGCGCACGCACAAAACCCACCACCAACACACACACACACACACACACAACACAAACACCACACACACACACAACACACAACAACACACTTGCGCGTGCCCCTTTCATGCACACACCACATCTCCACAGATGTAAGCTAAAATGCCCCCACACCACAGCTGTGTCAGCTGCACAGGGAAAACTAGCTGTTAAGTCAGG
>CM031611.1:6176978-6206978 GCA_018398815.1 Conus ventricosus | reverse complement strand
TAGGTTAAAAAAACAAGTTTTGCTTGATAAAGGTTACTGATTTAAAAGATGGATTGACTGGGGAATAAAAGTTTTTTGAGCTCTTGTTTTTCACTCTCAAGGTTCTGTACCGGCGTCCTGATGGTAACAGTTCATAATGCTTAGCCAGGACATGGCTATCATCACTGGCTATCTGTCTGGCTTTGTTCAGCACTCTCCTGTCGTACAACGCTTTCAAACGGGTTTGTCTTGCACCCACAACTTTACTACACACACTCACAACATCATTCAGCACATTCTTACATCGCAAACTCAAACTCCCATACCAGCACATAAAAGAAATGGTAAGAACAGATTCAACACAGCATCGATAATAGGTTTGTAGAATCTCAGGAGCAACACCAATATTTCTCAGTTTTGCAAGCAGAATATTCTAGATTGACATTTCTTGTGTACAGATTCAACATGTTTGTCAAAAGTAAGCTTTTTATCTATAACTGTACCTAAATATCGGTATTCATCAACTCTTTCAACAGTTTCTCCATCAATAGTAAGTTTTGGAACTGGTGGTGGATCTTTACGGAAATCGATAAGCAGTTCTTTTGTTTTTGTAACATTGAGGTCCAGATAATTGTCCTTGCACCAAGAACAGAACTTTTCTACCTCTCTAAAATAATCCGTATCACAATTTGACAAATCTTCAAGAGCAGAATCGTCAGAGTACTTGATGACCGGAGTTTTCTCTGTACCTCTGCAATCGTTGGTGTATAAAGTAAAAAGTACAGGGACAGCACTGTACCCTGAGGAGCACCAGTACAAGTAGTTTGTTCAGATGAGATTGCAGATTGGAAACGAACTGACTGTGTTCTATTAAGTAAGAAGCTCATGATCCAGAGAATGAGTTTCGGGTCTACCTGTAAAGTTAACAGTTTCAAGGCCAAGAGATGAGGTTGTATTGTGTTAAAAGCGGAGGAGAAGTCAATGAAGAGAACACGAACAAAGATTTGGAGTTATTCAAATGAAAGAAAGCATTGTGAAAGAGTGTAAGAATGGCATCATCGGTGCTTCTATGGGGTTTATAGGCAAACTGGAGGGGGTCAAGTTGTTGATTTGTAAAGGTAAGGAGATGATGAAGAACAATTTTTTCAAAGCATTTCATTACTATTGAAGTCAGTGCAACAGGACGGTAATCATTTAATGTGGTAGGATTCTTTTTCTTTGGGATGGGGAGATAGTCGAATTTTTCCAGATGCGAGGAACAGTGTATTCTTTCACAGACCAATTAAAAAATTTTACTAAAAACATCACAGAGCTGGAGGCACATGTCTTTAACAGTCTTCCACAAATATTGTCTGGACCCACTGCCTTCCTAATATTTAGCTTAAGAAATAGAGTCTCAACAGTTTTTGCATCGATCACAAAGTCTTGTTCATAGTTCAGTTCTTTCGTCCTTTCCTGTAACTGTGACATAACCCTGTTCAATTCCCCTCCAGATCATCCCTTTCAAAGCGGCAGTAAAAATTGTTTAAATCATTCGAAAAGTCTTTCTGCTCAACCTTTGTCATCTGGGTAGCAATTGTTTTATTTTTTGCCTGACCTGTAAGAGTTCTTAAACCATTCCATGCGTCTGCTATTATTCCTGTCTGAAATTTCTGTTCTACTTTACTACTAACGTACACCAGAGCCATCGTCAAAGATGGCCTGTGAGGATTTATCCTAACGTACACCAGAGCCATCGTCAGAGATGCCCTGTGAGGAGTTATCCTAACGTATACCAGAGCCATTGTCAGAGATGGTGAGGAATTATCCAAACGTACACCAGAGCCATCGTCAGAGATGGCCAGTGAGGAGTTATCCTAACGTATAACAGAGCCATCGTCAGAGATGCCCAGTGAGGAATTATCCTAACGTATACCAGAGCCATCGTCAGAGATTGCCAGTGAGGAGTTATCCAAACGTACACCAGAGCCATCGTCAGAGATGCCCAGTGAGGAATTACCCTAATGTACACCAGAGCCATCGTCAGAGATGGTGAGGAGTTATCCTAACGTACACCAGAGCCATCGTCAGAGATGCCCAGTGAGGAGCTATCCTAACGTACACCAGAGCCATCGTCAGAGATGCCCGTGAGGATGTATCCTAACGTATACCAGAGCCATCGTCAGAGATGCCCAATGAGGAGCTATCCTAACGTACACCAGAGCCATCGTCAGAGATGGCCAGTGAGGATGTATCCTAACGTATACCAGAGCCATCGTCAGAGATGGCCTGTGAGGAGTTATCCTAACGTATACCAGAGCCATTGTCAGAGATGGCCTGTGAGGAGTTATCCTACGTATACCAGAGCCACCGTCAGAGATGCCCAGTGAGGAATTATCCTAACGTATACCGAGCCATCGTCAGAGAGGGCCCTGTGAGGATTTTATCCTAACGTATACCAGAGCCATCGTCAGAGATGCCCAGTGAGGAATTATCCTAACGTATACCATAGCCATTGTCAGAGATGGCCTGTGAGGAGTTATCCTAACGTACACCAGAGCCATCGTCAGAGATGCCCAGTGAGGAATTATCCTAACGTACACCAGAGCCATCGTCAGAGATGGCCTGTGAGGAGTTATCCTAACGTACACCAGAGCCATCGACAGAGATGCCCAGTGAGGAGCTATCCTAACGTACACCAGAGCCATCGTCAGAGATGCCCAGTGAGGATGTATCCTAACGTATACCAGAGCCATCGTCAGAGATGCCCATTGAGGAGCTACCCTAACGTACATCAGAGCCATCGTCAGAGATGGCCAGTGAGGATGGTATCCTAACGTTATACAAGAGCCATCGTCAGAGATGGCCTGTGAGGAGTTATCCTAACGTATACCAGAGCCATTGTCAGAGATGGCCTGTGAGGAGTTATCCTAACGTATACCAGAGCCATCGTCAGAGATGGCCTGTGAGGAGTTATCCTAACTTACACCAGAGCCATTGTCAGAGATGGCCAGTGAGGAGTTATCCTAACGTACACCAGAGCCTCGTGAGAGATGGCCAGTGAGGAGTTATCCTAACGTACACCAGAGCCATCGTCAGAGATGGCCAGTGAGGAGTTATCCTAACGTACACAGAGCCATTGTCAGAGATGGTGAGGAGTTATCCTAACGTACACCAGAGCCATCGTCAGAGATGGCCAGTGAGGAGTTATCCTAACGTACACCAGAGCCATCGTCAGAGATGGCCAGGGAGGAGTTATCCTAACGTACACCAGAGCCATCGTCAGAGATGGCCAGTGAGGAGTTATCCTAACGTACACCAGAGCCATTGTCAGAGATGGTGAGGAATTATCCTAACGTACACCAGAGCCATCGTCAGAGATGGGCCTGTGAGGAGTTATCCTAACGTACACCAGAGCCATCGTCAGAGATGGCCAGTGAGGAGTTATCCTAACGTACCCCAGAGCCATTGTCAGAGATGGGGGAGGAGTTATCCTAACGTACACCAGAGCATCGTCAGAGATGGACAGTGAGGAGTTATCCTAACTTTACACCAGAGCCATCGTCAGAGATGCCAGTGAGGAGCTATCCTAACGTACACCAGAGCTATCGGCTGAGATGGTGAGGATTTATCCTAACGTACACCAGAGCCATCGTCAGAGATGGTGAGGAGCTATCCTAACGTACACCAGAGCCATTGTCAGAGATGGTGAGGAGTTATCCTAACGTACACCAGACCCATCGTCAGAGATGGTGAGGATTTATCCTAACGTACACCAGAGCCATCGTCAGAGATGCCCAGTGAGGAGCTATCCTAACGTACACCAGAGCCATTGTCAGAGATGGTGAGGAGTTATCCTAACGTACACCAGAGCCATCGTCAGAGATGCCCAGTGAGGAGCTATCCTAACGTACACCAGAGCCATCGTCACAGATGCCCCGTGAGGAGCTATCCTAACGTACACCAGACCCATCGTCAGAGATGCCCAGTGAGGAGCTATCCTAACGTACACCAGAGCCATCGTCAGAGATGCCCAGTGAGGAGCTATCCTAACGTACACCAGAGCCATCGTCAGAGATGCCCAGTGAAGATTTCTTTCTGCTTACAAAAGGACCGTCGTCCTCAGTCCCAAATCAGAAACTTCTCTAAGCAAGGGTGAGAAAGGGATTTATTCCTGACTACAAAGGGGCCGTCATTATTAGTTCTTAATGAGGATTTATCCCGGGCGACAAAGGACCAGCTTCCTCAATCTCTGACTGAAGCAAATAGGGTAGAAAAAAAAAAGAAAGGTTGGGGGGGCTGTTATCCTCAGCCATGATGTGGAGTTGTTTCGGTTTAGCGAGGATCAATGTCGTGATACGGAAAAAAACCTGTTGATCTCAATGGCAGTGAGATTTTTTTTCCAGATTAAGGACGAAAATCATCCTCAATCCCTTTGAGGATTTATTTGGATTGCAGAATGAGTGTCCTCCTCTTTTTTCTGTGAGGATTTATTCCCGGGTTCAGGACGAGTGTCATCCTCAGTCCCTGTGTTGGTTTTATTCCAGTTACAGGGTGATTGTCATCGTCAGTCCTGTGTTGGTGTATTCCAGGTTACAGGGTGATTGTCATCTTCAGTCCTGTGTTGGTGTATTCCAGGTTACAGGGTGATTGTCATCGTCAGTCCCTGTGTTGGTGTGTTCCGGGTTTTACAGGGTGATTGTCATCGTTAGTCCCTGTTTTGGGTGTATTCCAGGTTACAGGGTGATTGTCATCGTCAGTCCCTGTGTTGGTGTATTCCAGGTTACAGGGTGATTGTCATCTTCAGTCCCTGTGTTGGTGTAGTCCATGTTACAGGGTGATTGTCATCGTCAGTCCCTGTGTTGGTGTATTCCATATTACAAGGTGATTGTCATCTTCAGCCCCTGTGTTGGTGTATTCCAGGTTACAGGGTGATTGTCATCGTCAGTCCCTGTGTTGGTGTATTCCAGGTTACAGGGTGATTGTCATCTTCAGTTCCTATGAGAGTTCATTCAGGTTACAGGATGAATAATTATGATCCTCGACCCCAGTGAGGACTTATTCCGAGCGTCATCCCCAAATTCTGTAAGGATTTATGTCGGATGATAGGATGAGCGTCATCGTCAATGAGAATTCACTCCGGGTTTCAGACTGGAGTTCATCCTCAGACCCTAAAGAGGATTCTTTCCGGACTACAGAACGACGGTTGTCCGGAGGTCAAAGAGAGAAACAGCCCAAGGTGGTCCCCGCCCACTCCCTGACTGTGCACCAGTACCACACCATCCTCTCCAGTCTGTTGAATTGTTCTCTCCTGCGCCATCGACAGACCATGAGTCCCACAGAACAACGCGGTGTTCTCCCGGGGTACAAAAGGGCCGTTGCTTCCGGTCCTAGGCGAGGGTTTACCCCCAGTGACAAAGGGGATTTCTCCCTGGCTGACACTGGATGGGGACAACAAGGAGGCGTCCTTGTGTGGCCCAGCAGGGGTGGACGATGGGCAGCGGTGTCGTGGGCCCGGACAACCCTGTGACGGGACGCGCTCCGGGGTGGATGGCCATTACGGGTGTCGACGTCCATGGAGAGGATGCACAGTGAGGTGTCTGGGAAAAGGGACTTGAAAGGAAGTTACGACCCTTCCAAATTCCTTTATAAGCCCCTGTGCGTACGAATGTCTCTTGGATTGATTCCCTGCGTAGCTTGGACAGGCTCGCCCTCTTTGTGTCGTTGTTACGTTCAGGTATTTGGTCGATGGGGGTTTAAAACCCTTTAGGAGAGTGGGCGAGGGTGAGAGATAAGAAGAGAGTGTGTGTGTGTGTGTGTGTGTGTGTGTGTGTGTGTGTGTGTGTGTGTGTGTGTGTGTGTGTGTGTGTGTGTGTGTGCGTGCGTGCGTGTGTGTGTACGGGGGGTGTATGTGTGTTGGGAGGGGAGATGGGGATGGGAGGGCGGGGTGGTGTTTTCTATATCGAACACTAATATCACGCAACACATTAACAAGGGCCAGCGAAAATGTCAGTTTGTGGTGGAGGAGAGGTGGGGGGGGGGTAGCGGTAGGTGGGGGGGGGGGGGGGGGGGGAGTTAAGAGGGTGAGATTGGAACCGATAATGTCCGAAAGTGAACTCGCTGATCTTCCCTTTAAATCTCAGTCCTTAACTTACTCTGACACCACACTGACATGACAGCTAATAGTGATTCTGTTCATCTCTCTCTCTCTCCACTCTCTCTCTCTCTCTCTCTCTCTCTCTCTCTCTCTCTCTCTCTCTCTCTCTCTCTCTCTCTCTCTCTCTCTCTCTCTATCTATCTGTCTCCTTCCCCCCCACCCGGCTGTGTGGGTGGGTGGGTGATTCTGTATTCATCTCTCTCTCTCTCTCTCTCTCTCCTCTCTCTCTCTCTCTCTCCCCTCTCTCTCTCTCTCTCTCTCTCTCTATCTGTCTCCTCCCCCCCCCACCTGGCTGTGTGGGTGCACCGGTGGATTGGTGGGTGGGTGTAAAAAGAGAGAGAGAGGTAGAAAGTAGATTATGTCTAAATACACACATACATATATATATACACACACACATATATCTCTGTGTGTGTGTGTGTGTGTGTGTGTGTGTGTGTGTGTGTAGGGGCGGGGCAGACAGAGAGAGGTGTCTTTGAACCAAAGCCCGTAAGCATGAAAGGTAGTGTTCTGGGCCATAACTTGATTCCAGAGTCCAGGGCGTTCATCGTCTGCAGTGGAGGGACCCACAGCTCTTCCTGGCCTAAGGGTTTCTTTTTTTTCTCTTTCTCTTTCTCGTTTTTGTCTTGTTTGTTTGTTGCTTTAGTCTTGTTTTATTTTGGAAGTCCCCCCTCAAATCTATCTCATCTCCGTTTGTTGAACGTGTGGGTAAACAGCGGTGACAAAGAGAAGGATGGTGGCGGCGTTTTAAATCCATAACTCCTCCACCCTCCCTCCTAAAACCGTTCTCGGAGTGTGTGACGTGTTATATTTCCTGCTTCTCACCTGTGGAAGACGCATCATCTGATCGTTGCTCTTGTCTGTGAATGACTTTCGTGGATTTTGCTCCTGCAATTTTCTGACCAACGCGAACAATAAAGACAGAAAGCCTCGCATTTTGCATTTGATGAATTCCTAAAGCGGGCAGTCAAGTCATCGTGGGTTTTCTGTGGTGTATGATTAATGGCGACACTAATCACCCTGGTGTTTGGGTCCGAGGTCAGAGTACTCCGGTTTGGGGTTAATGCAGTCGGACAAGAGACGATGGTACAACAGATGTCGGAGGGGTTATGCAAATCATGGGCGTGCACTCGGCACATGAGAGGCTTGAGTGACAGATGGGGGAACGTTTGATGACAGCTCTTACCTCCGTCTGACCCTCGGTCACTCACAGTGACTTCTGTGTGTCCACTTGTACCCCTTCCCCTTCTCCTCTCTTTCTCTCTCCCTCTCTCTCTCAGTGTCTCTCTCTCTCTCTCTGTCTCTCTCTCTTTTCAGTCAATCAATCATTCACGTTGCGACCTATCATTTACCTTTGGAAATAAAGACCATCGTCATCGTCATCATCATCATCATCATCATCATCATCATCATCATCATCACCGTCGTCGTCGTTGTCGTCGTCGTCGTCGTCGTCATCATCATCGTCATCACTACCATCATCATCGTCATCCGTCTTTTTTTTTTCTTTTTTTTTTGGTCTCTCCTTCGGCTCGTCACCTTTACCTTCTCTATTTTCCCCCATCAACATCTCCCTTTTTCCACCACGTCAATGATATCAATAAAATGGTGTGGTGATTTTACTGTAACCTTTAAGGTTGTCCGTGTTTCGATCAGACATTGACCTGATTTTCATCCAAACTGGGTGAGTTTCAGTTTCAGTTACGTGCGGACTGTTCCGTGTACCAACACTACATCCGCCAAGTGTCAGTTTGATCAAGGTGTCACTATGTGTGGACTGTTCCGTGTACCAAAACTACATCCGCCAAGTGTCAGTTTGATCAAGGTGTCACTATGTGGGACTGTTCCGTGTACCAACACTACATCCGCCAGGTCAGTTTGATCAAGGTGTCACTATGTGTGGACTGTTCTGTGTACCAACACTACATCCGCAAGTGTCAGTTTGATCAAGGAGTCACTACGTGCGGACTGTTCTGTGTACCAACACTACATCCGCCAAGTGTCAGTTTGATCAAGGAGTCACTACGTGCGGGACTGTTCTGTGTACCAACACTACATCCGTCAAGTTGTACACTACATCCCCCAAGTGTCAGTTTGATCAAGGAGTCACTACGTGCGGACTGTTCTGTGTACCAACACTACATCCGTCAAGTTGTACACTACATCCGCCAAGTGTCAGTTTGATCAAGGAGTCACTACGTGCGGACTGTTCTGTGTACCACACTACATCCGTCAAGTTGTACACTACATCCGCCAAGTGTCAGTTTGATCAAGGAGTCACTACGTGTGGACTGCTCGGTGTTTCCAACACTACATCCGCCAAGTGTCCAGATCACACTGCGTTTTTATTGAAAGCTGATGGATACATGACTCCATGGCTAAGATGAAACAATTGAAGAAGAGAGTTTCATGGCTACGACTTGGCAGATGTCTGACCTACGCGTTAGTCCAACACGCTGGTCTGACCTGGGGTATCTGCCTAACAAAGGCTTTGCCATTAATATGATAAAAAAGATCAATTGAGGCATCGGCTTAGAGTGAATCAGTTCCTTTATTTGCTGTCCAAAGTATCTCGGAATAGCCATGCGGTTCAGTGATTTTGTTCATGGGGAAACAAACCGATGTAGTATGCATGTGGATTCTGCATTCAGCTGCACTCAATATGGCTTTAGTTAATACGTATGAAAGCATTCAGATGATCGAGTGAAGAATATCAAATAATAATAATAATGAATACTTATATAGCGCTTATTCTCGGCTAGAGGCCAAGCTCTAAGCGCTTTACAATCAACACTCATTTACACAACGGGCTGCCTACCTGGGTAGTGCTGACTGAAGAGCTGCCAGCTGGCGCTTCATTCAGTCGTTTCCCGTGTCATCCAGTCAGTAATCGCTCAATATCAATCACTCATTTTCCTTACTTCCTTCATTTCTTTCCATTTCTCACGCAGGGTGCATGCTATGTGCAACGTGTCATCCCTACCAACGGCCAAACTGGCCTACTCATCCGAAAGTTGGTGATGGGATTTTACGTGTATGCAAGATGTTATGCGTGCGTTCACACACGGAATCTCGGGTTTTAGTCTCATTCGAAGGACTGTATGGGAAATGGAGTCAGAACAAATGTTAACTCCGAGGGAAAAATCCCCTGTGCCGAAACGCCCCGGCGGAGGTTCGAACCCGCAACCCCAGGATCACCAAGATTACGAGTCCGGCGCTCTACCAACGGAGCTATTCCGGCTCCCTGAATGGTTAGATACTGCATGGTTAGATACTGCTGGAGAGTAAACTGAATATCAAATATATTTGTTGTGTGAGAAGGGTTTGGGTCACGTGGGGCTGAATCAAGATGTAGGCAATGAAAAAGGATTGGTGACATTTGTTTCGTTAAGGGTTTGGGTAGCCCGCAGATGGCAACACAGGAACAGCCATATTAATGCTATTGAAAGATTTAGTTGAATAGAAAGTTTTGCAATGATGATGAAACGGTTTTCTTGCAAATTAGTATGGATCGGAAACTGAAATATGCAGTGACAATATTTCGACTGGGCATATCTGACTTGACCATACATCTTGTCAGATACAAATTTTTATACCACCGACGACTTGATACGTCCAGTGTGTAATAAGGAAGTTGAGTATATTTTGTTCTTTGTTGCCAACGAAGTAAAAATATTGGGGACGAATTCATCCATGTTAGATGGTACAGAAAACTTTATCTATTTAAAATAAGTTCATTAATGTCTTGCACAAAGGCCGATGTAATACGCAACTTTTCCCTTTTTCTCTAAGGGTTTTAAAATGAGAGAGACGGCGGTTTTGTGATTTTGCATGTGAACTGGTTATTATTATTTTTTCATGTAGTATGTAATTGCAAAATGCCCTGTTTTTACTTGGTGTAGCTTTTCAAAAGGGCAAAGATCTAAATTAATAAACTATCGTTCATTCATTCATTTATTTGCCCCACCCCCTCCCAACTCTCCCACTCTTATCTTTCTGTCAGTCTCCTCTCTCTCTCTCTCTCTCTCTCTCTCTCTCTCTCTCTCTCTCTCTCTCTCTCTCTCTCTCTCCTCTCTCTCTTTCTGAAACCAGGCATAGAATGAGTGATTGACTGCTTCATTTTAAATACCAAAGGATGACGATTTCAAGTCAAAGGCCAGTGTTATATTTTTCTCCTTTTTATGCATATATCGCTGCAGTACATACTATCGCCCACGTAGTTTAGAAATCAATCATGAAACCAAAAGAGTGAGGAGAGAAACATGGAGACAAAAGAAATAAAGACCTCTGTGTATGTGTGTGTGGTGTGTGTGTGTGTGTGTGTGTGTGTGTGTGTGTGTGGTGTAGAGAGAGAGAGAGAGAGAGAGAGAGAGAGAGAGAGAGAGAGAGAGAGAGAGAGACAGAAAGAGGCGCAGAAAAAATGAAGAGAAAGAAAGAAACAAACAAAGGCGTGAAGGCACAAAAAAGGAGAAAATAAATCCACACTCAAGTTGTTTGTCATCAACAAATGAGATCCACTCCGGAAAAGCAGTCCCAACTGGGTTGCTGCCCGTTCTGTGTTGTCACGTGATCAGCAGCAGCCAATCGTTTTCTTCCCCCTCTCCGCGGCTGCTTCCTGCAGCAAATCGCATTTCTTTTCACTCCTCTTCTCGCTCCCCCGAACGGCGCGGACCGATTTGAATTCATTAGCGTTGGAGTTATTGCACGCTTTGAACAGGGCGGGCTGAGCGGAAAGTTTGACAGCTTCATGATCAGGTTTGTGCAAAGCTGGGTCCACTGGCTGGGCACAACGGTCGGACAATCAGTTTTACCCGCCGCCACCTTTTGTCATGGTGAATATTCTCATTAAAAACAAACAAACAAACAAACGTATAAGACGAAGGATGTGTTCGAATTAAAACGAATAAAGACAAAAAAATCGGATTCAGGTCAGATAAAACCAATAAAGCACAGTTGAAGCTGGTTGTAACGAAAATTTGATGCAGTTCGGCGATCATTCCCTTTTCTCCTGATGCCAACCACCATACAATAACACCCTCCTGCTTTCCATACTGGCCGAAGCCTTTCGTAGTATTCCTGTCTCCGATTAAAAGAAAATATGGTTATACTGAACTGATCTTGTGTGTTCTCTCGATTTAGACATAATTAACTTGGACTGCATAGGCGATTGATAAATGAATTTCACAGGAAACTGTAAAGTATGTTATAAATACTTCACTTTGACAGCCGCTTAAATCATACCTTATTAAAAAAAATTTTACTGCTTAGATGTGGTGCTTTACTCATTGGAATTACTGGATAAACATACTGAATGTTATCACTGCATGTTGTTTGCTGATATAAAACCAGATTTTGTATCTTTAAACTCGCGAACTATTTCTGTTTTTTTTTTTTTTTAAGATATATAACTCGACACTGCACACAAAACAGTTGCATCAGAAACTGACCAGTAAATCTGCTCAGATGATTATCGAGTTCGTAACATTCATCGCCTGAGAAGCCATAACTTGGCAAAAGGCTATTACCGAAAAATAGAAAGACGTCCGAAATGGTTAAACTTGTGTCGACTTGGTGGTGGAATGACCTCAGCTGAAAGATACTGGTGACTGGAGAAGGCGGAAACCAAAGTTGTAGCTTCAGGTTGTTTGAAATGTATCTACATCATCATAGGATTATATCACAGTTTTGATACCTCAGCTTTTTTAGAGAGGAAAATCTGTCTCAAGCAATCAATTAACCATGCATTTTTACATTAACAAATGAGTTGATCAGCACCATTATAAAACATTTGAGATTAAAAGAAGACAATCTTTTTTCTTGTCATTAGTCAAATATCTTGTATAGTGGCATGTAAATTGCATTTGTTTTTTGTTCGGAAGCAGTCTGAAAGTGTAACCTGTGTATACAGTGACATGACCGTAGCGTGTCCACAATGTGATGACGGTGTTACATGTAGCAGATGAGTGATCAGATCGGTGTGCTGGGGCCATGTGGACGATGGTCTGTCAGATCGTGTCATACACACGAATTATCGTGTCATACACACGAATTACGATACGTATCCTGTATGCAGTCTTGCAAGAGTGTTGTATGTCCACTCCTCTAAGCGAGCTGTGTACACAATCTCATAGTGTGTACAAACTTTCACTCCCAGACTATAGAGGACCTGCCGGCCGTCTTTTCCAGCCAGCCCCCCCCCCCTCTCTCTCTCCACCCCACCCCACCCCACCCCACCCCTCTAAACTGTCCCTCTGAGCATGGCTTCATTACCGGCGACTTAAAGAGCCCCCCGACTGGTTCTTTTGGACCGTCGGCAAACTCCACCCGTGGGACGATCTCACGGACCGCGCCATTCGCCAAATTTGCATTGGGCGCCAAAGCAAATGCTTTCCCTTGGATAGAGCCCGCCGAGTTATCGACTCCTCGTGACGTGGAGCTCTTCGGAGTCGGAGACTGGTACAGTCACTTGGCAACAGGCAGCAGACAATTACGTCCCGAGCAAGACGTGAGTCGGTCAGATGGAGAAAAGCTGAAAACCTGGTGAATATCGGAGATTTATCCTCATAGCCAAATAGAGGAAGAAGGGGGGGAGGAAGGGGAGGAGGTGTCTCAAGGGGAGGGGAGGATGGCCTTTCATTGCGGACGATGTGCGAAACCACGTTGTTCGGCTTTGCTTTGCTGATCAATTTCCTTACTCTGTGTCCCACGTGGAAAGGCGAGATTAGGCCATAGCGAGACTGGATACTGATTGGTTTATTGATTGCCTTTCACCGCTCGAAAATCGCCAGTCCCGGGGGGGGGGGGGGGGGAGCAACATAGAGGCACGACTAAATAGCTCTCTTGTAGGTGGTGCGAGGAAGGACCCATAACCGCTACCCCTCCCCAGTCCTGCCCTGGTGACTGAATCAAGGCGCATGTTGGCCAGTGTTTGTCTCTCATGAATGTTTTAAGTCGTTCCGCAGAATAACTGAGGTAAGTCGGAAGGGGTTAATGCCCGGGCTCCTGGCTTCTGCACACTTTTCTTTGATCGTGCGCAAACACGGCTTTGTTGATGCCGTTTCCCCAGTTCCATGGGAGCGCACAAAGTTTTATCGCATTCTTTCTGCCGAAGAGTTGGACTTCAGATGTTCCTTAAGGTATACCTTCCACGGGCTCTCTCTCTCTCTCTCTTTTGTTTCTGTCTGCTTTCATGATGTTTCTTTGGGGGTAAACTTCATGACTTGTCTTTGCACTCTCCCACCTTGCCGTCCACCTGTCTTTGTTCTCTCTGTTCCTGGTCTCAAGCATCCCCCCCCCCCCCGCCATTTTCTCTCTCTCTCTCTCTCTCTCTCTTTTTCATACACACACATGCACGCGCGCGCGCACGAACACACACACACACACACACAACTCACACCACACACAACCACACACCCACCACGTACGCACGCGCGCACACGTATATGTGTGTGTGTATTCCTTCTCCATTTAAAGTGATTGAGGAAGTGGAGAGTCGGTTCTTTATGCAGCTTCATCCAGTCTGATTTCTCCGAGGACAGGATTAGCGGCAGGCCATGCCACAACAGGACAGGTTAGCGGCCATGCCACAACAGACAGGTTACGGCAGGCATGCCACAACAGGACAGGCTAGCGGCAGGCCATGCCACAACAGGACAGGTTAGCGGCCATGCCACAACAGGACAGGTTAGCGGCAGGCCATGCCACAACAGGACAGGTTAGCGGAGGCCATGTCACAACAGGACAGGTTAGCGGCCATGCCACAACAGGACAGGTTAGCGGCAGGCCATGCACAACAGGACAGGTTAGCGGCCATGCCACAACAGGACAGGTTAGCGGCCATGCCACAACAGGACAGGTTAGCGGCCATGCCCCAACAGGACAGGTTAGCGGCAGGCATGCCACAACAGGACAGGTTAGCGGCAGGCCATGCCACAACAGGACAGGTTAGCGGCATGCCACAACAGGACATGTTAGCGGCGGCCATGTCACAACAGGACAGGTTAGCGGCAGGCATGCCACAACAGGACAGGTTAGCGGCAGGCCATGCCACAACAGGACAGGTTAGCGGCCATGCCACAACAGGACAGGTTAGCGGCAGGTCATGCCACAAAGGACAGGTTAGCGGCCATGCCACAACAGGACAGGTTAGCGGCAATGCCACAACAGGACAGGTAGCGGGCCATGCCACAACAGGACAGGTTAGCGGCAGGCCATGCACAACAGGACAGGTTAGCGGCCATGCCACAACAGGACAGGTTAGCGGCCATGCCACAACAGGACAGGTATGGCAGGCCTGCCACAACAGACAGGTTAGCGGCCATGCCACAACAGGACAGGTTAGCGGCCATGCCACAACAGGACAGGTTAGCGGCCATGCCACAACAGGACAGGTTAGCGGCAGGCCATGCCACAACAGGACAGGTTAGCGGGCAGTCAACGAAGTTACGGCCATGCCACAACAGGACAGGTTAGCGGCAGGTCATGTCACAACAGTACAGGTTAGCGGGCCATGTCACAACAGGACAGATTAGCGGCCATGCCACAACAGGACAAGTTGGCGGCCATGCCACAACAGGACAGGTTAGCGGCCATGCCACAACAGGACAGGTTAGCGGCCATGCCCCAACAGGACAGGTTAGCGGCCATGCCACAACAGGACAGGTTAGCGGCCATGCCACAACAGGACAGGTTAGCGGCAGGCCATGCCCTAACAGGACAGGTTAGCGGCCATGCCACACAGGACAGGTTATCGGCCATGCCACAACAGTACAGGTTGCGGCAGACCATGCCACAACAGGACAGGTTAGCGCAGCCATGCCACAACAGGACAGGTTAGCGGCCATGCCACAACAGGACAGGTTAGTGGCAGGCCATGCCACAACAGGACAGGTTAGCGGCCATGCCACAACAGGACAGGTTAGTGGCAGGCCATGCCACCACAGGACAGGTTAGGGCCATGCCACAACAGGACAGGTTAGTAGCAGGCCATGCCACAACAGGACAGGTTAGCGGCCATGCCACAACAGGACAGGTTAGCGGCAGGCCATGTCACAACAGGACAGGTTAGCGGCCATGCCACAACAGGACAGGTTAGTAGCAGGCCATGCCACAACTAGACAGGTTAGCGGCCATGCCACAACAGGACAGGTTAGCGGCAGGCCATGTCACAACAGGACAGGTTAGCGGCCATGCCACAACAGGACAGGTTAGCGGCAGGCCATGTCACAACAGGACAGGTTAGCGGCCATGCCACAACAGGACAGGTTAGCGGCAGGCCATGCCACAACAGGACAGGTTAGCGGCCATGCCACAACAGGACGTTAGTGGCAGGCCATGCCACAACAGGACAGGTTAGCGGCCATGCCACAACAGGACAGGTTAGTGGCAGGCCATGTCACAGCAGGACAGGTTAGCGGCAGGCCATGTCACAACAGGACAGGTTAGTGGCAGGCCATGTCACAACAGGACAGGTTAGTGGCAGGCCATGCCACAACAGGACAGGTTAGTGGCAGGCCATGTCACAACAGGACAGGTTAGCGGCAGGACATGTCACAACAGGACAGGTTATCGGCCATGTCACAACAGGACAGGTTGTGGCAGGCCATGCCACAACAGGACAGGTTAGCGGCCATGCCACAACAGGACAGGTTAGTGGCAGGCATGTCACAACAGGACAGGTTAGCGGCCATGCCACAACAGGACAGGTTAGTGGCAGGCCATGCCACAACAGGACAGGTTAGCGGCCTTGCCACAACAGGACAGGTTAGCGGCCATGCCACAACAGGACAGGTTAGCGGCCATGCCACAACAGGGCAGGTTAGCGGCCATGCCACAACAGGACAGGTTAGGCCATGCCACAAAGGAAGGTTAGCGGCCATGTCACAACAGGACAGGTTAGCGGCCGGCCATGCCACAACGGACAGGTTAGCGGCCATGCCACAACAGGACAGGTTAGCGGCCATGCACAACAGGAAGGTTAGCGGCAGGCCATGCACAACAGGACAGGTTAGCGGCAGGCATGTCAAACAGGACCGGTTAGCGGCCATGCACAACAGGACAGGTTAGCGGCCATGCCCCAACAGGACAGGTTAGTGGCAGGCCATGTCACAACAGACAAGTTAGCGGCATGCCATACAGGAAACAAGTTAGCGGCATGCGACAACAGGACAGGTTAGCGGCAGCCATGTTACAACAGGACAGGTTACGGCAGGCCATGCCACAACAGGACAGGTAGCGGCAGGCCATGCACAACAGGACGGTTAGCGGCCATGCCACAACAGGACTAGTTTAGCGGCAGCATGCCACCAAGGACAAGTGAGCGGCATGCCAAACAGGACAGGTTACGGACGGCCATGCACAACAGGACAGTGAGCGGCATGCCACAACAGGAAGGGTAGCGGCAGGCATGCACAACAGGACAGGTTAGCGGCAGGCATGTACAACAGGACAGGTTAGCGGCCATGCCACACTGACAGGTTTAGCGGCCATGCACAACAGGACAGGTAAGCGGCACCATGTCAAACGGGACGGTTAGCGGCCTGCCACAACAGGACAAGTTAGCGGCAGGCCATGTCACAAAGGACAGGTTGCGCAGATATGCACAACAGACTACTCGCGTGTCTCCACATGCCGCCTTAATCTGTGCTTCAGTTCGTCATGGGGGTGGATGGGTTGGTGCCATGGACAATTTCATTTAAAGACACTTGATCGGAATATTTAAAGGAACGATGAAGATGATTTGTAAATGGACTGCATAATAGTTACTCGATGGTGGGCCGTTGAGGGAGTGCCAGTTTTATGTTCATGTCTTATAGATATACAGGTAGATGGTGGGAGGGTAGAGGATGAGTGGATGGATGATAGATGGATGATAGATAGAAAGATAGACAGGTAGGTAAGTGGTTATCGTAGACAGATCGACAGACAGCATATATTTAGAGAGACTGACAGACAAATATTTAGAGAGACAGACAGAGATAGAGAGATAGATAGATGAATGGATGGATGGACGGACGGAAGTGTAGACAGATAACCGATGGATAGATAGACAGATGGATGGAGATACAGGCACAAAAGGAGTTAAACGTTTGTAGAATTTACGAATTTATTTTTCTTTCTTTTTTTGTCTTTTTTATTTTTTGTTGTTGTTGTCGTCAATACCCTTGAAGAGATAGCGGAGCTTGGGGCGGTGGAGAGGGGGGGGGGGGGTCCTGTCTGATTGTTATAAGACAGCCCTCCAGAGAACACAGAGGTTTGATTCAAATGGCAAAGCACGACTGTTATCTGCGCGTAGGGAAACCAACAAACCAGAAAATAAGAAGTTGGTCAATAACGATGACCGAAGCTTTTTCCGAATTTAAAGAAAATGGGAAAGTCCATCTTTCGAGGCTCACAGTTTTCCATGCGTAGCCGTTGACAGTGCAGTTCTGAGTTCTCTGGTCGATTGATTTCTCACTGATTGTCTTTGATTCGTACCTGGTGGCCTTGGTACCCAATCAGTGAACAGATAGACCTGGTTCCCACTTTACCCCATCCGTCTCCCCCAAAGACCCACAGGTTTATCTCCACCTCTTTTCCCCTTCCCTCATCGATCCCCCTCCCCCTTTTTCTCTCTGCGTCTCTCTCTCTCTCTCTCTCTCTCTCTCTCTCTCTCTCTCTCTCTCTCTCTCTCTCTCTCTCTCTCTCTCTCTCTCTCTCACTCTCTGTTTCGGTCTCTTGTCACCGTCTCTGTCTCTCTGTCTGTCTGTTTGTCTGTCTCTCGCTGTGTATATATATATATATGTGTGTGTGTGTTGTGTGTGTGTGGTGTGTGTGTGTGTGTGTTGTGTGTGTGTGTGTGAACTTTTTTGTTTGTCCTACAACTGCGCTGTAAAGAATCATGCCCAGTCATCAAATTTCTTGCTCACCATGTCTGGTCAGGACATTAACCACACCCCCACCCCCCACCCACCCCCACCCCCGATTTTACCTCCTGCACTCCTCCAAATAAACATTTTCGGGTGTAAGCAAGGCAGGGTGCAAAAGAGACGACCCATTCAACATTCTCCCAGCTAGACAAAAAAACGGTGAAGATCTCACCAAACGAACTCGAACGACCCGTCACAAACATAATGAAAGAATAACCTCGTGGGTCCGACAGACATCAATGTGTTGCGTGACCGTGAAGAATTGCCTGTGGGTCAGAATGATCGTCCAACGGAGCGTGACCCTGCACCCGTTTGATGTCCGAGTACTGGGACCATCCCGCCTTTGTGGCCGTGGAGACCGGGGACAGCAACGTGATGCACCCAGGGTACACAAAAAAAAAAACACCCACCCTGGTGTCGATGAGAGGTTGGCGCACCTGTCTGGCTCCATCATCTGGGAGAGTCCCATCGACTTTTGTGGGCCTGGGATGGCACATTCGAGTCTCGTGCGAGGGAAAGAGTGTGGAATATAGCACAAGTGACAGGTTTTCTTTGAACTTCCATTTATGACAAGAAGGAGGGGGAAGACGCTCCCCTAACCATTCTGTCACACCCTTCCCACTATCCTTAGCCCCCTCCTCGCTCCCCCCCCCCCCCCCCCCCATATCCGCTCCCCAAACCATTCCGTCCCACCCTTCCCACTCCACCTTCTCCCTTGTCCAGAGGAAAACCAGGAACGTGACAACAATGCAATCATCATTAAAATAAAAAGAAACAGAAACTTCGGATAAAAGATTTATTAGCCGGTGTATACTTCATCCTGTTCCACTTGGTAACAGGCCCATCGATTTTCTACAGTCGTGAGCCCTGAACCCCTTGTCTTGCAGTGTTAATGTGTGCTCGTGACTGGATGTGGAAAAGGCTCTTGTCGTATAGGGCTTCCTTTCATTCTTTCCAAGTCACTTCACATGTGAGATTTCTCTTCGTTCTGGAAAAGTTCTGTGTTGGGTGGGACTACGCTTAGATCTTCAGAAGTTCCTTTTCTTGGGGGCTACTTTTAGGTCTTCAGAATTCTTTTGTGTAAAACTTCCCATAAGTCTTCAAAAATCCCGTTCTGTGTTTGGCTTCTCTTAGTTCTTCAGAATTCCTTTGTCGTGTGAGACTTCTGTTACTTCTTCAGGAGTCCCTTGTGTTGGGCTTCTCTTAGTTCTTCATACATCTTCGATTGCGTGTGACGTCTCTTAGTTTTTTTCTGAAATCCTCTGTTGTGTTGGGCTTCTCTTAGTTCTGAAATTCTTTGTTATGTTGGACTTTCTTAAATCTGTGGTTGTGTTTGACTTCTGTTGGTTCTGGAATCCTTTGTTGTGCTGAACTTCTCTTGGGTCTTCTGAAATCCTTTGTTGTGGTGGACTTCTCTTAGGTCTTCTGAAATCCTTTGTTGTGGTGGACTTGTCTTAGGTCTTCTTAGGTTATGCAGAACTTCTCTCCTGTCTTCACAATCCCTTGATGTACGGGACTTCCCTTTCTTCTGTAAAGAGATCTCCTTGAGTGGGATTTCTGTAAGTTCTTGAACAGTCTCTTGTTGCGTACGACGTCTGTTGGTTTTCATGATAATTGCCATCTGGGGAGCGCTTGTGTGTTCTTTATTCTGTGTACAACGTCTGTTGGTTTTCATGATAATTGCCATCTGGGGAGTGCTTGTGTATTCTTTATTCTTGGTGTGACGCCTGACCGGTAGAAGACTCGTTTGTCGAAATCGCAGTCGTCTGTGTTGTATCATGTATGAAATAAGCGTTGCTTTGCTGTCTGTTCTGTGTGTTGATCTGTGTTGTATCATGTATGAAATAAGCGTTGCTTTGCTGTCTGTTCTGTGTTTGATCTGTGTTGTATCATGTATGAAATAAGCGTTGCTTTGCTGTCTGTTCTGTGTGTTGATCTGTGTTGTATCATGTATGAAATAAGCGTTGCTTTGCTGTCTGTTCTGTGTGTTGATCTGTGTTGTATCATGTATGAAATAAGCGTTGCTTTGCTGTCTGTTCTGTGTGTTGATCTGTGTTGTATCATGTATGAAATAAGCGTTGCTTTGCTGTCTGTTCTGTGTGTTGATTTGAACTTTATCTTGAGAAATCCTTTGTGGTGCCTACGACTTCATACACACTTCCGTCTGGGACTATGTCATGAAGGGCCTACGACTTCATACACACTTCCGTCTGGACTATGTCGTGAAGGGCCTACGGCTAGCAGGACATTGATCTCGCCCTTCACGATCCTCTTGAGTCAGACCAAGTCTCCTGTCCGCCCAGTGTCCTGTGCTAGGTGTTGATAAGCGTGTGTCAGTGGACCCCGGGGCTAAATTCCGAACCCCAAAGGAGGAATGTTGTTTCTGTGGCTGCTGGCCGCTGTTTTGTCAACCTGGCTAACCTGCCTCTCTGTTCTACACCGTGTCCTTGTCGTGCTCGTCAGCGCTTTGTGTCCTTTGGTTGGGCGAGGTTTGGCTCGTCACATGGTTGTCGTGCCTGCCGCCCTCTCTCTCTGTGTCTCTCTTTCTCTGTCTGTCTGTCTGTCTCTCCCCCTCTCTCTCTCTCCCCTCTCCTCCTCTCTCTCTCTCTCTCTCTCTCTCTCTCTCTCTCTCTCAGATGGACGACAGCAAACAAATCACAGGATGCTATGAAATAATCATTCACACTACTTCCAGTTTCTGATATGTATGTGAAATGACCTTGACAGTCACCATTACATACACCCCTTTAAAATACATAGACCCAGTGATGTACACATATTCAACAACAACTTACCATATCTGTTTAAGCATGTATCTTCAGAGTTTCTGTCACTCATCTCAGGTCTGTAGCTTAGTTGAAAATTATTAACAATTTCATGTGCATTCATGTCTTGTGGAACATCAGATGTTCTACTGTTTAGATCTCCAGCAAGAAGTAAAAACACGTCGGGCAGAACTAGTAGAGCATCAGCAATACAGGCTTCCAGATCAGTAATGCCATTTTCAACATCGCAAAACGTATAATATGGTGAATTCTCTGGTGGCACATACGCACAAACATACAAAATATCCTTTGATAAGCCAAAAAGACTCTTATCAATAAGAAACATAATGACGTTTTTATGATCGGTATATACCTCTTGAATATATGGCAAACATTCCTTTTTGACCAGACATACAACCCCTCCAGAGCGCCTCCCTCGTTTTGTAAAACGAGTAGCTGGTCTACAGAACACTTTATAATTTCTATACACACTAGATTGAAAATCAACCACAAATGTCTCAACAAAACAAATAAAATCGAAAGAAACAGTATATGACACAAAATCTTCGTCAGCAATCTTGGGAAGCAAACCACAAACGTTCCAGTGTAAAAACATAACGGGTTTACCATTCATACATGGACTGTTTACGTTGTCATGACCTCTCACACGATCTTGACCTTTCTCATTTTCACAATAGTTATAAACATAGTCAGAATTGCTTGCAGACGTTTCTGCACCAACATGTGAACAGACAGACGAAGAGTTGTCATTCATTAAAGAAACATTTACCCTGCTAGACAAAGCAGCCATAAAAGAATTATTAGAACGAAGATCTATTTCATCACGAACTATGGACCCATTGTCAACTTTATCAAACTTTTTGTAAACTTCATGTAGCTGAACGAATTGATTCTGACCATTTGCCGTTGAATTTAGCATTGGTTCTCTTCAGAACGATAGAAATGAGACATGTGAAATGAAAAAAGTTCAGTTTATTGAAAAATTCCAGTGGCAAGATAAACATGCTGATTTATTTAATGAGCAAATGAATAGCAAAGATACACTGTCGCTGTTTGGACGGGCTATTGCTCTCATTGACGAGGATGTTAATGCTGCCCTTGATGCTTTTAATGAGTGTATTATAAAACAAGCTGAATGCATGAAAAGACGAATTAGACTGGATGGTAGGAATGGGAACAATGATGGTATGATACAGAATGCACTAGTACTAAATTAAAGGCAAGAAGGCTTCTGCGGATATACAGGAGAACGCTTGATAAAGAAGATAACAAAACATATTGTCTTGCACGAAGAGAATACAAAAAATTGATCGAGAGGAAGAAAAAAGAAAATAACAGTTCTCTACTATGTAACATCGTAAATTCGGTGAATGACCAGCAAGAATTTTGGAAGCACTTGCGCAGAATATCTGTGAAACGAGTGCATACATCCAGTAATATAACTATTGATAACTGGTTTTCTCATTTTCATGAGCTTCTTGAAAATGGTGAAACCGAAGACGATGTTTATTGATGTTATTAGCGAAGTAAATATGTCTGAAAATAGTACCGAGTGTTCCTACTTCGATCGTCCAATTTCAAGAGAGGAATTTTAACTGCAATAAAAAGGCTTAAAAACAGAAAATCTGCAGGGCCAGATGGAATTATTGGAGAATTATGAAATTTGGTGGTAATGTTATTATTGATTTCTTTGTTAAGTTTTTCAATACGCTTTTTGATAATGGGTTATTTCCAGAACGATGGACAGAGTCAATAATCGTGCCACTGTTTAAAAAGGGTGCAATTGATGTCCCTGGCAATTATAGAGGTATATCGTTAGGTGACATCAGTAGTAAGTATTTAGTTCGATAATCAATTGCAGGTTACAAGAATGGTACGGCAAAATGACATCACAGGTGAACATCAAGCAGGGTTTAAGAAAGGCTACTTAACTATTGATCAGATGTTCACACTCTTGGCGTTTATACAGAAACAATTTTCACTGAACCGTAAATTATATGTTGCCTTTATTGACTTCGAAAAAGCGTTTGACTCTGTATCAAGATCATTGCTCTGGCCAGTACTCCAAAAGAATGGAATTCAAGGAAAACTCTACAAATATATTAATGGTATGTATAGTAGTGTGAAAGCAAGAGTAAGATCTGGTGCTAAATTTTTACTGACTATATCAATGTGCACAAGAGGAGTAAAACAGGGAGATGCATGCAGCCCTGTACTTTTCTCCTTATTTATAAACGAGCTAGCCCTGGAAATAATAGAGAAAGAAGGCACGGTGCAACATTGACTCCTGATTTCATGGAATTGTTTATTTGTTGTTAGCAGATGACATTGCCTTGCTTTCAGAAACACCAGTTGGCTTCAGACACAACTGAATAGTTTATGGAGTGCATCTTCAAGACTTAAGCTTAAGGTCAATATGAAAAAGAGTAATGTTGTTGTATTCAGGAAAGGTGGTTATCTTGCTGCGAGTGAAAGGTGGTTTCTTAATGGAGAGGAAATGAAGATTGTCAACTGTTTTAAGTATCTTGGTATATATTTCTCCACGAGACTTAGTTTTGTATTTGCTTGTGAAGACCTTGCAAGCCGAGCAAAGAATGCCTTGCTGTGTATTATGCAAAGGTTGTACACGCTTAAGAATAATTCATTTGCAGTATTTTGAAAATTTTTGATTATCAGGTTCTACCTATTGCCATGTACGGTGCTGAAATATGGGGATTAGATAAAGCAGTTGCTCGTATTGAAAAGGTTCACTTATTTTCATTAAAAAATTTTTTAGGGTGCAACTTAAAACGCCGAATGATTTAGTGTACGGAGAAACAGGACGCTACCCTGTTTATGTAAATACGTCTGTTAGGTGTATTAGATATTGGCTTAAGTTATTACGTATGGATGGAAATAGACTACCGGGGAAAGCTTACGAGATGTTGATGTGGCTAGACTCACGCGTAAATATACATGGGTTTCAAGGATTCGAGAAACATTATTTCAGAATGGTTTTGGAATGGTATGGCTAAATCAAGGGTTGAAAATGTCAATGCATTTCTGGATGAATTTCGCCAGAGGCTTATTGATTGTCGATGGCAAAACTGGAGTGAACATATCCAAGACAGCGACCGGTTTTCTTTATATAGAACTTTCAAATCATCTAGGAGTTGCGAAAGGTATCTTTTAATTGACACGACAGACATATTAGATGTTATTTAACAAAATTTAGATTCGGAGTAACAGACATGGCAATACATCGGACCGTTATAATAAGGTATCAACTAATTCTGTAGCATGCCCATTGTGTAATGACGCAAAAGAAGATGAAGTACATGTTTTGTTTTGTTGCCCTAGTCTCTGTGAGCTTCGGCAACAATATATTCCAGGAAAATTTTATGCAAATCCATGTTTATTCAACGTAGCCTTATTGATGGCTAACAGCAATGAAATTATACTGAAGAATGTATGCATGTATTTATATAAGGCATTTAAAAGGCGTGCGACTGTAGTTGAAGGATGTGAATGTTAATATTGAAGAATGTATCTGTTGAACTCTATTGTCAAAAGATGTTGGAATCTGTCATTATTATGTTGATGTATCCATACTTTTTCTTGTCGTTAAAATGCCATTGTAAATAGTTCCCCCCTTCAGTAGGGGCTGTGGCCTAATCTGAATAAACCATTTTCCATTTCCATTTCCATTTCTCTCTCTCTCTCTCTCTCTCTCTCTCTCTCTCTCTCTCTCTCTCTCTCTCTCTCTCTTCCTCTGTCTCTGTCTGTCTGTCTGTCTGTCTGTCTCTGTGGTGTGTGTGTGTGTGTGGTGTGTGGTGTGTGTGTGGTGTGTGTATGTGTGCGCGCGCGCGCGCGCGTGTGTGTGTGTGCGTGTGTGTATGTGCTCGTGCGTGCGCACGCGCGCGTGTGTGTGTGTTATGTTTTGGTGCTAATTCTCCATTCAAGTGATGAAGAAAACTGTTTGACTTGCGTATTATTATTATTATTATTATTATTATTATTATTATTATTATTATTATTATTATTATTATCATCATCATTAATGTGTTGTTATCACGATTATCATTATCGTGCCTTATATTTGCTCTTTGTAAAGTAGTTGGCAATGCCTTTTCTGCCAGTGTAATAAAGTTTATGTATTGCATAATAAACAACTTGGTGAATGATGGGAAATACCTATGGCCACTATTGATGGGAAATACCTATGGCCACTATTGATGGGAAATACCTATGGCCACTATTGATGGGAAATGCCTATGGCCACTATTGATGGGAAATGCCTATGGCCACTATTGATGGGAAATACCTATGGCCACTATTGATGGGAAATGCCTATGGCCACTATTGATGGGAAATGCCTATGGCCACTATTGATGGGAAATACATATGGCCACTATTGATGGGAAATGCCTATGGCCACTATTGATGGGAAATGCCTATGGCCACCATTGATGGGAAATGCCTATGGCCACTATTGATGGGAAATGCCTATGGCCACTATTGATGGGAAATGCCTATGGCCACTATTGATGGGAAATACTTATGGCCACTATTGATGGGAAATGCCTATGGCCACTATTGATGGGAAATACCCATGGCCACTATTGATGGGAAATGCCTATGGCCACTGTTGATGGGAAATACCTATGGCCACTATTGATGGGAAATGCCTATGGCCACTATTGATGGGAAAAAACCTATGGCCACTAATCAGAAACTGTTCCTGACGGAGTGTTTCATCACTGGACAGGAACAGGGGTCACGGGGTTAGTTAGATGTGCCACATTGTGTACTGTCCTCTTTTCTCCGGGATGAAGCATGGAGCGGTCCATACTGTCCTCTTTTCTCCGGGATGAAGCATGGAACAGCCCATCGCACCGTCCCCTGTGCCACATCGGACCTCAACGCTGAAAAACCTCCAACTCTCTCGCTCCATTTTGCGCCGTTCTCACTACCAAAAGGACAAATCGAACTGATTCATACCGAACATTTTACAATGAATGAATCATCAGAAAGGAAACCAACTAACAGGAAACGAAACATGTGCACATCAAACTGTGATCTTATTAACACCAAACTGACTAAAGATAAAGAGTTAACACAAGACCAAACGTTCGCATCCTGAAGCAATGAAATATGCCTATGTTAATTTGTGAATTTACGCGTTTAGAAGCAGACTTTCCCCTGGTCCGGGAAAAAAAAGTTGGGTAGACAGAATGCCGAGAAACTAGAGGCAAACAGTTTTTGTTTGTTTGTTTGTTTTGGATATTCTTAGAAATATGATGTTTAGTTCGTTTACCGTATTGCAGTTTTCGAAAATTTATTATCTCATCTTTTCTATTTAACATCTGTAAATATCCATTCCAGTCAGCTCAGCTTATTGCATTAAAAAAAAAAATTGTTGAACTGCTGAAACGCTGATTCACGCTACTGAACGTCACACTTCTAGATAAGTGGAAAGGACGGATGAACGAGGGATTTTTATGTCGGGTTGCGTTTTGGAAGCTTACCGTACACACCAAGGTTGGGTACCTCTCCTTTGCCGGAAAAAACAGAGCCGACATAAAAGGAAGGCCCCCCCCCCCCCCCCTCTCCCCCTCCACCCCCTCCACTCTCCTCATCCCTTCTCTCCTCCTGTCTCAGTTTGCCGCGGTTCCATTTTGTGTGTCACGATGCCGGGGGCCATTTCGTCCTGGACTATCAATCAGCCTGTTCTGACGACTTTGGTGGTTCGGTGGATGGAAGCGGAAATGACGTGCTCCGATTACAGGAGATTGTCTTCCCCTTGTTGTCACCACCCAGTCTGACTCCATCAAAGGCACCGTCATTACAACGCCCAGAACACCACCGTCAGTGATTGCACAACCAAGCTGGGTTGTCTTCCCCTTGTTGTCACCACCCAGTCTGACTCCATCAAAGGCACCGTCAGTGATTGCACAACCAAGCTGGGTTCGGGAAAATGCACATTATCCAATCATCTTCTCAGTTCAAAAGAATATTCGGTGTCCGTTCGTCCTTCTGATTGTGGTTTGTCGTACCACAGTTTTCCTCAGTGCGTGTCAGTGCAAACAAAAAAACAAAACAGTAACGTTTTAATCCTAACACAAATATCAATCGACAAGCCAATCCAGTGTTCTTACAAATCAGAATGTATACCCTGAATGTTTATAGATAAGAGAAAAAGCAAGAATCAGGACGTCCTTTTCACATATTAATCAACCAGGCAATCAACATATTAATCAACCAGCCAATCAACATATTAATCAACCAGCCAATCAACATACTAATCAACCAGCCAATCAACATTTTCTCACAAATCAGTACTGTCTCAATCATTTATAAATCAGAAACAATGATCAGGACATATTTTTTCGCATATTAATCAACCAACCAATCAATCAAACATTTCACAAATCAGTAGCAATGCCCAAGACATATTCAATCGTGACATGTTTTTCGTATATTAATCAAGCAACCAACCTAATTTTCTCACAAATCAAAAAATAATATCCCAGACAGTTATAAATCAGAAAATTATCAAGCAGGGCAATATCCCAGACAGTTATAAATCAGGAAATAAACCATCAGAACGTCTTCTTCATTGTGGGAAGCTAGATGTGCGCGCAGTTACTCTCGCGAACTTAGCTGTCGACCGAGGCTATCCCCCCTAATCCACCACTCACTATCGCTCTGCGTTCTCTGGTCTGGACGTCCGCGTCACGTGCTTCTTAATTAAATCTTTGGTCCATATCTGTCTCACAGACTTGAATGAAGAAAAGAAAATACACCCTGGTTTTGATTACCACAAATCGTTGTTGAACTAAAGGTATAACAGTAATTAGAGAACAGTTGGGGTAACTCTTTCTCCCTTGATGAAGTAAATCAGTAGACGCCCTCCACTCCAAACGAATGCTGCTTGTGAAGGTCAAGGTAGGACAGTGGTGGTCTGTGCTTCTGAGCACGCTGTGGCGTGTAGGATTGGCTGCCTGTTAGCCTTGGGAAGAGGTCCTGACATGGAGTGATACTGAAGACCTCAGCAGATTGTAGAGGCAGGATCATCACACAACCTTTGCCCCTGTGCCTAGCGTTGGGTGGCTTCCGCACGGGGCTACACTCTACCTGTGGCGTCCACTTTTAACTCTGAACACCATAACCTGCTTAGCTCTGTTTGGACAATAGTCTGTCGTCCACTTTTAACTCTGAACACCATAACCTACTTAGCTCTGTTTGGACAATAGTCTGTCGTCCACTTTTAACTCTGAACACCATAACCTACTTAGCTCTGTTTGGACAATAGTCTGTCGTCCACTTTTAACTCTGGTGTCTTTCAGCTTTTTTTTTCCCCCCTTCATTCCATGACTTGATGTTTTACCACTCTTCTTCATTGTAGTTTGTCATGTGCCAATTTTTTTATATGCTTCTCCTCCTCCTCCTCCTCCTCCTCTTCTCCTTAGTCTTCTTTTTCATCATCTTCTTCTTCTTCTTCTTCTTCTTCTTCCTTTTCTTCTGTCTCTCCTTGTGTCAGAGACTCCGTCTCTTTATTCTGTGTCTCCAAGTCCCCACCTCTCTCTCTCTCCTTGTGTCGCTCTCCATCCCTCCCTCTCTCCCACACTCTCTTCCTCTAGTTATATTGTGCATTCTCTTATTCTAAATTGCCATGTATTCATTTTGTTTATGAGTTTATATGCAGTTCGATGCAATGATTTCTACCATGTATTTATTGTTTGAGGGCTGGATGAAAAAAAGCCACTGACTGGTGCTTATTCTTTTCCCTCATTAAACAACATTTCGTTCGTTCGTTCGTTCGTTAACTCTGAACAGCATAACCTGGTTAGCTCTGTTTGGACAATAGTCTGTCGTCCACTTTTAACTCTGAACAGCATAACCTGGTTAGCTCTGTTTGGACAATAGTCTGTCGTCCACTTTTAACTCTGAACACCATAACCTGGTTAGCACCGTTTAGACAATAGTCTGGGTGTTGGATATGATATAAGTTCTGGGACAGAAACACTAGCACAATATTTCTTTGTTTACAGAACAAAAGAAAAAGGCCACAAAAGCGTCTTATCGGAGAAACGTGCGATATCTTAGCCGGGGAATACGGAATATTTAAGGTCATTGAAGAGCCTTTGTTAAACGTGGACAGGCTAGGATGCTCCGTAAAGAAGGGAACAAACAGGAGTGTGTTGCTATCAGGGCGATTTAGAACTGATCCCACACTCCAGGAGAGGAGAGACAGGTTTACCATGATAGGGACTGTGCAGAAAAATAGTGTCTGGCTTCCCCTCAGTGTTCGTTTTGCCTGTCAGGTATTCGTTTATTTGTTTATTTAAATCTGATTTTCTGTCTTTCTTCTTTGCTTTGTGTGCACGTTTTGTTCCTTACTTTTCTTTCTTTTTATTTTTCATTCCGATTTTGACTACTCCCCCCCCCCCCCCCCCCCCCCACACCGCACCCCCTCCGATATCAGAAAAAAATGAAATGCTTTAAAAATGGTGTGTCGGAGGGCTATGTGGTAGGAATGTAACAAAAAAAACCCATTCAATGTCATGTGCTGCTTGAACTTAGAGCGATGGCGAAAACGATGATGGCAGTGACGACGATGACGTCGAGGTTAATAAACGTGACAGAGTATTTGAAGTGCTGATGATGACAGTGATGATGACAATGATGTGCGTGACAAACAGTGATGGTTTTGATGACGACCTGTTACAGGCATCTGTAACAACGCGATGTGTTACAACGGAGGACAGTGCAGGGGAGGTTACCACCCATCCTGTGCCTGCCCGGTTGGCTTCCAAGGCCCGCAGTGCCAACACGGTCAGTCCACATTTGTGATCATTGGTTTGTTTAGTTATCTGTTTGTTTGTTCGTTTGTAAGTTTCCTGTATGGATTCCATACGGTTATTTGTTTGTTTGTTCGTTTGTAAGTTTCCTGTATGGATTCCATACAGTCATTTGTTTGTTCGTTTGTAAGTTTCCTGTATGGATTCCATACAGTTATTTGTTTGTTTGTTCGTTTGTAAGTTTCCTGTATGGATTCCATACAGTCATTTGTTTGTTTGTTCGTTTGTAAGTTAGAGAACAGGAAAACACCGATTCAGACTCACTTGCTACTCAACCGAGTTTTTGGGCGAAAGTGACCTAAAAGCCGCCTATTCCTGTTCTGACAAGTAACCAAAAAAAGACCCTACAA
>CM031611.1:6165232-6175978 GCA_018398815.1 Conus ventricosus | reverse complement strand
TCTCATTGTCTTAACTTTTGCTATTCCGGGCTTCTGCTTCTTCTTCTCCTTCTTTTCCTTATCATCTCACTATTACATTCTCACCACCACCACCACCACCACCACCATCATCTTTTGTTCCGTCGCTAGGCTTACGTGAGAGTTGTTGACATGGCGAAATATGCAGTTTGTAGCAGAAACTCATACCAGTCCAACAGTTTCTCCTTAGATCTACTGTCCTAGCCATGATCAAAGTCTTAGATAATCAACGCTTGTTCATCTATTTCAACATTTCCTCCTCCTCCTCCTCCTCCATTTCTTCTTCCTCTCCACCTGCTGCTTCTGGTTGCCTTCACATTCTGAAACGCTACCTGATCCCCCTTCTACTTGCCCTGGAGAATCGGTCATCTCACTTCCTATTCCAGCCAGGTCTGCGGCAATTTCGCCACCCCCCAACAGCCAGCAGACTTCAGCCGGCTATCTTTTATGAAACTGAATTCAGCTGAGTCGTCATTAATTGTTGTTATTGCTGTGTTTGTATTTCGTAAGTTATGTCCTTCCTGTACGTTGGGTGTTTTATGTGTAGCTTCAAATCAGTAGAGTTTTGCTTGGGAATGGATATTGTCAGGGTGAATACGCTAGCTGATAGCCCATTTGCAAAGCGTGGAAGTAATAAACTAACGTAATTGTATCTACTACAATCTCTCATCATTTACTTTCACACAAAACATAACACATTATACTTCATGCATACATACAAACATATATACATACTCCATTCAATCATCCTCCATCGATACATACATACCACAAGTACATGCATGCCTACATACTTACATGCATACATATCACATATTTCATGCATACACATTTATATATGCAGAGTACATGCATACATACATACTTACATGCATACGGTCTTGCATACATATATATATATATATAATATATATATATATATATATATATAAATATATATATAATATATATATATATAATTATATATATATGTGTGTGTGTGTGTGTGTGTGTGTGTGTGTGTGTGTGTGTGTGTGTGTGTGTATTTACATACATACATACAACATGCGTGCTTCCGTAAATACATGCAAGCATACATGTATAGTAGAATACAACATACATGCATGTAAACCTGCACATATCCTTTCAAACACACACACACACACACACGCACACACACACACACACACACACACACACACACACACACACACACACACACACACACACACACACCCATCCGTTTGCCATCCATCAATCCATACGTCAGTCCACGCGTTCCTGTACCAACAAGTGTGGCGCACGAGCAAACGCGTGCAGTTTAGAGACAGAATCGGTGCACTGACAGAGAATCACAACAAACGTTATCCGACACACAAACACCTGCCACTGTCGGCATTCTCTGCCCTGTCTGTGTCTGAGTGAGGAGGATAGAGTGGGGTGGTGGGGAAGGGGTGGTGGGGAAGGGGGTGGGATCGTCTTCTGCCGGCACTGGAAAAAAAAACCCACAAGATCGTGAACCTGGTACGTGGAAAGTGATAGTCGACGCTGAACTAGATCTCCCTATTGACAACCACAACGACAACAGCAAGGGCCATAACAAAGTGCATGTTCGTGACGTGAATAACATGTTTTGCATGTTCGTGAGTAACTTTACGTGCGCAAACAAACAGGGGGACACACACACACACAGACACACACACAGACACACACACACACACACACACACACACACACACACTACACACACACACACACACACACACACACACACAGACACTACAGCCATTGTCTTGGCTTCGTGGTTGTCAGTCGCCAGACGAGTGAAGATCAAAGAAAGGAAGATGGCGTGCATGTTTAAGGCTGAATTTCAGGACTCTCTGATGTCTCTGATAGCTAAACCCTTTTTCACCCATACTACAATCTTTACCTCTTCCAGTCAGTTTAGCGTTTCTCTCCTTCACTAGCCTCCACCAATCCATCCTTCCCCACCCTCTTGCTCTGTCTCTGTCTCTGTCTGTCTTCTGTCTCTCTCTCGTCTCTCTCTCTCACTCCTCCTCTCTCTCTCTCCCCTTTTTCCCCCTCTCTCTCTCACCTCTCTCCTCTCTCTCTCTCTCACTCTCTCTCTCTCTCTCTCTCCTGTCCCTCCCATTTGCACTTTCTCTTCTCGAATTCGCACCTGTTAACATTGACCCCGTTCTGCCCTAGTTGAGCATCTGTCACGTATTTAACGTCTGTGGATTCTTTAATGGGTGCGTCTGCACGTCTGAAAATCACCCTTGGAAAAGGTGGTTTTGTCTCCTTGCCTTTGGTTTTTATCGTTGAGTTTTTTCTCAGGTTGAAAGCATGTCTGTGTGTTTTACAACAATTGCTGAGCAGACCTCACAGTACAAGGCAGGGTAAGCCAGGGTAACCAGGGTAAGCCAGGGTAAGTCAAGGTAAGCCAGGGTAAGCCAGGTGTGGCTGTGGACGGGGAGCGGGAAGGAGCAGACTGGGATATTGTCATTGAGGTGCACAGAACATGACACAGAAAAACTAACCCCAAAATAATGTTTGTTGTTTCAATAGTAAATAACAAGAGTAATATCAGTGAGGATGATGATGAAGCTGGTGATGATGCTGTGATGATAAAACTGAGAAATCTTTATGACAATAAAACTATTCACTATAACAAACCTGTAAAACGCATTGATTAGTCAAGTAGTAGGGCTAATCTTTTATGACAATAAAACTATTCAGTATAACAAATCTGTAAAACGCAATGACTGGTCAGGTAGTAGGGCTAATTTGACGTACACGCAACTTGTTGGGCATGAATGGAATATGATCTGGTCTCTGATGTCATCAATGTATGACGGTTTCATTCCGCCATTCTTTGAGAACAACAACAGCGAAAACAAACTTCACGTGAAACTTCCTCCCAGTTTCAGAAACACACAAGGAGTTAGATTAAAGCAGGCGTGCTTTTGCAGCTAATCATCATCAGTCAGCATATCAGTGTTTAGGTGTGAAGTTGCCTGACTTAGGTGGCAGTGGTATCAAGAGAAATAACAGGTGTGTTACTTTGACCGCAAAACAAACCCGAACGAACAAATGATATTACGTTTGCAGGGCGTTTCGATGGTGCGGTCTTTCACAGGTAAGACATACAACGGTGACAAAAGAAGTGGCTTTATCAAGGAGCGTTCTGCGCATGAATAGGAAACGCTGTGCATTGTAAATACTCTGTTATTGAATTTCAATTAGTTACTCGCTAGTTTGTAAGTCGGGGCGAATTTATTTAGACAGTTGGGAGGTTGTTTACGACTTTGTTACTTTCTTATTTTGGTTGTCAGTGTCTTTTATTCTGTGTGCTTTCATCCCAGCCAGCCAGCTGCCCCTTGGCTTCATCCGTCTTCCTTTCTTTCATTCTTCTTTTCACTCTTTTCCTTTACGTTGTATGGCATCCAGCTGTTTTCAACAGTGAGACAGACAATGGTTAAAAAGAAAAACGAAAACGTCTGGCAGACTTCTAGGAAGAGAAGATAGCTCTTACCCATCCCCCCCCCCCCCCCCCCCCCCCCCAAACACACACAACTCCATTGGAAATGAACAGCAAATGTAATCACGATTGTTGTTCATATTCCTAACATATCCACCTTTCCTACTTCCTCTTTCGTCCCTTCCCCGCAAACCGTCTGCTGTTTGTCTCACCTTTTTCCCCCCACCTTTTGTTTGCTTTTTCTTTCCTTTTCTTTTTATAGCATCCGTTGCACGTCACCAGTGACTACAGACACAATGTAAGCAAAGCGTCACTGCTGGCGTCATCAAAGCGGCGTGTCTCTGTTCAGTGGTCTTCCTTTTGGAAGGGAAATGAGGTAATTGCCGCAGGAAGCCATCCCCGGAGTTGGTCCTGGGGTTCAGCAGACAGACGGTTCGGGCCGGGGACTTGGGGGTGAAAATGTGGAGAAAAGCCAGTTGGAACGCAACACTTCCTTCCCCGCCTGTATTTGAGGTGGTTGATCGTCTGAATGCGTTGGGCTAGAGGAGGTTTCCCCCCCCCCAAAAAATTTTAACCATTTGATTTTCCCCCATCCGGATCATGCTTTTTATCGAACCACGCCAAACCCCCAACAGCTTTTGATTTACACAGCCCGGGGAACGCAAATTTTGCAACGTCTCGTGAAAAATGAATACAACCAAAAAAACCCTTTTTTTTGCACATCGGGCGTTTTCGGGGACAAAAAAAAATGCAACACCAGAATCCTAAAACCCACACCACAAAAAAACGCGCGGCGCGCCACACACACACACACACCCCCCCACACACACACACACACACACCACCACCAACACCAAACCCCCCCTTTCCTCCCCCCCCCTCCCCCCCCCCCCCCCCCTCCCCCCCCCCCACACAAACCCCAACCCCCACCTTTTTTTCCCCTTTTACTAACCTACAGGAAAAAAAACGGGAAGAAGTTGGACACCAAGGCGAATAAGCCGCATGGGGGATTGATTGAGGTTGGGGAATTTTTTGGACAGCGTCCAATACGACGTTTAAAACCCCAACAAAACCGCTTCCTTTTAACCAGCCAACAAAAAAAAAACAAGCCCTGGGAAAAAGACTTCAATCAAAGAACCTTCCTTAACATATGCCCGTAAAAAGAAAAAGAAAACCCCGGAAGACTTTTAAACAAAAGAACACTTTCCTTTAAAATATGCCAGCTAAAACGTAAAAAGAATGCCCTGGGCTTTCATTCAAAAAAACATTTTTCCTTTAAAATATGCCAACCCCAAAAGTAATAAAAGCCCTGGAAAAGCCCCATTCAATAGAAAACTTCCTTAACAAAGCCCGACTAAAAAAGTAAAACAAAGCCCTAGGAAAGACTTTATTCAAAAGAACATCTTCCCGAAAAAAGCCCGACTAAACGTGATAAAAAATGCCAAAAAACCCCCCAGAATGAAGACCCAAATCAAAAAGGAAAAATTTTAACCCGGCCGCAACACATACAAAAAAAAAAATGGCCTTTTTGAAATCAGGGTTTAAAGAAGAACCCGGGCCCGTCCTTAATGTTATTAGTGAATTTATATGGGGGCCAAATTTTAAAATTTTTTCCCAAAAAAAGTCTTGGCAGAGTCGTCACATTTTCACAACGGGATAAGAACAAACAAAAGGAGGCAGGCATAAGGCACAAAAAAGGTTTAAACACGCTTTAGCCAACAGACTAATACAACTTCCCCAACTTTTTCCTTTCCCCATTTTGGGTCCACCCCAAGCAGCCATAGCATCCGCCGAGTGCTTCCTAAAACCCTAAAAACAAACAAACTAGAGAAAAACATCGAGACGAAGTTGGGGCAAGAACGCACCCTTTGAAAAACCCAAAAAAGCGAACCATCAAACCTCTTTGAAGAGCCCCCGAAAATTATTGCATCAATTTTGCGGGGGCTGAAACGTTTCGAAAGGTATTTTGGGACAGTGATAGGGGGAAACGATAACTTTATACTTGATGCCAAACTCACCGCCCCCCCCCCTCCCCCCCCAACTTCCCTCCTCTTCCTCTCCCCTCACTTTTTCCCTTTAAATAGGACAGCCTTTGCTTTCGGAACATGTGTTTCTTTTTTTTCCTTCTGCAAGGTAAAACATTGTGTGTGCGTGTGGGGGTTGTGCTTTGGGGTTGTTGTGTTGTGTTGGTTTGTGTGTGTGTGGTATGTGTGTTAAGAAAGAAGAGAGCGAGAGAGAGCGAGAGAAAAGAGAAAAGGGGAAGAAGAGAGAAAGATAGAGAAAAATCGTGCATTAAGGGGTATTTTTGAAACATATCCACCCCTCCTTCCTTTACGCAATGCAACAACTTAGAGGTGTGGTCCGCACTTTGCCAACCATACAATCAGGGCCAAAAACACGGCACAATCGGCCACAGACACGGGCAAACGGAAAACGCTTAAAAAAATTTATTTTCCCGGGGAAATTCTTTTATTTCTGGGAACAAAAAAAAGCTGGTTTTTTGGTCAGTTTTTTCAAAGTCTTTACGTTTCCCAATCACATGTGTAAGGCCCCTGTTTCTTCCTTAAAGGAAAAGGCCCTTGTTTCCCAATCATATGTGTCAAAGACTATTTTTCCCAGATCATATGTGTCAAAGGCCATTTTTTCCCAGATCATATGTGTCAAAGGCCATTGTTTCCTAGATCATATGTGTCAACGGCCTAGCGTTTCCTAGATCATATGTGTCAAAGGCCATTGTTTCCTAGATCATATGTTGTCAACGGCCAGCTGTTTCCTAGATCATATGTTGTCAAAGGCCATTGTTTCCTAGATCATATGTTCAAAGGCCATTTTTCCTAGATCATATGTGTCAACGGCCAGCTGTTTCCTAGATCTATGTGTCAAAGGCCATTGTTTCCTAGATCATATGTGTCAACGGTCAGCTGTTTCCTAGATCATATGTGTCAACGGCCAGCTGTTTCCTAGATCATATGTGTCAACGGCCAGCTGTTTCCTAGATCATATGTGTCAACGGCCAGCTGTTTCCTAGATCATATGTGTCAAAGGTCATTGTTCCTAGATCATATGTGTCAACGGCCAGCTGTTTCCTAGATCATATGTATCAACGGCCAGTTGTTTCCTAGATCAGTTGTATCAACGACCAGTTGTTTCCTAGTCAGTTGTATGAACGACCAGTTGTTTCCTAGGTCAGTTGTATCAACGACCAGTTGTTTCCTAGATCAGTGTATCAACGACCAGATGTTTCCTAGATCAGTTGTATCAACGGCCAGTTGTTTCCTAGATCAGTTGTATCAACGGCCAGTTGTTTCCTAGGTCAGTTGTATCAACGGCCAGTTGTTTCCTAGATCAGTTGTATCAACGGCCAGTTGTTTCCTAGGTCAGTTGTATCAACGGCCAGTTGTTTCCTAGGTCAGTTGTATCAACGGCCAGTTGCTTCTAAGTTAGCTGTGTTAAAGCCTTTAGTTTCCCAGGTCAGTTGTATGAAAGGTCACTTGCTTCCTAGGTCAGTTGAATCAAAGGCATGTATTTCCTAGTGCAGTTGTGCCAAAGACCAGTTGTTTCCTAGAAAAACTTGTCAAAAACCAGTTGTTTCCTAGATTAACGTGTCAAAGACCAGTTGTTTCCTAGATAACGTGTCAAAAACCAGTTGTTTCCTAGATAACGTGTCAAAGACCATTGTTTCCTAGATAGCGTGTCAAAGACCAGTTTGTTTCCTAGATAACGTGTCAAAAACCAGTTGTTTCCTAGAAAACGTGTCAAAAACATCTGTTTCCTAGATAACGTGTAAAAGACCAGTTGTTTCCAAGATACGTGTCAAAAACCAGTTGTTTCCTAGATAACGTGTCAAAGACCAGTTGTTTCCTAGATAACGTGTCAAAGACCAGTTGTTTCCTAGATAACGTGTCAAAGACCAGTTGTTTCCTAACAACGTGTCAAAGACCAGTTGTTTCCTAGATAACGTGTCAAAGACCAGTTGTTCCTAGATAACGTGTCAAAGACCAGTTGTTTCCTAGACAACGTGTCAAAGACCAGTGTTTCCTAGATAACGTGTCACAGGCCTGTAGCTTCCCAGGTCAGTTAGGTCAAGGGCCTTTGTTTCGTCAGTCACTTGTGCTAAAGGCCTTTGTTTGCTAGGTCAGCTATGCTGGTCAGTTGTGCCCATGGCCTTTGTTTCCTGGGTCAGTTGTGCCCATCGCCTCTGTTTCCTGGGTCAGTTGTGCCCATGGCCTTTGTTTCCTGGGTCAGTTGTGCCCATGGCCTCTGTTTCCTGGTCAGTTGTGCCCATGGCCTTTTTTCCTGGTCAGTTATGCCCATGGCCTTGTTTCCTGGGTCAGTTGTGCCCATGGCCTTTGTTTCCTAGGTCAGTTATGCCCATGGCCTTTGTTTCCTGGCAGTTGTGCCCACAGCCTTTTTTCCTAGGTCAGTTGTGCCCACAGCCTTTGTTTTCCTAGTCAGTTGTGCCCACGGCCTTTGTTTCCTAGGTCAGTTATGCCCACGGCCTTTGTTTCCTAGGTCAGTTGTGCCCATGGCCTTTGTTTCCTAGGTCATTTGTGCCCATGGCCTTTGTTTCCTAGGTCAGTTGTGCCCATGGCCTTTGTTTCCTAGGTCAGTTGTGCCCATGGCCTTTGTTTCCTGGGTCAGTTTGTGCCCATGGCCTTTGTTTCCTGGGTCAGTTGTGCCCATGGCCTTGTTCCTGGGTCAGTTGTGCCCACGGCCTTTGTTTCCTGGTCAGTTGTGCCCACAGCCTTTGTTTCCTAGGTCAGTTGTGCCCACAGCCTTTGTTTCCTATGTCAGTTGTGCCCACAGCTTTGTTTCCTAGGTCAGTTTGTGCCCACAGCCTTTGTTTCCTAGGTCAGTTGTGCCACAGCCTTTGTTTCCTAGGTCAGTTGTGCCCACAGCCTTTGTTTCCTAGGTCAGTTGTGCCACAGCCTGTTTTTCCTGGGTCAGTTGTGCCCATGGCCTTTGTTTCCATGGGTCAGTTGTGCCCATGGCCTTTGTTTCCTGGGTCAGTTGTGCCCATGGCCTTTGTTTCCTGGGTCAGTTGTGCCCACAGCCTTTGTTTCCTAGTCAGTTGTGCCCACGCCTTTGTTTTCCTGGTCAATTGTTCCTCAGATCAGCTGAGGTCTGTCGATTCTTAGGTGAATTCTGTTACTGTTTCACAGGTCAGTCGTGTCTGCACTGTGTTTTGCTACATTAATAATGCCCTAGACCAACGTGTTCCTAGATCAGTCGTGGGTGTGCGCGTGCGTCTCTGTGTGTGTGTGTGTGTGTGTGTGTGTGTGTGTATGTGTGTGTGTGTGTGTGTGTGTGTGTGTGTGTGTGTGTGTGTGTGTGTGTGTGTGTGTGTGCGTGCGTGAGTGTGAGTGCGCATGTTCCTATACGTGCGTGGGTAGCATACGAACTCGTATGCGCCTGTGTATGTGCGTAAGCATATATTCCCATGGCAACATTTTGTGTACGGACACTCGCGTGCGTCGTGGCGTTACCCTAAATCAGTCAGCATTACACAGAAAACACAGTCAGTGCACCATATGCTGCGGGAGACATTGACACAGACACTGGTCTCTCACAAACAGCGGACCCTTGTCAACCCATAACTTGCGCCAGCGCTGTCTTCTTTACCACCGCCACCAGACCCTGAACGCCTTAACGACCAGCACAGGCCTGCACTTTATGAGCAACTTCAAAGCGAGGCAGAGAAGCGGAAGCGGGAGTCAGGGCCATAATGCATTAAGCGTGAGCTGGGAGTACAGGACCCTGGGGGCGGGCGAGAGTGGGGGACGGACGGGACTGCGATCTATGTCAGCCGGCGTATGTTAGGCCGACTTTGTGCTTCGGTCTCTGCGTGAGGGCAAAACTGACTTAGTGGGAGAGCACCGAGTTCACGCTCGGGGTTGCAGGTTCGAATCCGTCTCCTCTTTCTGGCTGTTTTCAAGTTCTGTACCAACTGAGAGGCGTTACCTCATGTACCTTTTTCCTCTTCCTTGAGAATGGGTCATATCCAAGCAAGGTCTCTTGTTGCCCCTGCTAAACTCGACAGTTGACATCCTTTAGCCCCCTCTGTTTATAGAACCTGAAGACATTTAGTCGTGTTGTTCTTGTTTCTGTTGTTATTTCGTAACGTATGTGTCATCCTGCACGCGGTGTAAATGTGTTATTTTATGTAAGGGAGATAACGTTAAGTGACAGCCTGATTGCCTGATGAGGAGATATGTGCGCGGTCTGCATTAAGTGACAGCCTGATTGCTGATGAGGAGATATGTGCGCAGTCTGCATTATCTACTTTACTCAGTCTCATCTATCTACTTTCATACATAACATTCACACATACGTACATACATGCATACATACATACATACATGCATACTTACATACATGCATACTTACATAACATTCACACATACGTACATACATGCATACATGCTTACATACATACATACATACATACATGCATACTTACATACATGCATACTTACATAACATTCACACATACGTACATACATGCATACATACATACATACATACATACATACATACATACATACATACATACATACATACATGCATACTTACATACATGCATACTTACATAACATTCACACATACGTACATACATGCATACATACATACATACATACATACATACATACATACATGGCATACTTACATACATGCATACTTACATAACATTCACACATACGTACATACATGCATACATACTTACATACATGCATCCGTACATACATGCATACATACATGCATACATACATACATACATGCATACATACATACATACATGCATACTTACATACATAACATTCACACATACGTACATACATGCATACATACATACATACATACATACATGCATACTTACATACATACATACTTACTTAAATGCATGCATGCATATAATAGAAGTACATGCACACATATATGCACAATACATACATACATACATACATACATACATACATACATACATACATACAAACATACATACATACATACATACATACAACATATACATGAATACAATACATACCTAAAAACATTCATACACACTTACATAGATGTAAGCATGCATGGAAACATACCTACTTACATACACAATCCATTCACGCCCCCCCCCCCCCCTCCCCCCGTTCCCCCAATTCATCTTCACCATCAACACACGTCATCAGCTCCACCGCTTGTATACGAACAAGTGTGGCGCACGAGCAATGTGCGTTGAAGGACGAGTGGTGCACTGACAGAGATCCAACAAT
>CM031611.1:6153987-6164232 GCA_018398815.1 Conus ventricosus | reverse complement strand
TTATGATGTGCCACATTGTTACTGTCCTCTTTTCCCCGGGATGAAGCATGGAGCGGTCCATACTGTCCCTCTTTACCCCGGGATGAAGCATGGAGCGGTCCATACTGTCCTCTTTTCCCCGGATGAAGCATGGAGCAGTCCATACTGTCCTCTTTTCTCCGGGATGAAGCATGGAACAGTCCATACTGTCCTCTTTTCTCCGGGATGAAGCATGGAGCGGTCCATACTGTCCTCTTTTCTCCGGGATGAAGCATGGAACGGTCCATACTGTCCTCTTTTCTCCGGGATGAAGCATGGAACGGTCCATACTGTCCTCTTTTCTCCGGGATGAAGCATGGAGCGGTCCCTACTGTCCTCTTTTCTCCGGGATGAAGCATGGAACAGTCCATACTGTCCTCTTTTCTCCGGGATGAAGCATGGAACGGTCTGTACTGTCCTCGTTTCTCCGGGATGAAGCATGGAGCGGTCCATACTGTCCTCTTTTCTCCGGGATGAAGCATGGAACGGTCCATACTGTCCTCTTTTCTCCGGGATGAAGCATGGAAACGGTCTGTACCGTCCTCTTTTCTCCGGGATGAAGCATGGAACGGTCCATACTGTCCTCTTTTCTCCGGGATGAAGCATGGAACGGTCCATACTGTCCTCTTTTTCTCCGGGATGAAGCATGGAACGGTCCATACTGTCCTCTTTTCTCCGGGATGAAGCATGGAACGGTCCGTGCTGTCCTCTTTTCTCCGGGATGAAGCATGGAACAGTCCGTACCGTCCTCTTTTCTCCGGATGAAGCATGGAGTGGTCTGTACTGTCCTCTTTTCTCCGGGATGAAGCATGGAACAGCCCATCGCACCATCCCCTGTGCCACATCGGACCTCAACGCTGAAAAACCTCCAACTCTTTCGCTCCATTTTGCGCCGTTCTCACTACCAAAAGGAGAAACCGAACTGATTCATCCTGAACATTTTACAATGCATGAATCATCAGAAAGGAAACCAACTAACAGGAAACGAAACATGTGCACATCAAACTGTGATCTTATTAACACCAAACCGACTAAAGATAAAGAGTTAACACAAGACGAAACGTTCGCATACTGAAGCAATGAAATATGCCTATGTTAATTTGTGAATTTACGCGTTTAGAAGCAGACTTTCCCCTGGTCCAGGAAAAAAAAAGTTGGGTAGACAGAATGCCGAGAAACTAGAGGCAAACAGTTTTTGTTTGTTTGTTTGTTTGTTTCGGATATTCTTAGAAATATGATGTTTAGTTCGTTTTCCGTATTGCAGTTTTCGAAAATTTATTATCTCATCTTTTCTATTTAACATCTGTAAATATCCATTCCAGTCAGCTCAGCTTATTGCATTAAAAAAAATTGTTGAACTGCTGAAACGCTGATTCACGCCACTGAACGTCACACTTCTAGATAAGTGGAAAGGACGGATGAACGAGGGATTTTTATGTCGGGTTGCGTTTTGGAACCTTACCGTACACACCAAGGTTTGGTACCTCTCCTTTGCCGGAAAAAACAGAGCCGACATAAAAGGAAGCCCCCCCCCCCCCCCCTCCACCCCCACCCCCACCCCCTCCACTCTCCTCATCCCTTCTCTCCTCCTGTCTCAGTTTGCCGCGGTTCCATTTTGTGTGTCACGATGCCGGGGGCCATTTCGTCCTGGACTATCAATCAGCCTGTTCTGACGACTTTGGTGGTTCGGTGGATGGAAGCGGAAATGACGTGCTCCGATTACAGGAGATTGTCTTCCCCTTGTTGTCACCACCCAGTCTGACTCCATCAAAGGCACCGTCAGTGATTGCACAACCAAGCTGGGTTGTCTTCCCCTTGTTGTCACCACCCAGTCTGACTCCATCAAAGGCACCGTCAGCACAACGCCCAGAACACCACCGTCAGTGATTGCACAACGCCCAGAACACCACCGTCAGTGATTGCACAACGCCCAGAACACCACCGCAGTGATTGCACAACGCCCAGAACACCACCGTCAGTGATTGCACAACGCCCAGAACACCACCGTCAGTGATTGCACAACGCCCAGAACACCACCGTCAGCACAACGCCCAGAACACCACCGTCAGTGATTGCACAACGCCCAGAACACCACCGTCAGCACAACGCCCAGAACACCACCGTCAGTGATTGCACAACGCCCAGAACACCACCGTCAGTGATTGCACAACCAAGCTGGGTTCACCGTCAGTGATTGCACAACCAAGCCCAGAACACCACCGTCAGTGATTGCACAACGCCCAGAACACCACCGTCAGTGATTGCACAACCAAGCTGGGTTCACCGTCAGTGATTGCACAACCAAGCCCAGAACACCACCGTCAGTGATTGCACAACCAAGCTGGGTTCACCGTCAGTGATTGCACAACCAAGCCCAGAACACCACCGTCAGTGATTGCACAACCAAGCTGGGTTCGGAAAATGCACATTATCCAATCATCTTCTCAGTTCAAAAGAATATTCGGTGTCCGTTCGTCCTTCTGATTGTGGTTTGTCGTACCACAGTTTTCCTCAGTGCGTGTCAGTGCAAACAAAGAAACAAAACAGTAACGTTTTAATCCTAACACAAATATCAATCGACAAGCCAATCCAGTGTTCTTGCAAATCAGAATGTATACCCTGAATGTTTATAGATAAGAGAAAAAGCAAGAATCGGGACGTCCTTTTCACATATTAATCAACCAGGCAATCAACATATTAATCAACCAGCCAATCAACATATTAATCAACCAGCCAATCAACATACTAATCAACCTGCCAATCAACATTTTCTCACAAATCAGTACTGTCTCAATCATTTATAAATCAGAAACAATGATCAGGACATATTTTTTCGCATATTAATCAACCAACCAATCAATCAATCAGGACATATTTTTTCGCATATTAATCAACAACCAATCAATCAAACATTTCACAAATCAGTAGCAATGCCCAAGACATATTCAATCGTGACATGTTTTTCGTATATTAATCAAGCAACCAAGCTAATTTTCTCACAAATCAAAAAATAATATCCCAGACAGTTATAAATCAGAAAATTATCAAGCAGGGCAATATCCCAGACAGTTATAAATCAGGAAATAAACCATCAGAACGTCTTCTTCATTGTGGGAAGCTAGATGTGCGCGCAGTTACTCTCGCGAACTTAGCTGTCGACCGAGGCTATCCCCCTAATCCACCACTCACTATCGCTCTGCGTTCTCTGGTCTGGACGTCCGCGTCACGTGCTTCTTGATCAAATCTTTGGTCCATATCTGTCTCACAGACTTGAATGAAGAAAAGAAAATACACCCTGGTTTTGATTACCACAAATCGTTGTTGAACTAAAGGTATAACAGTAATTAGAGAACAGTTGGGGTAACTCTTTCTCCCTTGATGAAGTAAATCAGTAGACGCCCTCCACTCCAAACGAATGCTGCTTGTGAAGGTCAAGGTAGGACAGTGGTGGTCTGTGCTTCTGAGCACGCTGTGGCGTGTAGGATTGGCTGCCTGTTAGCCTTGGGAAGAGGTCCTGACATGGAGTGATACTGAAGACCTCAGCAGATTGTAGAGGCAGGATCATCACACACCTTTGCCCCTGTGCCTAGCGTTGGGTGGCTTCCGCACGGGGCTACACTCTACCTGTGGCGTCCACTTTTAACTCTGAACACCATAACCTGCTTAGCTCTGTTTGGACAATAGTCTGTCGTCCACTTTTAACTCTGAACACCATAACCTACTTAGCTCTGTTTGGACAATAGTCTGTCGTCCACTTTTAACTCTGAACACCATAACCTACTTAGCTCTGTTTGGACAATAGTCTGTCGTCCACTTTTAACTCTGGTGTCTTTCAGCTTTTTTTTTCCCCCCTTCATTCCATGACTTGATGTTTTACCACTCTTCTTCATTGTAGTTTTGTCATGTGCCAATTTTTTTATATGCTTCTCTCCACCTCCTCCCCTCCTCTCTCCTAGTCTCTCTTCTTTCATCTCTCTTCTTCTTCTTCTTCTTCTTCTTCTCTTCTTCTTTTTCTTCTTCTTCTTCTTCTTCTTCTCTTTTCTTCTTCTTCTTCTCTTCTCTTCTTTTCTGTCTCTCCTGTGTCAGAGACTCCGTCTCTTTATTCTGTGTCTCCAAGTCCCCACCTCTCTCTCTCCTTGTGTCGCTCTCCATCCCTCCCTCTCTCCCACACTCTCTTCCTCTAGTTATATTGTGCATTCTCTTATTCTAAATTGCCATGTATTCATTGTTGTTTATGAGTTTATATGCAGTGCGATGCAATGATTTCTACCATGTTTTTATTGTTTGAGGGCTGGATGAAAAAAAGCCACTGACTGGTGCTTATTCTTTTCCCTCATTAAACAACATTTCGTTCGTTCGTTCGTTCGTTAACTCTGAACAGCATAACCTGGTTAGCTCTGTTTGGACAATAGTCTGTCGTCCACTTTTAACTCTGAACAGCATAACCTGGTTAGCTCTGTTTGGACAATAGTCTGTCGTCCACTTTTAACTCTGAACACCATAACCTGGTTAGCACCGTTTAGACAATAGTCTGGGTGTTGGATATGATATAAGTTCTGGGACAGAAACACTAGCACAATATTTCTTTGTTTACAGAACAAAAGAAAAAGGCCACAAAAGCGTCTTATCGGAGAAACGTGCGATATTCTTAGCCGGGAATACGGAATATTTAAGGTCATTGAAGAGCCTTTGTTAAACGTGGACAGGCTAGGATGCTCCGTAAAGAAGGGAACAAACAGGAGTGTGTTGCTATCAGGGCGATTTAGAACTGATCCCACACTCCAGGAGAGGAGAGACAGGTTTACCATGATAGGGACTGTGCAGAAAAATAGTGTCTGGCTTCCCCTCAGTGTTCGTTTTGCCTGTCAGTATTCGTTTATTTTGTTTATTTAAATCTGATTTTCTGTCTTTCTCTTTGCTTTGTGTGCACGTTTTGTTCCTTACTTTTCTTCTTTTATTTTTCATTCCGATTTTGACTACTCCCCCCCCCCCCCCCCCCCCCCACCGCACCCCCTCCGATATCAGAAAAAAATGAAATGCTTTAAAAATGGTGTGTCGGAGGGCTATGTGGTAGGAATGTAACAAAAAAAAACCATTCAATGTCATGTGCTGCTTGAACTTAGAGCGATGGCGAAAACGATGATGGCAGTGACGACGATGACGTCGAGGTTAATAAACGTGACAGAGTATTTGAAGTGCTGATGATGACAGTGATGAGACAATGATGTGCGTGACAAACAGTGATGGTTTTGATGACGACCTGTTACAGGCATCTGTAACAACGCGATGTGTTACAACGGAGGACAGTGCAGGGGAGGTTACCACCCATCCTGTGCCTGCCCGGTTGGCTTCCAAGGCCCGCAGTGCCAACACGGTCAGTCCACATTTGTGATCATTGGTTTGTTTAGTTATCTGTTTGTTTGTTCGTTTGTAAGTTTCCTGTATGGATTCCATACAGTTATCTGTTTGTTTGTTCGTTTGTAAGTTTCCTGTATGGATTCCATACAGTTATCTGTTTGTTTGTTCGTTTGTAAGTTTCCTGTATGGATTCCATACAGTTATTTGTTTGTTTGTTCGTTTGTAAGTTTCCTGTATGGATTCCATACAGTTATCTGTTTGTTTGTTCGTTTGTAAGTTTCCTGTATGGATTCCATACGTTATCTGTTTTGTTTGTTTCGTTTGTAAGTTTCCTGTATGGATTCCATACAGTTATTTGTTTGTTTGTTCGTTTGTAAGTTTCCTGTATGGATTCCATACAGTTATCTGTTTGTTTGTTCGTTTGTAAGTTTCCTGTATGGATTCCATACAGTTATTTGTTTGTTTGTTCGTTTGTAAGTTTCCTGTATGGATTCCATACAGTTATCTGTTTGTTTGTTCGTTTGTAAGTTTCCTGTATGGATTCCATACAGTTATCTGTTTGTTTGTTCGTTTGTAAGTTTCCTGTATGGATTCCATACAGTTATTTTGTTTGTTTGTTCGTTTGTAAGTTTCCTGTATGGATTCCATACAGTTATCTGTTTGTTTGTTCGTTTGTAAGTTTCCTGTATGGATTCCATACAGTTATCTGTTTGTTTGTTCGTTTGTAAGTTTCCTGTATGGATTCCATACAGTTTATCTGTTTGTTTGTTCGTTTGTAAGTTTCCTGTATGGATTCCATACAGTTATCTGTTTGTTTGTTCGTTTGTAAGTTTCCTGTATGGATTCCATACAGTTATCTGTTTGTTTGTTCGTTTGTAAGTTTCCTGTATGGATTCCATACAGTTATCTGTTTGTTTGTGTTCGTTTGTAAGTTTCCTGTATGGATTCCATACAGTTATCTGTTGTTTGTTCGTTTGTAAGTTTCCTGTATGGATTCCATACAGTTATCTGTTTGTTTGTTCGTTTGTAAGTTTCCTGTATGGATTCCATACAGTTATCTGTTTGTTTGTTCGTTTGTAAGTTTCCTGTATGGATTCCATACAGTTATCTGTTTTGTTTGTTCGTTTGTAAGTTTCCTGTATGGATTCCATACAGTTATTTGTTTGTTTGTTCGTTTGTAAGTTTCCTGTATGGATTCCATACAGTTATTTGTTTGTTTGTTCGTTTGTAAGTTTCCTGTATGGATTCCATACAGTTATTTGTTTGTTTGTTCGTTTGTAAGTTTCCTGTATGGATTCCATACAGTTATCTGTTTGTTTGTTCGTTTGTAAGTTTCCTGTATGGATTCCATACAGTTATCTGTTTGTTTGTTCGTTTGTAAGTTTCCTGTATGGATTCCATACAGTTATCTGTTTGTTTGTTCGTTTGTAAGTTTCCTGTATGGATTCCATACAGTTATCTGTTTGTTTGTTCGTTTGTAAGTTTCCTGTATGGATTCCATACAGTTATCTGTTTGTTTGTTCGTTTGTAAGTTTCCTGTATGGATTCCATACAGTTATTTGTTTGTTTGTTCGTTTGTAAGTTTCCTGTATGGATTCCATACAGTTATCTGTTTGTTTGTTCGTTTGTAAGTTTCCTGTAATGGATTCCATACAGTTATCTGTTTGTTTGTTCGTTTGTAAGTTTCCTGTATGGATTCCATACAGTTATCTGTTTGTTTGTTCGTTTGTAAGTTTCCTGTATGGATTCCATACAGTTATCTGTTTGTTTGTTCGTTTGTAAGTTTCCTGTATGGATTCCATACAGTTATCTGTTTGTTTGTTCGTTTGTAAGTTTCCTGTATGGATTCCATACAGTTATCTGTTTGTTTGTTCGTTTGTAAGTTTCCTGTATGGATTCCATACAGTTATTTGTTTGTTTGTTCGTTTGTAAGTTTCCTGTATGGATTCCATACAGTTATTTGTTTGTTTGTTCGTTTGTAAGTTTCCTGTATGGATTCCATACAGTTATTTGTTTGTTTGTTCGTTTGTAAGTTTCCTGTATGGATTCCATACAGTTATTTGTTTGTTTGTTCGTTTGTAAGTTTCCTGTATGGATTCCATACAGTTATTTGTTTGTTTGTTCGTTTGTAAGTTTCCTGTATGGATTCCATACAATTATTTGTTTGTTTGTTCGTTTGTAAGTTTCCTGTATGGATTCCATACAGTTATTTGTTTGTTTGTTCGTTTGTAAGTTTCCTGTATGGATTCCATACAGTTATTTGTTTGTTTGTTCGTTTGTAAGTTTCCTGTATGGATTCCATACAGTTATTTGTTTGTTGTTCGTTTGTAAGTTTCCTGTATGGATTCCATACAGTTATTGTTTTGTTTGTTCGTTTGTAAGTTTCCTGTATGGATTCCATACAGTTATCTGTTTGTTTGTTCGTTTGTAAGTTTCCTGTATGGATTCCATACAGTTATTTGTTTGTTTGTTCGTTTGTAAGTTTCCTGTATGGATTCCATACAGTTATCTGTTTGTTTGTTCGTTTGTAAGTTTCCTGTATGGATTCCATACAGTTATTTGTTTGTTTGTTCGTTTGTAAGTTTCCTGTATGGATTCCATACAGTTATCTGTTTGTTTGTTCGTTTGTAAGTTTCCTGTATGGATTCCATACAGTTATTTGTTTGTTTGTTCGTTTGTAAGTTTCCTGTATGGATTCCATACAGTTATTTGTTTGTTTGTTCGTTTGTAAGTTTCCTGTATGGATTCCATACAGTTATCTGTTTGTTTGTTCGTTTGTAAGTTTCCTGTATGGATTCCATACAGTTATTTGTTTGTTTGTTCGTTTGTAAGTTTCCTGTATGGATTCCATACAGTTATTTGTTTGTTTGTTCGTTTGTAAGTTTCCTGTATGGATTCCATACAGTTATTTGTTTGTTTGTTCGTTTGTAAGTTTCCTGTATGGATTCCATACAGTTATTTGTTTGTTTGTTCGTTTGTAAGTTTCCTGTATGGATTCCATACAGTTATTTGTTTGTTTGTTCGTTTGTAAGTTTCCTGTATGGATTCCATACAGTTATTTGTTTGTTTGTTCGTTTGTAAGTTTCCTGTATGGATTCCATACAGTTTATTTGTTTGTTTGTTCGTTTGTAAGTTTCCTGTATGGATTCCATACAGTTATTTGTTTGTTTGTTCGTTTGTAAGTTTCCTGTATGGATTCCATACAGTTATTTGTTTGTTTGTTCGTTTGTAAGTTTCCTGTATGGATTCCATACAGTTATTTGTTTGTTTGTTCGTTTGTAAGTTTCCTGTATGGATTCCATACAGTTATTTGTTTGTTTGTTCGTTTGTAAGTTTCCTGTATGGATTCCATACAGTTATTTGTTTGTTTGTTCGTTTGTAAGTTTCCTGTATGGATTCCATACAGTTATTTGTTTGTGTTTCGTTTGTAAGTTCCTGTATGGATTCCATACAGTTATTTGTTTGTTTGTTTCGTTTGTAAGTTCCTGTATGGATTCCATACAGTTATTTGTTTGTTTGTTCGTTTGTAAGTTTCCTGTATGGATTCCATACAATTATTACCAGGGTCCGACTTCCCACCTCCCCGCTGTACATCTTGTCCCACCTCTCCGCTGTACATCTTGCCCCACCTCTCCGCTGTACATCTTGCCCACCTCTCCGCTGTACATCTTGTCCCACCTCTCCGCTGTACATCTTGCCCCACCTCTCCGCTGTACATCTTGCCCCACCTCTCCCGCTGTACATCTTGTCCCACCTCTCCCGCTGTACATCTTGCCCCACCTCTCCGCTGTACATCTTGCCCCACCTCTCCGCTGTACATCTTGTCCCACCTCTCCGCTGTACATCTTGTCCCACCTCTCCCGCTGTACATCTTGCCCCACCTCTCCCGCTGTACATCTTGTCCCACCTCTCCCGCTGTACATCTTGTCCCACCTCTCCCGCTGTACATCTTGCCCCACCTCTCCCGCTGTACATCTTGTCCCACCTCTCCCGCTGTACATCTTGTCCCACCTCTCCCGCTGTACATCTTGTCCCACCTCTCCCGCTGTACATCTTGTCCCACCTCTCCCGCTGTACATCTTGTCCCACCTCTCCCGCTGTACATCTTGTCCCACCTCTCCCGCTGTACATCTTGTCCCACCTCTCCGCTATACATCTTGCCCCACCTCTCCGCTGTACATCTTGTCTTACATCTCCGCTGTACATCTTGTCCCACCTCTCCGCTGTACATCTTGTCCCACCTCTCCGCTGTACATCTTGTCCCACATCTCCGCTGTACATCTTGTCCCACCTCTCCGCTGTACATCTTGTCCCACCTCTCCGCTGTACATCTTGTCCCACCTCTCCGCTGTACATCTTGTCTTACATCTCCGCTGTACATCTTGTCCCACCTCTCCGCTGTACATCTTGTCCCACCTCTCCGCTGTACATCTTGTCCCACCTCTCCCGCTGTACATCTTGTCTTACATCTCCGCTGTACATCTTGTCCCACCTCTCCCGCTGTACATCTTGTCTTACATCTTCGCTGTACATCTTGTCCCACCTCTCCGCTGTACATCTTGTCTTACATCTCCGCTGTACATCTTGTCTTACATCTCCGCTGTACATCTTGTCCCACCTCTCCGCTGTACATCTTGTCTTACATCTCCGCTGTACATCTTGTCCCACCTCTCCGCTGTACATCTTGTCTTACATCTCCGCTGTACATCTTGTCTTACATCTCCGCTGTACATCTTGCCCCACCTCTCCGCTGTACATCTTGTCCCACCTCTCCGCTGTACATCTTGTCTTACATCTCCGCTGTACATCTTGTCTTACATCTCCGCTGTACATCTTGCCCCACCTCTCCGCTGTACATCTTGTCCCACC
>CM031611.1:6136487-6148987 GCA_018398815.1 Conus ventricosus | reverse complement strand
GGCTGGGTGGACTGAGGAAGAAGGGAATGAAGGAGGATATAAACGTGCGGGGGGGGGGGGGGGGGGGAACAGTGAAGGAGGGGGTTGAGACGGCTGGGTGGACTGAGGAAGAAGGGAATGAAGGAGGATATAAACGTGCGGGGGGGGGGGGGGGGGGGAAGTGAAGGAGGATACAGTGCAAGGGGGGGTGAGACGGCTGGGTGGACTGAGGAAGAAGGGAATGAAGGAGGATATAAACGTGCGGGGGGGGGGGGGGGGGGGAAGAGGGGAAACAGTGGAGGGGGGGAGGGAGGTAAAGTGAAGAGGATAAACGTGCGGGGGGGGGGGGGGGGGTGGGGAGAGGGGGAGAACAGTGAAGGAGGGGGTTGAGACGGCTGGGTGGACTGAGGAAGAAGGGAATGAAGGAGGATATAAACGTGCGGGGGGGGGGGGGGGGGGGGGGGGGGGAGGGGGAACAGTGAAGGAGGGGGTGAGACGGCTGGGTGGACTGAGGAAGAAGGGAATGAAGGAGGATATAACGTGCGGGGGGGGGGGGGGGGGCGTGGAGGGAAGGGACTCCGGGGAGGGGGAGGGGGAAAAAGAAGGCTTTTCAAGAAGGCTTTTCGCGCTTGCTTGCAAATATGCTGAGCCATTGCTGACTTTTGAGGTTGACAAATCATGCCGGTAGCTGGTTTGAAGCCGCCCGGCCCCTTTGTGTCGAGAGCGAGAGTGATACGCATTTTTTCTCTACTTTTAGGGGGGATAGGAAGGAACTCACGCTTCTCCTCATGCTCACTTGCCCCCTCCCCCCTCCTCCCCCCCCCCCCCCCCCCGTTCCCCTGTCTTGCCCCTACCTCCTTCCTCCCCCCCCCCCCCCCCGCCTCCCTGATCTCTGCCATGACTCCTGGAGACTGTAGCTTTGTCATGTCACTTTTTAATGTTTACCGTATGTGACTTTTTAATGTTTACCGTATGCGACTCTCAGACACGTGGAGTCATGTCGTAGACACGGCCGCTGTAAGTGTAAAGATATGTGTTTGCTGGGCTCGTTTGTTTATGTCGTTCTCACTTTGTTTTTCTTTCCTGTATTCCGCGCGACATTAGCCACTTCGGTCCTATAGTGTCTTCATCTCTTTTTCAGCCCATTCCCTCCCATTGTACAGATGTACCACCTGATTTGGAGAATCAGAAATGTTGAAAACGGTGTTCACGTCCTTTGAAACTGTTCTTTTTACACAAACCGTTTGTCAAGTTGTGCTGAGGGGTGAAGATTAAAATGGATGAAAATCACCGTGATGGATAAAAAGCCGTGAATTGTTTTGCCAACGTTTGTCCAACCCCAGCCCTTAAAACCGCTTGTCTCCCCTTTCACCACTGAGTGGCAACAGCAGAGAAAATGGACGACCACAAATTACATTTGGTCAATACCAGAATTAATGGCAAAGTCATTCTGAGACTGCATGGAGCAGCTATAGGTCTATAGTTCCTGCATGGAACAGCTATAGATCTATAGTTCCTGCATGGAACAGCTATAGATCTATAGTTCCTGCGTGGAAAAGCTATAGGTCTATAGTTCCTGCATGGAACAGCTATAGGTCTACAGTTCCTGCATGGAACAGCTATAGGTCTATAGTTCCTGCATGGAACAGTATAGATCTATAGTTCCTGCATGGAACAGCTATAGATCTATAGTTCCTGCACGGAACAGCTATAGGTCTATAGTTCCTGCATGGAACAGCTATAGATCTATAGTTCTTGCATGGAACAGCTAGAGGTCTATAGTTCCTGCATGGAACAGCTAGAGGTCTATAGTTCCTGCATGGAACAGCTAGAGGTCTATAGTTCCTACGCCGGATGCTCAATGTCTCGCTGAAAGTCTTTCGTTTTATGTAGCATAAACCCTGTCTTTTTTGCTCAATGTCTCGCTGAAAGTCTTTCGTTTTATGTAGCATAAACCCTGTCTTTTTTGCTCAGTGTCTCGCTGAAAGTCTTTCGTTTTATGTAGCATAAACCCAGTCTTTTTTGCTCAATGTCTCGCTGAAAGTCTTTCGTTTTATGTAGCATAAACCCTGTCTTTTTTGCTCAATGTCTCGCTGAAAGTCTCGTTTTATGTAGCATAAACCAGTCTTTTTTGCTCAATGTCTCGCTGAAAGTCTTTCGTTTTATGTAGCATAAACCCTGTCTTTTTTGCTCAATGTCTCGCTGAAAGTCTTTCGTTTTATGTAGCATAAACCCAGTCTTTTTTGCTCAATGTCTCGCTGAAAGTCTTTCGTTTTATGTAGCATAAACCCTGTCTTTTTTGCTCAATGTCTCGCTGAAAGTCTCGTTTTATGTAGCATAAACCCAGTCTTTTTTGCTCAATGTCTCGCTGAAAGTTTCGTTTTATGTTGCATAAACCCTGTCTTTTTTGCTCAATGTCTCGCTGAAAGTCTTTCGTTTTATGTAGCATAAACCCAGTTTTTTTTGCTCAATGTCTCGCTGAAAGTCTTTCGTTTTATGTAGCATAAACCCTGTCTTTTTTGCTCAATGTCTCGCTGAAAGTCTCGTTTTATGTAGCATAAACCCAGTCTTTTTTGCTCAATGTCTCGCTGAAAGTCTCGTTTTATGTAGCATAAACCCTGTCTTTTTTGCTCAATGTCTCGCTGAAAGTCTTTCGTTTTATGTAGCATAAACCCAGTCTTTTTTGCTCAATGTCTCGCTGAAAGTCTCGTTTTATGTAGCATAAACCCAGTCTTTTTTGCTCAATGTCTCGCTGAAAGTCTCGTTTTTTGTAGCATAAACCCTGTCTTTTTTGCTCAATGTCTCGCTGAAAGTCTCGTTTTATGTAGCATAAACCCTGTCTTTTTTGCTCAACTACAATTTTCATTCTCAGTTATGGGTACGACTGCGTGAGCAGATCTGAATATGACATAGCAGATATGTACTTATGTGTCGTCTGGTTTCACAATCGTCTCTGTGTTGTGCTGTTATTAGGCATGTGCATCATAGGAAGGTTATCAGTTTCTGTATTTCTGCTCACCTGTCTACCTGCTTGATTTATCTGTTCGTGTTCCTGTCTGTGCGGTTGTTACCCTGTCTCTGCATGTCATCAATAGTTCCGTACATTTCTTCACTGCCTTTTGACAGCGCCTTTTTGACACGACGATTAAAACAAGTATTTGTCGTTAATTGTACGCATGTTGTTTAAGTTCAAATATCAAACTGAATAAAAATGGAATAAATAACGGCATAAATTTAACAATGACGACGAAAATAGATAGCATTCAGTGAAGTGTGATGAGTAATCATTTTTAGCCTTGATCATGCTACATGTAGGCACGAACAAACCAAACGCAGGTTTCGCTCAGTGTTTTAGCGATGTGAAAGGAAACATAAAAATGGTGTCGTGTTCATTAAATCCACTATACTCCATTGCATCGAATAACTCATTGGGTCGTGGAACGTGCAGAGCCAAGGTACAGCGCACATCAATTATTATTAGTATTATCACTTATTATATCGCCATCCTCCCTCAGGGGCGAAGCTCTAAGCGCTGTGACAATCCACGCTCACGTTGACACAACGGGCAGCCTTACCTGGGTAGACCCGACTGAACAGTTGGCGCCAGTCATTCCTTGCCTTTGTCCTCCAGTCCAGTTTCAGCCCTCAGACTTTCGCTCATTTCTTCCATTGTTGCGGTAGATGCAAGTTATGTGAATACCTGTCTTTCCTACCACGGCCCAAACGTTAATGATGGGATTTTTACGTGAGTGCAAGATCTTCTAGGTGCATTCACACACGGGACCTCGATTTATAGTCTCATTCAAAGGACTTGTCAGGAAATCGAGTCAGAATCAATTTTATCTCAGAAGGAAAAGAATGCCCTTGTGTCGTAACGGCCAGCGGAGATTCGAACCCGCAATCCAGGATGACATTCAACCAGCTGAAGCATTCCGGCCTAAATATTCGTAGTGTGGAATACGCGATCCGTGTGTGTGTGTGTGTGTGTGTGTGTGTGTGTGTGTGTGTGTGTGTGTGTGTGTGTGTGTGTGTTGTTTTGTGTGTGGCATGTCTTCATGTGTTTAAGTGCATACATGTGTGCATATGCGTGTCCGCGCGCGCACGCGCGCGCGCGCGCGCGTGTGTGTTTTTGTGTGTGTGTGTGTGTGTGTGTGTGTGTGTGTGTGTGTGTGACGGTGAGGAAAGACCCACTGACCACAGGGAAAGTCCTGTTGACAGTGGGAAAGACTACAACTTTGGATTCTCTCTTGAGGGCACATAAGACCGTATGGCGAAAGCTTGGCTGTGTCTGGAGTGGCACTGTCTTCATCTGTCCGTGGGCAGGGGTGGTTGGGTCTGTGGGGTGTGCTCGACAGCTGGAGGGTGGTGTCTTTTGCCGGTGGGCTCTGCAGTCATGAAATACGGTCTGGTACACCCATGGGGGATGCTATTTTAAGGCTGTTATGAGTTGCATCCTGCAGTCTGATTTACCTCTGTTCAGGAGCAGTTATGTCCCTTGATATCTTAATGGAGTGTCCTGCGCGTGCCTGTACCCATTGTCAACACAGCGCAGGCCTCCAAGGGTGGTTCAGGACTGCTCTAAAGGCAGGTGAAGACAGTGCTTCTCTGGGTCCTCCCCAGCACCTTCGGGTGTTTCTTTTTCTTCTTCATGTGTTTAAGTGCATACATGTGTGTATATGCGTGTCCGCGCGCGCGCGCGCGCGCGCGCGCGTGTGTGTGTGTGTGTGTGTGTGTGTGTGTGTGTGTGTGCGTGTTGTGTGTGTGTGTGTGTGTGTGTGTGTGTGTGTGCGCGCGGCTTTCCAAACCATGGGGGATTTTCCACAGACGTCTTTTCAAGAACAGCTGGTTGTGTTGTCGCCCTGGGGTGTGTGGTGCACGCTAAGTGTGTGCTGCACAGTGTGTGAAACCATGGGGTGTGTGGTGCACGCTAAGTGTGTGCTGCACAGTGTGTCAAACCATGGGGTGTGTGGTGCACGCTAAGTGTGTGCTGCACAGTGTGTCAAACCATGGGGTGTATGGTGCGCGCTAGTGTGTGCTACACAGTGTGTCAAACCATGGGGTGTATGGTGCGCGCTAAGTGTGTGCTGCACAGTGTGTCAAACCATGGGGTGTGTGGTGCGCGCTAAGTGTGTGCTGCACACTGTGTCAAACCATGGGGTGTATGGTGCGCGCTAAGTGTGTGCTGCACACTGTGTCAAACCATGGGGTGTACGGTGCACGCTAAGTGTGTCAAACCATGGGGTGTGTGGTGCACGCTAAGTGTGTCAAACCATGGGGTGTGTCACGACCGACCCCTGGAGGTCTGCCCTGACAGGATCGGTCTAGATGGGAGTGAAGGGAGTGACTGACCTCACACGCCCGCAAGAGACCACACAATAAAGATTACGATACAACACCCCATTTATTCACACCAGCAAAATAAGCATTCCAACACACACAACATGCACAATCACAATCAAGCGCTCCAACGCACACAACATGCACAATCACAATCAAGCACTCCAACACCCACAACATGCACGATTATAAATAAACATTTTACCATACGGCGTACACAATCACAATTACAGCATTCCAGCACATATAACATATACACAATTATAAAGGAACATTTCCAGCATCGATCCCTTCTAACACCATGGAGTGCGTCCATACCCCTGCCTCTGTCAAGTTACTGGGGCACCCTGTCGCACTAGGTGCTCCGAACCGGGTCGGTTCTCGCAGGGAGTCGCTCAAAGCCGCACCCTCGACTCACAAACAGGCAGTGAAGAGCGCGTCCCGGAGGGGGGGGGGGGGGGGAACGTGGCGCTGTTACTGGAGGTCCTGGACGGGGGTCAGGGCCGGCGAACGTGACAGGGGCGGACGAGCGAGACCAAGCAAGTTCAACCTGAATCACCAGGTTTCTCTCCATCCCCACCGACTACCGCATCACCAGATGCATAAACAGGAGAAAGAATTTTGGAAATAATTTAGAATGGCCAGGTTAAAGATTGAATTAACCAGAGAAAAGGTCTCAAACAATATTTCTCTTACAATTTTGAAAACAAAAGAAAATTGCGCAAAAGAGAAGAATAAGCCGGCTAACAACAACAAACCAAAAACAAACAAACCACGAAACTGATGCTTACCAGCTACCCGTGGGTGACCCGAAAAGGCGGGTCAAACGACTCTCTCTACCCTCTGTCCAGTCGAGAGGACAGAGGCGAAGATGCGGAAACAGAAGAAGTGATGTCCCTCTCTACAGGCCGACTGCAGGAATTGAAAGTACTGACTGTACTCTCGATGATACGGTGAAGAACCAAGACTGGAGCAGGCGCTCCCAGAGACATCTTCCGCTCGAGTGAAGAGCTAACCTCCCTCAGCAATGGCGGCAACATGCCACGCTGCGTCACAGAGTGAGCATACTTCAAACTAAAAGAAATGAAGCACGTGCGACAGGTAAAAAGACAGGCGAGAGGCCGATCGACAGAAAGTTCGAGAGAAAGGTACGGCCACCGTGAACCTGCAGGATGAATAGCACGGGCGGTGGAATTGAGAGAGAGAGAGAGGAAAGCAAACGAAGTTGAGCTGAACTACACCAGGTGCAACCACCACAAGCCAAAGGCGTTTTTTAAAAAGGGGGGGGGGGGGGGGGGGGGGGAAAAAAAGGGGGAAAAATTTTTTTTTTTAAAAAAAAAAGGGGGGAAAAAAAAAAGGGGGAAAAAAGGGGGGGGGGGGGGGGAAAAAAAAAAAAAACCCCCCGGGGGGGGGAAAAAAAAGGGGGTTTTAAAAAGGGTTTTTCCCCCGGGTTTCCCAAAAGGGGGGGTTTTTTTGGGAAAAAAAAAATTTTCCCCCCCGGGGGGGGGTTTTTTTTTAAAAAAAAACCCCCAAAAGGGGGGGGGAAAAAAATTTTCCGTTTTTTCCCCCCCTTCCCCCCCCCCCCCCCCCCCCCGGGGTTCCCCAAAAAAAAAGGGGCCCCCCTTTTCCCCCCCAAAAAAATTTTTTAAAATCCCCGGGGGAAAATTTTTGGGGGGGGTTTAAAAGGGAAAAAAAAAGGGGGGCCCAAAAAATTCCCATTTTTCCCCCCCCCAAAAAAAAATTTTTTTGGGGGAAAAAAAAAAATTTTTTTTTTCCCCCGGGGGCCCCCTTTCCCTTTTTGGCCCCCCTTTTTTTTCCCCCCCCCCCTTTTTTGGCCCCTTTTCCCCTTTTGGGGGGAAAAAAAAAAAAAAAAACCCCCCCCCTTTTTTTGGGGTTTTTAAAAACCTTAAAATTTTTGGGGAAAAAAAAAAAAAAAATTTTTAAAAAAAAAAAAATTTTTAAAAAAAAACCCCAAAAAAAATTTTTTTTTATTTCCCCGGGGGAAAAAAAGGGGGGGGGTTTTTTTTTTTTTTAAAAAAAAAAAAATTTTTTAAAAAGGGGGGGGGGAAAAAATTTTTTAATTTTCACCCCCCCAAAAAACCCCAAACCCGAAAATTTTTTTTTTGGGGGGGGGGGTTTTTTTCCCCCGGGGGGGGGGGTTTTTTTTCCCCCCCCCTTTTTTTTTTTTTTTTAAATTTTTTTGGGTTTAAACGGGGCCCTTTTTGGGGGGGTTTTTGGGGGTTTTGCCCCTTTCCCCCGGGGTTAAACCCCGGGAAAAGGGGGGGGTTTTTTTTCCCCCGGGTAAAAAAAAACCCCCCCGGGGGCCCGGGGGGGTTTAAAACCCCGGGTTTTTTTTTAAGGGGGGTTTTTTTTTCCGGGGTTTTGGGCCTTTTTTTTTTTCCCCCCCCCTTTTTGGGGGCCCCCCAAAAATTTTTTTTGGGGCCCCGTTTTTTTGGGGGGGGAAAAAGGGTTTTGGAAAATTTTAAAATTTTTTTTAAAACCCCCGGGGGGCTTTTTTTTTTCCCCCCCCGGGGGGGGTTTTTTTTTTGGGGGGTTTTTTAAAACCCGGTTTTTTTTTGGGGGGCCCAAAAACCCCCCTTTTTTTTTTCCCCCTTTTTTTAAAATTCCTTTCCGGGTTTTTTTTTGGGGGGCCCCCCCCCGACTTTTTTTACCCCCGGGGTTTTGGGGTTTTTTTTTTTTTGGGGTTTTTTTTTTTCCCCAAAAATTTTTTCCCCCAAAGGGGGGGGGGTTTTTTTTTTAAAAATTTTTTTCCCCCCCCCCCAAATTTTTGGGGGGAAAAAAAATTTTTTTTGGCCGGGTTTTAAAATTTTTCCCCTTTTTTCCCAAAAAAAAAGGGGTTTTTTTTAAATTTTTTTTTTTCCGGGGGGGGGGAAAAAAATTTTTTTTTCCCCTTTGGGGGGAAATTTTTTTTTTTTCCCCCCCCCAAAAAAAAGGGGGGGGGTTTTTTTTGGAATCCCTTTTTTTTTCCCCCGGGGTTTTGGCCTTTTTAAAAAATTTTTTTTTTCCAACTTTTTTTTGGGGGGGGGGGTTTTTAAAAAAAAAATTTTTTTGTCTCCCCCCCCCCGGGGGCCGTTTTGGGTTTTCCTTTGGGGGTTTTTTTTTTTTTTGGGGCCCCTTCCCCCCTTTTGGGGCCCTTTCCCCCGGGGGGTTATTTTTTTCCCCTCCCAAAAATTTTTCCTTTTTTTGGGGGGGGGCCCCCCCCTTTTTTTTTAAAAATTAAAATTTTCCTTTTTTGGGCCAAAATTTTTTAAAAAAAAAAAAAAAAGGGGGAAAAAAAAAAAAAATTTTAAAAAAAAAAATTTAAAATTGGGGGGTTTTTTTTTTCCGGGGTTGGGGGGGGCCCCCCCAATTTTTTGGGTTTCCCCCAAAAAAAAAAGGGTTTTAAAATTTTAAAACCCCCAAATTTAAAAAATTTTTTTTTTGGGGGGGCCCCCCGGGAAAAATTTTTTTTTTTTCCCAAATTTCCCCCCCCCTTTTTTTCCCCCCCCCCCTTTAAAAAACCCCCCCCCCCGGGGGGCCCCCAACTTTCCCCCTTTAATTTTTTTTTCCCCCCTTTTTTTCCCCCCGGGAAAAAAAAAAAAGGGGGGGGCTTTTTTTTTCCCCCCCAAAAAAAGGGGGGGTTTTTTTTGGGGGGGAAAACCCCCCAGGGGCCCCCCCCGGGGGAAAAAAAGGGGGTCCGGAAAAAAAAATTTTTTTCCCCTTTTGGGAAAAATTTGGGGGGGTTTGGAAAGGGGGGAAAAACCCCCCCCCAAATTTTAAAAAAAAACCCCCAAATTTGGTTTAAAAAACCGGTTTTTTTTTAAAATTTGGGGTTTTTTTTTTTTTTTGGGGGGGGGGGGGTTTTTTTTTTGGGGGGGGTTTTTTTTAAAAATTTTTTTAAAATTTTTGGGAAAAACCCCCCAAAAAAAGGGGGGGCTTTGTGTTTTTTTTGGTGTGTGTGTGGTGTGTGGGTTTTTGGGGGGGGAAAACCCCTAAAAAAAAAAAGGGGGGGGGAAAAAAAAAAAAAAAAAAGGGGTTCCCCCCGGCCCCCCCGGGGGGGGGGGGGGAAAAAAAAAACCCGGGGGGGGGGGGGGGGAAAAAGGGGGGGGGGCCCCCCCCTTTTTTAAAAATTTTGGCCCCCTTTTTTTAAAAAAAGGGGGGGGGGAAAAACCCCCCGGGGGGTTTCCCCCCCCAAAAAGGGGGCCCGGGGGCCCCCCCCAAAAAAAAGGGCCCCCTGGGGGGGTTTTGCGGGGGGGGGGAAGGGTTTCCGGGGCCCCCCCCCCCCGGGGGTTTTTTTTTTTCCCCCCCCCTTTTTTCCCCAAAAAAAAACCCCCCCCCCAAAAAAAAAAAACCCCCGCCCCCCCCTTTTTTTTTTGGGGTTTTTTTTTTTTTTTCCCCCAAAAAAAAAACCCAACTTTTAAAAAAATTTTTTTTCCCGGGGGGTTTTTTTCCCCCCTTTTTTTTTTTTAAAAAGGGGGGTTTTTTTGGGGGGGGGGGCCCCGGGGGGGGGGGGGCCCCGGGGGGAAAAACCTGGGGGGGGTGGGGGGGGGGGGGGAAAATTTTCCCCGGGGGGGGGGGGGCCCCGGGGGGGCCCCCCCGGGGGGGGCCCCTTTTTTGGGGCGGGGGGGGTTTTTAAACCGGGGGGGGGGGGGGGGGGGGAAAAAAAAAAGGGGGAACTTTCCAGGGGGGGGAAAGGGGGGTTTCCCAAGGGGGGGGGCCCCCCCCCCGGGGGGGGGGGGGGGGGAAAATTTTTTGGGGGGGGAAAAAAGGGGGGAAAAAAGGGGAAAGAAAAAAAAACCCTTCCCCCTTTTTTCCCCAAAAAAAAAACCCCAAAACCAAAAAATCCTTTTTAAAGGCCCAAAAAAAATAACAAAAAAAAAAAAAACCCCCCCTTTAAAAAAAAAAATTTTTTTTTTTGGGCCCAAAAACCCCCCCCCCTTAAAAAAATTTTAAAAAAAAAAATTACCCTTTAAAAAAATTTCCTTTTTTTTAAAAAGGGGGGGTTTTTTCCCTGCCCCTTTTTAAAAATTTTTTTCCAAAGGTCCCCCTTTCCCCAAAAAAATTTCCCCCTTCCCCAAAAAAGGGGAAAAAAAATTTGGGGGGGGGGGGCCCCCAAAAAGGGGGGGGGGTGGGGGGCCGGGGGGGGGGGGAAAACCCAAAAAAACCCCCCCAAACCCCCTTTTTTCCCCCCCCCCCCCCCCCCCCCGGGGGAGAAAAATTTTGGAAAATAATTTAGAATGGCCAGGTTAAAGATTGAATTAACCAGAGGAAATTTTAAAAAAAAATTTTTTTAAATTTTTAAAAAAAAAAAAAAAAAAAAAAAAAAACAAAAAAAAAAAAAAAAAGAAACTTAATTTTTAGGGGGGAAACCCCCGGGGGGGGGGAAAAAACCCCTTTCCCGGGGGGAGGGAAAAAAGGGGGGGGGAAAAGGGGGCCCCCCCCCAAAAATCTGGTTTTTTTTTAAAAAAAAGGGGGGCCAGAAAAGGGGGCCCCGGGAAATTTTAAAAAAACCCCCCCCGGGGCCCAAAGGGACCCAAAAAAAAAAATTTTCCCCAAAAAAAAAAGGGGGGGGAAAAAAAAAAGGGGGGGGAAAAAAACCCCCGGGGGGGGGAAAAAAGGGGGGGGGGAGGGGGGGAAAAGGGGAAAAAAAAAGAAAAAAAAATTTTTGGGGAAAAAAACCCCCCCGGGAAAGCAAAAAAAAAAAAAAAAAAAACCAAAAAAAATTGGAACCCCCCCCCAAAAAAAATCCGGGGGGAAAAAGGGGGGGGCCCCCTTTTTAAAAAATTTTTTTGGGGCCGGGTTTTTTTTCCAAAAAGGGGGAAATTCCCCAAAAAAAAACCCCAAAAATTTTGGGAAAGGGTTAAAAAAAACCCCCCCCAAAGGGTTTTTAAAAAAAAAAAAAATTTTTTTCCCCAAAAAATTTTTGGGAAAAGGGGGGGGTTTTCCCCCCAATGGGGAAAAAAAAACCCCCGGGGGGGGGGGCCCAAAAAAAAGGGGGGGGGGGTTTTGGGGGTTTTTTACCCTTTTTGGGGGAAATTGGGTTAAAAAAAAGGGGGGGGGGGGTTTTGGGGTTTTTTTTGGGGGAAAAGGGGGGGGGTTTTTCCCAAAAGGTTTCCCCCGGGGGGAAAAAGGGGGGGGGTCCCCCTTTTTAAAAGGGGGGGGGTTTTTTTGGGGTTTCCCCCGGGGGGGGGGTTTTCCCCCGGGGGGGGGGGGGGGGGTTTTTTTGGGGGGGTTTTTTTTTTAAACCCCCCCCCCCCCCGGGGGGGGGGGGGTTTTGGGGAAATTTTCCCCCGGGGCCCCCCCCTTTTTTTTTAAAGGGAAAATTTTGGGGCCCCCCCCCCCCCCCCCCCCCCCTCCCCCCCCCCCCCCCCAAAAAAACCCCCCCAAAGAACCCCCCCCCCAAAAAAAACCCCCCCCCCCAAAAAACCCCCCCCCTTTTTTTTTTCCCTTTCCCCCCCCTTTTCCCCCCCCGGGGGGGTATGTGTGTCAAACCGGGGTGTATGGTGCACGTAAGAGTGTAAACCGGGGGTGACGGTGCACGTAGGTGAAACATGGGGTGTGTGGTGCACGCTAAGTGTGTGCTGCACACTGTGTCAAACCATGGGTGTGTGGTGCGCGCTAAGTGTGTGCTGCACAGTGTGTCAAACCATGGGGTGTGTGGTGCGCGCTAAGTGTGTGCTGCACACTGTGTCAAACCATGGGTGTGTGGTCGCGCTAAGTGTGTGCTGCACAGTGTGTCAAACCATGGGGTGTGTGGTGCGCGCTAAGTGTGTGCTGCACAGTGTGTCAAACCATGGGGTGTGTGGTGCGCGCAAAGTGTGTGCTGCACAGTGTGTCAAACCATGGGGTGTGTGGCGCGCTAAGTGTGTACTGCACACTGTGTCAAACCATGGGGTGTGTGGTGCACGCTAAGTGTGTCAAACCATGGGGTGTTTGTTGCGCGCTAAGTGTATGAAACCATGGGGTGTATGGTGCGCCTAAGTGTGTGCTGCACAGTGTGTCAAACCATGGGATGTGTGGTGCGCGCTACGTGTGTGCTGCACAGTGTGTGAAAACCGTGTGTGGTTGGAACCGCCATCCCCGAGATGACCTCGTTTCCCAGAGGTGTTGTCCACTGGGCCACGTTTCCACCGGGGCCAAGACCGACATATATGAATGACTTTTAGATTAAGAGTTGACACAGC
>CM031611.1:6131487-6133987 GCA_018398815.1 Conus ventricosus | reverse complement strand
CCCCCCCCCCTCCCCCCCCCCCCCTCACCTTACCCGCTTTCCCCCTTCCCTCTTCTAGTTTGAAACGGGGATGAGCTTTTTCAGATGAATAATAACGAGTAAAGTCTGTAAGAGAGCTCTCTCTCTCTCTCCCTTCTCCTCTTCTCTCTCTCCTCTCTCTCTCTCTCTCTTCTCCTCTCTTCTCTCTCTGTGCGCGCGCATGTGTGTGTGTGTGTGTGTGTGTATGTGTGGTGGGGTGTGTGTGTGTGTGTGTGTGTGTGTGCAGGTCTAAATATGCATGCAGCGTGTGATTTAGTGTTTGCGCGCATAGCCCGAAGATACAGAGAGCAACGCGCACGGGCTCTCTCTCTGTCTGTATCTGTCTTGGTCTCACTCACACACACACACACAAAGTTACACACACACACACACACACACACACACACACACACACACAACACACACACCCACACACACAAATACACACGCGCGCGCGCGCGGCGCGCGCGTGCTTGCGCATACGAACACACACAGTGTGTGACACAAGTAAAAACTTAGTGATATGCAGACATGGTTCTCTCTCTCTCTCTCTCTCTCTCTCTCTCTTCTCTCTTCTCTCTCTCTCTCTCTCTCTCTCTCTCTCTCTCTCTCTCTTCATACACACACCACAACACACATAGACACAACACACAAACACTTAAGATACAACACACACATGTGCGCATACATGCACACACAGATTGACACTCTTTGACAACACACACACACACACACACACACACACACACACACACACACACACACACACACACACACACACAAGGTGTCCCAGGCCGGGTCAGGGTATGTATGTGTTAGGAGGACTTGAAAGGGATTCCAGCTCCTATTCTAAGCCGGGCCCTTTACTCTTTCCCGGAGGAAAACGGCGACCCTAGGTACAGGGGGAGGGAAGGGGGGGGGGGGGGGGGGAGCAGAAAAGAGAGTGCACGGGAAAGTGAGACGTCTTTGTAAACGGGTCGTTTTCCTACAAAGCCTTCGTCGGCAATGATGGTGTTGGATTTAAAGATGTGGGGGTCTTTCAATTGTGTGGTGTGTGTGTGTGTGTGTGTGTGTGTGTTGTGTGTGTGTGGTGTGTGTGTGTGTGTGTCTCTAACTTCCTCTCTCTCTCTCTCTTCTCTCTCTCCTCTGATGTAATGAAGAATTCAGTGCTTTATGTATCCTCTAATAAGTCTTGTTTTGTCTTCTCTTCTCTCTCTCTCTCTCTCTCTCTTCTCTTCTCTCTTCTCTCTCTCTCTCTCTCTCTCTCTCTCTCTCTCTGCAACTTCTTACCTGCCCCACCCCTCCTCTCTTTCTGCCTCTCCTCACTTCCCCCTACACTCTCCTCCAACTTCTTCATCCTATTCCCATCCCGCCCCCCGCTCTCTTTCGTTTGTGTGTCTCACGATCTCTCTTCAGATATCAAAAGAGGCCAAGTACACCCTTTCACGTACACGGCTTGTCTTTACTCCCGAGTCATTCATTCATATGACAGAAAGAACAGGAACATGGGAATTCTGTCGAGCATTCAAAGGGGATGACCTCTCCGAGTCATTCATTCAGATGACAGAAGAACAGGAACATGAGAATTCTGTCGAGCATTCAGAGGAGATGACCTCTTCAACAGGTGTTGCCAGCGAAAGTGCTCGGTGTGTGTGTGTGGTGTGTGTGTGTGTGTGTGTGTGTGTGTGTGTGTGTGTGTTGTGTGTGTGTGTGTGTGTGTGTGTGGGCGGTTGTACCTGTTCGGGTTTGTTAAACTTCTGGTAGCGAATCGATTTTTGAGAGAAATGTGTATTCATGAAATGTCAAAGCTTTCTAGTGACATAAATCTTGACATTTCTGACTTTTCGCACCTTTGTCAGAAAAGTACATGGGTAAATGGGGAACAACTCTTTGAGTCCGTCCATACTATTACTTCCCTTGGCTGGGGAAAAGAATCACAAATTTCGTGCCATGGGGAACAATTCTTGGAGTCCGTCCATACTATTATTCCCTTGGCTGGGGAAAAAGAATCACAAATTTCGTGCCATGGGGAACAATTCTTGGAGTCCGTTCATACTATTACTTCCCTTGGCTGGGGAAAAGAATCACAAATTTCGTGCCATGGGGAACAATTCTTGGAGTCCGTCCATACTATTACTTCCCTTGGCTGGGGAAAAGAATTGCAAATTTCGCGCCATCTTGGCGGAAGTCTACATTATTTTCCGAATGCCCTTCTACTTTTGATGGCCTCTGACGTCAGCAGTCCAGCATCAGGGCTGTGTGTTAGACTTTGCCAGACTTTGTTTTTGTGGATGGTGACGGGGAGAGGTTGGATGGTGATGGTGACGGGGAGAGGTCGGATGGTGACGGGGAGAGGTCGGATGGTGACGGGGAGAGGTCGGATGGTGACAGGGGAGTCGGATGGAGGGGAGGTTGGATGGTGACGGGGAGAGGTCGGATGGTGACAGTGTCTACCTGTCTCCGTGTGTGGTGTGTGTGTGTG
>CM031611.1:6084133-6118518 GCA_018398815.1 Conus ventricosus | reverse complement strand
TGAAGGTACTGTATGTTTCAGGGCTGTTGAACGTGTACAGAGTACTAGTCTGCGACTGCTCAGGGTGCTGAACAGTGACACGTGTGCCAGAACTGTCGGCAAAGGATTCGTTCAGCATTTGGACTGGAACAATTACATCAGTCGACATGGTGTCTCGCACATTGGCGTTCATCGGTTTTCTGGGCAACCGTCGCAATTGGTACCGAGGTAGGAAAGATCGTGTTGAACACGAGGGTCAGTTCTCTCTCTCTCTCTCTTGTCTTTCTGTCTGTCTTCTCTCTCTCTCTCTCTCTCTCTCTCTCTCTCTCTCTCTGTCACTCTCCCGTTTACATTTGTGTCACCTAATGGTAGTAGTTTAATTGATTATTTCATTGTCACTAAAGATTTACTAAGAAATTGCAGAATGAAGGTTGGCGATTGTTTATTTTCCTGGCATTTACCTGTAGAACTAAAATGGAAAACAGGTAGTGTGAACGTAAGAAAAGAGCATCCAGTATGTCATACAGAAGAGCGCTTTATTTGGTCTGAAGAACATGCAGAGACATATAAGGAGAACTAGATTCAGACGAGTTCAAACAGTGCTGCGATGAAGCTACAGAGCATCTTAATGTAAATATCAACACTGGTTTAGAATATTTTGTGAAAGCTTTGTATAGTGCAGCTGCATGTATGGTAAGGACCAAGGGTAAAAACAAGAAAGAAGTGAGCGATTGGTTTGATTTTGAGTGCGAGAATAGAAAAAACTTGTGAACAGGTGCTTGAAGCGATATCAAAGAACCAAATCTGTAACACTGAAAAAAGAACACAAAGCAACTTACGTTAGGGAAAGGAAAGACTATAATTTACTGAAGAAAGATAAAAGAAAAGAATTTGATGAAAAACAAATTAATAGATTGAAAGCATCTGTTAACGACCCTAAATTATTCTGGTCTACCATTCGATCGATCAGTAGAAAACCAGTAATTTATAATGAAATCAGCTCGCAACAATGGTATGAACATTTCTACAGTGTATTTAATGGATTTGATAACGATTGTGAAGATTTGAGGCGTAGATATCGATAGTGACGAGCAAATTACTGGCGAACCATTGTTTAATGACCAGATAACAAGAAATGAAGTCTTAAACAGTATAAAACACATCAAATGTGGAAAAAGTGCTGGGCCAGACAAAGTAGTTGGAGAAATGTTCAAATGTGCTAACTCTGTTGTAGTTGATTTCTTGGTTGATCTTTTTAACTCAGTGTTTGATAAGGGAATCTTCCCAGAATCTTGGTCTAAATCAATAATAGTTCCTCTGCACAAGAAAGGTGATAGTAATAATCCTGACAACTATCGAGGTGTTGCACTGACGAGTATTATTAGTAAAATGTATACACATATACTCAACAAAAGATTAAAAGCGTGGGCAGAGAGAGAAGAGAAATATAATGGAAGAGCAGGCTGGATTCCGATCCAAATATAGTACAAATAGATCATATATTTACTCTGTATGCTTTAGTACAAAATACTTATTAACAAAATCCAAATTGTATGTTGCATTTGTTGATTTTCAGAAAGCTTTCGATTCAGTCAACAGAAATGTTCTATGTGTATTTTGAGGAAGAATGGCGTAAATGGGAAGTTGTATGCAGCTGTTCGGGGAATGTATGAGTCTGTTCTTGCATGTGTTCGAGAGAAAGGAGCTTATACTGATATTTCAGCTGCCCGAGGGGTGTGAAACAAGGGTGTCTGCTTAGCCCACTTTTGTTCACATTCTTCATAAACGAATTAGCGATAGAGATAGCAGGGGAAGGGAAACGTGGAATTCAAATGTTACCTGGTGCTGCTGACTTATTTTTAATGCTTTTCGTGATGATGTTATCCTCCTAGCAGATACCCTATTGGTTTGCAAAATCAGTTAGACACACTGAAAAGAGAATCAGATAGGTTAAAATTAACGGTGAACCTAAACAAAACTAATGTAATGGTTTTCAGAAATGGTGGTTACTTATCAAAATACAAAAGATGGTTTTATGGTGGAGCTGAAGTTAGAGTGACAAGTAGCTATAAATACCTTGGGTTGTTATTCACGACAAAATTAAGCTTGACTAAGGGCTGGCTTGAGATGTACAGAAAGGGAAAGAGAGGTGTCATGGATATTCTGAGGACTATGAAAAAATTGAACTCAAACGATGTGAATCTATTTTGGAAATTATTCGATTCACAGATACAGCCTATTTTGATATATGCATCTGAAGTCTGGGGAATGTTGGATAATAGCCAAATGGAAAAAAGTTCATACTTTGCGATAAACGTATTATACACGTACCTTTGCACGCCTCTAATAAAATGGTTTATGGTGAAAGCGGACGATACCTCTATTTATTATAACTTATGTTAGATGTGTTAAATATTGGCTGAAATTAGTAAACCTACCAACAACCAGACTCTGTGCTCAGGCGTATGAATTTAACTGGGTCTCCTGTATTAAGAAAATATGACAGAGAATGGTTTTGGCATAGTTTGGTTGTCACAAGGAGTCGGTAATAAGGCACAATTTATTTCTGAATTCAAGGACCGTTTAATTTTGTACTTATAAACAAAGCTGGCATGCTGGCATGGATGGAAATGATAAATACGACTGGTTCCTCTCATTTAAAAGTAATCTCGAAGCAGAGAAATATCTTAAAATCATAAGCAGAAATGGCATAGATTTAGTTTAGCAAAATTTCGAACCAGAACGCTCGGCCTTAATGCAAACCAAAGCTGGTTTGAGAAATCGAATAATAGATCATGTCAAATGTGTAGAGAAAGAGACAGTGTTGAGAATGAAATACATTTTGTGTTTGATTGTCCCGCATACGACAATATCCGCAGAGGTTGTAACATCTTCGGTGAATCAGTTGCTGAAAGAAGAGATTTTGATAGCGATTTTATCAAGTGGAAACGAGAACACTATAATAGCCTTTGCGAAGTATATTGCAGGAAGCTAGTACTTTTCGTAAAAAGAATATAACGAATGAAAATATATTTCCCTTACTGTAACCTGATAGTCTATATGTCAATGGTATATTGTGTGTGCGTGCGCGCACGAGCGCGCGTGCTTGTGTGTGTGTGTGTGTGTGTGTGTGTGTGTGGAGGGGGGGGGGGGGGGGGGGGGGGGGGGGAGTTCGTGTGGATGGATTGGTGCTTCATTCGTTGATCCTTTTTTGTAAGTTATATGTACGGTGAGGTTATAACGTCACAAGAAGGTCTTTTGCATTTGTTTCCTTTTAGTCGCTGTTGATAAATGTGACTCATGATACCCCCTTGCAACAGGGCCTTTGCTAATGGCAATAAAATTGTGTCAGTGTCAGTGTCTCTCACTCTCCTCACTCCCCCTACTCTTACTCTCTACAAACACGCAAGTGCGTGCAAGCAAGCAATGTGCGCACACGCACGCACGCGCACGCACACACGCACACGGTTTTTCAACCAACAAAACACAAATACATTGAAACCGATCTGAGACAGCTGGAGAAGGGAAAGAGGCTAAAGGGTATTGAGATCCTGACAGCAGTTGCAAGAACAGTGCTCAAGTAAGACTTGTGGTTAGAGAAGTAGGGGAAAGGTGGTGGGGGGATAAGGTTGGAGGCGGGGTGGATGTCGAACATTTTTGCGATTCGTTTCGTATCCATGGAGTATGTGCGCGTGTAGATTCTGTCCCTTGGCTTAAAGTATTAAGAAATGTATGAATATACCACCACTGAAATGGATTTTTTCAAAATGACATTTTTCCTCAGAGCTTGAACAGAAAACGAATGCCTACGATCCTGTCGCCTAAACACTCTGTATTACATACACACACGCGCGCGGGCGCACGCGCTACACACACACACACACTCACACACACACACACACACACACTCACACACACACACACACACACACACACACACACACACACACACACACACACACACACACACACACACACACACACACACACACACACACACAAAGGTGAGAGGCTGAGAAACGTTGATCTTCTTTACCATTTTTATAAAGTTACTGGCATACCATGCGTCGTTAAATGTTCCTCCGCCGAATATCAATCGACCAGTTCGTTCATAGCCATCTCTGTCTTAAGCTATGTGAAGCCTGAAATGGAGCGTAAGAGAATACTGCACAATGTTTTCTAACGGAGGAGTGTTGAAAGCTTTTATGTTGTTCATATAACGTATCGTATTAATCTAAATTTAGATTGCAAGATATCAGAACGCAGACACTTTGTAAAATCAGAATCATTTTGATGAATTTTAGTGAGTTGGAATCATTTGCGCAGAATAGTCGAAGTTTACGAAAAAGATCGTTGTCTTTGTCACCAGGGGCAAGGCACTCGTGCATCAACGACCGTGGAAAACGGGGAGCAGCAAGAACCAACTCGGAAGGCAGCAGAATACAAGGAGAGTGGTGGCGAGCTTTCATTTACTATTTTTTGTTCGTTTTTTTTGTGGCCATCTTCTGTGCTACTTCAGTGGCGTTGCACCCACACTGCTCATTCCGACACAGACGCAGCCCGGCCCGGCCCGCTGCAGCCCTGACACAGGCAATCCACAGGAAGCAATCAATATGAAGCCGTCAAATGGCCACCCTGTCACGGACAAAAAAATGAAACAACCTAACTTGGGGGAAACAACCTAACTTGGGGAGTCGCCAGCCAATTTGTTCGGACCTAAGTCCAAACTCAAACATTCTAGGCGTCAGAAAGACGGGCCCATAGGTCGGGTCCGGCCAATTAAGCTTAGTGGAGAGGTTTCACCGAGACGGTCCGACCCACCCAGTCTGACTAAGCGGCTTTGACCGACGCCTCGATGTCTGCCCAGACGGACCTCAGTACCTGGGCCAGCCTTATCCGGCCAATTTGTGGAACCAACGTCATTGTTAGTCGGACGTCGTGGTGCCTACCCAGACTCAGCTGGCCAATTTAGATTGACCAGTGTCCACCACTTAAGCCACACCGCGCCAGTGAAGTAGGGAAGGGGGGAAGGTAGTGTGTGGTGGGGGTGAAATCTAGCTAATCAATTAAATGACCAATTGACCACCACAGAGAGTAAGGCGTGTAGACGGGACTGTCATGATTTGAACGTCCAATGGAATTAGAGGGAGACAACTTCGGGGATCAAGGGTAAAAATACTGACCAATGGTACTGGCCTTGGACACGGGGTTAGAGCATAAAGGAATGTGTGAGTGGAGAGAGAGAAAAGGAGGAAAACGAACAGACAGAGAGAGAGGGGGAGAAGTCTGGGAGAGTAGGCTCTCGCCTACAGGAAGAAGAGGAGGAGAACGAACAGAGACATAGAGATGAGGAGGTTTTAGGTGTAGTCTCTGCACGAGGGAAAAGGCAGAGGAGATGAAGAGAGGAGAGAACGAGGGGAAGAACGAACAGAGAGAGAGGGAGAGAGAGGTTCTGAGTGGAGCTCTGCAGGAGAGAAGGACAGAGAGAGAGAGAGATGAGGGGAGGAGAGAAGAGAACCAAGTTGAGAGATTAGCATGAGATAGTCTGCAGAGGAAGGACTGAGGAGAGATGTGGAGAGAGAGAGAGAGTTGCTAATTTATGAAGAAGAAAAGAAAGAAAAGAAAAAAGAAAAGAAAAGCAACCATGTCCATTTGATAAGAGCAGACTAGAAGAGAGAGAGAGAGAGAGAGTGCAATGCGTTAATGCAGGAAGAAAGAAAGGAGAACAGATCGATGTTGATAGTCACTGTTCTATCCTAACGGGGGTTCGACTCATACCTGGCAGCGTCACTTCGCCAAGCAGAACCACAGACCAACGCCAACAGTCTCACCTGACCAGGCGCCATCAGACCAACACCAGTGCCGGCAGTTGTGTCGTGTTGTGAAAGTGACAGTTGAAAAGAAAAAGAAAAGAAAAGAAAAGACAGTGATTCGTGAATAGTTAAGATCACCTGGCCAGGTAAAGTAGAAATCTGTTTATACCCGGGTTAGTCAATGATGTTTTTAGATAAATGATTTTGTGAAGTTCAGGGAAAGAGAGAATGTTTTATTTTGTTTGATTCTATATGCATTGATGTTCTTTCTATGATCATGTATAGTAAAGTTATAGACTTTACTAGTGGTTTGATGTGACGAATGCATGATATATGAATGAGATTGTAAGCAAGCTGTGAGTGTGTTTGGGCTGTGCGCTAGTCCTTCCTCTACTGACATTACACTGAGGTTGACAATTTATTGGCGAGCTTGCCAGGATATTCTGGCCCATTAATTATAATTGTTCAACTTCTCAGAGAGGAAGCTGGGTGGGATTCAAGTATTGTAATCCTAAGACAAGGGGTTGTCTTACTGTATGTTCCCAAGATAGTTAAATACTAGCCTTGGCATTGCTTCCAAGATAGTAACAACTAGGCTTGGCATTTCAGCCCCAGAGTACTCATTTCGCACAGATTGCCTATAATTCGCTCTCATAGTTGGGTCAGGCGCTGGGCGTCTTATAAAAACTAACTACGTTGTCCCAAGCTAATATTATCATTCATAGGATTGTGCTATTACGGTCACTCGTGTCGGTAACCACCAGTTCGGCTGTCGTTGTCATAAAATCTTGTTCAAAAAAAAAAAAAAAAAAAGAGATATAATGGCGGAAGAAAAGAACACCCCTATTGAAACAACTTGTGAGCGTCGCTCGTGATTTAGGTTACTCAGGAGATGAGTTGCGAGCATTCGTTGAAAACCAACAAAAGATGGAAAGAGATGAGCGGGCAGAAAGACGCCGTGTCGCAGCAGAGATAGCATAGCAGAGCAGGAAAGATTAAAGCTAGCGACACGCAGGAAACAGAAAGAATGAAGCAGGAAACAGAAAGGATTAAAGCTAGGGAAACGCAGGAAACAGAAAGACTAAAGGTTCAATTAGAGTTGGAGAAAGTGAGAATACAAAGGGAGACCACCGAGGATGGTAGCTCACTTTCCAGTGACTCTGTGCGCAGCTATGCCCCCCGACCCAAGTTACCCAAATTCTCTGAAGGAACCGATTCGATTGATGCATACATCAGTCGTTTCGAAACGTTTGCGACAGTCAGGGTTGGCCTCCAGAAGAGTGGGCAGTCATTTTGTCGGCGTTACTGACGGGTAAGGCATTACAAATTTTCACTGCGTTACCAGCAGAACAACAGTCTGATTTTGGTGCTGTGAAGGAGTCTTTAATGAAGGGATTTGACCTCACAGAGGAGGGGTTCAGGAAGAAATTTCGTTCAGCTAAATTACAAGCAGGTGAGACGTACACTCAGTTTGGTGCACGTCTAGATCACTATTTTGAGAAATGGTTAGGTTGAGTGGTACGAAGAAGGAGTTTGCTGAATTGAAAGAGCTAGTTATGAAAGAACAGATTTTGTCAGGTTGCGGCCCTGAGTTAACCATACATTTGAAAGAAAGACAGCCAGAGACAGCAGGGGAGTTGTTGAAGTTCGCAGAGGTGTATAGAGAGGCACGTTTGGGCACTAAGGTGCAGGAGAAACAGGTGCTAGGCACAGGTGAGAAGAGTGCAAGGAGACTAGGAGAGTTTTCTGCAAAGTCTGCAAACCCAGTGGTGGGGCAGAAGGAAGGGCAAAGGGACATTAGGTGTTTCATTTGTCACAAGAAGGGACATGTGGCGAGGGATTGTCGCATGAGGTTCCAGAAGGCAGCAGCCTTGCAAGAGGTGGATAAGGGTCGTCAAGGGAAACGACCTGCAGTGGAACCAAAGGGGATTCAGTCTGAAGAGGGTGGAGTGCGGCCTATGGCTAGCACTGGACAGCAGTCAGTGTCAGGGATGGAGGGCACTAGGCTGAGTGGTTCGTTACCAGTGGAAGAAGGGTGGATTGGCCAGCAGAGGGTGAAAGTGTTACGAGACACTGGTTGTTCATGCGGGGTAGTACGAACAACGCTGGTCGAGAAAGGGGATTTGACAGGGCAAATCCAGACCTGTACTCTAATCGATGGCACTGTGAGGGAGTTTCCAGTTGCTAAGATAGAAGTACGTACCCCTTACTTCTCAGGCGAGTTGTCTGCGTTGGTGATGGAGAAACCCCTTCATGATTTGATCATTGGAAACATTCCAGGGCAAGGGATCCAGGGGATCCTGAGTTGTTGACTGCTACAGGGGCAGCAGTTCAAACACGGAGCAAGAAGGAGGAAAAGGTTGATAAACCGTTAGTCGTTCCGGCAAGGAAGTCAGGCATAGATGTGTCGCTGATGAGTTTAGGGCAGCGCAGGAACAAGACCCTTCGCTCGTGAAGTCTTGGGAGTTGGCAAGGGGTGGAGAGAAACAGGAGGTTAGAGGAGGTGAGACAGAATTTCTTGTGAAAGGCGGGCTGTTGTACCGAGTGTTCACCCAGGGAAGACAGGTAAGGTGACCACTCAGTTAGAGGTACCAGCATGTTATCGTGACACTGTCATGTCAGTGGGTCACGAGTCGCTCATGGCGGGTCATCTCGGCACCAGCAAAACAGCTGACCGAATCTTTGATGACTTTAATTGGCCAGGAGCAATGGCAGACATCAAGCGTTTCTGCATGTCATGTGATGTGTGTCAAAGGTCAGCCACAAGAGGGGTGAAGAGGAAGGCGCCTCTTAAACATCCCCCTTTAATTGACACACCGTTCAGGAGAGTGGCTGTTGATCTGATTGGCCCAATCGCGCCCTGTTCCAAAGGTGGGCACAGGTATGAGACATGCAAGGTTGCAAGGGAAGGTTTGCAGGAGGCTAGGGTCGTTCAGAAGAAACAATATGACAGGAAGGTGAGGAAGCAATCCGCAAGGTGGGAGATCAAGTCCTGGTACTGCTTCCCACGGATCACAACAAGCTGCTGATGCATTGGAAAGGACCATTCACCATCACTGAAAAGGTCGGTCGGGATTACCGAATTGATGTGAATGGGAAACTAAAACTTTTCCATGCGAATTTTCTCCGCAAATATATTCAGCGTGAGACTCAGCACATAGTCGCAGCAGCAATCATTGATGAGGTGAAAGAGACCCAGCTGAAGAAGGGAGATTTTGTTGCCTGAGTTTCCAGGAGAAGAGTCATACAGGGATGTGTCACTGTATGAAGGGCTAGACAGTAGGAGTTCCTAGGTTTTGTTGTCGGAGGCGACACAAGCAGCCGGAAAGAGGAAAGGTGGAGAAGATGATGAATTCAGAGAGACCAAAGACCAAAACAGAAGTCAGGAGTCTGCTAGGTTTTATTGGGTTCTATAGGGAGTTTGTTCCCAATTTCGCTGCAATCACGAGTCCTCTCAGTGATTTGGTCAAGGCAGGGAAACCGGCAGTGGTCGAGTGGTCAGACGCTGCAGAGCAAGCACTGCAGACGGTGTTGGAAAGACTAGGTTCCCGTCCCATCTTGAAGCTACCAGATATGTCCAAACCATTTTTGTTGCGGACAGATGCATCAGGTGGTGGGATAGGTGCAGTATTGTTGCAGGAGCATGAAGAGGTCGAGTTTCCTGTGAGATATGCTAGCAGGAAGTTGACAAAGTGTGAAGAAGGGTACGCAACGGTGGAGAAGGAGTGTTTAGCTGTTGTGTGGGCCGTGCAGAAGTTCCACAAATACTTGTATGGGAAAGAGTTCGTGATAGAGACGGATCATCAACCACTCAAATTCCTGCAGGAGGCGCAGTTGAAAAACAGCAGAGTGCTGCGTTGGGCAATGGCACTGCAGCCCTACAGGTATCGAGTGCAGTACATTCCCGGTCGACAGAATGTCGGAGCTGACTATTTAAGTCGTGTAGTCTAGCAAGCTGCAACTCAGAGGAAGTCAGTCATATCCAGGGTGCTTTGTTGATAATATGTGTTGATTCCAGTTATGTTGATTGGATATGGGTTCATTCCCAGTTGGCTATGGTTCATATTTTTTTTTGTGTGAGACTTGTTCATATTTTCTTTGTGAGACTTGTTCATGTGGATGTAGTTATGCTTGGAGCATACAGTCGCTTGTGTAGTGATGCATTATTTGCAATAAGCGAGGATGGAGATTCCTCAGTGAAGTGTCATGGATCGCGATCATATTATATTGTGCTTTTCATAAGAATTGTGAAAAGGAGAGATGGCAAATCCGCAGGTAGGGGAATTGCATAAGTGCGCACAGAGGTCGTTATAGAATGAGTTGAAATAACGCAAGAGCGCACGTCAATGATAAACTCATTGGAGTGGTATTCACTAATTGTATATTTTATAATTTATAAACCGTTGGTTGTAAAGTATTTTCCAAACTTTGCGCGTGTAGCTGTGTGTCAGCAAATTCGGTTGTTGTCTTTTTTGTACCGTTGTTTGAGACAATGCGGAGCATGGTCTTTTGCAAGGGGGAAATTGTCACGGACAAAAAAATGAAACAACCTAACTTGGGGGAAACAACCTAACTTGGGAGAGTCGCCAGCCAATTTGTTCGGACCTAAGTCCAAACTCAAACATTCTAGGCGTCAGAAAGACGGGCCCATAGGTCGGGTCCGGCCAATTAAGCTTAGTGGAGAGGTTTCACCGAGACGGTCCGACCCACCCAGTCTGACTAAGCGGCTTTGACCGACGCCTCGATGTCTGCCCAGACGGACCTCAGTACCTGGGCCAGCCTTAATCCGGCCAATTTGTGGAACCAACGTCATTGTTAGTCGGACGTCGTGGTGCCTACCCAGACTCAGCTGGCCAATTTAGATTGACCAGTGTCCACCACTTAAGCACACCGCGCCAGTGAAGTAGGGAAGGGGGGAAGGTAGTGTGTGGTGGGGGTGAAATCTAGCTAATCAATTAAATGACCAATTGACCACCACAGAGAGTAAGGCGTTTGTAGACGGGACTGTCATGATTTGAACGTCCAATGGAATTAGAGGGAGACAACTTCGGGGATCAAGGGTAAAAATACTGACCAATGGTACTGGCCTTGGACACGGGGTTAGGCATAAAGGAATGTGTGAGTGAGAGAGAGAAAAGGAGGAAAACGAACAGACAGAGAGAGAGAGGGGGAGAAGTCTGGGAGGTAGGCTCTCGCCTACAGGAAGAAGAGGAGGAGAACGAACAGAGACATAGAGATGAGGAGGTTTTAGGTGTAGTCTCTGCACGAGGGGAAAAGGCAGAGAGATGAAGAGAGGAGAGAACGAGGGGAAGAACGAACAGAGAGAGAGGGAGAGAGAGGTTCTGAGTGGAGCTCTGCAGGAGAGAAGGACAGAGAGAGAGAGAGATGAGGGGAGGAGAGAAGAGAACCAAGTTGAGAGATTAGCATGAGATAGTCTGCAGAGGAAGGACTGAGGAGAGATGTGGAGGAGAGAGAGAGTTGCTAATTTATGAAGAAGAAAAGAAAGAAAAGAAAAAAGAAAAGAAAAGCAACCATGTCCATTTGATAAGAGCAGACTAGAAGAGAGAGAGAGAGAGAGTGCAATGCGTTAATGCAGGAAGAAAGAAAGGGAGAACAGATCGATGTTGATAGTCACTGTTCTATCCTAACCGGGGGTTCGACCTCATACCTGGCAGCGTCACTTCGCCAAGCAGAACCACAGACCAACGCCAACAGTCTCACCTGACCAGGCGCCATCAGACCAACACCAGTGCCGGCAGTTGTGTCGTGTTGTGAAAGTGACAGTGAAAAGAAAAAGAAAAGAAAAGAAAAGACAGTGATTCGTGAATAGTTAAGATCACCTGGCCAGGTAAAGTAGAAATCTGTTTATACCCGGGTTAGTCAATGATGTTTTAGATAAATGATTTTGTGAAGTTCAGGGAAAGAGAGAATGTTTTATTTTGTTTGATTCTATATGCATTGATGTTCTTTCTATGATCATGTATAGTAAAGTTATAGACTTTACTAGTGGTTTGATGTGACGAATGCATGATATATGAATGAGATTGTAAGCAAGCTGTGAGTGTGTTTGGGCTGTGCGCTAGTCCTTCCTCTACTGACATTACACTGAGGTTGACACACCCACCGGAGGAGTCGCTGCACCGTTGCCGAGTCACTTCGGTGGTGTTCAGTGGCTCCCGTTCTGATCCAACATACGCAGGACACCATCTGCTAAGCCTCCTACGGATGACAATATCTGCTTAGTCGCGGAGCCAGCGTGAGTGAGCTCTCCTTCCGGAGGGCGCCGGCACATTCGTCTACGACAGCTCCCATGGACTCGCCGATACCTATGACCTCGTCTGAATCAAAACCAGGCCACACAGACATGGAGAGGACATCGAAACTGAGGTCACCATGAGAACGGGGCATGAAGGGCCACAGAAGTTGAGACCTTTATAATGCTGATTGATGATGATGATGAAGATGATGCTACAGATTTCCATTCCGGTCTGAGACTGCATGACAGGGCTGTACTTTACACTTATTTTCATGATATATCCTGGCGTCAATCAGGCCCGAGAAATACAGACACCTGTCAGCGTTGGTCAGGAAGCTCGAGCAACACTGTCAGAGACGTATTCATTAAGTGGATAAAACTAGACTGTGTGGTCCCAGTCTTCCCAATTGAGCAAACTCGGATCTGGGTAGGAGCCGATTGGAGCAGAAAATCCGACCTGGGAATCGAACCCACGACCTGCCAGCCGGGAGTCCGCGATGCTAACCACTTGGCCACGGCGGCTGGTTACTTTATCTGTCACTTCATGTGTTGTGCAGGGCAACATATTCTTGTATAGTGTTTAGTTTGTGGTTCTTCGGACGTCATGGACGTGTTCTTTCAGATGGTTTGCATAAAAATCAACATTGTTGATTCAACAGGGCTCCGATTGCTCGTTTTTTGTAGATGATTTTGCCCTCTATGCAACTAGAAGCTTATATCCAAAGTGTTCAGCGCAGGCTGCAGCTTTGTGTAACTAAAACATACGTGGGCAGAAGAAAATGGTTTTACCTTTTCTGCTACTAGGATCCAGTGCATTCATTTTCATAATCTTGGAGTTCTTTGCTGATCCTGAAATCAAAAAAGGAAATCCCCCCTTCCCTCTGTAAAGGAGCCCAAATTTCTGGGAGTTCTTTTCGATAAAAGCTTAACTTCGTTAGTCACATTAAACACTAAGAACTTCTTGTCAGAAAGCTTTAAGCATTCTGCGAGTCGTAGCATAGACTGACTGGGGCGCTGATAAGAAAACATTGCTGCACCTCTACAGAGCCATGGTCCGTTCTAAACTGGACTATGTTGCGCTGTGTAGGGCTCTGCAAGACCCTCTTACCTGAAAGTCTTGGACCCTATTCACCAGCACTGGAGGCGGACTGAGACTTGAGATAACGTCCATGTCATAAAATCCATGTGTAAGTTTCAATCATGTCGCCACGTAGGCGCCTGTATTCCAAACTTTGTAATTTTAAAAACTGAAGCCTTTGTTCGTATGAATACTTCTGCAAACCACTCATCTTTTTTGTAAATCTTCTCTGAATATCTTCGATGGGATTACTATATTTTTTTCCAAATTTGTTGTCCATACAGCATTGCCATATTCAATAACCGGTCTGACTAGTGTTTTAAACAATTGAACCATTACTGCACTATCTTTGCACTGAACGTTGCCTACAATCATCCCTGCTAGTCCATTTGCTCTTTTAATGGTTTCATTAACGTGTTTATTAAATGAGAAATCGGGGTCTATTATCACTCCTAGGTCTTTTTCAACATTAGTCTCTTCAGGCAATACATCTTCCATATCATAATCACACCTAGAATTATTTTTACCCGCATGAAGAACTTTACACTTCGTATTATCAAATTTAATTGGCCAGGCATTTGTCCATGCAATAAGTTCATCAGTATTCTTGTGTAATTCAGTGGAATTATCAACTGTCTCTATGGGGATGTCAACTTTTGTATCATCGGCAAAGATTTTGACCGGACTACTAACATCAGGCATATCATTTATGTAGTAAATAAACAGGGTGGGTCCCAGGACACTACCTAGGGGGACCCCACTAGTAATTTTCCCAAGATCAGAAACCTGAACACTAACTTTAACATATTGCTGTCTATTACTTAGAAAATCAGTAATCCATGAGAGTATGTCTCCACCTATTCCATAGCCTTCAACTTTAGTTATTAGTCTTATGTGGTACAGTATCAAAAGCTTTCTGCAAGTATAAATAGACTGCATCAACTGGTATATTGTCATCCAGCTTTACCATCCAATCATTTAAGGTGGAAAGCAGCTGTGAAACACAGGATCTTCCAGTGGTAAAACCATACTGACAGTCTGAGAGCAAACCTTTATCTGTCAGATGAGAATTTAGCAAATCTCTGAGTACACTCTCAAAAAGTTTGCATACTACTGAAGTCAAACTTACTGGTCTGTAGTTACCTGGACATTTTTCTCGCCTTTTTTGAAAATGGGTTTTACCTCAGCTACCTTCCATTCTATAGGTAACGTACCACACTGTAGTGTCTTATCATATAGTACTTTTAAAGAAAAAGCCAAAACATCACTCAATTCCTTTAATACTCTTGGATGAATTTTGTCAGGTCCAGCAGCTTTGTTAATGTTTAGCTTGGACAGTCTTTCTTTCAAATTCTTTTCAGACATAGAGCAGAAAATAGTTTTAAATCTGCGGGTTTTTTTTTAAAAATCAGGAATATTTTCTACATCTTCATCTGTAAACACACTAGTAAAGAAGTTATTTAAGACCTAGCCTTCCCTTTATCCGTTGTAATTATTTCACCATAGGGGTCATTAGGTTCCCAATAGGTTCTTTAGGTTTAGTCTGTGAACATAATTGAAGAATACTTTAGGGCTTGTTTTAATATTACTGGCTTATTTTCTCTTTTCCTTTCACAGACATCTCTGTAGCCCATTTAGACTGATTTCTTGCTCTTACGTAAGCGTTGTAGTTGGGATGTGTTCTGAACTCTTATACCATCTGTAATCTTGTCTCTTGGTTCTGATCTTGTCAAGAACTGTAAATGGAACTGTCTTTTTTGATTGAATCCAGGACCAGAAAATAATTCTTTGGAAGGAGCGTGCTTGTCTTGAGTCTGGAGAAGTTTACTAGTGATTAGAGTCTAAATCTCGTCTACAGTTTCATTGAGTAATAGTGAATCCCAGTCTATTCCCCTTAATTCGTCTCTCATAGCTTCGTCTCCCTTATCCATAAAGTAAAATTTTCTTTTAGATTACCTTTCATTGGTTTCCCTATAGAGATCAATGCTGAAAGAAATCGCAGAGTGATGACTCTTGCCAATTAGAGGATGGTGATCAATATCTTCAGTTTTGTTTGGATTTGAACACAAGGTCAGATCAATAGTAGCTGGTCTTTGTAAAGTTTTAAATGAGTTGGTTCAGAAACCAACTGAACGGCGTAGCAGTCTTGTGTAGTTCTTAAAAATTTAGTAGCAGGATGTTCAGGACCACTAGAACAAACTTCTTGCCAGTTAATCTCGGGGTGATTAAAATCACCAACCATGATTTTAGTTCCTTTCATGGATTCATCACCAAAGAATATACTAACCGCAATGTTTAGATTGTTGTTTTCTTTAAATGAACAGTTCGGAGAACGGTAAATAATACCAAGATGAATGATTTCATCTTCAAAAACTATGTCACAGATAACAGATGGTTTAAATAGCTTTTCCAATTTCTCAATTCTGCAAACATTGGAGTTTTTTTTGTAAACGTACTAACAACTCTTCCAAAAGTATCTGAGCAAAAAGAATATTTTTTTAGGACAGGTTGCCAGTCAGATGAATCTCTATTTGCTTAAGAATTTAATTCTGTGATCATAATGACATCCATATCCAAATCAGCCACAATTATTTCCAGTTCGTTCATTTTGTTCCTTAAACTATCAACATTCGCAAACATTACTTTGAGCTTCCCCCTTCAGAGCTTAAACTGGCTTTCCCACTGTCACAACATTCATTCACTGTACCACACTCAGTGGTTCCATCTACATCAGTCCCTTGTTGAAAAGTTGTATTAACAGAAGAAAAGAAAGTTGTGTTAAACTGTGAACTATATACACTACTAACAGGTTGTAGATGTAGTCAGTCAGCAGTGTTAACCGACGACCCTACACCTCCGGAGCCTGAACCACCTGAAGCCTGTGAAGGTTTGGGGCGAGGAATGATCTTGTCATTTTTCATAATGACATCTTGGCTATCTTTCCCAAGTCGTTTCAATTCCTCGTATAAGGCTGTGTCATTTTCCTTCTCTTTTTGTACTCCCAGTTCTTATAGAACAGGGAGTACTTTAGAATGGGAACGAAGAAATGCTGTGTGTGTGTGTCTGTCTGTGTGTCCGTGGTCAAAATGTGTTCCACTCGCTCCAGACAAAACTGTTTGGATCGATCTTTCTGAAAATTTGTAGGCATGTTCATTATGGGCCACGGATGATGCCCGATGTTTTAGTTTACCGCTATAGCCGTTACTAACGGCTGTAACGGCCTGTAACGGTTTTTCTTCTTTACGGAATATCTCGGAAAGTACTTGGCCGATCTTTGTAAAAATGAGCAGTTACGTTCATTATGGGTCACGGATGATGCCCGATGTTTTAGTTTACCTCATTATAGCCGTTACTAACGGCTGTAACGGTTTTTCTTTATGGAATATCTCAGAAAGTACTTGGCCGATCTTTCTGAAAATTTGTAGGTATGTTCATTATGGGTCACGAATAATGCCCGATGTTTTAGTTTACCGTTATAATCGTTACTAACGGCTGTAACGGCCTGTAACGGTTTTTCTTCTTTATGGAATATCTCGAAGTACTTGGCCGACCTTTATGAAAATTAGCAGGTATGTTCATTATGGGTCACGGATGATGCCTGATGTTTTAGTTTGCCCCGTTAAAGCCGTTACTAACGGTTGTAACGGCCTGTAACGGTTTTTCTTCTTTATGGAATATGTCGGAAAGTACTTGGCCAATTTATAAGCGGTTTGAATGATCTTGTGACAAATCGGATCCTCTGTCCATATGTAAGTGATGTAATGCTGAAAATGGATTAAACGACCGTTAAAAACCGTTATTCTGCCGTTATTTCTTATATATAGGTGGATTTTAATGAAATTTGGTATATAGAAAGGTTATCACACTCAAATGGCACTTCTATATAGTGTTTCAAAATTTGACCGTTAAAAACCGTTATTCTTGACATATTGTCCAATTTGGATGAAATTTAATATGTACACAGGCTTTAGTCCAGTGAGGACTAAAATACCGATTTCAAAAGTGTATAACGGTTATATAACCGTTAAACCGTTATTTTCCCGTTATTTTATATATATATATATTGGTGGGTTTAATGAAATTTGGTATATAGAATGGTTATCACACACAAATGGCACTTCCATGTAGTGTTTCAAAATTTGACCGTTAAAAACCGTTTTTCTTGACATATTGTCCGATTTGGATGAAATTTGGTATGTACACAGGCTTTAGCCCAGTGAGGACTAAAATACCGGTTTCAAAAGTGTATATCGGTTATATAACCGTTAAACCGTTATTCTGCCGTTATTTTTCTGTAGATGACTAGATCTCTCCTAAATTTCTCCACAACTAGTTCGGTGAGGCAGTTTATGCATGTAGGTGCGTCTGCCATTTAGTATTTTCTTTTTGCTGTGTGCATGAATATTGTATGAATAAGTGCAAATGGTGGATGTAAGCGCATTGAGTTGTACAACAAGAAATGCGCTATATAAGTATTATACATTATTTATTATTATTATTATTATTATTATATTTAATATATTGGTGGGTTTTAATGAAATTTTGTATATAGAAAGGTCATCACACACAAATGGCACTTCCATGTTGTGTTTCAAAATTTGACCGTTAAAAACCGTTATTCTTGACATATTGTCCGATTTGGATGAAATTTGGTATGTACGCAGGCTTTAGCCCAGTGAGGACTAAAATACCAGTTTCAAAAGTGTAGATCGGTTAAATAACCGTTAAAACCGTTATTTTGCCTTTTATTTCTTATCTCACAAAGCACTTGGCCGATTTATAAGCGGTTTGGAAAACTGGGAGTACGTTTATATGCTTCGCATCTTGTATAGTTTTGTCAGGAACTAACACCACATTTTTATATACACCATTGGAATGATTTTTTAGTAGCTTGGATTTGGCCACGATATTTTTTTAACAGTTTCACTGGGGAAACTGCTTTGATACCCCTGCTGTTGTTGGAGTTTTTGGGATCAGGCTTGATGCGTCCCAACCGACTGACTTTGACAACGGTCTCTCCATTAGAGTTGTACAAATCGCTATTCACCTCTGGACATATGTCGCGCACAAGTCTGTGACCAACCGCTCATCCACCCGCTTGTGGTCACCAGTTTGGTCACTCTCAGGAATGTGAAAAAAGATAAGATTATCTTTTACCGATTTCCCTTTCTTTTGCTTCTTCAAAAATACTCATGGATCTGTCTTTTTAACCTCCTGGTTAATGTTTCCCCCTGAATTTGGTAACAAGCTAAGTATCATTTGGTTTTCACTGTGCAGGAGACTTAAATTTGCATCAGTTGGTCGACCTTGACGTCTGTGGCTGCCTGCACATCACTTGGGATGGATGGATTGTTTAGATCTTTCATACATCTCTGGCAATACCATTTGATCGAACTTTGGTTGGGGCGTTGCAAGCATTCAAACTCAGTCCAGATCAGAACACCAAATGTGGTATTAGCCTGAACAACGGTCACATTCAATGCTGGCAGTCCCACCAATCATTTTGTTTGCATGAGGTACAGGGTACATCTGGTTCGTCCATTTGTGTTAAAGGATTAAAACACATTGTTCGACTCCAAATTCTCAGAGCCTTGTGATTTTCTAGTATATTTAAGCTTTGCTGTCAGCAGCACTGGAGGCGGACTGAGACTTCAGATAACGCCCACGACCGGTGTCATCGCTAGCGGAACAATCAACATTCAAAATAAGAAAGACAATGTGTCAACATTTCAATTGAGTGAATTATAACAGCTTACCTTGATACCTGTTAGAAAAGAAAATCCACGATCAACAAGAATTAAAGGTCAAGAGTTAAGAAGGTACATGTGCCAAAAGAACAAAAGAGAACAACGGAGAAAGTGAAAGTGAAGGTGAACATTTTGCAAATTGCAAGATCGTGATGGCCAGAGGGGAGTACACTTGTAAATGCTAAGACAACATCCGAGCAAGAAACTATGAAATGGCTCACAAAAATGGTCCACACGTTTTGGAGCGAAGGGCTGTCCTTTTATTACATACTTCCCCTAAAAAAAACTGAAATACTAAAAAAAAATCTGATAAATATTTGGACACAAAAAGACGGAGCAGCCATCTTGAACCACCATGCATGGGCTTCATAAGAACATTGTTGTAGCTTGTGTTCCTGGTCATGGTGGCATTCGGGCAAATGAAAAGGCTGATCGTTTGCCAGGAATGCCACACAGAAGAAACTGCCCAGCATATCTATCCACTACTCGGATTTGAAACCGAAGGTTAATGGGTATATCAGACCTGGCAGGAGGACTGGAATACACAGACGTATATAAACTTTAACAGATCCGACCAGACCTAAGTGGTCCTTATCTACCCCTGGTGGACGCAAAGGAAAAACAGTTCTATGCCGGCTGCACGCTGGCCATTCGTTTGTAACTCATTCGTTTCTTTTAAAGAGTGAAGAGGCTCCATGGTCCATTCCATGTCGTGTACCATTCACAGTGAAACATATTCGTTTAGAATGTTCGTACTTGTATGGTTTGAGACGTAAGCATTTTACATCAGACTCCATGAAAATCTTGTTCAGAGATGTCCCACCTGATGTGATCTTTAATTTTTTTTTTTTTTAAAAGAGATTAACATTTTTCATATGATCTAAGATTCCACAGAAGAAATGTTAAACAACATTTCCGTTGTGTTTTTAGGTGTATTTTTGTGTGGATGTATTCATCACAGTGACAGCCCTGACATGGCCCTTTGCGGTTGGCTGGGCTATAAGCAGCATTACCATACCTTTCAGACGGTTTGGTATTTTCTGTTTTGTCTTTTCCTAGGAATTCGGGGTCTCTTCTTTCACAGGTTCATCGTCTTTTTTTCCCAGGTTCGGTGCCTCCTTCATACAAAGGCTTTAATGTCATCTTTATCTAGGTACAGTGTTTCCTTCATTCGCAGGTCTTATTCTTTCCTGGCTTCTGTGTCTCCTTCATTCAGATTTATTTGGCTTTTCTCTTGGGCTTAGTCTTCTTTTCTAGGATTCGGTGTCTATTTTCATTATTATTATGAATACTTATACAGCGCCTATCCTCGGAAAGACACCAAGCTCTAAGCGCTTAACAATCCACACTCATTTTTCATATGGCCATGATAAGGCAGTTTCCAATGTCGGTGTTGTGGTGAACAAGGATACAAAACGGGGAGTGTTGTGGGGAACAAGGATACAAAACGGGGAGTACCAGAGGGATGTTTCCTGGAAAGGCATGAAAGGCTGAATCGAGCTCTGGAGCAGGTCTTGTGAATCAAGGGATCTGGAGCATGGACGCATGCTTTCAGATCATTTTGGTTCGGGCTGCAGAGCTCTTGAAGAAGTCTTTGGTCCTCTTCCTGAGAATTTCCTAGTGCGCACCTGGTACTCCTGATCTGAGTGTCCTTTATCCACAGAAAGCCTGACATGGTAATCAGCCAGCGTGTGAATACTTTCGTAGCTTTCAGATTTCACAAATTATTAATGAGTCCGCCGCCAAATTATTCTTAACGAGTCCGCCAAATTATTCTTAATGTGTCCGCCAAATTATTCTTAATGAGTTCGCCAAAAACAAGGACAAAAATTACAATTTTAATTTCCTATTCTGAAGGGAGCTGGTGGTCACCTTTCTAATGGTGCAAGTACTCTCGACTTCCTGTGATAGCATTTGCTGTCCTTGCCTTTGGTGTTCTTTTTCACAGGATTTAGTGTTTAAGTGGCTAGTGTAGTCGCTTTAGGCAGTTAAGTTTCCCCTTCTAAAGAGTTGTGGTGCTTTCGCTTTATAGATATAGCATCTTCCTTTCCAACGTTTTAGTGTTCTCGTTATTTACAGCTATGGACTTCTTTATCGGTTTACCGTCTTATTCTGATAGGTTTTAGTGCCTTCGCCTCACGGGGGTTGTCAGAACAGCTGCTGAGCGCCATAAAACTGGTAGAGAGATCCGGGTGACTCCCCATGAACAGTTGAGTACGTCCAATGGAGTCATTAGATGCCCAGATCTTGGATGCGTTTCGGAGACCGAGATAAAAACAGAAACTTGCATCCTGACGTGTATTTTCAACATTCGTAGGGTCACAGTTTACAAAGGAAGAGAAAAAGTGCCCACCTACACCCTCTTTCTGACGTTCTGTACCCTTCATTGCCTTAAGTCATCAAAGTGGGTTCTTTGAATGTGTGCATTCAACTTGACATTCCGCGATCCGCCTCCCTCTCCAATGCGGTGCTCCAAGTGCCAGAAAATTGGGCATTTCAAATTTGCTGGGGAGGAGGTGTGTGGTGAAAAGTCATGACCATTCCGATCCCTACGCCTGGAAAAGACCTTACCAACCCTTCAGACTAATGGAAAAGGTGGTCAAGCCCCATCTAATCTCTAAGCTGGAAACCGATGACTTTTTTGGCCAATGAACAGTGCAGGTTCCGGAAGTACCGCTTGACCGTTGACCATTTAGTCCGTGTGAAAACACCATCCGCAACGCGTTCATTAATGAACATTATGTGGTTGCTATCTTTCTTGATCTGGAAAAAGCGTGTGATACCACTTGGAAATCTGGAATTCTTTTAGACTTCCATAAGCTTTGTTTTTGCGGTTGTCTGCCTTTACTCATTCAAAACTTTCTGGCTGATCGGCAGTTCCAAGTCTGCACTGACACCACGCTGTCTTGACATCCACGGGCAGGAGTTGTGTGTACCTCAAGGGAGCATCTTCCTTCAGCTCTGTTCAGTATCAAAATTAACGACATTGTCAGTTAAGTAAACCTGGGTTCCGAGTCCTGTCCGTTTGGTGATGACTTCGCACTCTGTGCAGTCGGAGCCTCTTATGTCGGCGTTCAGCGTCGACTCCAACTTTGTGTGGATAAGATTCAACAGTGGGCCGAGGAAAACGGGTTTATCTTTTCAAGCACCAAAAACAGTGTATCCATCTTCACAATTTTCGTCAATTCTTTGTCGATCCTTTAATTCGTCTGGATAAATCCACCATTCCAGCTGTGAAAAAAAAACCCAAATAATTTCTGAATGTTATTTTACGTCTTTTTTAAAATAAAAAAACTGATTTTTTGAGTATTGGATGGGACATTTAAATGTCGCACCCAACACTCAAAAACTGCTCGTTAGAAAGCACTGAGTATTCAGAAAGTTCTGGCACACATGGATTGGGACGCTGATAAGAAAACTCATCATTTTTGCAGGGATCTGATCCACTCCAAACTGGACTATGGATGTGTAGTCTAAGGCTCGGCCAGACCCTTCCGACCTGAAAAGTCTAGATCCCTTCCACCATCAAGGGTTTCGACTCGTGTCTGATTGCATTCCGCACCACTCCTGTTTATGGCCCGAGTGCTGAGGCAGGAGAACCATCCCTCTCAAACTGTTGGCTGAAACTTACCTTAAACTACACGTTGAATCTCTTTTCTGAACCCCCAAACCCAGTACATGACCGCGTTTTTGACCCAAAGCTCCGAAAGAAATTCGACAACCATCCCAGTTCCATTCACCCTTGGGAATGAATTCGTATGCTTCCTCATTTGAAAAATGCAGATATAGACCCGAGTCGTGTTTGATTTATCCAAGTTTCATGATGACCCACCATAGACTTCACTCCAGAGATCCGGTTTGATTTAGTCTTGTTCTGTGTTCGAAGTTTCCATCCTTAAGATGAATTTTCACCGACAGTACCAAATCGAGAGGAGGGGTTGCCTCCAACTGTGTATTGTGCAACAGGTCCTTCTCAGAGATGTTTTAAACACATTCCCACTGACAGCTCCATCTGCACTGCTGAGTTGACAGCCTTGGTCCTGGCTCTTGAAAGGGTCTCTAAATCAAAACATAGATTTCCTCATTTTGTCAGACTCACTTTCTGCTTTGGAGGCCATTGTCAGCCGTAACCTCGAGCTCCCTCAACTGATGAAATTATTCAAACTGTACACCTCTCTGAAATCGGATGGATATAGCCTAGTTTTTGCTTGGGTTCTGAGACATCCGTGCATTTGAGGCAACGAGTTGGTTGATCAACTTGCCAAGAGTGCCACAAGAAAAGATAAGCAGATTGTCTATCACTCACACTAATATGAAACTTAAATTCCAGGCTTACGTCAAAAACCTCTGGCAAGAGAAATGGAACGTGCCGACGGATAAAAAAAAACTATTTAAGATCCGTCCAAACCTGAGAGTTTTTACCATTTTCCCGAGGTGGCCGTAAGGAAAAATAGTCCTGTGCTGTTTGCATACAGGCCAATCCTTTTACACCATCTCTTAAAGGTGAAGAAGCTCCGTGGTGCATTTCATGTCATGCACCACTCATAGTTGTAGTAACATACTCATTTAGAATGTTGGGTCTTGCACGATGTGAGACATAAACACTTTACAACGGACTCCATGAAAACCTTTTTCAGAGATGTCCCACCTGATGTGATCTTTGAATTTCTGAAAGAGATTAACATTTTTCATCTGATCTAAGATTTTACACAAAATTTCCGGTGCGGTTTAAGGTATATTTAAAGGGTTGTGTATTGATTTTTTTTTAAGTAATGACTTGTGAGTTAACTTTAATGCGGTGATATCCCTGATATTTCCCTTTGCGGGCTATTGGCAACATTACCTTACCTTACCATAAGACTTATAAATCTTTTTTTTTTTTTTATCAAAAGGGTTAGTGTCAGCTTGATTATAAAGCGAAATGTTATGCTTTCATATTCTTTAGAGTGATCTTTCAGAATGTTAGTCTTTGTTTCATATGGTTGATGTCTTTTGTGCGGTGCATTCCATGTCATGTGCCACTCACAGTGAAACATATTCTTTTAGATTGTTGGGACTTGTACGATGTGAGACATAAACACTTTACAGCAGAGTCCATGAAAACCCTGTTCAGAGATGTCCCACCTGACGTGATCTTTGAGTTTTTGAGAGAGATTGACATTTTTCATCTGATTAAAGATTTTTACGGAAGAAAGATTTTTAACGACGTTTGTGGTGCGTTTGTAGAAGATGTAATTTAAAGAGATGTGTGAAAGTTTTTTTCTTTTTTTTCTTATTTATTTTTTAAAGATGACTGCGAGTTGATTTTAACGTGGTGACAGCCCTGATGTGGCCCTTTGCGGTCGGCTGGGCTATAAGCAACATTACCTTACCTTACCTTGATGCCTTTTGTAAGGCTTTGGCCGCATTTACAGTCGTCCCAGGTTTAGTATCTTTTTTTTTCTCATAGACTGTACTGTCTTCTTTATTCTCAGCATGTATGAATGCCATTCCTAGGTGCTAGTTTCTACTGTCCATGCTTTAGTGTATTCTTTGTCAGGATTTAGCGGCGACTTTTCGGTCAGAATGTAATCCGCGGCTTCGTTTGTGGCAGGTCATACAGGATGGGCTGTCTGCGAGAATCACTACTGGTCAAACCACGAGCCGTCACACTACATCTTCCACAGCCACCTCCATCCTCACCCAGGGCGTACGACTCCAGGGACCAGATACTACCAAGATCGTCTTCCGAGTTTACGGCGTTACCACAGGCTTCCAGAGAATCCGTTCTGATGGGATGCAGGAAGGATGGCGACTTCTGCTGGACCAAGCCACTGCAGGGACTGGAGGATGCGTTCACAACGGCAAGGGACAGAAGACGGGAAGCCTTGCCCAGAGAACAGTGAAGGGCTTCGAAAAGCCAGATCGAACGCTCTTGCTATTACCAGCATTTGGCGCGCGCGCGCGCGCGCGCGGTGTGTGTGTGTGTGTGGTCATGCGAGTGTTATGTGTGTGTGTTTACCATTAAGATTTTGTATTGCATAGATCCTGTATAAATCCATCCGTTTCAGCATGTATGGAGTGACATATTAGTGGACATAGTTTCACTTTTTTTTCTTTCTTTAATATAGAATCGATTCAGATTTGGTGACAGGCCTGATATGACCCTGAATTCGGTTATGCTGCAGGCAAGATGGACGTAAAAATGAAATCTCGTGCGTCTTTGCTACGAAATGAGTATTCTATAATAATAATGAACAACATTATGACGGATGGTAGATGTGTAGCTATGTGTATTTAAGATGTTCATTTATGCACGGACGGGCGATGTGGGTGTACGTGTGCTTGTATGCAAGTGCTGGTTTCTCCCGCTCTCTCTCCCTCCCTCCCTGTCTCTCTCTCTCTCTCTCTCTCTCTCTCTCTCTCTCTCTCTCTCTCTCTTTCTCTCTTCTCTCTCTCTCTCTCTCTCTCTCTCTCTTCTCTCTCTCTCTCTCAGCTTTTTTTCTGCAGAATGACGTTGATGTGTCATCTATATGACATACTTCCCCCTTCGTCCATGGTGACTAAGCTATCGTTATGCTTTTTTTTTGTCTTCTCCAGTTGTGCTTTATTTTAATTTTCCTCCTGCATCATTATTGATTGTTTTGCATTTCCTCGGTAGTTTTTTGTTTGTTCGATAGTTCTCTGTTACAGTGTGCTCTTTCCTGCACCCCACTGTCGCCTGTCTTCCTCCCCCCCCCTCTCTCCTCTCTCTCTCTCTCTCTTCTCTCTCTCCTCTCTCTCTCTCTCGCCCTCAAATGCACTCCTTCCGCTCTTGCGTCTGTCTTTTTAATTCCTTTTTTAACCGCTTTTTGCATACTCCTACATTTATTGCCTTGGCTTGTTTTGCATTGCTGACCCTACTCGAGGCGAAGACCAGCTGTATAAGAGCACACCAGTGCTATCTTATATCCTTGTAAATAATTCTCTCTCTCTCTCTCTCTCTCTCTCTCTCTCTCTCTCTCTCTCTCTCTCTCTCATCTCTCTCTCCACATACATACATATGCCAGTTTCTGTATTACTCTATGGATCGTTCCGCTGCCAAATCTTTGCAATAATATATGATTAATACGCTATAAAATTCGTTATCGTTATCCCTGAGAATCACGATTGTTTTCATTAGGATGATACCCGTTTTCCAAAAACGCCACGAACATGCTGGTATTTTCCTAAGGAAAATTCGTTATCGTTGTTATCCCACGGATCACAACGGTTTTTCCCTATCTCACAGACCCCATTCCGCAATCATTCAGCGATCATTTTCCCTGTTAACGTTTTCCTCGCAACATCACCTGTTCCTGACCCGTTTACTTAAACGATTTTGCCGTATTTTGTACACATTTGTGTATAAATACGAAGTAAAAAACATCGAGTAAAAAAAAAAATGGAGACGTCTTGAGCAGTAATCGCCCTTGCGGCAAATACCCATAACTCTTCTGAACTACTCTAACTCCGAGCGATAACTCTTCTCAACTTCCGCGCACGAAATGACGTCAGGCAGGTGTGTTTTGACAACATGCCCTGAAGCAGAATCTTTCACTAAAGTGTACTGATGGGTTGGGTTGGAAAGTACTTCGTCTTGGAAAGAAGCAGTGCTACCGTGGAAGAGGCCAGATCAGGTGGTCACTATTGGGAAGAAGTTTAGAAGGAAGCAATGCTGCCTTAGTAAAGGCCAGATCAGGTGATTACTGTTGGGAAGAAGCAATGCTACGTTAGTTTTGGCCAGATCAAGTGGTTACTTTGCGATCGGCTGGGCTATAAGCAACATTGCCTTGCCTTACCTTATCTACCGTAGTAAAGGCCAGATCAGGTGATTACTATTGGGAAGAAGTTCAGAAAGAAGCAATGCTACCGTAGTAATGGCACAATCAGGTGATTACTATTGGGAAGAAGCAATGCTACCTTAGTTTTGGCAGATCAGGTGGTTACTATTGGGAAGAAACTTCTCCCGTGTGATGGCGGGTGAAAACAAAGCGAATGTCGCCCCCACCCCCCTCCCCCGCCGTTTTTACAGAAATTTGAAATCTGTGCACACTTTCTGTAGGAAATGCGTTTATTTCTAGTTGCAAAACACAGCAATAGCAGGTTTAGGGTAAACATGTCTGCTGTTCTTTTTTTCCTTCAGGAAAGCAAGTTATCCAAGTAAACTAGGGGAAAACAGTTATGACACCTAAAAAAATGATCCCCAGGAAAACAGTAAATCGGTTGTGATCCCCATGAAAATACGATTCCTGGAGTAATGCCAGTTTATCCTCTTTTCACCATTTTCCTCGTTTGCAGACGCTATATAGTATGCTCCCATAATGTGAGATATATAACTCGGTTTATGCGAGTGCGGCATGTGTGAGTTCGCGAGAGTGTGGTGAGCTGGGGTGTGTTGTCTTTTTTCTGATTTTATGGTCCATTTTGTTTCCTTCCCTTTGTTGTGGAAACAAAACTTTTTTGCCGACAGCAGTGTATGATATGCCAGCTTTTGTTCTCTGGCGACAAGGAATTGAAAATTGTACAAAGTGTATGATTATGCCAGCTTTTGTTCTCTGGCGAATAGGAAGTGAAAATTGTACAAAGTGTATGATATACCAGCTTTTGTTCTGTGGCGAACAGGAAGTGAAAATTGTACAAAGTGTATGATATACCAGCTTTTAGTTCTCTGGCGACCGGGAAGTGAAAATTGTACAAAGTGAATGATATGCCAGCTTTTAGTTCTGTGGCGAACAGGAAGTGAAAATTGTACAAAGTGAATGATATGCCAGCGTTTAGTTCTGTGGCGAACAAGAAGTGAAAATTGTACAAAGTGAATGATATGCCAGCTTTTAGTTCTGTGGCGACCAGGAAGTGAAAATTGTACAAAGTGTATGACATGCCAGCTTTTTGTTCTGTGGCGACCAGGAAGTGAAAATTGTACAACCTGTCCACTGTGGACAATGGCGGTCTCTTCTGTGGCCAATCTTTGCCTCCATAGCTTTGCCATGCATGTGTGTAGCCTTTAGATGTCTGTCAGTAGTGTTGTGTGTAGCTTTAGATGCCTTTCAGTAGTGTTGTATGTAGCTTTAGATGCCTTTCAGTAGTGTTGTATGTAGCCTTTAGATGCCTTTCAGTAGTGTTGTGTGTAGCCTTTAGATGTAGATGTCTGTCAGTAGTGTTGTATGTAGCTTTAGATGCCTTTCAGTAGTGTTGTATGTAGCTTTAGATGCCTTTCAGTAGTGTTGTATGTAGCTTTAGATGCTTTCAGTAGTGTTGTGTGTAGCCTTTAGATGTAGATGTCTGTCAGTAGTGTTGTATGTAGCTTTAGATGCCTTTCAGTAGTGTTGTATGTAGCTTTAGATGCCTTTCAGTAGTGTTGTGTGTAGCCTTTAGATGTCTTTCAGTAGTGTTGTGTGTAGCCTTTAGATGTCTTTCAGTAGTGTTGTATGTAGCTTTAGATGCCTTTCAGTAGTGTTGTGTGTAGCCTTTAGATGCCTTTCAGTAGTGTTGTGTGTAGCCTTTAGATGTAGATGTCTGTCAGTAGTGTTGTGTGTAGCTTTAGATGCCTTTCAGTAGTGTTGTGTGTAGCCTTTAGATGTCTTTCAGTAGTGTTGTGTGTAGCCTTTAGATGTCTTTCAGTAGTGTTGTGTGTAGCCTTTAGATGCCTTTCAGTAGTGTTGTATGTAGCTTTAGATGTCTGTCAGTAGTGTTGTGTGTAGCCTTTAGATGTCTTTCAGTAGTGTTGTGTGTAGCCTTTAGATGTCTGTCAGTAGTGTTGTATGTAGCTTTAGATGTCTGTCAGTAGTGTTGTGTGTAGCCTTTAGATGCCTTTCAGTAGTGTTGTGTGTAGCCTTTAGATGCCTTTCAGTAGTGTTGTGTGTAGCCTTTAGATGTCTTTCAGTAGTGTTGTGTGTAGCCTTTAGATGTCTTTCAGTAGTGTTGTGTGTAGCCTTTAGATGCCTTTCAGTAGTGTTGTGTGTAGCCTTTAGATGCCTTTCAGTAGTGTTGTGTGTAGCCTTTAGATGTCTTTCAATAGTGTTGTATGTAGCCTTTAGATGCCTTTCAGTAGTGTTGTATGTAGCCTTTAGATGCCTTTCAGCAGTGTTGTGTGTAGCTTTAGATGCCTTTCAGTAGTGTTGTGTGTAGCCTTTAGATGCCTTTCAATAGTGTTGTATGAGGTATTCTATCTCGCTAAAGTATACGTCGGCAACATCATCTCGCCAAACACTTTTGGGTCATATGGCTGTTCATATTTGGAACATTATTTTGTTGATCATCTAAACTGTTGAAATTAAGTTTCACAGGGATGTGATCCGATTCAATTCGCTCACATACTTTCAGCTCGCAAACATCACACAAAGAAGAAACTAATTCACAAGACATAAAAAAATCATTCACGCTGTACCCACTGACACATACGTGTAGCAACCATTGCGATCACCGAAACGCGTACCATGTAGAATACATAAATCAAGCGCAATGCCAGAGTTATGTAACGACTTGTCTTCAGAGCATCTATCAACACCAGGCGGGTGACTAGAGAGCTGGAGATGTAAAACTCCACTATTGCAGTTTTCCTGACAATGATGAGAGAGGTTGACGTCCTACTGTTCAGATCCCCACACAGTAAAACGGGCAAATCACCGCGAGTCAGCAAACAGTCCAGAATTCTTCCAACGAAGCAATACCATGTTCACTGTCAAAATACGCATAATATGGGGACCACTCAGGAGGAACATAGCAAAATACACACACATCTTGAACAGAGCCAATGATTTGCTCAGAAAGAAAGCACCAAAAACATTGGATTTTAATATCTGCCTGTTTAACATACGACATGTATTCATTTTTTTGATCAAGCATATCAGGCCACCAGATCGTCTCCCTTGAGCAGTAAATTTAACAGCAGGAACACGCACATCTGAATAGCCGGAAAAAAAGGGTTAAAGAAAACTTCTCTGCAAACATTTCGACAAAACGAGTAAAAGTAAAAGAAAACGGATGAATGAAACAAAATCCAAGTCGGACAATTTAGAAACAATCCCATTCACATTCCAAGGTAAAGAACGATCGTGTTAAAATACATGTATTATTATGTATACAGTCTTCAAAAATTGGGGTTTTATTTACAGTTTCCACTTCAACTCTGTCACGCCCTCGTTCACACATCTTTCCTTGCACATATGCAGCTGACCGCACGCACTGTCCACTCCGCTCCAACCCCAACTCGCGCACACATCGGCAACTTCACGTGCGGCAGCACTGTCAGTTGCACTGTGTTGTGACGGTGACGACACCGGTGTCGTGCCCACATCTGAATCCCCCCACAAAAACACCGCACAGGACGATACAGAACCGGGCGACACACTATTCTCAGCTCAACCCGTCGTCTGCCAGCATCACGGAAAACTTTTGCCGTCAATCAAAGATGGCTGAAGATCACCGTGCTCTCTTGCGACCTGCCTGGCTCGTTTCAGGTGGATGTGTCCGGTCTCCGTCTCGGGAGAAGTCTTCACCCATGAGATGTTGGATGCCTGAAGTCAAAGCTGTTTTGTAGAATTTCTTTTTTTTTTTTTTTGCTTGTAGAACACACACCGTGCGATCATGGACGAGTCAACTCAGGTGTTCAGCCTATGGACTGTGTCGAACTCATCAGTCGGTTCCATTTTGTTGAACAGTCTTGGAGTAATCCATCTCGGGCTGCTCTTATTTCGTTTTCTTTCCTGGAAAAACTATCAAATACAGATTGCTGCGATGGAGCGACTCGGTCATCAATTCTTGCATCACATTCGTCTAATTTAGCACATAAATCATTGTAAGGTTTCTGAGATTTACATTTTGGTTTTGTAAATCGCGGAGTTCATTCGGGACTAGGCAGCTTCACCACGCTAGCATTGTCAGGTCAAGTCTCTGACAAACGTGGAACGGTAGAACGATAGTCTTGTTTCTTCTTGATCCGAAGTCATCTGACACTTCACGCACGCATCAGTGCGCGCAGCGCGCATGCCACACGCAACGCACACACACGTTGCCTCGTAGTCTGCTCGCTCCTACGTTCACACATACTCTATCACATGCGTGCACGTCCACACGCGTGTACACAAACGCCATAAACATGAACGCACAAGCATAAATGCGTACACGCCCACATACAAAGACGCACACATATACTGTTCAAAAAACGTTAAGGATCAACATTTTACTGACTTAAAAAGAAAATTGTGAAGTGATCAATCTCCAAGTGTAACATGATTTATAGAATATGTGAAAAGTGTGTAAAGACAATGACAAGTCCAAGGAATCAACAAACTGGAATCGAGCGCAGTACAAACACCCCCACCCCCAAATTTGAAAGTCACAGGAGGAGGGTTTGTTTAATGTCATGGTTAATAACGTGTGTGTCCCCGTTATTGTCAAGGCATTCAAGGCAGCGTTGTCGCATGGAGTTCACCAGTGTGCGCAGAAAGGCCTGGGGGACAGCAGCCCACTCCTGCTGGAGTGACTCGAACAGCTGACCCAGGTTAGCAGGAGGACGACGACGCTGCTGCAGTCTCCGGCCCAGCTCATCCCAAAGATGTTCGATGGGTTCAGGTCTGGGCTGTTTGCGGGCCACTGCATTCTGTTGACACCAGCAGCTTGGAGAAACGTGTTTACTGCTCTGGTGCGATGGGGCCGTGCATTGTCTTGAAAGACTGCCTGAGGTCCAAGCTGTTGAAGGGCTGGCAGCACCAGGGTTGCAAAATCTGTTTGGTAGCGAACACCATTCAAGTTCCCTGCCACATTGTAGAGAACCATTCTGTAGCGTGTGTTTATGCCGCCCCAAATCATAACGGACCCCCCACCATAGCGGTTCCTTTCCAGGACAGCTTCTTCTGCAAAACGCTCCCCACGGCATCTCCAGACCCTGTTACATCTATCGGTGGGATCCAGGCAGAACCGCGACTCGTCTGTAAACATCACGTTAGCCCACTGTTCATGTGTCCATCTCACGTGCTGCGTGCACCATACTCGGCGTGCTGCTCTGTGGGCACCAGTCAAACGAGGTCTTATGGCTGGTCATCGAGCACGGAGGTTAGCGGCGTGTAGGCGGTTTCGTATGGTCTGATCACTGACAAGAGTGTTGGGGCATCTCAAAGGCGAGTCTGTGATGTTTGCACTTGCTGTTCTTTCTTGTATGGCCTGCCTTTCAATGTATCGGTCCTCTTGTGGTGTTGCTATTCTTGGTCGACCAGAGAGTGGTCGTTCTTGCACTCTTCCTGTGTCTTGAAAGCATTGCCCGAGTCTGATAACACAGAGTGTGATACCCCAAGTCTCCGTGCCACTTCCCGGACTGCAACTCCTTGGAGCCATCCTATTGCTCTTCCTCGATTCAGCTCGTTCAGTCTTCGACGTGGAGGCATTCCTGTTGCATTGCATTTTTCGCTAGTACAGTGGCTTTTAAAGGACATTTGGTTGAGCATACTTTATGACCCACAGCCTGATTTAGCTCGTGCTTCACATGATTTTGACTCGGCACATGCTCCTGGGATCCCAAACCATCAGAAATTCACCCCAATTTGTTCCAAAATGACAAGTCGCGACACGTGTTTTTCAAGGCGCGTGAGAAATGTGTGCCACAAAATTGCAGTTGCCGCATTCACTATCAATTTTGTGCGTGTGGTTCAATTTGTTTGGACCACAAAGGCGGTACAATTGAATTTTTAAAAGTTTTTGTGCATTCTCAATGTTGGTCTTAACTTTTTTTGAACAGTATATATTTGCAGATACGTGTGTGTGCTCACACAAACCCACAGATCACACGCACACCCTCGCGCGCGCGCGTGCACACACACGCACGCAAACTTCTGCACACGCACACACACACGCACCTACATGCAGGCACACATGTGCGCGCATACATACACCACACGCACACACAGCCACACGCAACACCTGGGCCCGTGCCACCAACAGAAAATATTGCTAACCCAGCGACGCTAGGGCCTACGGTGCCACACATACATGCACACACGTGTACATGACTACACACACATACCAAGGAAAGAAAAAAAAGACGACCAATGTCGTGTAGGCACTCAAGTTCTGACCAGCGCATTGGGCAGTGTCTCCGACAACCATGGAACGGTAGAACGATGAACTAAATCGTAGCCACAAGACCCTCTTCTTCAATTCTCTCATCTTAGATGTTAATTCATTTATCCATCAGCTTAAAAACATGCGTAGTGTGGTCTCAAACTTATCGGATGCGGTTATGGGCTAGTCCGCACGCCGCCTTGATGAAACTGAAACTGGTTGGTAGAACAGTGTGGGTCAAGGGCAATTAAGGCTTGAATAACGCAGCTCGTACAGTGCATGGTCTCGTGAGCACAGCTGTTCACTTCCCCCGAGCGAGCGAGGAGAGAGAGAGAGAGAGAGAGAGACATACTGAACACGCGCACACACACGAAACACACACACACACGAAACACCACACACACACACACACACACACACACACACACACACACACACACACACACACACACACACACACACACACACACACACACACACACAGAGTAACTCGGGATCCGAATCGGAGTCGTCATATAAGCAGCGTTTGGCATACAAACGGAGGAAACGCCCAGGATCTGTACACTGCACTGCGAAAAAAGATGCTCGGCTGGGTCATCCATTTATAAAGTCTGATCATCGATACTGAAGATTTGCTACTTGAGTGGTATGTTCTTTGTCACAACTGATGATCACTAGGCCTGTAAAAAAAAGCCATGAAAACGAAAGAAACATCCCACACGAAAAACAAAAAGAAAAAGTTGCAACAATTATGAAGAGGCATCCTTGCCAATGCAGTTCGTAAACCAATTGGGATAACGCAATACACAATTTAGACAGGGCAATAATCGTCTTCATCGCAAATTTCTTGCTTTCCATCTTCTGAAAAGGCCGATCGAGGAATGGTGAGATACAAATCCACACTGGACAGACCTCCACACCCCGGCTTCATGAGGTGTGGCTTTTTTGGTTTTTGCTTTTTTAGAATGAAAATTACGTCGTCTTTTCTACAGCTCCGAGGATTTGTTGTAACCTTGTTCGTTTTGGACATCTTAATGCTGGTTCACTGGCTAAAAAAACAAGATTAAGGAGACATCCTTGTTTGATACCATAAGCACAGACATCGATATACAAACATGTAACTTGAAAACAAAAACTGAAATGCACATACCTCATGGCTTGGGACGATTTAAGTCGGTTCTATTTTCAAGAGATTGCTCATAATGTATATGTGTTCATAAATCGAATGCATTCTGGACATCAATAAATGAGTTTACTTTTTGAAATGTCTGGGACAGTTTGCGAAATGTCGAGGTGTGGTTTTCGTGGTCTATAACCTGTCGAAAACTAGTTTCTCTGTTCATTATTGACTGGATTTTTGCCCGCTGTGCTAACACAATCAGCCTCCTGCTCAGGAGAGGTATATATACCATCTTAACATCTCAGCTTGCCTGATCAAATGCATTTTACAGCAGGCA
>CM031611.1:6064133-6079133 GCA_018398815.1 Conus ventricosus | reverse complement strand
GACAGACAGAGAGGCTCTTCACTGGGAATTTCGCTCGAAATCAGGCCGAGGAATAATACGTGAGACTGGCGGGAAATTCATGGAAACTTTTCAGAGAAAACAGTTTGCCCCTGCACGCAAGGGGACAATCACTAGCCGCCTATGAATCTAAATCAAGTAATTACCCAATCAAAACAATTCTGGCATAGTGCTCAAGACGTGCGGCCAGCGCCCTCTGCCGTCTGGATAGTGTCCAATGGAATGAGCCGAGACAGCGAGAAGTCGGCGAGGTGGGGGCCAGCATCTTGTGGAAATTCTAAAGACTAAACAGACAATGTGGCGTCATGTTTGGGTGTTTTCTTTACATGGCTTTTTTCTGTTCGTGCGATTCCGTCTATCTGTGTTTGTTTGTCTGTTAGTCTGTCTCTGAGAGAAAGAGAGAGGGAGAGAGAGAGAACGTGTGAGAGTCATGTATGTATACAGACATACACACACACATACGCACACATACATACACGCGCGAGCGTGCGCGCGCGCGCATATCTATCTATTTATATCGAGCACGCGCGCGCGGCGCACTGTGTGTGTGTGTGTGTGTGTGTGTGTGTGTGTGGTTGTGCGTGTGTGTGTGTGTGTTGTGTGTCGAGTCATGTCAAGTCAAGTCAAAATGATCTTTATTGAGGATTAAAGAATAAGCTTTACAGCTTTTTTCACCCTGTCCTCACAAAAATAATCATAATCATAAGACAAACAAACAAACAAACAAAAAATCATGTGTGAATGCATCATGAAGAAAATGCACACAAAAATTGAAGTAACAACACATTCAAAGGATCATAATTCTATCAAAGTGAGTGTACAAAATGTTCAAATTATTGTAATAAACATTACACATATACGAGAGAGAGAGAGAGATTCGACAATAGAATAAGAATTAATCGTTCGATAATTTTTACATTAAACCCCTTTTAAGAGCTTTTTTTAAAACGTTACTTTCGAAGGACATGATTTTAAAGAAGATGCCAAATTGTTCCATATGGTTCCTCCAGAATATGTATGCTTGATTTGTGAGATTGTTGCGGGTCTGGGAAAGGAAGCTTGTGTGAGTGTCTATTTTCATTAATTACAAAGTTTTGGATGCTTTTCTTTGGAGCTATTCCATTCCCTACATTATGCATACATAAACATTTGTTGAAGAAGAGCCTATCTTTAAACGGTAGAATATCTTATGTTTTGTAATCACTCCCTCTCGAAGTTAAAGATTTCAGCTGTATCATCTCTATAGCTCTTTTATGTAGACGACTTATGTGTGTGTGTGCGTGTGTAGTGTGTGTGTGTGTGTGTGTGTGTGTGTGTGTGTGTGTGTGTGTGTGTGTGTGTGTGTGTGTGCACGCGCACATGCGATGATTATTTTGCTGGGGAAAATGGCTATGGACAGTGTGAGACAGACTGTTTCTGATCTTTTCTCAAATCACTTACTCAGTTCGTTGTCTTGAATTCTTTAATGCACCTTAAAGTACTCAAACCCTTTTTCACACCCAGTCTCTGATTCTTAATCGTCTTCATAAAAGTCATCATCACCATCAAGTTCTACTGCTTCCTTTCATTTGCCTGTTTATCTGTCTGCCTGCTTGCCTGTCTGTCTGTCTTTTTTGTCTGTCCAAGCTCGCCCGTTCCCCCACCCCACCCCATCCCCTCCTTTCCCTCTGGTCTCTGTTCCTGTCCAAACGCACATGGCCTACGTGTGTATTTCTGTTGCCTTAATGAAAGCACGAAAAACCTTTACTCTTCTTTTTCAGTTCCTCGCTTCGCATGTGCCTGTACGTACACGTACGCGTGATTGAGAGAGAGAGAGAGAGAGAGAGAGAGAGAGAGAGAGAGAGAGAGAGAGAGAGAGAGGAGAGAGAGAGAGAGAGAGAGAGAGAGCTTGTGTCTGCGTGTGTCTGTGGCGTGTGCCTGCATATGCGGACACGTAAATGATATTTGTTTTATTATCAAAAGCGTATATTGGCATTTTTTCTATTTCTTCCTTCTTTCTTACATTCCTCCCATTTTTTCCCTTTCATTCTGTCTTTACGTAAACCTCATCCAACCGAACTTTCCACAGAACTGCAGGAAGCGGAAAACGATATGGCGTTTATCACACCACGTGACCAAGGGAGGTATTATTTTGTCGAAACATATTTCTCACGTCTGCTGTGCTCCCAGGCAGTTTCAGTGTCAGAAAAATCGCTTTCTGTATTGGCCGGCGTTATGGATCGCTGTCTGCAAAACATAGGTACCTACGTCCAGGTCGAAGGTATGAGAGAGTGGGTAGCTTCCCTTTCGCTTTTTCCCCGTTTTGGCCCTCTCGACTCTTCTCCAATTTTTTGTTGTTGTTGTCCCCTTCTTTTAAGACTCACGGTCATGTTGTTTCGCCCCCCTTCAGCAGTGTCACTTCGCTCTTTTCTCACGACGATTTTTTTCCCCCAAGCGTGAAATGGTTATAGTCAATAGTGTTTCACTTCATGGACTGAAAATTTAGTCGTCCATTTAATTTTTCAATTTGAGGCAAGTCTATATATGGACCTTCCTGTGATTTCTACATAATTTTCAATTGGTTCGAACAATTCAGGGGGTCTAGAATGACAACAAAAACTGAGAGTGTGGGAGACCAAGAGGATGACAGGTCAATTAGCAGAGGATGCATTAGGAGCCCCGCCTGTGCAGCCCCTTGGAAAGTGTCAAGGAGATGGAATCTCTCGGGCAATGATAGGAGATGAATATCTCGGACAATGACAGGAGATGGAATTTCTCGGGGCAATGAGAGGAGATCGAATCTCTCGGCAATGACAGGAGATCGAATCTCTCGGGCAATGAGAGGAGATCGAATCTCTCGGCAATGAGAGGAGATGGAATCTCTCGAACAATGACAGGAGATGGAATCTCTCGGGCAATGATAGGAGATGGAATCTCTCGGACAATGACAGGATCGAATCTCTCGGGCAATGATAGGAGACTGAATCTCTCGAACAATGACAGGAGATGGATTCTCTCGGGCAATGAGAGGAATGGAATCTCTCGGGTAATGATAGGAGATGGAATCTCTCGGGCAATGATAGGAGATGGAATCTCTTGGGCAATGATAGGAGATGGAATCTCTCGAACAATGACAGGAGACGAAATCTCTCGGGCAACGAGAGGAGACTGAATCTCTCGGGCAATGACAGGAGATGGAATCTCTGGGGCAATGAGAGGAGATGGAATCTCTGGGGCAATGACAGAGATGGAATCTCTGGGCAATGATAGGGGACTGAATCTCTGGGGCAATGAGAGGAGATGGATTCTCTAGGGCAATGAGAGGAGATGGAATCTCTGGGGCAATGATAGGAGACTGAATCTCTGGGCAATGACAGGAGACTGAATCTCTGGGCAATGACAGAAGATGGAATCTCTGGGCAATGAGAGGAGATGGAATCTCGGCAATGACAGGAGATGGAATCTCTGGGCAATGATAGGAGACTGAATCTCTGGGGCAATGACAGGAGATTGAATCTTTGGGGCAATGAGAGGAGATGGAATCTCTGGGGCAATGAGAGGAGATGGAATCTCTGGGGCAATGATAGGAGACTGAATCTCTGGGGCAATGAGGGGAGATGGAATCTCTGGGGGAATGAGAGGGGATGGAATCGCTGGGGCAATGACAGGAGATGGAATCTCTGGGCAATGAAGGGGGATGGAATCTCTGGGCAATGACAGGAGATGGAATCTCTGAGGCAATGACAGGAGATGGAATCTCTGGGGCAATGAGATGAGACGGAATCTCTTGGGCAATGAGATGAGATGCAATCTCTGGGGCAATGAGAGAAGATGGAATCTCTGGGCAATGAGAGGAGATGGAATCTCTGGGTCAATGAGAGGAGGTGGAATCTCTGGGGCAATGAGAGGAGATGGAATCTCTGGGGCAATGAGAGGAGATGGAATCTCTGGGGCAATGAGAGGAGATGGAATCTCTGGGGCAATGAGAGGTCAGAGAAAACGGCATGGAGCGGACATTACACAGTTCAAACTTTCAGGTGGGAAACTGTCAAAGGAGGCAAAGTGACAGCACGGATCGTGACGTTCGATGTGTAGTGTCTTTGGGCAAGGTCCTTTGTGGGAGTCGTCAAACGAAGCAAAGACCGAGTAAGGAGCAAGAAGGTCCCTTGAGAAATGTAGACGTCCCCCTTTCTATCCGAACTGGTGCTGTAAATGCTGAGCTGAGCAAGGCCGCGATTTGATGAGAGTGGACGAAGTGATCGTAGCTACAATGGATACATTTCTTGTATGAGAATGGTTTAGAAGTTTAAGGCTTTAATTTCTAAGAGCTGTTAATTTCAATGTTCACTGGTGAGGGAAAACCGTAGTTGATGTTAGGCTCTGTTGGCTGTTTAGACTTGTTGGTGCGTGGAAGAACATAACGCTACAGTAAGAAAAAAACCGTTGTGAAAGAGTACAACGGCTTTCTGCAGGTCTGTTGTTTCAGATGCTGATAGAGAATGGACAGTGGAAACACAGCTTTCTGCAGGTCTGTGTTCAGATGGCGAAGAGAATGGACAGTGGAGACACAGCTTTCTGCAGGCTTCTGTTTCAGATGGATAGAGAATGGACGTGGAGAATACAGAACACTCGACAGCGACAGACTGGAAGAGAGACCGCGCTGTGACGAGCAGAGTCTGAGACAGAGAACATGGTCCAAGGTGACTGAGATGGAGTCGCCTTGGCTGAAGCTGTGTCAGGCCAATGGACATAGGCTAGAACACCAAAGCTACATCAACATGTTGTTACGATTTGCATAGTATATGCGGGATCGTCTTAGTTGAGACAAGCTCCTAGCATAACATTATCAGTTTCCGATCCCCCGAAGTCGGAGTATGGCTGCCATGTGCGGGTAATCAAAACGGTCACACACGAATGTTCTCATCCCCAGCTAGATGCATTGTACCATAGTTTCAAGTACTTCGCTGTTGGAGATCCCTGGAGTCTTTTAGCCAGGTACGACAACAACAACAACAACTGTAATGGGAGTCAGTCTCTACGAAGGCATTGAAGAAAGAATGACAACATTGAGTCCAAACCTTGAAGGTGGAAGAAGACACAGACAGATAAGAAGAATTTAGTTTTGAGTGGAAGAAGACACAGACAGAGTAGAAGACTTTAGTTTTGAGGGTGGAAGAAGACACGACAGAGTAAAAGACTTTATTTTGAGGGTGGAAGAAGACACAGACAGGTAAAAGACTTTAGTTTTGAGGTGAAGAAACACAGACAGAGTGAGAAGACTTTAGTTTGAGGTGGAAGAAGACACAGACAGATAAGAAGACTTTAGTTTTGAGGTGAAGAAGACACAGACAGAGTAAGACTTAGTTTGAGGGTGGAAGAAGACACAGACAGAGTAAGAAGACTTTAGTTTTGAGGGTGGAAGAAGACACAGACAGAGTAAGAAGACTTTAGTTTTGAGGGTGGAAGAAGACACAGACAGAGTAAGAAGACTTTAGTTTTGAGGGTGGAAGAAGACACAGACAGAGTAAGAAGACTTTAGTTTTGAGGGTGGAAGAAGACACAGACAGAGTGAGAAGACTTTAGTTTTGAGGGTGGAAGAAGACACAGACAGAGTAAGAAGACTTTAGTTTTGAGGGTGGAAGAAGACACAGACAGAGTAAGAAGACTTTAGTTTTGAGGGTGGAAGAAGACACAGACAGAGTAAGAAGACTTTAGTTTTGAGGGTGGAAGAAGACACAGACAGAGTAGAAGACTTTAGTTTTGAGGGTGGAAGAAGACACAGACAGAGTAAGAAGACTTTAGTTTTGAGGGTGGAAGAAGACACAGACAGAGTAGAAGACTTTAGTTTTGAGGGTGGAAGAAGACACAGACAGAGTAAGAAGACTTTAGTTTTGAGGGTGGAAGAAGACACAGACAGAGTAAGAAGACTTTAGTTTTGAGGGTGGAAGAAGACACAGACAGAGTAAGAAGACTTTAGTTTTGAGGGTGGAAGAAGACACAGACAGAGTAGAAGACTTTAGTTTTGAGGGTGGAAGAAGACACAGACAGAGTAAGAAGACTAGTTTTGAGGTGAAGAAGATACAGACAGAGTGAAAGACTTTATTTGAGGGTGGAAGAAGACACAGACAGAGTAAGAAGACTTTAGTTTTGAGGTGGAAGAAGACACAGACAGAGTAAGAAGACTTTAGTTTTGAGGGTGGAAGAAGACACAGACAGAGTAAGAAGACTTTAGTTTTGAGGGTGAAGAAGACACAGACAGAGTAAGAAGACTTTAGTTTTGAGGGTGGAAGAAGACACAGACAGAGTAAGAAGACTTTAGTTTTGAGGGTGGAAGAAGACACAGACAGAGTAAGAAGACTTTAGTTTTGAGGGTGGAAGAAGACACAGACAGAGTAAGAAGACTTTAGTTTTGAGGGTGGAAGAAGACACAGACAGAGTAAGAAGACTTTAGTTTTGAGGGTGGAAGAAGACACAGACAGAGTAAGAAGACTTTAGTTTTGAGGGTGGAAGAAGACACAGAGTGAGAAGACTTTAGTTTTGAGGGTGGAAGAAGACACAGACAGAGTAAGAAGACTTTAGTTTTGAGGGTGGAAGAAGACACAGACAGAGTAAGAAGACTTTAGTTTTGAGGGTGGAAGAAGACACAGACAGAGTAAGAAGACTTTAGTTTTGAGGGTGGAAGAAGACACAGACAGAGTAAGAAGACTTTAGTTTTGAGGGTGGAAGAAGACACAGACAGAGTAAGAAGACTTTAGTTTTGAGGGTGGAAGAAGACACAGACAGAGTAAGAAGACTTTAGTTTTGAGGGTGGAAGAAGACACAGACAGAGTGAGAAGACTTTAGTTTTGAGGGTGGAAGAAGACACAGACAGAGTGAGAAGACTTTAGTTTTGAGGGGGGAAGAAGACACAGACAGAGTAAGAAGACTTTAGTTTTGAGGGTGGAAGAAGACACAGACAGAGTAAGAAGACTTTAGTTTTGAGGGTGGAAGAAGACACAGACAGAGTAAGAAGACTTTAGTTTTGAGGGTGGAAGAAGACACAGACAGAGTAAGAAGACTTTAGTTTTGAGGTGGAAGAAAACACAGACAGAGTAAGAAGACTTTAGTTTTGAGGGTGGAAGAAGACACAGACAGAGTAAGAAGACTTTAGTTTTGAGGGTGGAAGAAGACACAGACAGAGTGAGAAGACTTTAGTTTTGAGGGTGGAAGAAGACACAGACAGAGTAAGAAGACTTTAGTTTTGAGAAGAGTCCCCAAGAGACGACTACAGTACTCCAGTCCTGGACCTGGTGCCAGAGGACCCAAGGCATGAGACTGACCAAAACATCATCATTACCATCTGCTTCTGCCTGTTCAGAGACAACGAGCTGTTCCACGTGAGCTATTCTGCTGTGAGCTGTTCGTGTAACGCACATTGAACTGCAGTGTGATGTGTGTGTGTGTGTGTGTGTGTGTGTGTGTGTGTGTGTGTGTGTGTGTGTGTGCGTGTGTGTGTGTGTGTGTGTGTGTGTGTGTGTGTGTGTGTGTGTGTGTGTGTGTGTGTGTGTGCGTGTGTAGATCTCGCTAAATAAGAAAGCTTATTCTTAACCTTTGACCCCGGATTAGGTGGTATTGACCTACTGCGTTCCTATTATTTGTTTGTACATTTGAATTTTACGTGTATAATCTTAAACTATGTTTCTTGTTCATGGTCGTGTCAAAAAAGAAGCGAATGCATGATACCCCATTCCCAGAGAGAGCGGAATGTTTGATGGGTGCACGAGTGCGCATATGTGTGTTGAATGCAAAGACACCTTTGGTATGTTACACGTGGCTTTTACATCAGCAAATTCAATGAAATGACACCATCCAGATTTCCCCCAGCCTATTTGAGAAATTCCATGTCATTTGCACACTGGGAAAATGTGCGTTTATCGTAATTGATAATTAACGTTTGTAAGTTTTGAATTAGTTGTGTTTAGAGCCATATGGTCCACAGCGTGTGCGTGTGTGTGCATTAATATTTATGGTTTAATATATATTTTGTACATTATTTTCCTTTCTATTCCTTTGTTTAGAGCCATAACGCATGTGTAATTGTGTGTGGGTGTGTCTGCGTGAGTGTGTGTGTGTGTGTGTGTGTGTGTGTGTGTGTGTGTGTGTGTGTGTGTGTGTGTGTGTGTGTGTGTGTGTGTGCAGATTTTAAAAAAATTCCCCTTGCGCTTAGAGTTGATTTTATCAAGATTTTGTGCATTATAAATACCATTATTATTATTTTTATTATTCTTATTATCATTAATTATTGTTATTATTATTATTATTATTAAGTTTTTGTTTTTGTCTGCTGTTATGGCAGAGTTTGAACACATAAGATAAATGAATAAAACGACACGTGCTAGGTAATCTTTGTCTAAATTCAACCATTTAGAAACTCTTCCATTTAGAGGAATATAAGATTTTATACACCCAAAATATATTTATATCTATTTGCAAGCCCTTCATTGACATCATAATTCCTTTCATAAATAATTCCTCTCAGACTTTAAACACGACAACCCATCTATTTGAGTCGAAAGCTTTCTCAACGTCTATGTTTGATAAAAGCCAAGGTAAGTTGTATTCTTCCATGTAATTTATAGTGTTGTAGATGAGTCTTAGCTTGTCATTCATAAATCAATGAATAACAAAATCAGTAAGTCTATTGTAAACGAAATCAATTTAATCTTCATTAGTGAGCTTTGGCTGCATTTTAAAAATGATTGATTCGTTCTGTGCTATGAGCCAGGTTAATGCTTAATAATATTTGTCCACATTTTTAATCTGTAAAATTTCTCGGGTTAATTCATTTTAAAATACATCTCATTTCCCTTTTTTTTAATTTTTTTTTTAAATACACGAAGGGTACTTTCAAAATACTGTCTAACGTCCAGATAATGAAAACGTCAGTCCTGTTCCAAGAGTCCTGAGAAAAAAATCTGCAGGAAAACATGTGTTTTCTGAACTTAAACCGTGTTTCTTTTTAGTCTTTCATTTTCTTGTCTTTTTACCTTAACACCTCCCCCCCCCCCCCAGATCCCCGATGGAATGGCTGCCTTCTGCCGAAATGTCCACTTCTCAATGACATCCTCCTCCTTATTCTAAACATGGGATGTATTTTCTACCAGCTCTGCTCTCATCTGGATCACTTGAGTGCGCAGCGTGTCCACGCACTCCGCGGAAAACGCCAGTGTTCTGTCCACAACCTCCCATTCATCCCCACCCCCGTTTCCTGCCCTCTCCCCACCCACCCCTTTCCTGCTTCCCAGAAATCCCGGCCCAAAATGGCTGCCAGACAACCCGAGTGAAGTTTCGTCGATGAGCCGGGGCCGCTTTAATTGCCGGGAAGGGGACGTGGCGTTAAGATGGATTAAGCTCGGCCGCTTGACAGTTGGCGCGGTCCCCTACGTCTGGGACAGCCAGGACTCTAATTAGCATTTTTTGAAGTCTCGGCTGTGTTCGCTGACCTTTCACCAATCCGTCTGAGAGGCCTGGAAAGAGAGAGAGAGAAAGAGAGAGAGAGAGAGAGAGAGAGAGAGAGAGAGAGAGAGAGAGACAGACAGACAGAGAGAGAGAGAGAGTTCTTTAGGATCAGCTCGCGGGACAGGGACATTACCTCGTGTGTGTGTGTGTGTGTGTGTGTGTGTGTGTGTGTGTGTGTGTGTGTGCATTTCCGTGCAAGTGAACTTGATTTTGTTTTCCTTCTTCTTTTTCTTTTTCTTCTTCTTCTTCTTCTCTAATGAGTGTTGGTTTCTATATTTACTGTCAACCCATTGTATCCGCCGTAAAGCTAAACTGGCACAGCTGCTTTGCGTTATTGATGAGGTCGACTCGGACGCCGTACCTCCTTCTTATCGATCAAGGGGGGCCATCCCGTCCGTAGATTGACGTAATTATGTCCCTTTGGCCACTGGCGGAAGCGCGAGAACCTCTTGTTAACTGAAGGTAGGAAAAACAGATAAGGACGGAATGGGATCCAGGAAGTTTCCGTTGTTGCAGACATGGACAGAAAGTCCCAGAAGCAAAGTCACACATCTGTTCAGTCTTCAGTCTCTCACTGGTGGGGGCACGTGCACACTGACTTCACAGAAAGTCCCAGAAGCAAAGTCACACATCTGTTCAGTCTTCGGTCTCTCACTGGTGTGGGCACGTGCACAGTGACTTCATAGAAATCGAACAGATGCATAACAGTGGGACTGCTTGAACTAGCTCGTAGTATTGTTTGTGGATCTCTCGTGGTATTCCAACACAAATGCACGAAAATGGATGCATGGCAATTAGAGTGGTGTGTGTATGTCACAGCGGCAGGGAGAGATTGGAAAGAGAGAGAGAGAGAGGGAGGGTGATGGGAAGGATGCATGGACGACTGGAGTGGCATGTGTATGTGTGTGTGTGTGTGTGTGTGTGTGTGTGTGTGTGTGTGCGTGTGTGTGTGTGTGTGTGTGTGTGTGTGTGTGTGTGAGAGAGAGAGAGAGAGAGAGAGAGAGAGAGAGAGAGAGAGAAGAGAGAGAGAGAGAGAGAGATCTATAGCTTTAGCAAATACAAAGTGATCTACATAACATATCCAGTAATCTTACAGACTTGTACAGACACACTACCACACATTATTTCTTGCATGCATCTACAGTAGATTCACGATCATATTCATAAACCGCACGCGAACATCTCCTCCGGTAAACCTGTCGTCTGTTATCAGCCATAAGTCGTATCACATACACACTGAAACATGCATGGGTGTTTTTTTCTGTTGCCTCAGTCAATGATGACAGTTTTCATCCATCTCTTTGTACCTTCCTGACCATTTCAGATTTTTGTTGGCCTCCATCAGGGGACCATGATTACACACCTCAGAGTGTGGGGAGATTCCAGTGTTCACAGTTTGGATCTTTTTGCTCGTTGCTGCTGATGCCATAGAACGAGTCTGATGGATGTTATCATACTCCCACATTATTCTTCTTTCGCGTTCGAGATGTTTATGACAGCGGAGACCACATCAAAGCAGAAGGCATGTTAAACACTTGACCACCCTCAAACAAAAGCTCAAGACAAAATAACGAAGCAAAATACAAACCCATTCAACCACCCTCAAACAAAATCTCAAAACGAAGTGATTAAGCAAACGAAACAAAACCTAATCGACCACCAGCACCATCACCATCACCACCGCCACCACCACTACCACCACCAACATCATGAACTGACTCTCTTAGTTCTCTGTTCCCCCATTTTCACAGCTAGTGATTTTCAGACTCTCTCAAACCAAATAAAAAGCACGACTGAATTGGGTCAGCATGAGACGAACCGGAGTTATTTCCCTGTAACCAAAGAGACGGCTATTTGCGGATTGATGACTGTTGCTATGCATTTCAATTTATCTTTATCATCATTTTAAATTATCTTGATTGACATTAAGTGAAGTCTTACGAACCCGCGAAATGTGAAGATAGGTGTACACGATATAATCAAAGAAGACAGCTGGACGCAGAATGAATGCGGAATGAAATGGAATTCTACTTCGAAAACTCTAAATTTTGAAACTGTTCTGACGGCCAACAGATGGTGATGTGAGCACCCACCCTGAAGAACGCACTGGCAAGCTGCGAAGTGCAGTAGACCTCCCGGCAGGTGCTACACGAAGAATATGATGCCGCTGAAAATCGAACGAAGAAACTGTTCTGACGGCCAACAGATGGTGATGTGAGCACCCACCCTGAAGAACGCACTGGCAAGTTGCGAAGTGCAGTAGACCTCCCGGCAGGTGCTACACGAAGAATATGATGCCGCTGAAAATCGAACGAAGAAGAAAGCGTGTCTTGGAAGACTCCTTCTTTTCTGTAGGCTTTCACAATCTTGTCTAGACTTATTCAGAGGTTGTAGGTCTTTCGGGACCAACACTTTTCATAGAGCTCTTCAGGAATTTATTGTACACTGACCAAGTCCCTCCTCATCCTCTTGCCCGTCTTGTCTGTCTGTCTGTCTGTCTGTCTGTCTGTCTGTCGGGATGGTGGCAGTGTTTTGCAATTGTAATAGGTTCCTTTCCTTAGGGAAATCTGTTATTTTCTTGCTTGTCTGTGTGTCTACCACTCTTCTCTGTGTGTCTACCACTCTTCTCTGTGTGTCTACCACTCTTCTCTGTGTGTCTACCACTCTTCTCTGTGTGTCTACCACTCTTCTCTGTGTGTCTACCACTCTTCTCTGTGTGTCTACCACTCTTCTCTGTGTGTCTACCACTCTTCTCTGTGTGTCTACCACTCTTCTCTGTGTGTCTACCACTCTTCTCTGTGTGTCTACCACTCTTCTCTGTGTGTCTACCACTCTTCTCTGTGTGTCTACCACTCTTCTCTGTGTGTCTACCACTCTTCTCTGTGTGTCTACCACACTCTTCGTTCTTCGTGTCGTCTCTCTGTCTTTCGGGCCAAGAGGTTTTTTTTTCGGTTTGAAGAATTTTTTTCCCCATTTGTGTCTGTGCCTGGTCTGTCCTGACCATAGCCAGTAGAGGTTGATGCTTGATGTGGACTGTTTCTGTCATTTATAGAGCTCTGCAGCTCCTTTTAAGCGAAGAAGTCAAATATGTGCTGTTATATACCTTGATTTTCAACTTCTTGTGTAACAATCTGTGCTGAAATATTGTATGGTATATCCTGCTTCGGATTCATTTATTCTATGGAAGAGAGAGATAGAGAGAGAGAGAGAGAGAGAGAGAGAGAGAGAGAGAGAGAGAGAGAGAGAGAGAGAGAGAGAGAGATTTTCACCAGCATGGCCCTTTCTGAAGGAAGCTACCACAGTATAATAATAACTGATACAGCACCACACCATTGTAAAATTAGACAACAAGAAAGTGGTAGATAAGCATACTTGGTGTCCACAATGATTGTAATGACTGGTTTCATTCAGTTGAACGTGGGTGTGCGGCGTCGCTTAAAGGAACCGAATGAAAATTATATGTCTGTGTTCTTTAGTACTACTTCATTTTGGTATTTGTCATACGCGACACAAGAGAGAGAGAGAGAGAGAGAGAGAGAGAGAGAGAGAGAGAGAGAGAGAGAGAGAAGAGAGAAGAGAGCGAGAGAGAGAGAGAGAGAGAGAGAGCGAGCGAGCAAATGATCCATTTTCCTATCGTCCGCTTTCTCATAAAAACGCCAACTCGATCAAACAGCTGGCAAACAAGCCGACATTGGAAGCACAAACGGGCAAAATCAGACATGACAGATAACTCTCAATTCACTGGTCTTGGCGTTCATCTGCCCGGTTTCAGTCAGTCATTGATCAGCTCTTTGTTTGCCCCTAACTCACCCGAACACAATGGCCAGCCATGCTGAGGAGCCATTTAGGGAGCTCTTCACCGCGTGTCAGGGACGACAGGAAGACGTGTGAGTTTATGATCACCTTGGAGATAGAACTTGGCTCAGAGCTGGCGTTTGGACGCCATTTGTTCATCTCCGTACCCCCCCCCCCCCACCCCCCACAGAGAATATTAATGGTCGTCTTGCTGGAAATCATTGCTCTCTTGTGCATCATGCCCCTTGTTTTCTTGTTGTTTTTGTTAGTAGACAGGAACTCAGGGGAAAAAAAACACACTTTCTGTCTATCAGGCAAGATTTTTGTCTGTGCCTGATATTGATTGCTCCCTGTGGATTGTTGTTGTTGGGCGTGACATGACCGTTTGGGTGTAGCTATGTTGCTGTGTACAGTGTGCCAGGAATGAGCAGCGTGGCGCTATTACTACCGAGGAGGACAAGGAAAATGAAACGACAAAAAGTCTTAGATGTATTGCTACCTAGAGTTAGAGCAACTCTCCCAACAAAAGAAAATGCACTACTCACTCGTAGCTTTCGACAGCCATCCGGCCATCTTCCTCAGCGATGCTGTTGCTGACTGAGTGAACTCGATTCAGATCACGCGACCATGGGACATACCCAGGTCACGTGACCGAATCAATGAAGTGTACACCGGGGGCTAGGTGTAGCGGCCCCGGTCCCTGTTGAGCGGGGGTTGGTGGCTGCCATGTAGATGGCCTCCTTGACCCCTTGCTGGAACCACTTGTTTTCTCTGTCCAGGATGTTGACGCTGTCCGAGTCAAATTGGTGAAACTTCCCCAAGTCTTAGACGGTTTCTCTCTTTCTGCTTCCAGTCTCTGCACTCCCTACTATGCCTTCAAATCTACATGCCACGTGGCAGTCCTTCAAATCTACATGCCACGTGGCAGTCCTTCAAATCTACATGCCACGTGGCAGTCCTTCCCAATCTACATGCCACGTGGCAGTCCTTCAAATCTACATGCCACGTGGCAGTCCTTCAAATCTACATGCCACGTGGCAGTCCTTCAAATCTACATGCCACGTGGCAGTCTCATCATCTGAAAAGATACCTCTCAGACATTTTGCCCAGACATGCAACTACGGACAGGACGACCAACTCTTTTCCACGGGAAACGAAGCGACAGTCGTGGCAAAGGAAACATTCCGAACAGCTTCTTCCACAGAGGTCCAAGGTCATGAAATCTTCACTGACGGTCATGGCCTAAGTCTGTCAGGATGCTGATGGAAATTCTTTTCTCACCATCAGCGTCTTTGTTTCTGCTTTGCTTTTCTTTTTCTTTTTCCCCGTCTTCTTCCGTTTTCTCTTTTTTTTTTGTCTTGTCAATCCATTGACAAATTCTTCAGAAATACCTACCTCAACCCCCCCCCCCCCCCCCCCCCAGTTTCTGGTCATGGTAAGTGCCACTTATCTCCAAATCACCTTGAAACCTTCGGTTCCCACATTCATCCTTCCAGTCTGTCATCGACCAGCTCTTTGGCTGCCCCTAACTCACCCCACGATGATCGGCGCTCCCTGTGTCATAGGCGATTTAAGAAGCGTGATTTCATGATCACTTAGGGGATAGAATTGTCTGAGAGCTTTGGGAGGTCGGACAGTGTGTGTAAGAGATTATCTGTTAAGCTCACAAATCCCCTTTAAAGACAAGTAAGAGTCCCACGACTTAATGCT
>CM031611.1:6059133-6061633 GCA_018398815.1 Conus ventricosus | reverse complement strand
ACAACCACACACACCCCACACAACACACACACACACACCACACACACACACACATGCGCGCGCTCGCGCGAACACACACATACATATATACACACACGCGGACGGAAGGATGCGCGCGCATACACGCACACACACACACACACACACACACACACACAACACACACACACACACACACACACACAACCACACACACACACCCTTCTTCGCTCTGTGTGCCTCTCTCACAGTTTCAGTTCTATTACAGCTTAGCTATAACGTTGCTTTCAGCATAGACATAGAGGAGAAGAATTGAGAGATGTTATTCTTCAAAATGTGGGATTATTGGCAACGGTAAGTAAAACTATCACAAGAAGTCTAAAACAGACTGCAGGGTTACTCTAAAACAGACTGCAGGGTTACTCTAAAACAGACTGCAGGGTTACTCTAAAACGACTGCGGGTTACTTAAAACAGACTGCAGGGTTACTAAAGAACAACACACTACCAACACACAGCACACATAACTGAAACAGTGAAATATCAATATATGAAATGATGCAAACAAATTGATTTTTTTCCTGAGCTTAACAGGTCATCGATGCGATTGAGCCGTAGGATCGGCTGAATTGGTTTTATTTTAAACATCTTCATTGTAGTACTATGATTGTGGTAGCAGACGTAAAACATCATTCAGCACCTACACGAAGAAACAGTCCAATTGGTTAGTATGAAGAGTGTAGTCTGATTGGCTAATGATTTTTATTTTAGAACGGCTGAGCAGACGACACATTACTCTACACATCGTCGGGATCAACGCATCAGTTAATTCATCATTTCGTCCTCTGTTTGGGTGTTTTATCGAAGGAAATGTCTTTTTTTTGTTGTCTTCTTATTTATGCAACCAAGATGATCGTAGCGAGACTCTCCAGGTATGTCGAAACGCCGTGCAAAAGTCGATGTCCTGAGAACAGCAAGGTTATTTCCCTTACGCACACCAGCCTCAGGCTGTCCTGAACAAACTGTGTGTGTGCAGTGAAAACAGCGTTTCCTTCTGTCTCCTCCCACCCCCTTTACCACTGTCCGACTGCGGATGGTCAGTCCGATGCCCGCACGGAAGGCACAGCCACAGGTCAGGCACAAGTGGTGTCCAGGCACGGAGGATGAGGATGAGGTTCTGATAATGCCAGACTCACGGTCCATCAGGGCCTCTACCCGTCAGTGTCGCCATCTCTGTTGATTCAACTTCACCAGGCCTGGCGGTCTAGCGATAATTATCCAGGTGTCTGGATTGATGTTGAAGCTCTCCTCATTGAAGCCTTTAGCATGTCCTTGCAGCCTTTTTTTCCTGACCATCTTGCGAACGCTTGTCCTCCGCCAGTTTTCCTGTAGAACAGTGTCGTAAGAAGACGTGTATCAGGTTTCGTACCATGTGACCAGGCCATCTGATGTGTGCTCTTCTCAGCAAGGTGTAGATGCTTGGCAGATCAGCTTGAGAGAAACCTCTGTGCCCGGACTGTCTTTCCGAACGATCTTCAGCAGATGTTTCAGGCAGTTTATGTGAAAGGGATGAAGCTTTTTGGCGTGGTTCCTCGTAGACTGTCAAGTTTCTCAAGCGTACAGTAGTTCGGGCAGTACAGTTGTCTTATCCACCGTCAGTGTAGTGGCCAGTTTGATAGCTCCTCTCTCCAACACAGTTTCTATTGTCTCAGCAACTGGTGCGTCTACCTCGTCATCTATATTCGCAGATGTGGAATGTGTGCGGCTGATGCATGTGAAGCTGTCAACAGTTTGCGGGGTGTCCCTGTGGCAGTGAATACTGGTTTCACAGACTGTTCCTGTGGTCAGGCTGGCACAAGATCTCTGTCTTCTTAGAGAGATGGAGAGATAGAATGAGACAAAGAGAAAGAAAGGAAGACGTGTGTGTGTGTGTGTGTGTGTGTGTGTGTGTGTGTGTGTGTGTGTGTGTGTGTGTGTATGTGTGTGTGTTGTGTGGTGCACGCACGCACACAGACGTGTGCCTGTGCGTGAGGGAGGGGGGAGGGCGCATTTGCATATGTGCACACGATGCCAAGGTTATAACAAAAAATCCACTTTCAGTGTAGACAAAAAAGCCAACTCATAAGTTAAGCATTGACAAGCTTGTAATGACTGGTGCCAAAAGAAGTTAAAATAATATCGAAGCACACATGTTAAATAAAATCTGACATGAATGACATTTTTCTAGTCTCCATTGCCGGCATTCATCTGCCTGGTGCCTGCTTGTGATTGCTCAGCTCTTTGTTTTGTCATTGCACGCTCTTTGTTTTGTCATTGCTCAGGTCTTTGTTCTGTCATTGCTCAGGTCTTTGTTCTGTCATTGCTCCGGTCTTTGTTTTGTCATTGCTCAGCTCTTTGTTCTGTAATGCCACAACTCTTTGTTTTGTCATTGCACAGCTCTTCGTTTTGTCATTGCTCAGCTCTTTGTTTTGTCGTTGCTCAGCTCTTTGTTTTGTCCTTGTTCAGCTCTTTGTTTTGTCATT
>CM031611.1:6046633-6054133 GCA_018398815.1 Conus ventricosus | reverse complement strand
AAGGACTAAGGAGAGATGTGGAGAGAAAAGTTGCTAACTAATGAAGAGGAAAAGAAAGAAAAGAAAAAGAAAAGAAAAGCAACCATGTCCATTTGATAGAGCAGACTAGAAGAGAGAGAGAGAAGAGATGCAATGCGTTAATGCATGAAGAGAAGAAAGGAGAACAGATGATGTTGATAGTCACTGTTCCATCTTAACCGGGTTCGACCCCCATATTTTTGGCCAGCGCCACTTTCAGGGCAGTCCAACCTGACCAGTGCCAGCAGTCCAGCTCGACCGGTGCCAGTAGTTCTAACCTGACCATTGCCAGCAGTTGTGTCGTGCTGTGAAAGGACAGTGAAAAGAAAAAAAAAGAGAAAGAAAAGACAGTGATTCCCGTGAATATTAAGATCACCTGGCCAGGTAAATAGAAATTTTATTTATACCCGGGTTATTTTAATGATGTTTTTAGTAAATGATTTTGTGAAGTTCAGGAAAGAGAGAATGTTTTATTTTGTTGATTCCATTTGCTTTGATGTTTCGTTCTATGATCATGTGTAGTAAAGTTATAGACTTTACTATTGGTTTGATGTGACAATGCATGATATATGAATGAATCGTAAGCAAGCTTGTGAGTGTGTTTGGGCTGTGCGCTAGTCCTTCCTCCATCGACATCCCCCCGAGTTGAAAATTTTTATTGGCGAGCTTGCCAGGATATTCGGCCCATTTATTATAATTGTTCAACTCTCAGAGAGGAAGCGGGGTGGGATTCAAGTATTGTAATCCTAGGACAAGGGTTTGTCTTACTGTATTTTCCCCAAAGATAGTTAAATACTAGGTTTGGCATTGCTTCCAAGATAGTTAATACTAGGCTTGGCATTTCAGCCCCAGAGTACTTATTTCGCACAGATTGCCTATAATTCGCTCTCATAGTTGGTCAGGCGCTGGGGCGTCTATAAAAACTAACTACGTTGTCCCAAGCTAATTTATCATTCTTTAGGATTGTGCTATTACGTCACTCGTGTGGGGAACCACCAGTTTGGCTGTCGTAGTTATAAAATCTTGTTCAAAAAAAAAAAAAAAAGAGAAGATAATAATGGCGGAAGAAAAGAACACCCCTATTGAACAACTTGTGAGGTGGGCTCGTGAGTTAGGCTACTCAGGAGATGAGTTGCGTGCATTCGTTGAAAACCACAAAAGATGGAAAGAGATGAACCACGGAAAGACGCCGTGTTGCAGTAGAAAATAGCAGGCAGGAAAAAGCTAAAGAAGCGCAGGAAACAGAAAGAAAAAGGGGAAGCACAGGAAAAACAGAAAGAATGAAGCAAGAAACAAAAGATTAAGGATTCAGGCTAATCAGGCAGCGAGCGCAGGAAACAGAAAGATTAAGGGAGACGCAGGAAACAGGAAAGAAAAAGGGGAAAACGCAGGAACAGAAAGAATGAAGCAGAAAACGGAAAGTTTAAAAGGGTTTTCAATTAGAGTTAGAGAAAGTGAGAATACAAAGGGAGACCACCGAGGATGGGAGTTCAGTTTCCAGTGACTCTGTGCGCAGTTTACGCTCCCCGACCCAAGTTCCCAAAAATTTTTTCTGAAGGAACCGATTCGATTAATGCATAATCAGTCGTTCGAAACGTTTGCGACCATCAGGGTTGGCCTCCAGAAGAGGGGGCAGTCATTTGTCGGCGTTACTGACGGGTAAGGCATTACAAATTTTCCCCTGCGTTACCAGCAAACAACAGTCTGATTTCGGCGCTGTGAAGGAATCGTTGATGAAAGGATTTGACCTCACAGGGGAGGGTTCAGGAAGAAATTCGTTCAGCTAAATTACAACAGGTGAGACGTACACTCATTTTGGTGCACTTTTAGATCACAAAATTTTGAGAAGTGGTTAGTTGAGCGGTACGAAGAAGGAGTTCGCTGAGTTGAAAGAGTTTAGTTTATGAAGGAACAGATTTGTCAGGTTCGGCCCTGATTAACCATACTTTTGAAAGAGAGACAGCAAGAGACAGCAGGAGAGTTGTTGAAGTTCGCAGAGGTGTATCGAGAGGCACGTTTGGGCACAAAGGGTGCAGGAAAAAACAGGTGCTAGGCACAGGTGAGAAGAGTGCAAGGAGACTAGGAGGTTTCCTGCAAAGTCTGCAAACCAGTGGTGGGGCAGAAGAAGGGCAAAGGGACATTAGTGTTCATTTGTCACAAGAAGGGACATGTGGCGGGGGATTGTCGCATGAGGTTCCAGAAGGCAGCACCCTTTGCAAGAGGTGGATAAGGGTCTTTCAAGGGAAACGACCTGCAGTGGAACCCAAAAAGGGATTCAGTCTGAAGAGGGTGGAGTGCAGCCTATGGCTAGCACTGGACAGCAGTCAGTGTCAGGATGGAAGGCACTAGGCTGAGTGGTTCGTTACCAGTGGAAGAAGGGTGGATTGGCCAGCAGAGGGTGAAAGTGTTACGAGACACTGGTTGTTCATGGGGTGTAGTTAGAACAACGCTGGCGAGAAAGGGATTTGTCGGGGCAAATCCAGACCTGTACTCTAATCGATGGCACTGTGAGAGTTTCCAGTTGCTAAGATAGAAGTACGTACCCCTTCTTCTCAGGCGAGTTGCCTGCGCTGGTGATGGAGAAACCCCTTCATGATTTGTTCATCGAAATATTCCAGTTGCAAGGGATCCAGGGTCCTGATTTGTTGACTGCTACAGGGGCACAGTCCAAACACGGAGCAAGAAGGAGGAAAAGGTTGATAAACCGTTAGTCTTTCCCCGGCAAGGAAGTCAGGCCAAGAGGGTGTCGCCTAATGAGCTTAGGGCAGCGCGGGAACAAGACCCTTCGCTCGTGAAGTCTTGGGAGTTGGCAAGAGGTGGAGAGAAACAGGAGGTTAGAGAGGTGAGACAGATTTCTTGTGAAAGGGGGGCTGTTGTACCGAGTTTTCCCCCAAAGGGGGAAAAGACAGGTAAGGTGACCACTCAGTTAGAGGTACCAGCGGGTTTATCGTCACTGTCATGTCATGGGTCACGAGTCCCCTTCATGGCAGGTCATCTCGGCACCAGCAAAACAGCTGACCGAATCTTTGATGATTTTCTTTGGGCCAGGGGCAATGGCAGACATCAAGCTTTTCTGCATGTCATGTGACTGGGGCCAAGGTCGCCACAAGAGGGGTGAAGAGGAAGGGGCACCTCTTAAACAGCCTCCTTTAAATTGACAAAACCATTCGGGAGGTGGCTGTTGATCTGATTGGCCCAATTCGCACCCTGTTCCAAAGGGTGGCACAGGTATGTGTTGACGCTCGGGGACTACGCGACCAGATACCCAAAGCAGTTTGCATTGAAAGGCTAGATACGCAACGGGTCGCTGAAGGGCTGGTAGACACTTTTTCTCGCGTGGGTGTGCAGCACAAATTCTCAGTGACAGGGGGTCACAGTTCACCTCAGGCGTGATGAAGGAGGTCAACAGGCTGCTGGGGATCACACAGCTTCCTCACTACCCCATAACCACCCACAATGCAATGGCTTGGTGGAGAGATAAAGGTGTGCTGAAGGGCATCTTAAAGAACTCTGTGAGGAAAGGCCAGCAGATTGGGAACCCGCTACATTCCAGCGGCACTGTTTGCCTAACAGGGAAGCCCCCAGAAAGCACAGGCTTTTCGCCATTTGAGCTGCTGTATGGGCGGACAGTTCGGGGACCATGTGCATTCTCAAAGAGCTGTGGTCCGGAGAACAGGAGTCAGAGAGGTCAAAACCACTTATCAGTATGTGGTGGACCTACGCAATGGGCTAGGGGAGACATGTAAGGTCGCAAGGGAGAGTTTGCAGGAGGCTAGGGTCGTTCAGAAGAAGCAATATGACAGGAAGGGGGGAAGAAATTCCTCAAGGTGGGAAAATCAAGTCCTGTTTAACTGCTTCCCACGGATCACAACAAGCTCTGATGCATTGGAAGGGACCATTCACCATCATTAAAAAGGGTAATCAGGACTACCGAATCGATGTGAATGGGAAATCAAAACTTTTCCATGCAAATTTGCTCCGCAAATATATTCAGCGTGAGACTCAGCACATAGGCGCAGCAGCAATCAATTGATGGGGGGTAAAGGAGACCCAGCAGAAGAAGGGGAGATTTGTTGCCTGAATTTCCAGGAGAGAGTCATACAGGGATGTTTCACGGTATGAAGGCTAGACAGTAGGAGACAGGAGGAAAGTTAGGGGCCCTAGAACAGAATAGGGCGTCCCTGACTGATAAACCAGGCAGGACAACTCTAGAGACATGTACGGTGGAGTTACACGCAAAAACCCGTACATGTGAAAGCCTACCCGATCCCATATGCCACCAAGCAAGTGATCGAGGAGGAGGTAGAAAAGATGTGGACCTTGGGGTGATTGAACCGTCCAAATCATCGTATATGCACCCGTCGTCTTAGTGAGGAAAAGTCAGGTGAGCATCGATTCTGTTGTTGACTTAAAATCTGAAACAGTGTCACCAAGGTCGATGCAGAGGTCATACCGAACAGGAAGACCGTTCCCAGATCGCCACAAGCAAGAGCCAGTATTCCCCAGGATAATCGAGCAAGGTTTTCTGGCAAAATAGCCTGAGTGAGGACTAAAAAGGAAAGTCACAGCATTCTCCACTCCTATGGGGCTATACCAGGGGCGAGTACTCCTTTTGGATGGTCAACGCACCTGCAGTCTCCTCCGGATAATGAAAGTTATTGACGGTTTGGAAGGGCGTTGTGAATTTCATGGATGACATTCTGAAGCACCGAACATGGGGGGAGCATATGGGGGGCAGCTAGGAGCAGTTTTAGGGGTGAGACAAGGCAATTCACAGCCAGACCAACAAAGTGCCAGGTGGTTTTCAAGCCGGGGGTTCAGGTTTTGTTGTCGGAGGCGACACAAAGCAGCCGGAAAGAGGAAGGGGAGAAGATAAATGAATTCAGAGAGCCCCAAAGACCAAAACAGAAGTCGGGAGTCTGCTGGGTTTTATTGGTTTCTATAGGGAGTTTGTTCCAAATTTCGCAGCAATCACGAGTCCTCTCAGTGATTTGGTCAAGGCAGGGAAACCGGCAGGGGTCGAGTGGTCAACGCTGCAGAGCAAGCTCTGCAGACAGTGTTGGAAAGACAGGTTCCCGTCCCATCTTGAAGCTACCAGATATGTCCAAACCATTTTTGTTTCGGACAGATGCATCAGGGGGTTTGGAAAAGGTGCAGTATTGTTGCAGGAGCTGAAGGGGTGAGTTTCTGTGAGGTATGCTAGCAGGAAGTTGACAAAGTGTGAAGAAGGGTACGCAATGGTGGAGAAGGAGGTTTAGCTGTCGTGTGGGCCGTGCAGAAATTCCACAAATACTTGTATGGGGAAAAAGTTCGTGATAGAGACTGATCATCAACCACTCAAATTCCGCAGGAGGCGCAGCTGAAAAACAGCAGAGTTTGCGTTTGGCAATGGCATTGCAGCCCTACAGGTATCGAGTCCAGTACATTCCAGGTCGACAGAATTGTCGGGCTGACCCATTTAAGCCGTGTAGTCTAGCAACTGCAACTCAGAGGAGTCAGTCTATCTGGGGTGCTTTGTTGATTAAAATGTGTTGATTACAGTTATGTTGATTGGATATGGGTTCATTCCCCGTTGGCTATGGTTCATATTTTCTGTGTGAACTTTTTCATATTTTCTTTGTGAGACTTGTTCATGTGAAGTAGTTATGCTGGAGCATACAGTCGCTTGTGTAGTAATGCATTACTTGCAATAAGTGAGGATGGAGATTTCCCCAGTGAAGTGTCATGGATCGTGATCATATTATATTGTGCTTTTCATAAGAATTGTGAAGAGGAGAGATGGGAAATCCGCAGGTAGGGGAATTGCATAAGTGCGCACAGAGGTTGTTATAAAATGATTGAAATAATGCAAGAGCGCACGTCGATGATAACTCATTGAGTGGTATTCACTAATGATATATTTTATAATTTATAAACCGTTGGTGTTAAAGTATTTTTCAAAAATTTGCACGTGTAGCTGTGGTTCAGCAAATTCGGTTGTTGTCTTTTTTGTACCGTGTTTTGAGACAATGCGGTGCATAGTCTTTTGCAAGGGGAAATTGTCACGTCAAAAATAAACACAACCAAAGTCGTGGTCCAGGTGGTGGCATAAGCTCAAACTCAAATATTCTGAGCGCTAGGCAGACGGGCCCCCTGTGTCGGGTTCCAGCCAATTAAGCATAGCTGAGAGGCTTCACGGAGACGGTACTGTCCACCAGACGACTAAGTAGCTGACCGACGCCTCGATGTCTGGTCAAACGAGTCTCGACGCCCGATCGACTCATCCAGGGCCATTTTGGGCACAGCGAGGAGGCTAATCCTAATCCTCCACGGAGACGGTCTGGTCCACCCAGACAGACTAAGTAGCCCGACCGACGCCTCGATGTCTGGTTTAACGAGTCTCGACGCCTGGATCAGACTGATCTAGCCAATTTACACGTCGCCGGAACGAAGAGAGGGAAGGTTGTGTGGTGGGGGTGAAATCAAGCTAATCAATTAAATGACCAATTGACCACCACAGAGAGTAAGGCGGTAGGCGTGGACTGTCATGATTTGAATATCCAATGGAAATTAGAGGGGAGATAACTTTGGGACGAGGCGGTAAAAAAAACTGACCCATGGTACTCACCCTTGGACACGTAGTAGGGAATAAAGTAATGTGGGGAGTGAGAGAGAGGGGGAGAACCCACCAGAGAGACAGAGAGAGGGAAAAGGTTCTAGGTCGCTCGAGAGAGAAGCAGAGAGATGAGGGGAGGAGAGAAGAGAACCAATTGGGAGATTAGCACGAGAAAGTCTGCAGAGGAAGGATAAGGAAGATGTGGAGAGAGAGAGTTGCTAATAATGAAGAGGAAAAGAAAGAAAAAAAAAAAAAGAAAAGCAACCAGTCCATTTGATAAGAGACTAAAGAGAGAGAGAGGGGTTCAATGCGTTTTAAAGCATGAAGAGAAAAAGGAGAAAAGTCGATGTTGAATAGTCCGTTCCATCTTAACCGGGTTCGACCTCATAAATTGCCAGCGCCACCTTCATCGGGAGTCCAACCTGACCAGTGCCACAGTCCAGCCGGGCCGGGGCCAGTAGTCTAACCTGACCAGTGCCAGCAGTTTTTGTCGTGCTTGTGAAAGTGACAGTGAAAAGAAAAAAAAAGAGAAAAGAAAAGACAGTGATTCGTGAATAGTTAAGATCACCTGGCCAGGTAAAGTAGAAATTTATTTATACCCGGGTTAGTTAATGATGTTTTTAGATTTAAAAGATTTGGGGAAGTTCAGGGAAAGAGAGAATGTTTTATTTTGTTTGATTCCATAAGCATTGATGTTTCGTTCTATACATGTGTAGTAAAGTTATAGAACTTTACAAATGGTTTGATGTGACGAATGCATGATATATGAATGAGATCGTAAGCAAGCTGTGAGTTGTTTTGGGCTGTGCGCTAGTCCTTCCTCCATCGACATCACCCGAGGTTGACAGACTTCATAGTGCAGCTGAAGGACTTCATAGGGAAGCTGA
>CM031611.1:6038505-6041005 GCA_018398815.1 Conus ventricosus | reverse complement strand
CAGACAGTTCACAGAGTGAAGACAGACATGAAGTACAGACAGTTCACAGAGAGAAGACAGACGAGAAGTACAGACAGTTCACAGAGAGAAGACAGACGAGAAGTACAGACAGTTCACAGAGAGAAGACAGACGAGAAGTACAGACAGTTCACAGAGTGAAGACAGACAAGAAGTACAGACAGTTCACTGAGAGAAGACAGACATGAAGTACAGACAGTTCACAGAGAGAAGACAGACGAGAAGTACAGACAGTTCACAGAGAGAAGACAGACGAGAAGTACAGACAGTTCACAGAGAGAAGACAGACAAGAAGTTGAGACAGTTCACAGAGAGAAGATAGACGAGAAGTACAGACAGTTCACAGAGTGAAGACAGTCATGAAGTACAGACAGTTCACAGAGAGAAGACAGACGAGAAGTACAGACAGTTCACAGAGAGAAGACAGACGAGAAGTACAGACAGTTCACAGAGAGAAGACAGACGAGAAGTACAGACAGTTCACAGAGAGAAGACAGACGAGAAGTACAGACAGTTCACAGAGAGAAGACAGACGAGAAGTACAGACAGTTCACAGAGAGAATACAGACGAGAAGTACAGACAGTTCACAGAGAGAAGACAGACGAGAAGTACAGACAGTTCACAGAGAGAAGACAGACGAGAAGTACAGACAGTTCACAGAGAGAAGACAGACGAGAAGTACAGACAGTTCACAGAGAGAAGACAGACATGAAGTACAGACAGTTCACAGAGAGAAGACAGACAAGAAGTACAGACAGTTCACAGAGAGAAGACAGACGAGAAGTACAGACAGTTCACAGAGTGAAGACAGACGAGAAGTACAGACAGTTCACAGAGTGAAGACAGACGAGAAGTACAGACAGTTCACAGAGTGAAGACAGACGAGAAGTACAGACAGTTCACAGAGTGAAGACAGACGAGAAGTACAGACAGTTCACAGAGTGAAGACAGACGAGAAGTACAGAGAGTACACAGAGAGAAGACAGACGAGAAGTGCAGATAGTTCACAGAGTTTAACAGACGATGATGCAGAATTCAGACTGAAGACTGGACGGAAGGGGGTGGGCAAGGTTCAACACATACAGTAGTCCCCCCACCTCCCCATGCACACACACACACACACACACACACACACACACACACACACACACACACACACACACACACACACACACACGCACACACCCCACCCCCACAACGCCATATTGTGTCGTCATGTTGCCAGAGCCAGAGAACACCGCTTTTATGAGCAGCACTAAAAGCTCCATCCCTTTCGACGAGAAGACGTGATCATTTCTGGGCTTAGGCTGTGACAGTTGTCGCAAACCCTCCCGTTGGGAAAAGCGATGTTCTTAGGGCAGTATCACACGGGCATCGGTATTTTCAAACAGTGTTTTGACTTGGAATAGCTATTTCAAAGAGGCTGACACAAATTATGACGGTGACTGTTTCGGAGCGGAGCCGGAGGGGAAACACAGGAAACATGCGTTGTATGCTTATTTCGGCACGAACTGCTTCTCAGCGACTCCCGTATGACGTTCCCCTTAGACGGAACAGTCCGTCAGACTCCTTCGGTCCGATATTGGATGTCAGTGGGAAGGCCCTCACACACGAGCTGGCCGTCTTGCTCTATGTCCAGGACTAGGTCTTGTTCATGGGAAAACTCTTCAGCAACACCACACGTTTTTCATTCCTGCTGCCCACCCCCACCCCCTTCCCTTTGGTTTCTTCCCCCAGACATTCCCCAAGACAGATGCACCCCCACCCCTCCCTCCCTTCCCCGCCCCCACCCACCCCACCCATCCAGCATACCCTTGAAGAGCGTTTGATGGACTAGAAAGGTGGAGAAGGAGACACGAGGAGAAAGAAAAAGGGGGGAGAAGAAGAAGAAGGAAAAAGGGGAGAAAAGCAATACCAGCACCAGCAGCAAGAGAAGAAAGGGAAGAAGACGAAGAAGAAGCACGAGAAGAAGAAGGAGAAGAAGAAGAAAGGAGCCCAGGCAATAAGTCCGCCGACTTTGCGCACAACACTAAAGACGATGTCAGCGCTAGATAGGAAAGCAAACTGCGACAAGGGGATATTGAACACCCCCTGTTGCCTCACAGTCAGACCCAGACAGAAAGCACAGACGCCAGTTTGCCACGAGGACCATGAACGAGGACGTGAGTTGTTAACCCTTTCTCGGCCCCAGCTCCCCCCCTCCTTCTACTCACCCCGCCTCAACCTCTTGCTCGTAGAACAACGCAGCGGGTGCTAACATTTCCAAAATTCCGTCTTCAGTCAGATTTTTTTCCCCGTGCCAGATCGTCTGATAAAGGGCACTGCTGGTTGTGAGATAAATTGGGCGTGGCGAACTTTCCGGGGAATAGAGTTGGGTTGACGACATCTGTTGGGAACAAAATGTCCTTGGAAATGATCCATGAAAAAGGAACTGCTGCGGATAGAGGGAGGGATAGTCGTGAAAACGACATGCTCTGAAAG
>CM031611.1:6031005-6036005 GCA_018398815.1 Conus ventricosus | reverse complement strand
TGGTGTCCGTGCTACGTAAAATCTTGCTGTATGACAGTCTTTCGGCCATTCAGTCATGTCAGATCACTTTTTGCGTCAGGACAACCCAGGGTGGAAAATTTGGGCTGTTTTTTTTTACAAAGGGCAGATTGGGGTAAGTCTGCATTGCCGGGTTTGGGCTTGGGGGCGAAAAAACCCGTGTACCTGAAAAAAATTTGCTGAGTCATGATGTTCAAAGGGACCGGCCCGAAACGCGGGAAAGGTGACATAAAAGACCGGAAAAAGGGCGGGCGGGAGTGTGTTTGGTGGAGGAAAAAAAGGATGCCCTTTTAATCTCTCTCCCTTTTCAGCAGCAATGGGGCCCAAAGTCAGTCTTCAAAGCTCAGTTTGACAACAAAAACACACTTAAACTGAGGTGGAGGGGAACAAATCAACGAATAGAATCATCAGAGACAACGGGGTGAGATAAAGCAAGGCCTAGCAAATTTAGCGAAAAGGGGGTTTCAAATAACAAGTGAGCAGACTAGAAAAAAAGAACAGTCCAGCAACAGAATGGACACTTGACTGCTGAGTTGGCAGATCTGCACACAGAGGCAAAAAAGGGAAGATGAGTGTGCAGTGAAACTGAAAGAGTGGAAGAACTAAAAAAGAAGAAGTGAATAGACTGACTGAGGATTGCCAAAATTGGAGGATTTTTCGCGGGAGATAATCGCGAAGTTTGGGGTCCCCTGTCATGTTGGGGGGGGAGGGTATAGCGTGCTCGGGGGGTTGTGGACTTTGAAGGGGGAGAGGGGGAAGAAAGGGGGAAGAAGAGACATTTAAGGGCACACAGAGGGGGCGCTGGGGCCGGGGACCCCCGGACAATGATTGTTAAATTTAGCAGGGGAAGAATAAGAGGAACTGCTCTGGAAAAAGAAGTAAGAGGGCAACTGGAAAAAAAGGGGGGTCAACTAGCGACAGATTTTCTCCCCGGGCAAAAAAACAAGTAAAAAGGCAAAAAAAAAGGGAAAAGTACAGTTTTTTTTTAAAGGCAAGCTGACCGTTCAAGCACTTTAAAACAGACAGGGGACAAAACGTTTGGGGAAAGAAATATTGTTGGGATGTGCCTGACCAAACCCCCCCACCCCTCCCCCCAAACCCCTCCCCTGCCCCTTTCCCGTCCACCGAAATAAACCCCACTCCCCCAAATCACGCCCCCCTCCCTCCCACCTCCCACAGGTTCTGATAGCCCGTTGAAACCCCCCGCAGACGGGAGAGAAAGGGGGAGAGGTGGAGAGCGTGCATCATCACCACCTCCTCTCCCCCTCCCAACAAAGGGGTTGACAGGAGGGACACGCAGTGGGCAAACTTTTTGGGTTTCGGGAGCCCAAGCCGGGTCATGGACGCAGCGGAGGAAACTGGGGAAATCGCGAAATCGCGGGCAGTCCCTGGGCCGCGTTCATAGGGGCGGCCCCCTTGGGGGTGATGTGCCCGGCAGGGGGATGGTTTTATTTTAGGGGGGCAAAACAAAATTGAACAAAGCAACCCACAAAGAGGGGGACGAAACGTCACGTTTGCGTACAGAAATAATAAATAACATAAGGCCGATCACCAAACGAAGATTAAATTTTCCAATAAAATTTGAAAATTAAAAAAAAAACTCCTGACATTTCTTTCCTTGATTTTGTTAACAAATAGAATAATTTGTTTAAGAAATTTCATTGACCATGTTTTTGATTTCATTTCCCTTTAAAAAAATTATGTTCGTTTACCCGTCTAAGAAACGTCTGTGCAGGGAGTTTTTCTGGAGGGTTGTTGTTCTTTTTTAAAAAAAACTAGCAAATTTTTACAAATATTAATTGACTGCGGAATTTTGTCGTGATTCAAATTGATAAAGGGTTTTGGGTTTTTAGATAAAGTGTTGTTTTGTGGGTTATTGTCCCTAAGGGGGCCCCTAAAAGACAAACTAATTTTGCAGATGGTATACTTAGTAAGATATCTGCCCCAGCCCTCTTTTCTGATAGTAAGTTTTTTATATTATTTGGCGATATGAACCCAAACGGGTTGTGACAACAAAGGAGGAAGAAATTTATAATTATTTTAATGTGCAAAATTGGTGGTGACAACAAAAAATGATGAATTGTTTCTATGAAAAATGTTAAAAAGATAAAATTGAAAACAATTTGGTCGTTCCTTGTTGACTTTGCTTTTTTTTTTATTTTGTGTATTCTGAATGGTTCGTGTGACCAGATGTGATGGAGAATTTATTTTTTTTGCCCCCGGGGTTGTAGTGAAATTTGATTATTTTCTATATCTAGTGAACTTTTTTTTATTGGCTTTAAAGGGGGGGGAGCCTCTTTTCTTGGCATTTGCCAGTCCATTTACATGGAATTATTGTCCTTTAAAAAAAGATGTCCCCTTTTTATTGAAGGGTGAGTGAGGAGCGATGGTGTGGAAAAGGGAAAATGTACAAACTTTAAGAATGAATTAAATTCTGATGATTTTAAACGTGTCTGGTTACAGCTATGAACAACATGTATTATTAAATGTGTGTGGTGGCTTTGTTAATGTTTATAGGATTCGCATGTTGGTAAGGGAAAGAGGAGGGAAGAAAAAAACAAATAAGATTGGTTTTTACGATGAATGTGAGAAAAAGAAGAGGGAAGTAAAAGAATTATACAAAAATTTAGAAGGGCTAATCAAAAGATCAAAAAAAGAAAAGATAAATTTTTTTAAAAAAAAGAAAAAAGAATATATTTATTTTAAAAAAAAAAAAAAAAATGAAATTTGTAAAAAAGAATACTAGGCTTAAACAACATAAAGACCCCAAAAAATTTTTTTGGGTACAATACGATCAGTTAACAGGGGAAAACCACCCTTTAAAAGAAAAACATCACAGCAAAGGGTTTGCCATTTCCCTGGTGTTTCAACTCTCTTTTTAATGGTCAAAGGATCCAGCGGGAGAAAAAAATAGAAGATGAACAAAAGATGAGCTTTTGTTTGACGCCCCAAACTCAGACGAAGTAAGAGCAAGTTTGAAATTTTTAAAATGGGAAAAGCCCGGGACCAGATGAATAATAAGGAAAATGATTTAAAACATCCAAGCTATGTATTGATTTTGTTTTTCTTTATTAACCATTTTTTTAAACATGGATTGTTCCCTTTGTCGTGGTCAAAGTCCCCTTTTTGTCCCATTCATAAAAAAGAGCCCAAAAACCCAGAAATTTTTAGGTGTAGCCTCACAAGTTAAAAATTGAAAAATTATACTAAAGTTTTGAATAAAGATTGACAAATGGGGGTGAAAAGAGAGGAAAATTGGGGGGAAACAGGGGGGTTCAGGGCGGTAAAGTACATTGCAATTTTTCATTATTCTTTTTGTCCAAAAAATGCTTTAAAAAAAAATCTAAACGTATGTTGCTTTTTTTGATTTTTTAAAAAGGGTTTTGATTCTGTTAAGAAAGTGTTGTGGCAAATTTTTTAGAAAAACAGGGTTAAAGGGAAAATTTTTAATAGCCTCGTGGGTAATCATTTGTTTTTGCATGTGTTGTAGAAAGGAATTTTACAGTGCTTTTTCGATTGTCCCCAAGGGGTGAAGCGTTGTAAAAGAGGCCCCAAATGTTTGCATTCTTATTAATGAATGCTTAGAAAATGCCATAAACAAAAAATGGTTTACGTTGATTGCAGGGGCTTGGGAAATGTTTATGTTTTTTTTTGCAGATGAGTAATCTTTTTCTTGTCTGTTGTTGTTTTCAAAAACAAAAATTTTTAAAAATGAAACAATAGACTTCAATTAAGTGTTTAAACTAGAGAAAACAATTTATTATCTTTTGTATGGTTGGGTTATTATCCCCGTATGAAAAGTGGGGGTTGGGGAAAGGAAGAAAAGTAACCAATAGTTACAAAAAATTTGGGGATGCTATTTACAAAATCGTTTTAAATTTTAAATGGGGTGGGGTGAAATCGCAGAAAGGGTAGAAGGGGTTTTTGGAAATTTTAAGTGCTGAAAAGACTAATAGCATTGACCCTTTTTTTCTGGGGAACTATTTTTACTCGCAAATAGCGCCCATGGGACTTAGCGCAGAAGTTTGGGGATTAGAAGAAAATTGGAAAAGGGAAGTCATACTTTTGGGTATTAAAAGATTCATGAACATTCCACTGCATTTATCAAAAACAATGGGTTTGGTGATTTTGGAAGATATCCTTTTTTATTAAAAGTTTTTTAAAATTTTTAAGTATTGGGTTTAAAAATTTACACAAAACCAACGTCAAGGATATTAGACAAACAAAGATTGCTTATTTACAAAGGGGAAATGGGGCCTGCAACTGGGTTATAAAATAAAACATGTGTTAAAATTTAATGGGTTTGGATTTTTGCTTGCAAAGAGGTAGGGGAAAGAAAGGACATTTATGCAAAATTTAAGGACGTTAAAAGCCTGCAAAAAACAAAATTTTGGGATTCAAAATGGAAGAAAGTGACAAGTATTCAGGTTTTTTTTCCTTTTAAAAATTCTACCGAAATGTTTTTTTAAATTTTACAAAAAAAAAGGGATAACATATTGGCCCGATTTTGAAGTCGGGCCCCCGGGTTTTAAACAAATAAGAAATGGGGTTTTGCAATGAAGTTTCTGTTATTTATTTTGTGTGTTGGGTCCCAAAAAACAGTAAAGGGAAGATAAGACACTTTTTTTTTCAAAGAAGGCAAAAGAAGAAAAAAGGAAAAAATAAAAATGTTTAATTTGATGCCCGAAAGACCCAAAACTTTTATTTAAATACTATCGCCCGATAGGAAAATATTTTTTCTGTTTGCTAAATATATTGCGAATTTTTGATATCAGGGGAAAAAAGTCTGTTCTGTTTCCGTGGACAGGCTTTTTTTCTTCGTAGTCATAGCTGGTCTTTTTGGCCCCTTTTTGGGGATTTTGTTTGACGTTAAAAATTTTTATTCCAATAGACAAAACCGGGGTATGTTTGTAATGTACTTTCATTTTTTTTTTTTTGTTTGGGTTTTGTTTCATAAATTTTTGACGCTGCATTGGGGAAGC
>CM031611.1:6021005-6026005 GCA_018398815.1 Conus ventricosus | reverse complement strand
GAGAAAAGGAAAAAGAGGACAACACTGGGTTGAAACTGAAATCCAATAGAAAACAGTATTTAAAAAAATAGGAAAAAAAATAAGGATGGATGAAGGAAGGATAAATGAAAATGAAAAGACCAAGAAGACAAGAGTCGGGAAAGTGAGACATGAATAAAGTAATTCCAAAAATAATATTTTATCGTTTTAAGCTCTTTATTTACCTTCAGATCGCTGGAAACCGAGACCAACCAAGCAAACAATTGAATGAACGGTGGGTCAGAAGACAGAGAAAGGGAAGAAAAAAAAAGCACTTTACAGTAACCCTCTTTCCCCCCTAAAGCTGCAGGTGAATTGTTTAATGCAATCGACAGTTTCTTTGTTCTGCAGTTGTTTGGGATAGCGAGGAGGCTGCCCCCTAAACAAAGCCTTCCCTATACCACAGGCATGCACTGTCTTCTCAGAACCACTGATAACACGTTGTGCCTTGGCGGTAGACGTGGCCAGCGATCGTAATCGCCCAGTTCACGTTACGGTTGCACAGCTCGTGCTGTTTCAAACTCAACCGACCGTTGAGGCCATCGTATCAGGACTGAAAGTGCTCCACCTCCCCCCTCTTCCCCGTCTGTCTCCCCCCTCCTCCCCCCTCCCCACCCCCCATTTTCGCACACACGCATGCAGACGCACACACGCACACACACACGCGCCCCACACACACACACACATACGCACGCACGCAGGCACGCGCACACACACACACACACACACACACACACACACACACACACACACACACACACACACACGCACGCACGCGCGCGCGCGTGCACACACACACACACACACACACACACACACACACACTTCGAAGGAGTGTTTGAGAGAGAGAGAAAGAGAGAGGGGGAGTGGAGAGGGCGGAGATGCTTCTTTCATTTTCCGTTTTCTTTTGCTCCCCCTCCCCTCCCCCCCCCCCCCCCCCCCCCGCCCCCTTTCCCTTTGCATTGCCATTATTTGGTGGTCACGCCACTTTGTCTTGATGTCATTTCCGGCGTCTAGCAAACAATACTGCAGTTTCGGACTGTCTTTTCTAAAGGCGAATCAGTGACGACACTTCCTCTCTGCCTTTGGAGCCAATCTGGGAGATACGGGTTGCTGGGTGGGTGGCTGGAGGAGGAGGAGGAGAAGGGAGGAGGAGGAGGAGAAGGGAGGAGGAGGAGGGGGGAGGAGGAGGAAAAAGGGCAAATCTTTCATCTAGTCCACAGTTCATGGAGGGGGTAGGGAAACAGACCTGGTGTGTCTGAGACTGAGGGGATTGGATTTTTCTTTCTTTTTTCCCCCATTGGTTTTGATGCGTTTTACTGGCTGTGGCGATAGGTGAGCGTCTCAATCTGTATGTGTGTTTGTGTTTGCCAATTCCGTGCGCGCGCGTGTGTGTGTGCGCGTGCGTGCGTGTGTGTGTGTGTGCGTGTGCGTGTGTGTGTGTGCTCTGGATTCTGGGTGTTTACGGGTTCTTGAGGTGAAGAGTCATTTCTCTTCTACGTACCTCAGATTCTTCTGTTCAGCTGGCTTGTATTTTGGGGTGTGGTTGTTGTTCTCTTCTCTCTCTCTCTCTCTCTCTCTCTCTCTCTCCTCTCTCTCTCTCTCCTCTCTCTCTCTCTCTCTCTCCCCCCTCTCCCCCCCCCCCCCCCCCCCCCTTTGTGCCTTGACAGACGCGAAAGCGAAATTTTACTCATTTTTTTGTGCCCAGGACTAACTAATGTCAAACAAACAAATGATTCATTCACGAGTGTAAAACAACTGCCAGATAGTTGAAGGAGAGGTCTCACTGTTTGTTCTGGGTGTCTCTGCATTCTAGTTGTTGAAAGGCTACGGCAGACAGAGTTAGCTTGGAAGTGCGTGACTGTAATTGTTTCACAGTGGGAAGCAAAGTCTCTGTGTTCGTTTATGATGAACTGTGAGATGGCTGGCATTATTCTGATACAGAGGGTCGACAGTGTGACTGAGACCTGCTGAGGCAAAGCAGCGGGACATAGTGACAGCCGAAGCGGAACATTCCCACTGTCAAAGTGATAAGGCGAACTGCAACTGGTGTCTGACAGGATAGCTATAGCATTTCTGATATCAGATCAGGCGAAACATTGTTGATCTCTGAGTGATGAAGCGAAGAAATTCTTACGAACAGATTGATGGGGTTACACATGCCACGCAAGTCACTGGTAAGAGACTCGCTGACGTTCTGTAACGAGTGAGGCAAGACCTCGCTGATCACTGGCACCAAGAATGGGATACTTCTGATGACTGGGTGATGAGGCGAAATAGTTTTGGAACTTGACTAGCGAGGCGAAACATTGCCGGGAAGTGACTGCTGATAGAAGTTATGCTAATGTATGAGTGATAAGGCAAAGCATGACGGGTACCGACAAGTAACTGCCCAGTAGACCATGGCTGAAACATACCTCCAAAAGTAGAACATGACTCATGGCTGCCCAGCAGAGTAAGGCATGGTTGAGCACTGCATGTAAAACACAAGTCTTAACTGCCCAGTAGAGTAAGGCATGGTTGACAACTGCATGTAAAACAAAAGTCTTAACTGCCCAATAGAGTCAAACATGGCTAACAACCGTGCACTGAACAAAACATGAGTGAAAACTGTTCAAAGAAGTAACGAATGATGACCTCCCAGTGAGTTGAAGGTAAAAGATGATTGTGAGCTGCCCAGTGAGTTGAAAGTAAAAGATGATTGTGAGCTGCCCAGTGAGTTGAAAGTAAAAGATGATTGTGAGCTGCCCAGTGAGTTGAAAGTAAAAGATGATTGTGAGCTGCCCAGTGAGTTGAAAGTCAAAGATGATTGTGAGCTGCCCAGTGAGTTGAAAGTAAAAGATGATTGTGAGCTGCCCAGTGAGTTGAAAGTAAAAGATGATTGTGAGCTGCCCAGTGAGTTGAAAGTCAAAGATGATTGTGAGCTGCCCATGTGAGTTGAAAGTAAAAGATGATTGTGAGCTGCCCAGTGAGTTGAAAGTAAAAGATGATTGTGAGCTGCCCAGTGAGTTGAAAGTAAAAGATGATTGTGAGCTGCCCAGTGAGTTGATAGTAAAAGATGATTGTGAGCTGCCCAGTGAGTTGAAAGTAAAAGATGATTGTGAGCTGCCAAGTGAGTTGAAAGTAAAAGATGATTGTGAGCTGCCCAGTGAGTTGAAAGTAAAAGATGATTGTGAGCTGCCCAGTGAGTTGAAAGTAAAAGATGATTGTGAGCTGCCCAGTGAGTTGAAAGTAAAAGATGATTGTGAGCTGCCCAGGGAAGTTTAAAAAACAAACACACGAACAAAATGAAAAGCTGATGAACGCTTTTTGACGTACACATTGCTGGCAACGACCCGCTGAGATATAAACCATGGCTGATAATATTCTGTGAAGCAGGAATTGCTCGTAACGGCCCGCTGAAGACAAACATAGTTGATAACTGTCCAGTGGATTAAAACGTAGCTGGTCACTGTCGACTAAAGGGAAGCATGGCTCACACCTGCCCAGGGAAGTTAAACAAAAACTGGCTGATAACTGCCCAATATAGTATAATATCGGGGGCCGGAATAGCTCAGTTGGTAGAGCGCCGGACTCGTAATCCAAGGGTTGTGGCTTCGAATCTCCGCCGGGCGGTTTCGGTACAGGCGGATTTTTTCCCTCGGAGTTAACATTAGTTCTGACTCCATTTCCCATACAGTCCTTCGAATGAGACTATAAACCGAGGTTCCGTGTGTGAACGCACGCATAACATCTTTCAAACACGTAAAATCCCATCACCAACTTTCGGAAGAGAAGGCCAGTTTGGCCGTTGGTATGGATGACACGTTACACATAGCATGCACCTTCCCCGAAGATGGAGTATGGCTGCCTTAATGGCGGGATAAAAAAAACACGGTCATACACACAAAAAACTCCACTCCCTTTGTTGGGTAGATGGGATTAATACTTGCCTGTCCGTATAGGGAGTGTCCGCAGGAGTATCAGCCTGCGTACGCAGAAGAAGAAGAAAAGAAAGTACAATATGGCTGCTAAATCCCCAATGAAGTGAAATGTAACAGATACTGAAAATGTAAACATGGCTGATAACTGCCCATCGAGGTAAAACTCACTGATAACTGCCGAATGAAATAGATCATGACGACTGTTTTGTGAAGTAAACCATGGTTCATACCCCTCCTGCAACGAAAGTCATATTACAGTTTCAGGAATATTACATCATCATCTATGAGATTAACAGTTGGCGTACAGCATTGGAATCAAACTCGATACCAGTTAATCATTATAGATAGGACATCTAGCAAAGCCAATAGCACACCCTCAGTCGTACTGTGATGTAAAGAGCGTTGCAATGGGTGTACTTATTGATACAGGGAAAAGAATAACAAGAGCAAAAACAATTACAAATATCAAGCACAGGAAAAAAAAAAGAAAAACCGAGGTGGGAGGGGGGGGGAGGGGTGTTGTTCACACACACACACACACACACACACACACACACACGCACACACACACACACACACACACACACACACACACACACACACACAATCACGCACAATCACGCACGCACGCGCGCGCACACACATTTTTCAGTCTGCATTTGTATACATAAAATTTTCCGAGCAAAATGATAAGGCCAAGCAGCAAAGTAATAAGGTGAAGTACTTTCTCACTTTTATTATTATCTTCCATGCCAAAGAGGACCAGTTCAAAATTGAAATGACGACGTTCGCGGTTTCCACATTTTTCTTGTCTGATGTTTTCTTCTTCCTCCTTAAAAATAAAGTGAACTCAAATGAAAACACGAATGTGGACAGCTATGTAAGTAGTGTCCTATTGTATCTTTCTCTTTTTGGCAAAAATCACACAAGCCACAGCCAGCCAAACTAAAGGTGTAGCAGACAGAGCGTCGATCTCCGCCAAGGTGGAATTGAATGACACAAGCTACAGCCAGTCAAACTAAGGTGAGAGACGAGCGTCGATCTCGCAAGGTGTAGCGA
>CM031611.1:6004062-6020005 GCA_018398815.1 Conus ventricosus | reverse complement strand
AGGGGTGTTTGTGTGTGTGGTTGTGTGGTGTGTGTGTGTGGTGGTGTGTGTGTGTGTGAATGAGTATGTTTCCTGTCTGCCTGTCTGTCCCCCCTCTCTCTGTCTCTTTGTCTGTCTCTGTCTCTCTCTGCCACTGTCTACCGAGTGCGCGCGCGCGCGCGCGCGCGCACGCGCGTGTGTGTGTGTGTGTGTGTGTGTGTGTGTGTGTGTGTGTGTGCGTGTGTGTGTGTCGTGCGCGCGCGCGCGCGCGATTTCGCGCGCGTTTGTGTGTTTATGTGTTTGTGTGTGCATATATGATGTGTGTGTGTGTGTGTGTGTGTGTGTGGAAACCGTGTTAGCGGAAACTGCTGTGATGACTATGTGATGTTCACACAGATTCAATGTTTATGTGTCGGGTGGTGCAGTGACCTTTAAAACCTAATCCATCCAGTGACATACCGCTGACGCGAGCTGATAGCACGAGACAGCAAACACGCAGCTGGAGACTGAAAGACAGCACGCAGGTGAGATTGAGATAGAAAACCAGAGACAGCGAAACACACAGACATAGACAGAAAGACAGCACACAGACCAGGCTTAGAGAGATAACAGGAGACAGCGAAACACATAGACACAGACAGGAAGACAGCACACAGACAAGATTCAGATAGAAAACAGCAGACAGCGAAACACACAGACATAGACATAAAGACAGCACACAGACCAGGCGTAGAGAGATACCAGGAGACAGCACACAGACCAGGCTCAGAGAGATACCAGGAGACAGCACACAGACCAGGCGTAGAGAGAGAGATACCAGGAGACAGCACACAGACCAGCGTAGAGAGATACCAGAGACAGCACACAGACCAGGCGTAGAGAGATACCAGGAGACAGCACACCGACCAGGCGTAGAGAGATACCAGGAGACAGCACACAGACCAGGCGTAGAGAGATACCAGGAGACAGCACACAGACCAGGCGTAGAGAGATACCAGGAACAGCGAAACACACAGACACAGACAGACAGCACACAGACCAGGCGTAGAGAGATACCAGGAGACAGCGAAACACACAGACACAGAAAGACAGCACACAGACCAGGCGTAGAGAGAGAGATACCAGGAGACAGCGAAACACACAGACACAGACAGACAGCACACAGACCAGGCGTAGAGAGATACCAGGAGACAGCGAAACACACAGACACAGACAGGCAGCACACAGACCAGGCGTAGAGAGAGAGATACCAGGAGACAGCGAAACACACAGACACAGACAGCAGCACACAGACCAGGCGTAGAGAGAGAGATACCAGAGACAGCAGCCTGCAGTGGCTGCAGAAGACAACAGTGAAGTCAGATGAGTATGAAGAGAAAGGTGCAGTGTTGGCAGAGGATATCAACCATCATGCCAACAACAATGCTTTCTTTTTTAAACCGTCACCAGCACCATGCCCTGGGATGTTGTTGAAAGGAACCAGGCGGACAGGCGTCACGCGCACGCACACACACACACACACACACACACACACACACACACACACACACACACACACACACACACACACACTCACACACACACTCTCTCTCTCTCTCTCTCTCTCTCTCTCTCTCTCTCTCTCTCTCTCACACACACACACACACACACACACACACACACACACACCCCACGCCCCTCATATACACACGCGCGCGCGCACACGGACGCACGCATGCACACACATGCGCGCGTGCGCACGCACGCACGCACGGACGCACGCACGCACGCACACGCACCACACACACACACACACACACACACACACACACACACACACACACACATGGACACGCACGCACGCACGGACACACACACACACACACACACACACACACACACACACACACACACACACACACACACACAGAAAGAGAGACAGACAGAAAACACACATAGAGATAGGATAGAGAAGGTAGAGAGGTCGAGAAGAGAGGGAAGGATGGAAATAGAGACAGGCAGACAGACCATCAGAGGAAACAAAAAGTGATAGGATGGAGGAGATAGAGAGGTTGGAAAGGGGGGGGGGGCGGGAGGGAGAGAGAGAGAGAGGGGAGAGGAGAGAGATTTTGTTCGACTACAAACAGGTCTTAGCGCCTTTTGTGGTAGTATGTTCACCTCGAATCCCAACAGCGTTAATCGTTCTTGATGCTGAACAACCCAAACGCAACTTATGGACGGTTAAACTGTTCTGAGCCCAACCCTGGAAGACAGTTAAAAAGGACTTACAAATTATCACCTCTGCCCGTGAGATCATGTGTGTGTGTGTGTGTGTGTGTGTGTGTGTGTGTGTGTGTGTGTGTGTGTGTGTGTGTGTGTGCGTGCGTGTGTGTGTGTGTGCATGTGTGTGTGTGTGTGTGTGTGTGTGTGTGTGGTGTGTAGTGGTAAACACAGATACTTTATTATACGATGCTTTTATTGCCTATGCCCACATCCACTAAACCACTCATTTAAAGAAAGAGGGAGGGAATGGGTCCAATAAATTTGAGAGATAAAGGAGAATTACATTTTAATGGAGAGAGAGAGAGAGAGAGAGAGAGAGAGAGTCAGTCTAGATCAACGAGAATTACTTTTTAACGAGTCGTTTCTGTGCTGCCTACAACCACAAGCGTTGAACCGCATTTTAACCCGATAAACGCTGGTGTTGACAACGAATGTGCTGTCCTGAATCCCTGAATTTAAGAGAGGGACCAGTATCTTTAAATAAGAAGTTAGCAAAAAAAGAGGAAACTTTCCAGAATATATTTCTAATGTCTACTACACACAATGTATGCTACAACCAAAACTGCTCAATCACTCATTTAAACGGGTGTCGATGAAGTTAAGAAAATGGACAACGCCAGACATTTTTTTAAACAGTGTTTGTGATATTTTCATACCCGGTTCCGGTCATATCTAGAGAGCATTTCAATACTTTTGAGGAGTTAACTTTGCAGTACACTAACCCCATGTAACGTAATATTTCAATGTCTACACCCTTTCCGCCAAATAACCGACTCCAAGCAAGAATGGTGACGAATTTAAGGGTGTTGGCACGGAAAGAAAGACAAAAAAATTCTGCCATTGTCTCTGACTTCTTCATCACGTGCCACTAAGCTACTGGTTGCTGTAGAAAGTAACAATAAGCTGGAAGGGGTTAACAAACAAAGAGGTTTTCACCCCCAGTAATGTCGAACTTTGGATCTCCAAATACCGGAACCCAGAAGCTGTGGTTAAGTACAGTACATTTACTGAACAAAATATGCCACACACACACACACACACACACATATCCTTCCTTCCCGTTAAAGAGTAAACTCTCTCTCTCTTTCTCTCTCTCTCGACACACACACACACACACACACACACACACACACATACACACACACACACACACACACACACACACACACACACACACACACACACACACACACACACACACACATTCCTGCCGCCTTTGTCTGAAGTTCATGGTGGTCAGTTCAAGGGTATCAACGTCTAACTGTGAAGAGGGACATAAAACACTCTCCACTTTTTCATCCCGCTCCGCAGATCAGGAGCAGGGGATTGGGGAGAAGGGGGGGGGGGGGGGTTTATGGGGGGAGGGGAGAACGAGGGAGGCACAAAGCAGCGGGCCGACAAAGGCGTGTGAAGTGGACGGCGGTAGGGAACAGGTGATCTACTCGTCTTCTCCACTGGTGCTGGACAGATGTCCGACGATGTATAAAATGGGCTGTGAAGCTCTTTGAAGTAGTGTGCTCGCACACGCGGGGTAGGTGTGCATGAGGAAGAGGAGGTGGTGGGCGGAGGGGAGGGGAAAGGTGTGAATCGGGACCGGTCAGGGGGTGTGAGAGTAGGAGGCGAGCGCCGGGGAGAAGAGTCTGCATGCTTATTTGGAGGGGGGGGGGGGGGGGGGGTTGGAGGGGGTAGGAATTGGAGGAGAAAGGGGGGGGGGGGGGGATTGCGGGGGGGGGGGGGGGGGGGGGAGGGGGGAGAGGAGGGGTGTCACACCACTGAGGTGGAAAGGGGTCTGTTCATTAAGGCGATTTATTGTTTCTGGGGGCGAGGTTCACCATAGCATTCTCTCTCTCTCTCTCTCTTCATTTGCTTACTCATTACCCTGGTGAAATAAAATTTCGTTCGTTCGTTCGTTCGTTCTCTCTCTTTTCTCTCTCTCCTCTCTCTCTCATCTCTCTCTCTTCTCTCTCTCCTCCTCCCCCTCTCCTCTCTCTCTCTCTCCTCTCTCCTCGCTCTCTCTCTCCTCTTTTCTCTCTCTCTTTTCTCTCTCTCCCTGTATCTCTCTCTCCCCGTCTCTGTCTCTCTTCTCTCTCTTTCTCCGTCTCTGTCTGTCTATCTGTCTGTCTGTCTCTGTCTCTCTCTGTCTCTCTCTCTCTCTCCCCGAAACACACACACAGCCAAAACACGCGCGCGCGCGCGCGCGCGCCACACACACACACACACACACACACACACACACCACACACACACACACGCACGCACACACACACACACACACACACACACACACACACACAAAACACACACACAGCCCACAAACACACGTACAGAGAGAGAGAGAGAGAGAGAAAAAGAGAGAGAGAGAGAGAGAAGAGAGAGAGAGAGAGAGGGGGGGGGGGTAAGTTCAGCATTGCAACAAGTTTTCAATTCCAGATTTTGACTAAGAACTTATTTTGGCGGTGGTGTGGTTTCTAAGTGATATTCAATCGCTCACTATTCCTTTACACTATGAGAAATTGCTGTTCCTGTGTTAGATTTGAAGAATGACACATAACAAATCCTGAAGTATAAACAATGAACACGACAAGAACAGGAGAAAACCGGCCTGACGAATCGCTCAAACAGGGAAAAAGGAGAGAAAACCGGCCTGACGAATCGCTCAAACAGGAAAAAGGAGAGAAAACCGGCCTGACGAATCGCTCAAACAGGGAAAAGGAGAGAAAACCGGCCTGACGAATCGCTCAAACAGGGAAAAAGGAGAGAAAACCGCCTGACGAATCGCTCAAACAGGAAAAGGAGAGAAAAGGAAAAAGAGGACAACACTGGGTTGAAACTGAAATCCAATAGAAACAAGTATTTAAAAAAAAGGAAAAAAATAAAGGACGGATGAAGGAAGGATAAATAAAAATGAAAAGACCAAGAAGACAAGAGTCGGGAAAGTGGGACATGAATAAAGTAATTCCAACAATAATATTTTATCGTTTTAAGCTCCTTATTTACCTTTTTAAACACGTCTCCAGATCGCTGGAAACCGAGACCAACCAAGCAAACAATTGAATGAACGGTGGTCAGAAGATTGAGAAAGGAAGGAAAAAAAAGCACTTTACAGTAACCCTCTTTTTTTCCCCCAAAAGCTGCAGGTGAATTGTTTAAGACAATCGACAGTTTCTTTGTTGTGCGGTTGTTTGGGATGGCGAGGAGGCTGCCCCCTAAACAAAGCCTTCCCTATACCACAGGCATGCACTGTCCTTCTCAGAACAACTGATAACACGTTGTGCCTTGGCGGGAACGTGGCCAGCGATCGTAAATCGCCCAGTTCACGTTACGGTTCCACAGCTCGTGCTGTTTCAAACTCGGCCGACCGTTGAGGCCATCGTATCAGGACTGAAAGTGCTCCACCTCCCCCCTCTTCCCCGTCTGTCTCCCCCCCCTCCTCCCCCCCTCCCCACCTCCCCATTTTCGCACACAACGCATGCACACGCACACACGCACACGCGCACACACACGCGCGCACACACACACACATACGCACGCACGCGCGCACACACACACACACACACACACGCACACACGCACGCACGCGCGCGTGCACACACGCACGCACGCACGCACGCACGCACGCACGCACACCAAAACACACACACACACACACACACACACACACACACACACACACACTTCGAAGGAGTGTTTGAGAGAGAGAGAAAGAGAGAGGGGGAGTGGAGAGGGCGGAGATGCTTCTTTCCATTTTCCGTTTTCTTTTGCCTCCCCCCCCCTCCCTCTCTTCCCCTCCCCCCCCCCCCCCCCCCCCCCCACTCTCCCGCCCCTTTCCCTTTGCATTGCCATTATTTGTGTCACGCCACTTGTCTTGATGTCATTTCCGGCGTCTAGCAAACAATACTGCAGTTTCGGACTGTCTTTTCTAAAGGCGAATCAGTGACGTCACTTCCTCTCTGCCTTTGGAGCCAATCTGGGAGATAGGGGTTGCTGGGTGGCTGGCTGGAGGAGGGAGGAGAAGGGAGGGGAAAGGAGAAGGGAGGAGGAGGAGAAGGGAGGAGGAGGAGGAGAAGGGAGGAGGAGGAGAGGGGAAGAGAGGAAAAAAGGGCAAATCTTTCATCTAGTCCACAGTTCATGGAGGGGGGTAGGGAAACAGACCTGGTGTGTCTGAGACTGAGGGGATTGGATTTTCTTCCCCCCCCCCCCCCCCCCCCATTGGTTTTGATGCGTTTACTGGCTGTGGCGATAGGTGAGCGTCTCAATCTGTATGTGTGTTTTGTGTTTGCCAATTCCGTGCGCGCGCGTGTGTGTGTGTGCGCGTGCGTGCGTGTGTGTGTGCGTGTGCGTGTGTGCTCTGGATTCGGGGTGTTTACGGGTTCTTGAGGTGAAGAGTCATTTCTCCTCTACGTACCTCAGATTCTTCTTTTCAGCTGCTTGTATATTTGGGGTGTGGTTGTTGTTCTCTCTCCCCTCTCTCTCTCCTCTTCTCCTCTCTCTCTCTCCTCTCTTCCTCTCTCTCTCTCTCTCTCTCTCTCAGTCCAAATTTAGCATAAACCCTAGGGATTCAACCAAATTCCAGTTCCCACACCTAGAATAGATCTATTTAAATCAAGCTTATCTTACTCAGGAAGCGGGGTTTTGGGAATTCACTTCCACTACATTTCCGATGTACTCATATTACAGAATTCTCAGGGAAAAACTAATCACACATTTCACAGCAGACCATTGCTATAGAACAAAATACATATACCAGGCACACCCTCTGTTTTGCTGCATGATACGCCGTTTCCTTTCCACTGATGTTTTTAAAAACATAAATGAGAGATATGGGTACTATTGAAATCATATTATGATGAATGACTATTGTGGTCGCTGGTTTTATTGGGGCATTGTCACGAATTGATTGATGTCTTAATACTTTATTTCTTTGAGCACTGTAACTGCAAGGTGATAAATGTGTGTCCGGATTACTGTTGATCATATTGATGTATTGCTCTTTATTCAAATTTATAGTAATGTTTAGCATGTGATATTTTGGGTAGAAAAATGGAATTATAATCTCTCTCTCTCTCTCTCTCTCTCCTCTCCTCTCCTCTCCCCTCCTCTCTCTCTCTCCTCTCTCCTCACTCTCTCCCTCTCTCTCTCCCTCTTCTCTCTCTCTCTCTCTCTCTCTTCGTTAACTACGGCTGCGTTTCGATGAAATGTCGCTTAATTAATAATTATAAATTTGGGGAGTGTATGAATGGAAAGAAGAAAACAACAAAGATGGGGGAAGGTAAATAATAATGGCATCTCTCTCTGTCTCTCTCTCTCTCTCTCTGTCTCTCTCTCTCTGTCTCTCTCTCTCTCTCTCTCTCTCTCTCTCTCTCTCTCTCACACACACACACACACACACACACACACACACACACACACACACACACACACACACGCACTACACACACACACACACACACACACACACACACACACACACACACACACACACACACACAACACATACACGCACGCATCATGAAAAATAAATGTTATAAATTATTGATGCTAGGAATTTATTGCTGCTTACTGATAATTGATTGTTCGTTCTCGTTTTGCCTTATAACCACATCATATAAATGTAAAAGAAAGAACAAATGTTGATATTATTGATGCATTGTAATTGTCTTAGTTTATTATTCTTAGCAGTTTGTTGTATGTTAATCTTTTACAAAGGAATGTAATTCTCTCTCTCTCTCTCTCTCTCTCTCTCTCTCTCTCTCTCTCTCTCTCTCTTCTCTCTCTCTCTCTCTCTCTCTCTCTCTCTCCCCTTCGATAGGAGGATCGCTTATTCCATATATCTGTGTGTGCTAACTCTTTTTCTTTGTAATCAATTTCTTTATTCTTATTTGTTGTTTAAATCGTTTCCTTTTCCTTTTAAAGTCATCTACGCCTGAACTGTTAATGCATAAACTTTTTAATGTTGTGAATATATGTGTGTTTGTTAAAAGTTTTGTAAGTTTTCGTCGCTAGTCATACTTAGTCCCTTAACGGGGCAAGGGCCGGATGAAAAAAAGCATGTGTTTGCTTATCTGTTACCCTTGGAAATAAAGATTATCATCATCATCATCATCATCATCATCATCATCCTCTCTCTCTCTCTCTCTCTCTCTCTCTCTCTCTCTCTCCTCTCTCTCCTCTCTCTCCTCTCTCTCTCTCTCTCTCTCTCTCTCTCTCTCTCTTTCTTTGTGCCTTGACAGACGCGAAAGCGAAATTCTACTCATTCTTTTGTGCCCAGGACTAACTAATGTCAAACAAACAAATGATTCATTCACGAGTGTAAAACAACTGCCAGATAGTTTGAAGGAGAGGTCTCACTGTTTGTTCTGGGTGTCTCCGCATTCTAGTTGTTGAAAGGCCACGGCAGACAGAGTTAGCTTGGAAGTGCGTGACTGTAATTGTTTCACAGTGGGAAGCAAAGTCTCTGTGTTCGTTTATGATGAACTGTGAGATGGCTGGCATTATTCTGATACAGAGGGTCGACAGTGTGACTGAGACCTGCTGAGGCAAAACGGCAGACATAGTGACAGCCGAAGCGGAACATTCCCACTGTCAAAGTGATAAGGCGAACTGCAACTGGTGTCTGACAGGATAGCTATAGCATTTCTGATATCAGATCAGCGAAACATTGTTGATCTCTGAGTGATGAAGCGAAGAAATTCTTACGAACAGATTGATGGGGTTACACATGCCACGCAAGTCACTGGTAAGAGACTCGCTGACGTTCTGTAATGAGTGAGGCAAGACCTCGCTGATCACTGGCACCAAGAATGGGATACTTCTGATGACTGGGTGATGAGGCGAAATAGTTTTGGAACTTGACTAGCGAGGCGAAACATTGCCGGGAAGTGACTGCTGATAGAAGTTATGCTAATGTATGAGTGATAAGGCAAAGCATGACGGTACTGACTGCTGATAGAGGATATGCTAATGTATGACTGATAAGGCAAAGCATGACGGGTACTGACTGCTGATAGAGGATATGCTAATGTATGACTGATAAGGCAAAGCATGACGGGTACTGACTGCTGATAGAGGATCTGCTAATGTATGAGTGATAAGACAAAGCATGACGGGTACTGACTGCTGATAGAGGATCTGCTAATGTATGAGTGATAAGCAAAGCATGACGGGTACTGACTGCTGATAGAGGCTATGCTAATGTATGAGTGATAAGGCAAAGCATGACGGGTACTGACTGCTGATAGAGGATCTGCTAATGTGTGAGTGATAAGGCAAAGCATGACGGGTACTGACTGCTGATAGAAGTTATGCTAATGTATGAGTGATAAGGCAAAGCATGACGGGTACTGACTGCTGATAGAGGATCTGCTAATGTATGAGTGATAAGGCAAAGCATGACGGGTACCGACAAGTAACTGCCCAGTAGACCATGGCTGAAACATACCCCCAAAAGTAGAACATGACTCATGGCTGCCCAGCAGAGTAAGGCATGGTTGACAACTGCATGTAAAACACAAGTCTTAACTGCCCAGCAGAGTAAGGCATGGTTGACAGCTGCATGTAAAACACAAGTCTTAACTGCCCAGTAGAGTAAGGCATGGTTGACAACTGCATGTAAAACACAAGTCTTAACTGCCCAGCAGAGTCAGGCATGGTTGACAACTGCATGTAAAACACAAGTCTTAACTGCCCAGCAGAGTAAGGCATGGTTGACAACTGCATGTAAACACAAGTCTAACTGCCCAGTAGAGTAAGGCATGGTTGACAACTGCATGTAAAACACAAGTCTTAACTGCCCAGTAGAGTAAGGCATGGTTGAGCACTGCATGTAAAACACAAGTCTTAACTGCCCAGCAGAGTAAGGCATGGTTGACAACTGCATGTAAAACACAAGTCGTAACTGCCCAGCAGAGTAAGGCATGGTTGACAACTGCATGTAAAAAAAAGTCTTAACTGCCCAATAGAGTCAAACATGGCTAACACCGCGCACTGAACAAAACATGAGTGAAAACTGTTCAAAGAAGTAACGAATGATGACCTCCCAGTGAGTTGAAAGTAAAAGATGACTGTGAGCTGCCCAGTGAGTTGAAAGTAAAAGATGATTGTGAGCTGCCCAGTGAGTGGAAAGTAAAAGATGATTGTGAGCTGCCCAGTGAGTGGAAAGTAAAAGATGACTGTGAGCTGCCCAGTGAGTGGAAAGTAAAAGATGATTGTGAGCTGCCCAGTGAGTTGAAAGTAAAAGATGATTGTGAGCTGCCCAGTGAGTGGAAAGTAAAAGATGATTGTGAGCTGCCCAGGGAAGTTTAAAAAACAAACACACGAACAAAATGAAAAGCTGATGAACGCTTTTTGACGTACACATTGCTGGCAACGACCCGCTGAGATATAAACCATGGCTGATAATACTCTGTGAAGCAGGAATTGCTGGCAACGACCCGCTGAGATATAAACCATGGCTGATAATACTCTGTGAAGCAGGAATTGCTGGCAACGACCCGCTGAGATATAAACCATGGCTGATAATACTCTGTGAAGCAGGAATTGCTGGCAACGACCCGCTGAGATATAAACCATGGCTGATAATACTCTGTGAAGCAGGAATTGCTGGCAACGACCCGCTGAGATATAAACCATGGCTGATAATACTCTGTGAAGCAGGAATTGCTGGTAACGGCCCGCTGAGATATAAACCATGGCTGATAATACTCTGTGAAGCAGGAATTGCTGGCAACGACCCGCTGAGATATAAACCATGGCTGATAATACTCTGTGAAGCAGGAATTGCTGGTAACGGCCCGCTGAGATATAAACCATGGCTGATAATACTCTGTGAAGCAGGAATTGCTGGTAACGGCCCGCTGAGATATAAACCATGGCTGATAATACTCTGTGAAGCAGGAATTGCTGGTAACGGCCCGCTGAAGACAAACATAGTTGATAACTGTCCAGTGGATTAAAACGTAGCTGGTCACTGTCGACTAAAGTCAAGCATGGCTCACACCTGCCCAGGGAAGTTAAACAAAAACTGGCTGATAACTGCCCAATATAGTATAATATCGGGGCCGGAATAGCTCAGTTGGTAGAGCGCCGGACTCGTAATCCAAGGGTTGTGGCTTCGAATCTCCGCCGGGCCGTTTCGGTACAGGGGGATTTTTTCCCTCGGAGTTAACATTAGTTCTGACTCCATTTCCCATACAGTCCTTCGAATGAGACTATAAACCGAGGTTCCGTGTGTGAACGCACGCATAACATCTTACAAACACGTAAAATCCCATCACCAACTTTCGGAAGAGAAGGCCAGTTTGGCCGTTGGTATGATGACCGGAAAAAAACCGGTCATACACACAAAACTCCACTCCCTTTGTTGGGTAGATGGGATTAATACTTGCCTGTCCGTATAGGAGTGTCCGCAGGAGTATCAGCCTGCGTACGCAGAAGAAGACGAAAAAAAAGTACAATATGGCTGCTAAATCCCCAATGAAGTGAAATGTCACAGATTCTGCCCATTAATGTAAACATGGCTGACAACTGCCCCTCGAGGTAAAACTCACTGATAACTGCCGAATGAAATATATCGTGACAACTGTTTTGTGAAGTAAACCATGGTTCGTACCCCTCCTGCAACGAAAGTCATATTACAGTTTCAGGAATATTACATCATCATCTATGAGATTAACAGTTGGCGTACAGCATTGGAATCAAACTCGATACCAGTTAATCATTATAGATTGGACATCTAGCAAAGCCAATAGCACACCCTCAGTCGTACTGTGATGTAAATAGCGTTGCAATGGGTGTACTTATTGATACAGGGAAAAGAATAACAAGAGCAAAAACAATTACAAATATCAAGCACAGGAAAAAAATGAAAAACCGAGGGTGGGGTGGGGGTAGGGGTGTTGTTCACACACACGCACACACATACACGCGCGCGCGCGCGTACGCACGCACGCACGCAGACACATTATTTTTTAATCTGCATTTGTATACATGAAATTTTCCGAGCAAAATGATAAGGCCAAGCAGCAAAGTAATTCGATCAAGTACTTTCTCACTTTTATTATTATCTTCCATGCCAAAGAGGACCAGTTCAAAATTGAAATGACGACGTTCGCAGTTTCCACATTTTTGTACTCCCAGTTCTTATAGAACAGGGAGTACTTTAGAATGGGAACGAAGAAATGCTGTGTGTGTGTGTGTGTGTGTGTGTGTGTGTGTGTGTTGTGTGTGTGTGTGTGTGTGTCTGTGTGTGTCTGTGTGTGTCTGTGTCTGTGTGTCCGTGGTCAAAATGTGTTCCACTCGCTCCAGACAAAACTACTGGGCCGATCTTTCTGAAAATTTGTAGGTATGTTCATTATGGGCCACGGATGATGCCCGATGTTTTAGTTTACCGCTATAGCCGTTACTAACGGCTGTAACGGCCTGTTACGGTTTTTCTTCTTTACGGAATATCTCAGAAAGTACTTGGCCGATCTTTGTAAAAATGAGCAGTTACGTTCATTATAGGTCACGGATGATGCCCGATGTTTTAGTTCACCTCGTAAAAGCCGTTACTAACGGCTGTAACGGCCTGTAACGGTTTTTCTTCTTTATGGAATATCTCAGAAAGTACTTAGCCGATCTTTCTGAAAATTTGTAGGTATGTTCATTATGGGTCACGAATAATGCCCGATGTTTTAGTTTACCGTTATAACCGTTACTAACGGCTGTAACGGCCTGCAACGGTTTTTCTTCTTTATGGAATATCTCAGAAAGTACTTGGCCGACCTTTATGAAAATTAGCAGGTATGTTCATTATGGGTCACGGATGATGCCCGATGTTTTAGTTCACCTCGTAAAAGCCGTTACTAACGGCTGTAACGGCCTGTAACGGTTTTTCTTCTTTATGGAATATCTCAGAAAGTACTTAGCCGATCTTTCTGAAAATTTGTAGGTATGTTCATTATGGGTCTCGAATAATGCCCGATGTTTTAGTTTACCGTTATAGCCGTTACTAACGGTTGTAACGGCATGTAACGGTTTTTTCTTCTTTATGGAATATCTCAGAAAGTACTTGGCCAATTTATAAGCGGTTTGGATGATCTTGTGACAAATCGGATCCTCTGTCCATATGTAAGTGATGTAATGCTGAAAATGGATTAAACAAATGTTAAAAACCGTTTATTCTGCCGTAATTTCTTATATATAGTTGGATTTTAATGAAATTTGGTATATAGAAAGGTTATCACACACATATGGCACTTCTATATAGTGTTTCAAAATTTGACCGTTAAAAACCGTTATTCTTGACATATTGTCCATTTGGATGAAATTTGGTATTGTACACAGGCTTTAGCCCAGTGAGGACTAAAATACCGGTTTCAAAAGTGTATATCGGTTATATAACCGTTAAACCGTTATTTTGCCGTTATTTTTTATATATTGGTGGTTTTAATGAAATTTTGTATATAGAAAGGTCATCACACACAAATGGCACTTCCATGTAGTGTTTCAAAATCTGACCGTTAAAAACCGTTATTCTTGACATATTGTCCGATTTGGATGAAATTTGGTATGTACAAAGGCTTTAGCCCAGTGAGGACTAAAATACCGGTTTCAAAAGTGTACATCGGTTAAATAACCGTTAAAACCGTTATTTTGCCTTTATTTCTTATCTCACAAAGCACTTGACCGATTTATAAGCGGTTTGGAAAACTGGGAGTACGTTTATATGCTTCGCATCTTGTTCTTTTATGATGTTTTCTTGTTCCTCCTTAAAATAAAGTGAACTCAAATGAAAACACGAATGTGGACAGCTGTGTAAGTAGTGTCCTATTGTTCTTTCTCTTTTTGGCAAAAATCACACAAGCTACAGCCAGTCAAACTAAAGGTGTACCAGACAGAGCGTCGACCTCCGCAAAGGTCAAATGGAATGACACATGCTACAGCCAGTCAAACTAAAGGTGTAGCAGACAGAGCGTCGACCTCCGCCAAGGTCGAATGGATCCGGAATCCGTCATTCGATCCCAATCTGCCACACAAAGCCGCTCAGACATTTTCCCGCCAGGTCTGGTTAATATCCCAATCTGCCACACAAAGCCGCTCAGACATTTCCCCGCAGGTCTGGTTAATATCCCAATCTGCCACACAAAGCCGCTCAGACATTTCCCCGCCAGGTCTGGTTAATATCCAATCTGCCACACAAAGCTGCTCAGATATTTCCCCGCCAGGTCTGGTTAATATCCCAATCTGCCACACAAAGCCGCTCAACATTTCCCCGCCAGGTCTGGTTAATATCCCAATCTGCCACACAAGCCGCTCAGACATTTCCCCGCCAGGTCTGGTTAATATCCCAATCTGCCACACAAAGCCGCTCAGACATTTCCCCGCCAGGTCTGGTTAATATCCCAATCTGCCACACAAAGCTGCTCAGATATTTTCCCGCCACGTCTTGTTAACATCGGTTCATTGGTTTTTGAGTCGTTTGGCTCAACAGATCCTCGATCTTCGCTATGATCCGGATCCACACTCCAATTGAACGGGTTCATTCTTGGTCCACACTCCATGACATTTCATGTGGATCACTTCAGCGGTTTTTTTCGCTGACAAACAAACGGAAACAGGTGGAGAGAGAATCTCTGTGGTAGAACGTCTCGGACATATGGACAACATCGGCCAAAGTACCCCGCGAAAACTGACGCACAGCGGCATCAGACCGGCACATCCAACTCAGCTTGCTGTGCGTTCTATGCTCGGTGCAGTCACCGTTCAACATTGGGCACGTTCATGTTCCCTGGTCAGTACATTCGCCGTTCAGAGTTGTGTCTTCACTGATATCTGGGTCATCCAAAGGGTGCCTTAACTCACACCGTTTTCTTCACAACAGAAGACTGTGAATTTTCTAGCTGAGTGAGGTGTGCAGTCTTGTCTTCTGCACTTTCTGGACTTCTGGACTTCTCTCCAGAGCTGCGACCAGTGAATGTGAAATTCTCCGCTGTGACTTTTTCTGTTTTCTCTCCCCATGTCAGTGAAATTCTCCGCTGCGACGTTTCTGTTTTCTCTCCCCATGTCAGTGAAATTCTCCGCTGCGACGTTTCTGTTTTCTCTCCCCATCTCAGGCAGCGGCCATGACGAAGTTCGCTGGAAACTTCCGATGCAGCTGCCGAGAGTTGACGAGGGTGATTCGGGTTGCTGATGATGATGTCTTGTGGGTGCAGGTGTAGCCCAGCTGCTTTGAGTAGATGCCAAAGTGTGTGCAGGTCAGAAGAGGGGGGGGGGGGTGGATTTGCAAAACAAAATTGCATAATTGGATCATTTACAGCAGCCCTTGTGTATAATGCAATTTGAGATAAGTATGGAGTTATTTTGGAGGGCGCACTCTGAACAGTATGATTTTCTTCGGATGGTTGACTTTAGAATCCAATACAGCTTTAGATTTGAAACGAATTGTGTGTGTGTGTGTGTGTGTGTGTGTGTGTGTGTGTGTGTGTGTGTTGTGTGTGTGTGTGTGTGTGTGCGTGCGTGCGTGCGTGCGTGCGTGCGTGCGTGCGTGCGTGCGTGCGTGCGTGCGTGCGTCTGTCTGTCTGTCTGTCTGTCTGTGTCTGTGTGTTTAAATGAGGAAGACCGACACCACCAAGTTGGGAACTTTCTGCAGTCTTTTATTGAACTTCTTATTCTAGATTTGGAACAGATTCGTTGGCGTGTTTGTGGGGAAAAAACACACCAAATA
>CM031611.1:5989062-5994062 GCA_018398815.1 Conus ventricosus | reverse complement strand
AGAGATCAAATAGAGGTAACGAAGGCCAACAGAGACAAAAAGAGGTAAGGAAGGCCAACAGACACAGAGACAAATACAGGTAAGGAAGGCCAACAGACACAGAGACAAATACGGGTAAGGAAGGCCAACAGACAGACACAGAGACAAACAGAGGTCAGGAAGGCCAACAGACACAGAGACAAATAGAGGTAAGGAAGGCCAACAGACAGACACAGAGATAGAGTAAGGAAGGGCGAACAGACAGACACAGAGACAAATAGTGGTAGGAAGGCCAACAGACACAGAGACAAATAAGGTAAGGAAGGCCAACAGACAGACACAGAGACAAAAAGAGGTAAGGAAGGCCAACTGACAGACACAGAGACACATAGAGGTAAGGAAGGCCAACTGACACAGAGACAGATAGAGGTAAGGAAAGCCAACAGACAGACACAGAGACAAATAGAGGTAAGGAAGGCCAACAGACACAGAGACAAATAGAGTAAGGAAGGCCAACAGACAGACACAGAGAAAAATAGAGGTAAGGAAGGCCAACAGACACAGAGACAAATAGAGGTAAGGAAGGCCAACAGACACAGAGACAAATAGAGGTAAGGAAGGCCAACAGACACAGACAAATAGAGAAGGAAGGCCAACAGAACGAGCAAATAGAGTAAGGAAGGCCAACAGACACAGAGACAAATAGAGGTAAGGAAGGCCAACAGACACAGAGTCAAATAGAGGTAAGGAAGGCCAACAGACAAAAGAGACAAATAGTGGTAAGGAAGGCCAACAGACACAGAGACAAATAGAGGTAAGGAAGGCCAACAGACACAGAGACAAATAGAGGTAAGGAAGGCCAACAGACACAGAGACAGATAGAGGTAAGGAAAGCCAACAGACAGACACAGAGACAAATAGAGGTAAGGAAGGCCAACAGACAGGCACAGAGAAAAATAGAGGTAAGGAAGGCCAACAGACACAGAGACAGATAGGGGTAAGGAAAGCCAACAGACAGACACAGAGACAGATAGAGGTAAGGAAGGCCAACAGGGAAACACAGAGACACATAGAGGTAAGGAAGGCCAACAGGGAAACACAGAGAAAAATAGAGGTAAGGAAGGCCAACAGACACAGAGACAGATAGAGGTAAGGAAGGCCAACAGAACAGACACAGAGACAAATAGAGGTAAGGAAGGCAACAGACAACACAGAGACAAGTAGAGTAAGAAGGCAACAACTACACAGAGACATAGAGGTAAGAAGCCAACAGACAGACACAGAGACAATAGAGGTAAGGAAGGCCAACAGACAGACACAGAGACAATAGAGGTAAGGAAGGCCAACAGACACACAGAGACAAATAGAGTAAGGAAGCCACAGAACAAGAAATAGAGGTAGGAGCCAACAGAGAGACACAGAGACAGATTGAGGTAAGGAAGGCCAACAGACACAGAGACAGATAGAGGTAAGAAAGGCCAACAGACAGACACAGAGACAAATAGAGGTAAGGAAGGCTAACAGACACACACACAGAGACAAGTAGAGGTAAGGAAGGCCAACAGACAGACACAGAGACAAGTAGAGGTAAGGAAGGCCAACAGACAGACACAGAGACACATAGAGGTAAGGAAGGCCAACAGACAGACACAGAGACACATAGAGGTAAGGAAGGCCAACAGACAGACACAGAGACAAATAGAGGTAAGGAAGGCCAACAGACAGACACAGAGACAAATAGAGGTAAGGAAGGCCAACGACAGACACAGAGACAAAGAGAGGTAAGGAACGCCAACAGACACAGAGACAAATAGAGGTAAGGAAGGCCAACAGACAGACACAGAGACAAATAGAGGTAAGGAAGGCCAACAGACAGACACAGAGACAAGTAGAGGTAAGGAAGGCCAACAGACAGACACAGAGTCAAACAGAGGTAAGGAATGCCAACAGACACAGAGACAAATAGAGGTAAGGAAGGCCAACAGACACAGAGACAAATAGAGGTCAGGAAGGCCAACAGACACAGAGACAAATAGAGGTAAGGAATGCCAACAGACACAGAGACAAATAGAGGTAAGGAATGCCAACAGACACAGAGACAAATAGAGGTCAGGAAGGCCAACAGACACAGAGTCAAACAGGGGTAAGGAAGGCCAACAGACACAGAGACAAAGAGAGGTAAGGAAAGCCAACAGACACAGAGACAAATAGAGGTCAGGAAGGCCAACAGACAGACACAGAGACAAATAGAGGTAAGGAAGGCCAACAGACAGACACAGAGACAAATGAGGGTAAGGGGGCTACAGACACAGAGACAAATAGAGTAAGGGAGGCCAACAGACAGAGACAGAGATAATGGTAAGGAAGGCCAACAGAAAAGACACAGAGATAGAGGTAAGGAAGGCCAACAGACAGACACAGAGACAAATAGAGGTAAGGGGGGCTACAGACACAGAGACAAATAAGGGGAGAAAATAGACACCGACACAGATTTAGAGAGAAAGAGAGAGATCCTTCCCTCCCTCCCTCCCTCCCTCCCTTCCCTCCCTCCCTCTCCACACATACACACACATACGCACGTACGCACGCACGCGCGCGAGCGCATATGCACTCTATCAAACACACACACACACACACACACACACACACACACACACACACACACACACACACACACACACCACGCACGCACGCACGCGCACGCACGCACGCACGCACGCACACGCACGCACACACACACACAACTCAACACACACAACACAACACACACACACAACACACACACGCACACACATTCACACACACACCACACACACACACAACGCACACACACACACACACACACACACACACACACACACACACATGCACGCACGCACGCACGCACTCACACGCCGCGCGCGCGCCACAACAACACACACACACACACACACACACACACACACACAGAAAGAGAGAGAAAGGGAAGGGACGGGAGCGGGAGGGAGAGAGGAAAATGACGACGATGATGATGATGAGGTTTATTTATGACGTGAAGAGCGGATGGGCCTCTCTTTGTGGTCCACCTCTGATCCTCAAAACGTGAGACGGCAAGCCTTGATCTTCTCTCCTGTGGCCCACCCATCGCCGAGCAGCGTGCGCGCGCGGGGACTCTGTGTGTGTGTGCGTGTGTGCGGAGGATGGGGCGGGGGGGGGGGGAGGGCAGGGGGCGCGTCCTTGCCTGCGTGTGTGTGTGGGAGGAAGATCATGGAGGGGGGAGGGGGTTGTTAAGGTGGGTGTGGGTGGATGAATGGTCAACTGCGCTTTTTTGAGTTTGTCGTGTGCTATTAAAGTGTTTTTTGAGTTTGTCGTGTGCTATTAAAGTGTTTTTTGAGTTCTGTCGTGTGCTATTAAAGTGTTTTTTGAGTTATGTCGTGTGCTATTAAAGTGTTTTTTGAGTTTGTCGTGTGCTATTAAGTGTTTTTTTGAGTTATGTCGTGTGCTATTAAAGTGTTTTTTGAGTTATGTCGTGTGCTATTAAAGTGTTTTTTGAGTTATGTCGTGTGCTATTAAAGTGTTTTTTGAGTTATGTCGTGTGCTATTAAAGTGTTTTTTGAGTTATGTCGTGTGCTATTAAAGTGTTTTTTGAGTTATGTCGTGTGCTATTAAAGTGTTTTTGAGTTATGTCGTGTGCTATTAAAGTGTTTTTTTGAGTTTGTCGTGTGCTATTAAAGTGTTTTTGAGTTATGTCGTGTGCTATTAAAGTGTTTTTTGAGTTATGTCGTGTGCTATTAAAGTGTTTTTTGAGTTATGTCGTGTGCTATTAAAGTGTTTTTTTGAGTTATGTCGTGTGCTATTAAAGTGTTTTTTGAGTTATGTCGTGTGCTATTAAAGTGTTTTTTGAGTTATGTCGTGTGCTATTAAAGTGTTTTTGAGTTATGTCGTGTGCTATTAAAGTGTTTTTTTGAGTTATGTCGTGTGCTATTAAAGTGTTTTTTGAGTTATGTCGTGTGCTTATTAAAGTGTTTTTTGAGTTATAGTCGTGTGCTATTAAAGTGTTTTTGCATCGGTATGCGTCGTGTATGAATGTGTTGTGCCTGGGTTTGTCGTTTTTAGTGGCGCGCGCATGTGCGTGTACTGTGTGTGTTATTCTCGCGCGCGCTGTGTTTGTGTTGTGTGTGAGTTTGTGTGTGTTTAGTTTTTTGTGTGTTGTGTATTGTTTTTGTTATGTCGTGAGTTGTGTGTTGTGTTGTGTGTGTGTGTGTTGTGTGTGTTTGTGTGTGTGTGTGTTGTGTTTTGTGCGTGCGTGCATGCGTGCGTGTGCTTTGTGTTGTGTGAGTGTGCGTGGATTGCGTTTTTGGGGTGTCTTGTGTTTCTGGGTTGCAAAGTTATGTCCGAAGTGCTTTAAAGTGTTTTTGAGTTCTGTCGTGTCATTAAAGTGTTTTTTGAAATCTTCGTGTGCAAATTTAAAGTGTTTTTGAGTTAGGGTCGTGTGCTATAAAGTTTTTTGAGTTCTGTCGTGGCTATTAAAGTGTTTTTTAGTTTGTCGTGTGCATTAAAGTTTTTTGAGTTCTGGGCGTGTGCTATAAAGTGTTTTTTGAGTTCTGTCGTGTCTATTAAGTGTTTTTTTTTTGTTTCTTCGTGTGTGCTATTAAAATGTTTTTTGAGTTAGTCGTGTGCTATTTAAAATGTTTTTTGAGTTCTGGTTTGTGTGCTATTATAATTAAAGTTTTTTTTGATCTGTCGTGTGCTATTAAAGTGTTTTTTTTTTTTTATTCTTTTCGTGTGCTATTAAAGTGTTTTTTGAGTTCTCGTGTGCTATTAAAGTGTTTTTTTTGAGTAGTCGTGTGCTATTAAAGTGTTTTTGAGTTCGTCGTGTGCTATTAAGTGTTTTTTGAGTTTTGGTCGTGTGCTATTAAGTGTTTTTTGAGTTCGTCGTGTGCTATAAAGTGTTTTTTGAGTTTCTGGTCGTGTGCTATTAAAGTGTTTTTTGAGTTCTGTCGGTGCTATTAAAGTGTTTTTGAGTTCTTCGTTGCTATTTA